>OV702280.1:210133432-211353932 GCA_916181665.1 Avena sativa | reverse complement strand
ACCAACTCAAATGACTTCAACTTCAACATCATCAAAGACTTCAACTTTATTTTCACCAAGGACTTCAACTTGGATATCACTAAGGACTACAAGTGAGACAAGAAATATTACTCAAGACTTGAAGACTAAGGAATCACAACTTAGAAGGAACCATCATCACCTTTGAAGTTTTGTGACCAAGACACAAGAATTTTTCCAAGGAAACCATGATCTCATTCAAGAAGAAACAACAAAGAATAATGGAAGGATCTCAAGTGAACCATATAGTTGGACCACCATATTTAGATTAAATCAAACACACCAACTTATGTGGTGTAGCAAAAATATTTTGTTGCTTGAAACTTTGATGTTTGATTGGAATGTTTGTTTTTGATTGCTTGCACATTGCTTGTGTGAAATTTTTGTTTGTGATTACAATTATTTCCTTAGAAATATTTTGCCCATTCTAATCCCAATCCAACCCAAACAGATGACTACTCCAAGAAACTCCAACATCAAGAATGGTGACAACAACAACAACAACAACCAAGAGATGCACATGAGAGAACTCATAGTAACCCAAACCCAGTTGAACCAAGTGACAACTCAGTTTCTATCCAACAACAATGAGTTAGACCCAACCATGCAAAGGTTTTTGGAAACCCAATCCCAATTGATGCAAAAGATGACAAATCAAATGATCAACATGGGAGACAACCCTTCCCAAGGAATTTATGACAACAAGGATGTCAAGGATGATATTATAGAAGGAACTCAAGCTTGCAATATTTGTGGAGACAAGGATCACACTTCCAAAGAGCATGAAGGTCAATGCCCTAATGGTGAAGAGAAACATCCAACTAATCAATGCCCCACATCTCAAGCTACTTGTTTCCTATGTGAAGGAAATAATCATGTCCCTATCCAATGCCCCATCTATTCCATAGTTCAACAAAGGAAACAAGGTGGAGTGCATCAACAGATTGTAAACCCCCATGAGGGAACAACTTCTACCAAGAAGGATGAAGACAAAGGAAAATCTCAGCTTGCACCTCCATGCACTATGACTCACCTTGATGGACAAAAGAGGAAACATATGTATTATCCAAGGAAAATATTAAGGAGACAAGGAGACTTTCCCACCTTTGAGGTGAGATATGAAGAGCATGAACTAGAAGAACTCCTAGCTTTGGAAAAACCCAAGAAGAAGAAGGACAAAAGTCAAGTGAAGTGTTGCCATTGCAAAGAAATGGGACACTATGCCAATGAATGTCCAGAGAAGAAGAAGAAGTATAAGGAAATCAGCCAAGTGTGGTGCAACAACTGCAAAGAGCTAGGCCATTATGTATCAACTTGTCCATAGAAGATACGTGAAGAGCTCAATCTTGTTACATGTTACAATTGTGGTGACCAAGGACATTATGCAAGCAATTGTCCAGAAAATATGAAGCACAAGATAAACAAGCCTATGAAGGATCTCAGCCTTGTCACATGTCTCAAGTGTGGAAACAAAGGACACTATGCAGATGTTTGCCCAGAGAGGTTTCATCAAGATCCTAAGCAAGCCAAGAAGTAATCTAGTTGAAAAACTTTTAAGGGTGGTAGTACCCTAGTTGCTTTGAGCCAACTTGTAACCCCTATATTTCCCAAATCTCGGGACGAGATTTCTTTTAAGGGTGGTAGCCTGTCACATACCAAAATTTTCCAAATTTTGAAATGTGAAAAATAAATAAATAAAATAAATAATTGTTGAAATTTAGGGTGAAAAGAAACTTTTTGTTTCTAAATGGAAACTTAAAATCCCTTCTTGAACAAACTTTGGTTAATGTTTTAATCCAACTAAATTCAAATCAAATGAAATGCACTCTTCATAAATGCATCTTGAAATTTAAACACTTGGAAAATAAAATATAAACCCTAAAAACCCTAATGGGAGATTTCCAAGATATCACTAAGATCATGGTTTTGATCCATATAAAATTTGTCAACAAACATTTATAAATGATCAATAATGACAAATACAAATATTATAAAACCATAGAAAGTGATTTCACTTAATTTGGAGCCATAGATAAAATCTTATGTATTGAGTAAGATAAGGAAATTGAATTTCCAAAGCTAATAAAGTACCTATCTAAAAACCCATACCAATTGGTGAGCGAATAATCCTAAAGATATTTAAAAGGATAAATAAATATTAAATAAGATTTTACAAATTGTAATCACCAAGTTTGGATCTATAAATAAAAAGATATGGATTTTACAAAATAAAGAAAGAAATAATTAATAGGGAATATTTAAAAGCCAAATTAAAACTTGGCCAAGACCATAAGTAAATGGAATGAAAATAATCCAAATCCAAATAAAATAATGGATAAAGAATTTTCAAATAAAATAAAAGGGCTTTAACCAAGTTCTATTTCTATTTGAATAAAAACAAAATCCTTAATAGAAATGATTAATTAAATCAGGGAAAAATAATTGGATTTTACCCAAGTGGAATAAAAGTTATTTAATTAACTTAAATGAAATAAAATAAATTATTTAAATAAAGTTATATGGAATTAAAACCATATTAATTTCATTGGAATAAAAACAATTGCTCAAGTTAAATGATTAATAATCATATTAAAACACTATAAATAATTCAAAGTGAATTATTTAACACCCCATCAACATAAATAAGCCTACTGGAAAGGTTTGGTAAAAATTTAGATTTCAAATAGAGTTTTAAAACATATTAAATCCTATTTGAAATAAAGACAAATGTCTATTTTTAAAATAAATAAAAGACCCTAAAAAAAGAATAAAAGAGATATTCTAAATTTGACTTTAGAATGTATTAATAATCAGTACTTGAATATACACAAAGTTTGGTATAGGTTTGAATTTAAATGGAGATCGAATGATTTGAAGAAAAATCAAAACAGATAAATGAAAATAGAAAAAGAAAAATGAATAAGTATAAAAAAAATTGAAAGCTGCCAGCCCAGCCAGCAAGCCCAGCCCACTAGCCCAGCTAGCCCATCTCCCCCTCCCGCAGAAAAACGATTCGCACCAGCAATTCAACCTGCGCAGACGCTGACTTGCTGACCCCACCACATAACTCCCTCACTCACTGATCGGCCGACCCTACTTGCCAGTCGTCGTCTCCACCGCGGACTCGTTCTTTCCTCCTCGCTGTCGTTCACTGTCAATCAAATCCTAGAGTAAATTCGCATAATTGCATTGTTGATTCCGCACGGTAACCTCGCCCACTTAATCGCCCGTGTCCCCTCTCTCTTTCCCCTCTCTCGCTCGGCACTCTCTGCCCCCAGGCCGTCCCCATTCGCGCTTACACCACCGCGGCCTCCAACGAACTCCGACGATGATTCCGGCCGCTCCCCGCATCCCCTTGCCCCCTCGACCACTCAAGCTCACTCCCTAGCCTCTGGCGCATCTTCCAGTGCCGCTCGTTCAGCCGCGCGTGCCCTGTAACGTCGACAACCTCAATGGAAGAGCGACACCGTCGTTTGCATCCGCTCCGGTGACGTTCCCAGGTAGAGTTCGACCGCGCCTTCACCTCCTATGGATGCACCCGTTCTTGATGTTTCTGTGCGCAGCTAACAGAATCTTTTTTGTGCCTTGGCATCGTCTGTACTCTCGCCAGTGAAGACAAACAGAGCGTGCCCGAGGCCGTGTGAACTCCGGTGAGCAATCCACGGCAACCACGAGCGTCCCTCGACCCAAGAAGACTACGTTGAGCATCAACACGAACCAGCAAACCCGGTGAGATTATTTCCCATCCACCTTGCTTCATGTATCGCCGACAACCTCGCCGCCAGAGCGCCGTCGCCGCACAGCCGCTGCCAGCGCCGCTCATTCTAGGCCAAGCTCGCAGCAGCCGTTGGATCTGGATCGCGTGGATAGGATAGAAACTTAAGCGAAGGGGTATGAGTGATCCTGTGCCACTCGATCTATTTTAATCCAACGCCTCACATCGCTTGATCCGCGCGAACTGGTATCGCCCAGTAGAATCACGCCACGTGGCCCAATCTATTTTATAAAAACCAGAAATGATCTATTGGATGTTCAAGTTTGTAAAATTTATAACTTTTGATCCACATCTCTGAATTTTGTAAATTTTATATCAATGGAATCAGACGACCAAGTGCTATCCAACCATGCACTTTTTTAATAAATTGCTTCTGGTAAAATGGTTGTTTTTGCAGAAACTTGTGTAGGCATAATTTGAATATAAAATTCATTCTAAAATTATTTTTGTGATAAAATATTTGGAAAATGTATTGTTTTGGACCTACTGACCATATAAACCAACTTGTGGATTAAAAAACATATTTTGTGGGGCAAAAGAATAAATATTTGATTTAGAACATTTCTAGTCAAATAAAAATGTTGTTTATATGTTAAAAATACTTTTTGGAGGAAAATCTTTGGGAAATGATTTGGATTAAACTCTCTGACCCTAAACACCAAGTTTTAGAATTAAAAATATATTTGGTGAACCCTATAAATATTATTGCTTTGCTAAAGGCATTTTCAACAACATAAAATATTGATTTAGTGTAAAAATGGTTTATAGGTGAAACCTTTTGCAAATGGTTTTAATATTAAACACTTGACCATAAAACACCAAAATTTGTGTTTAAAAATGTATTTGTCAAACACTAGGAAATATTACTTTGGTTTGAACCATTTCTAGCAAAATAAAAATGACTTAGAATGGCCATTTTCACTAACTTGATATCAAATGATTTTGCCACATTTACAAATGACCTTGCCACTTTTATAAATGAACAATAGATATTTTATGATGTCCATAACCTATTGGAAACCACGTTTCCAAATAAAACAATCTTTTGCATGCTTGCATGCATTGCTTGGTTTCTATTATTTTATGCGATGTTTGCTTGAATGGTAGATTGAATATTGCTTGCTTGATTGAATTGTAGTGGAAATTGAAGAGTGTGAATATTTCAAGATCAAGGAGTGAACTTATAATTCTCTACCAAAAAAGGAAAGTGATGCTTCATACTTTTGTCCCATTATTTTCACTATGCATTAGTGATATTTCTAAGTAGGACTTGCATGGAATTTTTGCTAAGTATAAACTATGCCATGGGAAATCCTAGTAGATGATACCTTAGTAGAATTTTTCTAAGTTAAGATTCCTACTACTATCATGCTTAGTCTAGCTAGTAGAAAACAAGGGTGGATTATACTTCATGCTATGGAATATTTCTAAGTCAAGGACTTGTGTTTTGTTGAATAAAACAACTAAGTGAATGAAACACCTGGGTGGAATGGAAAGAATGGTTTGTGTTGAGTGGTTACACAAGTCCCATTTCTATGGTTTACCTTTTGTATCTCACTTGTGGAATGCCACCCAGGAACAAAGAGATATGAGATGTCAAATGTTGAAAAGCTTCAAGTGCAGCCACTTGGCATTATGGGCTCTGCCTGGATCATATAGGTTGCAATAACTTAGCCAAATGGACAGTTGGTGGTAGGGGATGATAGGTTGGAACGCGTCCATTCTGGTCTAAGGGCTTCTGAAAGATCTTGTCTTGGTGAAACCAAGTCTTGTGGTGAAAGTGCACCACCTATACAGACTGTAAAATCTAAGTAATTAGCCATGTCCCTGGCAAAGGACAATTTGAGCATCAAGACATGGAAGCTATCAAGAATCTCCTCATCCCAATTTTCTAAGTTAAAACTAGTGGTTGAACAAGGGTAAAGGTTCGCCAATTTCTATTGGTGGTTCCTTGGGTGTTTTTGACAAGAAAAAACTTAGTGTTTTCAAATGATAAGGAAAATCTATTTTGGGCAAAGCTATCCTAAGCTCCACCTAGCCAAATGCATATAGATGATAGACTCCACTATACTACCACAGTATCACTTGCCAATACAATTCAAATGTATTGACCCTTGTGGCTGTAACTTATTATGTTGCAGGTTTGTTTGATGTTAGTGAAGTATGTTCATTAGGATTACAAGTCTACAACCAACATGATTGCCTATGGCATTTTGAAGATGAAGGACTCCATGCTATAGTTATTTCTGCTGCATGGTAATCAGATAGCCATATGAGCTATGTAAGATGTAATCAATTATTTTATTCCTGGTTATGAAGTTGTATTATGACCTTTGTTTCTTGATATTACATCTTAACTGTGGATGCTAGCTATTGATCCAGGGACTAGCATTGTAAACACAGGAATCTCTACCTTATTAAAAGTTGGGACCTCTACAAACTGTCCATAACCGCGGACGCGGCTATTCGAATAGTTTGACACTCTACACAGATTGTACACTTTCACCACAACATTCGATACATCCGTCAGGAACAAATCCTGAATTTTCACCATACTCAGTATGCGGATAATCAATCCTAACCTTTCAATTACACGCCCAAGTATAGGCACCTCTCCTGTGAGTTTGGCCTCCCAACCATGACCAACTGTCATCTTGGGTACTGCACAGGTGGACAATCTTCACAAGGTAGCCTTAGCTCAAACTTTGGCCGTGAGGGAACCCATACTAAGGTATATAAGTTTCCAGTCAAGCCCTACCCAAATTTTCGGGTATTGTGGTTGTACGGTAAAATTGGAATGGTATCGCATCTAGACAACCATCAGTTTTATAAAGGGCTAAGGCTCATGCCTCAACATTTTCATCATCAAAATCATCTGGTGTTCGGAAACACATGTCAAAACATTTCAGTAGAATGACTCATCATTACAAGGTTTTCATAACCATTTTCACCAAGTATTCCCATCTAAAGTTGATCAAGTTTTATGCTTAGCACTAGCATCTACAAGTGGGGTTAAGTACTTAGGAGGGGTGGTAAACAAGTGGAGATTAATGAAGTTCAATCTCATGCCTTAGGATGACATCAAGATTATCTAGCTTAGGCCAAATTTAATGCTCTTTATGCAACCGTCAATTATCTTCCTAGAATCTACCAGTCACTTAAGTAAACTCTAAGAGAAAGCTTTGATAAAGAAATAAAGTACAAAGCTTGTAAGTAAAACTAGGATTGGGTTATCAAGTGGGTAGGATCACATATGCTTAAGGCATATAGTTGGCATGGTAACAAGCAAGTATTAGCTTGCATAAGTAGGGTATCTTGCAAGAGTTAGCTTGCCAAATCAACTAGTAGTATTAGGCTTGCATAGGTTTCAGTATAAGCTTGCCTTGTGCAGAGTAGTGGTTGAAGTTCTCCTTGGCTTGTTCCTCGTAGTCTCCTCCTTCCTCCTCGTGTCCTTGGTCGGTACTAGCGTCTATAAATAATTACGAGGTACACAATCACCAAACAATATTTAACTATTTTCACTCATCACACAAAGGTGTACTATAGATGATCTAGCAGCATCACCTATCATTACAAGATTAAAGCATTTGTCTTGTTTATTTTAATTTGAGAAAAGTAATTTCTACTCATTCAAAAACTACTTAAGATTTAATATTCTCCAACTCAAACATGGGATCATGTTGACACATGTCATCACCACATATTTCAGTACATGGGAATGTGATTAAAGTGGTGTCACAATTTAATAAGGTTTAACCTTTTTATTTTAAATAAATAAAGTGACTAGAAATGCCCATGTGGCATTCTTTTATTACCTGAACATTATTTCTGTAAGTAAACCCATATATTTTTATATATTATGAAAGGTATGATCAAATGTGATTTTTGAGAGTTGGAATCAACTCAAAAGCTCTTATGGTTGAATTTGGAAAAATGTTTGAATGTAGAAAAACTTCTGCCTTGTTATTTTTGCCAAGGTTGATCTATAGATCCAAATGATTTGAATCCAACGGGCTTGGATTAAGCATTTCAGTACCTTTCTAAAAAATTAGTTTCATGCATTTTGGTTCACTAAATCGAGCTGGGTTGATTTTTGAATCTAGGTACAGAATTGAGTTTGAATTAAAATAGAAAAATCTAAATTCAAACGATTGTGTCGCGCGGGAGAGGTTAATGGGTCAGCCCAGTGTCATTCCGCAGCGTGGGGCTCAGCTGACAGGGGGGTTCCACTAGTTAGTGTCTCATAACACGCGAAGCGGTACGAGGCTGTGTGGTTCGTTGGATTAGAAGGGAGATCGACGGCTGGGGATCATCATCGACGATGAACATGTCACCGGCGAGCTCGAACCCTAGCGGATCAGTGGGGGTGCATAGGGGGCATACCAGGGCTCCAGCGACGATGGTGATGCGGGCAAACGAACGAGTGGTCAACGATGAGCTCAGGGACGGTCGAGGCAGCTCCGGGGGTGGTCGAAATCAATGGCCCCCTTCTTCTCTAGAGGCGGCCTGCTCCGACGCAATTCCGGCAAGCTGCTTCTTCTCGTGCTCCGGCTAGAGGGTGGAACGATCAGTGAGGTGAGGGGAGTGGAATGGTGTGCTTCAAACGGCTGGGGGTGGCCTCCTTTTATAGGCTCGACGGCGAGACCGAGAGGGATGGGCAGGCGACGATGGAGACATGGCTACGGGCGGCTAGCGGCATGGATGAGGTTGGCGATCGACGCACGGTCTCCTGGCGATGCTCTAGGACTTAAATGCGTGCTTAGGGGCGGTGGCAATCGGTCGGGAACATGCAGTGCTCTGCGCGGCAGAGGTGGCGTCTTCGACAGCGAGCGGTGGCTGCGAGGCACGGGGTGGCGAACAGGGGTGTCTGGCATGTTCCTGGGATCATGGCGAAGCGGTGTGCACGGGCTACGGTCGAGGGGCGGCGTGTGCACGCGTGCCGGGTGCGGCGCTCTGGAGCTAGCTCGGCATATCGTAGTGGCACTAGGCGCACGGCGTTCCTGGTGGTCGACGGATTGCACTGGCTTGGGGAGGGGACAGTGGGCGGCGGTGAGGTGCTGGTTACCTCCCAGACAAGGTGGGCACGGCTAGTTCTTACTCTAGCTTGCTGTCCACCTTGGGGTGGCATGGTGAGGCTCGGCCTGCTCACCATTGATGGCAAGACAAGCTTACAGTGGTGCTAGAGGTTAGTTAAAAGAGCTAGATGATCTACTAAGGGCTAGTTGCAACCAGAGGGGGAACAAGTTAGGCCAAATTTACTGCACATTATAGTGTTTGTGATTTGTTTGATTTAAATCTGCAAGATGTTTGATGAAATGGCCGCAAGAAACTTACTTTTTAATTTTGAAAAGATTTTTGGTGGGTGTGCTAGGCATGTGCTGGGGATTCTGTGGGTGCTTGGGTTTTGAAAATTGAGCTTGTTGGAGTGGTTTTTGAAATAGTGGGATCTTCCCATATGAGATAGATTCAATTTTAAACTATCATTTAAACTTAGTATTTGAATGTTTTTGGATGATCACAAAGTCGGCCTTGGTACCTTATTATGAGTACTAACAAGGGGTGTAAAGATCCACAAATGTTTCTATTAAGTTTTGAAAACTAGGGATAGCCAAAGTAGGCATGAGAGTTAATTTGGCAAAAGTGACAATTCACTTCATTTGTTTATTTTGAGTTGTTTGTCTTTGGGAAAAGTTTGGGGATTGTTTAAATGATGTTTATTTCCCCTAAGAATCATTTTACAAGCAAATAAACACATAACCATGTTAATTTAAAAGAATCCAAATTTTGAATACACACACATATGAATGCTTTCCTATTTTTAGTTGGGAAAGTTTTTGTTTACCCTAATTTTGATGATTAGAGTTTGATGATCCAAGTTTAATATTTTTGGGATTTTACATGATGTGTTTCAAATGCAAAGAGCTAGGCCATTATGCAAACAAGTGTCCAGAGAAGAACATCAAGATCCCAAGTAAGCCAAGATGTAATCTAGTTGAAAACCTTTTTAAGGGTGGTAGTACCCTAGTTGCCTTGAAGACAACTTGTAACCTCTAGCCTTCCCAAATCTCAGTACGAGATTTCTTTTAAGGGTGGTAGCCTATCACATCCCAAAATTTTCCAAATTTTGAAATGTGACAAATAAATAAACAAAATAAATAATTGTTGAAATTTAGGGTGAAAAGAAACTTTTTGATTCGAAATGGAAACATCAAAACTCATCTTGAACAAAGTTTGAACAAATTTGAATCCAAGAAATTTCAATCAAGTGGAATGCATTCATCAATGAATGTATCTTAAAATTTAAACTTGGGAAAATAAACCAAAACTCTAAAACCCTAATGGAAGAAAATCATATTCAAGATATCTCAAAGACTATGGATTTGATCCATATAAAAATTTGTCAACAAAGATTTATAAGTGATCAAAAAGATAAATAAAAGTATTATAAAACCATAGAAATTGGTTTACCCTAATTTCAAGCCATAAATAAAAGTTTATGAATTTAATAAGGTAAAAGGAAATAAATTCCAAAGCTAATAAAGCTCCTATCTAAAATCCATGCCAAATTGTGAGCAAATTAATCCTAAAAGGATTTAAAAGGATAAAAAATATCAAATAAAAATATACAAATTGGGATCACCAATTTTGGACCTTTAAATAAAAAGATATGGATTTTGTAAGACAAAGAAAGAAATAGTAAATAAGTGTAACACCCTCGGAATCGGACCTATGCAAGTTTTAGCGAAACCCGCCAAACCCGCATAGAAACGATTCAAAGGTGCCCACCAGGCACTTTTGTGCGGGTGGAAAACGAAGTAATAACATTACACAACAGTCCTCGATGGGACCCACAGAACAGATATATATATATATCAGCGACTCCATGAGTCAAGAATACAGATATAAGATACAAAGATTCAAATCACCTTGAAAATGATAAAGCGTCCGACTACGGTCAAGATGCAAATGGGGCTAAGAGCCCTGAAGAATAACCAATGGCGTCCATAACCCTGCCCAGGCCAAGCCGGAAGGGTAACCCTGCTAACGACGTCGATCTCAAAACCTGCTTAAACAAAAGGGGTGCCGACAAAGGGCAAAGGAAAAAGAGGAGCGTCAGTACTGAGGCCAGTACACGGCGAGACTAGAATTCGGCGGTCCTCGCCTACATAGGTGTGGTGGACTGAGCGGCAGCGGCAGCATGCACTAAACAACCTATAGAGACTCGAGGTAACTGGCGGTTATCAGAGAGGGGTAAGAATGACCTATCCGGATCCAACCTGAAGCTAACACCAATCAAACCCATCCTGGTGTTTCCCCCTCGAGACCAAACGAGGAAGTCAACCGAGGAACTCACACGGTTGGCAGTTTTATTTATTCGGTTATTGTTGCAGCAATTACTAGTCAAGTAAAGATAGTCGTCCTGATAAAATAAGCAGTGGGCACTTTTAGTCAACCATTCCGTTATAGTTGCAACAATTACTAATCAGATACAGATAGCGTGAGATAAACCCAAAACCCAGCAGTTGTTGGTACTTTTATTCAGCCATTCCGTTGTAGTTGCAATACTTACTAGTCAGGTACAATGGTCGCAAGCGACACCCAAAGCAAGCAGTTGTGGGCAATATTAGTTAGCCATTCCATTATAATGAAGCTGATTACTAGTCATTATAAGTCAAATTTATAGCAATAAACTTTAGTTATGCTTGTCTATGGTCGAGATACTGTGCTCCAAGTCGTCCATAACCGCGGACACGGCTTTCAGAAAGTTTTACCCGGCCGGGGTGCACCAATAGCAACACACACTCGATCAACCTCGGAAAAACCAAATCAAAACCCAACGAGACTTTCACGACAAAGCAATCACAGGATTCAGAAATATTTCAGGGGGCCACCCCTTAAAGTAGAACCCGCAACGAAGCCGGCCGGCTCCGAGACGGACTTAAGGTTGTGGGGACGGCTGTGAACGACTGGGAACCCGAAAGTGTGGCTGGGCTTGTCGACACCGCGGAATCGTGCCACGATCCCTAAACAGTACAGTGTGCTCCTCGCACAATCGTAAATAAAGCAGTAGCATGGCATAAGTACAGGATCGTAAATAAAACCTCAAACTAGTTTGTGGCCCCAAGAAATAAGACTGAATCAAGCTCTGGCTCAGGGGGGTCCCATATACCTCCCGGATGTGGATAGCGCGATAAATCAAGGAACAGGTATCAAGTACTCGGGGTCCTACGGGACACAAGTGGGCGTTCGGAAACCAAATATTTTCTATCACCCACCGATGCCTCTGCTTATTCCAATTTTAGTTGTTAAACAGGAATTAAAGTGAACGAAAAGTAAAGCCGAGATCATCTCCAACATCCAACATGTGGCAATACTCCAACAACTGTGGTACATGGCGGCGCGCAACAGCACTTGAGCAAGCAACTACGACGCTCAAGTCCAACTATCTACCAAACAACAGGTAATAGGATGTGTCCAAGGCAATATATGGCTGCAAGGGATATCACGGGTACGAAAACTAGAGCATCGCAACACAGATAGCAAAGATCAACAGGAGGGAAATAAATACTATAAAAGTAAGATAGGTAGAAAGGGGGAGATGCTCGCCTGAAACATTGTCGAAGGTTCAACCGAAGAACGGGGCGAAGCTCACATCAACTCAACGGCCTTATC
The DNA here is from genome assembly GCA_916181665.1 of Avena sativa. Taxonomy (NCBI): domain Eukaryota; kingdom Viridiplantae; phylum Streptophyta; class Magnoliopsida; order Poales; family Poaceae; genus Avena; species Avena sativa. Next base: position 211,341,466 of record OV702280.1, on the reverse strand, counting down.
CGCGAAGAAGCAAAACCACTAGGAGAAACACCGGGTGCAATATTTAATACAACGGCAGAAGATCGGCATGATGCATGTATGATGTATGGCATGGCAAGGTGCGATGCAATTAGGTCAATGTTAAGTGGAACCGGGGTCCCGACAATTAAATATATGGTTCAAGTTATTTATAACCCCCGCAATTAAATGTTGTTTTAACATGGCAAAAGATAGCACCGGGTTCGCTACACAAATTTAAATGAGGCCAATATAAGGCTAGATTTGCCCGCATATGGGCCCCATATTTAATTATTAGGTGAATCGGCATAAGGCCCCCAAACCACATGATATGCATGCGAGATGAATGATTTGATATGCAACAATTGTATTATATTATAAAATAGGGTTTCAGGGAAGGGGTTCACACATTTAGGTTCGACAGATCTTGGGGTTCCGGGGTTCGGGGTTCGGTCTCAGGGTCCAGGGTTCGACGGGTTCGGGCTCGGCGGGATCGTTCTCGGGTAGCGGGATAGATCTTGGCGCATCCGGGGAGCAGGACGTGGTTCGGTGTCGGGGCGCATCGGATCTTCCGGGTCGGTGGCGTTCTTGTCGTCGTGTCGATCTTGTCGGGTCCCACAGGGTCGATCTTGTCGGGCGAGGGTCTTGCCGGGTCCGCGCCATCGAGTCGATCTTGGCGTCCGGGGGGGTTCGTCGGGGTTCAGGGTTCCGTGTCGAAGGCCTTGGCGTTTCGCCTCCTCGTGATGGTATCGGGGCGTCGAATCCGGGAAGGAGAGCTTGGTGGTCTTCACGTTCGGACTTCGCCTCCGGGAACGGGCCTTGGCGTTATCGTGAGTTCTCGGCGTCGGCAGATCTTGGTGGGGGTCGAGGCACCCATCACGGGGTCGGTCTGCGGTTCATTGGGTCCACGTGGAAGAACTTGGCGGGCCCCGGAGTCCGATAACGGGTCTGGGCGGAACTTGGCGACAAGGCGAGGGCGGCGGTGGCACTTTGGCGAGCGGCGGCGGCTGGGAAGGCGACGAGGGCGGCTCGACGACGTGCAGGTGGGCGGCGACCAGGCGCAGGCGAGGGGGACTGGAGGCGACGGCGACTCGGGGTGGTCCTGGGCGGCGCCGGAGCGACGGAGACGGTCGCAGACGCGGGCGGCGCGCGGAGCCCGGGGGAGGAGGGGGTCGCCGCGGACAGAGAGGGGGGGCGGCCAGGTTGACGGCCGGCGAGGCGGTGGCGGCAGACGGTGGAGACGGGAGGCGGTTCCGGGCTGGGCGGTGCTCGAGCGGAGGTGGGCGTGCTCGGCCGCGGCCGGGGCGAGGTCGGCGGCGCGGCCAGGGGACGGGGACGCGGCGGAGGAGCGGAGCCTGAGGGGGCGCGCGGGGCGAGCCGGTGCAGCGGGCGGAGACCGCCGATGCGGGGTGCCGCGCGCGGCGAGCGGGAGAGGAAGGACGCCGAGGGCGAGCTCGCCGGCGGCGGCCGGGGGCGCGCGGGAGCGGCTGCGGGAGAAGGGAGCGCGGAGGGAGAGAGAGGGGATGGCCGGGGCGCCGGTGGGAAAGGTGGGGAGAGGGAGACGCGGGGCGTGCAGAGGTAGGAGATGGGGAGGTTGGGGACGACGCTGCGGGTTGGGTGGAGAACGTGGGCGCGTGGGGAGACGGCTGGGATCGGGGCGGGACAGGGGCCACGCGGTGGGGCCGCGCGTCAGGGAGAGAAGAGGGGAGAGGGTAGCGTGGCCAGGGGGTGGACCGGGTCCGGGGCGGGGCTGGCACGTGGGGGCCCGCGGGTGGGTCCCAGGCGGCAGAGGCGGTCGGCGCGGCGCGTGCAGGGTGTGTGCATGTGGGGTGTGCCAGGGGGTGGGGCTGCTGGGGGTTGGTTGTGTGGTGGGGTGTGGTGTTGTGTGGGAGAGAGGAGGAGAGTTGGGTGGTGATGTGGCAGAAGTTGGTTGGGTGGGGGGATAGGGCCAGGTGAGGTGGCACATGGTTATTGGAGGGAGTGATGTGGCCAGCGGGTTGGGTAGTTTAATAGGTAGCTTTAGGATTTAGAAGGGGCCGATTAGGTGGGCCGTTTATAAAATCCTGGGGGTGGTCGTTCGGGTCGATTCGGCCCGTTCGACTGCCCCCGCTACAACAATTAAAACTTTTATTTTGTTTTAAACGGGCCGTGTGCAAACCGATAGCGGCCAAAATAATTAATCCGGAGACCCGGGCTTTGCATTTGAATAAAGATGGGGCGTTTGGAAAACAAATCGGGGTTTGCGAAAATAGTTTTATGCAAACAATGCAAGATGATGACGATGCAATGCACAAATTCAACGCGATTTTCTAGTAGTGGTTTTGCGGGTTGCCACAATTCGACACCACTAACAATGGATCTCGCCCTCGAGATCCGCCTCATGGTACCGGAAGGAAGGTCGGTGATCTGCGTCTTCTCGCTTCGTGTAGATCCTCGCGACACCACTAACAAGAGGTCGTTGTCCGTGATCGTTGAGAGAACACTCCGGGAAACAAAAGGTCGAAGGTAGAGGCATCAACAAATAAAGCCACCTCTAGCTTCGATGGGGAGAGGGAACCGATGCATTCTCATCCACTTCAATGTACAAAAGCGAATAGAAAGGGTAGTCGGCATGGGGGCCAATCCATCACGCACCCAAACTATTACTCCGCACAATCAGTGGAAAAGCGCGCAACCATTCTCGGAATCAGACTGAAGATCTCGACAAGCGAGGTTCGGAAACAAAGGAGTGATGCAGAATATGCATCGGATCTGGCGTAGATGATGTCGTCGCGTCGGAAAACACCGGAAGGCACAAACAAGGAACAAAGAATGGTACCACAGCAGGCGGATTCTTCAAGCAGCATGAACACCGGATGGTAGCGCACCGTTATCAAAGAAGGAAGCGAAACCCTGAAGGTACGACGGAAACCCAACCACGAGAATTCCTGGACTCGAAGAAAGGGAAGAGGGCGGATTCAAAACGCGTAGAGATAAGAGGAGAATAGCAGTGGGGTAAGGAATAAAAATCAGACCTAATCAGAACTATCCAACCGTTTTTGCAAAATAGTTTGGACACTCTACTTCGGCCGTTAGCTAGGTTATCCTACAGGCTGGACTTGTGGGGTATCGCAACTGCTGAGCTCTGATACCACTCTGTAACACCCTCGGAATCGGACCTATGCAAGTTTTAGCGAAACCCGCCAAACCCGCATAGAAACGATTCAAAGGTGCCCACCAGGCACTTTCGTGCGGGTGGAAAATGAAGTAATAACATTACACAACAGTCCTCGATGGGACCCACAGAACAGATATATATATATCAGCGACTCCATGAGTCAAGAATACAGATATAAGATACAAAGATTCAAATCACCTTGAAAATGATAAAGCGTCCGACTACGGTCAAGATGCAAATGGGGCTAAGAGCCCTGAAGAATAACCAATGGCGTCCATAACCCTGCCCAGGCCAAGCCGGAAGGGTAACCCTGCTAACGACGTCGATCTCAAAACCTGCTTAAACAAAAGGGGTGCCGACAAAGGGCAAAGGAAAAAGAGGAGCGTCAGTACTGAGGCCAGTACACGGCGAGACTAGAATTGGCGGTCCTCGCCTACATAGGTGTGGTGGACTGAGCGGCAGCGGCAGCATGCACTAAACAACCTATAGAGACTCGAGGTAACTGGCGGTTATCAGAGAGGGGTAAGAATGACCTATCCGGATCCAACCTGAAGCTAACACCAATCAAACCCATCCTGGTGTTTCCCCCTCGAGACCAAACGAGGAAGTCAACCGAGGAACTCACACGGTTGGCAGTTTTATTTATTCGGTTATTGTTGCAGCAATTACTAGTCAAGTAAAGATAGTCGTCCTGATAAAATAAGCAGTGGGCACTTTTAGTCAACCATTCCGTTATAGTTGCAACAATTACTAATCAGATACAGATAGCGTGAGATAAACCCAAAACCCAACAGTTGTTGGTACTTTTATTCAGCCATTCCGTTGTAGTTGCAATACTTACTAGTCAGGTACAATGGTCGCAAGCGACACCCAAAGCAAGCAGTTGTGGGCAATATTAGTTAGCCATTCCATTATAATGAAGCTGATTACTAGTCATTATAAGTCAAATTTATAGCAATAAACTTTAGTTATGCTTGTCTATGGTCGAGATACTATGCTCCAAGTCGTCCATAACCGCGGACACGGCTTTCAGAAAGTTTTACCCGGCCGGGGTGCACCAATAGCAACACACACTCGATCAACCTCGGAAAAACCAAATCAAAACCCAACGAGGCTTTCACGACAAAGCAATCACAGGATTCAGAAATATTTCAGGGGGCCACCCCTTAAAGTAGAACCCGCAACGAAGCCGGCCGGCTCCGAGACGGACTTAAGGTTGTGGGGATGGCTGTGAACGACTGGGAACCCGAAAGTGTGGCTGGGCTTGTCGACACCGCGGAATCGTGCCACGATCCCTAAACAGTACAGTGTGCTCCTCGCACAATCGTAAATAAAGCAGTAGCATGGCATAAGTACAGGATCGTAAATAAAACCTCAAACTAGTTTGTGGCCCCAAGAAATAAGACTGAATCAAGCTCTGGCTCAGGGGGGTCCCATATACCTCCCGGATGTGGATAGCGCGATAAATCAAGGAACAGGTATCAAGTACTCGGGGTCCTACGGGACACAAGTGGGCGTTCGGAAACCAAATATTTTCTATCACCCACCGATGCCTCTGCTTATTCCAATTTTAGTTGTTAAACAGGAATTAAAGTGAACGAAAAGTAAAGCCGAGATCATCTCCAACATCCAACATGTGGCAATACTCCAACAACTGTGGTACATGGCGGCGCGCAACAGCACTTGAGCAAGCAACTACGACGCGCAAGTCCAACTATCTACCAAACAACAGGTAATAGGATGTGTCCAAGGCAATATATGGCTGCAAGGGATATCACGGGTACGAAAACTAGAGCATCGCAACACAGATAGCAAAGATCAACAGGAGGGAAATAAATACTATAAAAGTAAGATAGGTAGAAAGGGGGAGATGCTCGCCTGAAACATTGTCGAAGGTTCCACCGAAGAACGGGGCGAAGCTCACATCAACTCAACGGCCTTATCCGCAAAGAAGCAAAACCACTAGGAGAAACACCGGGTGCAATATTTAATACAACGGCAGAAGATCGGCATGATGCATGTATGATGTATGGCATGGCAAGGTGCGATGCAATTAGGTCAATGTTAAGTGGAACCGGGGTCCCGACAATTAAATATATGGTTCAAGTTATTTAGAACCCCCGCAATTAAATGTTGTTTTAACATGGCAAAAGATAGCACCGGGTTCGCTACACAAATTTAAATGAGGCCAATATAAGGCTAGATTTGCCCGCATATGGGCCCCATATTTAATTATTAGGTGAATCGGCATAAGGCCCCCAAACCACATGATATGCATGCGAGATGAATGATTTGATATGCAACAATTGTATTATATTATAAAATAGGGTTTCCGGGAAGGGGTTCACACATTTAGGTTCGGCAGATCTTGGGGTTCCGGGGTTCGGGGTTCGGTCTCAGGGTCCAGGGTTCGACGGGTTCGGGCTCGGCGGGATCGTTCTCGGGTAGCGGGATAGATCTTGGCGCATCCGGGGAGCAGGACGTGGTTCGGTGTCGGGGCGCATCGGATCTTCCGGGTCGGTGGCGTTCTTGTCGTCGTGTCGATCTTGTCGGGTCCCACAGGGTCGATCTTGTCGGGCGAGGGTCTTGCCGGGTCCGCGCCATCGAGTCGATCTTGGCGTCCGGGGGGTTTCGTCGGGGTTCAGGGTTCCGTGTCGAAGGCCTTGGCGTTTCGCCTCCTCGTGATGGTCTCGGGGCGTCGAATCCGGGAAGGAGAGCTTGGTGGTCTTCACGTTCGGACTTCGCCTCCGGGAACGGGCCTTGGCGTTATCGTGAGTTCTCGGCGTCGGCAGATCTTGGTGGGGGTCGAGGCACCCGTCACGGGGTCGGTCTGCGGTTCATTGGGTCCACGTGGAAGAACTTGGCGGGCCCCGGAGTCCGATAACGGGTCTGGGCGGAACTTGGCGACAAGGCGAGGGCGGCGGTGGCACTTTGGCGAGCGGCGGCGGCTGGGAAGGCGACGAGGGCGGCTCGACGACGTGCAGGTGGGCGGCGACCAGGCGCAGGCGAGGGGGACTGGGGGCGACGGCGACTCGGGGTGGTCCTGGGCGGCGCCGGAGCGACGGAGACGGTCGCAGACGCGGGCGGCGCGCGGAGCCCGGGGGAGGAGGGGGTCGCCGCGGACAGAGAGGGGGGGGGCGGCCAGGTTGACGGCCGGCGAGGCGGGTGGCGGCAGACGGTGGAGACGGGAGGCGGTTCCGGGCTGGGCGGTGCTCGAGCGGAGGTGGGCGTGCTCGGCCGCGGCCGGGGCGAGGTCGGCGGCGCGGCCAGGGGACGGGGACGCGGCGGAGGAGCGGAGCCTGAGGGGGCGCGCGGGGCGAGCCGGTGCAGCGGGCGGAGACCGGCGATGCGGGGTGCCGCGCGCGGCGAGCGGGAGAGGAAGGACGGCGAGGGCGAGCTCGCCGGCGGCGGCCGGGGGCGCGCGGGAGCGGCTGCGGGAGAAGGGAGCGCGGAGGGAGAGAGAGGGGATGGCCGGGGCGCCGGTGGGGAAGGTGGGGAGAGGGAGACGCGGGGCGTGCAGAGGTAGGAGATGGGGAGGTTGGGGACGACGCTGCGGGGTGGGTGGAGAACGTGGGCGCGTGGGGAGACGGCTGGGATCGGGGCGGGACAGGGGCCACGCGGTGGGGCCGCGCGTCAGGGAGAGAAGAGGGGAGAGGGTAGCGTGGCCAGGGGGTGGACCGGGTCCGGGGCGGGGCTGGCGCGTGGGGGCCCGCGGGTGGGTCCCAGGCGGCAGAGGCGGTCGGCGCGGCGCGTGCAGGGTGTGTGCGTGTTGGGTGTGCCAGGGGGTGGGGCTGCTGGGGGTTGGTTGTGTGGTGGGGTGTGGTGTTGTGTGGGAGAGAGGAGGAGAGTTGGGTGGTGATGTGGCAGAAGTTGGTTGGGTGGGGGGATAGGGCCAGGTGAGGTGGCACATGGTTATTGGAGGGAGTGATGTGGCCAGCGGGTTGGGTAGTTTAATAGGTAGCTTTAGGATTTAGAAGGGGCCGATTAGGTGGGCCGTTTGTAAAATCCTGGGGGATGGTCGTTCGGGTCGATTCGGCCCGTTCGACTGCCCCCGCTACAACAATTAAAACTTTTATTTTGTTTTAAACGGGCCGTGTGCAAACCGATAGCGGCCAAAATAATTAATCCGGAGACCCGGGCTTTGCATTTGAATAAAGATGGGGCGTTTGGAAAAAAAATCGGGGTTTGCGAAAATAGTTTTATGCAAACAATGCAGGATGATGACGATGCAATGCACAAATTCAACGCGATTTTCTAGTAGTGGTTTTGCGGGTTGCCACAATAAGGAATATTTAAAAGCCAAATTAAATCTTGGCCAAATCCATAAGAAAATGAAATAAAGATAATCCAAATAAAATAAAGGAATAAAGATTATTCCAATAAAAAATTATGGAATTAAACCCTATTTTAATTATATTTTAATAAAGACAAAATCCCTAAAGTAAATGATTAATTAAATCATAGGAAAATAATAATTGGAATTTGCCCAAGTGGAATAAAAAGTTATTTAATTAACTTAAATGGAATCAAAGAATTACATGAATAAAATTTATATGGAATTAAAACCATATTTGATTTTAGTTGGAATAAAGACAAATGCCCAATTTAAATGATTAATAAATCATATTAAAATATTTCAAATAATTCAAAGTGAATTATTTGCACTAAATAAAACATAATGAAAAAGGTTTGGTGAAAATTAGAATTCAAATAGGAGTTTGAAAATATATTTAAATCTTATTTGAATAAAGGCAAGTGCTTATTTTAATAAACAATAAACCATAAATGAATGAAATGATTATTCAAAAATGGACTTTAAATACATATTTAAAATAGTATAGAAACATACTGAATATTTGAAAAAGGTTTGAAAAATAAATCTGAATTCAAATGAATGTTTGAATTTGAAAACAGGAAATCAAATAGAAAAATAAAAAGAAACAGAAAAAGAATCAAACAAGCTAACCCAGCCCAGCTAGCCTATCAGGCCCAACTCGCAGCCCAACTAACCCCCCCGAACCGTTTTCTCCTACTCACGAATGAACCCGCACCGTCACTGACCACCGGACCCCACCTGAAACCTCTCTCTCTCTCTCTCTCTCTCTCTCGCTGACAGAATGATCCCACTTGTAAGTCGTTGTTTTCACCCACGCGACCAGTTCTTCCTCCCCTCCTTGCCGTTTCTGCCTCTAATTCCGCCGAGTTAATTCACGTTATTTTCACGTTGATGCAGCCCCAAGATTACTCTCATTTTAACGCCCTCCCCTCCTCTCTCTTTTCCCCCTCACGCCATGCCCAGTGAGCCACCAGGCTACGCAAATTTTCGCTCGCGTCCCCACTGCCTCCGACGACACTCCGGCCACAATTCTGGCAGGGTCTCGCCTCGCTTGCCTCCCAGATCCCACGAGCTTGATCTCCAGCCTCAGACGCATCTACTGATAGTATCCTCTTGCTCGCGCATGCCCCAGAACGTCGACAACTTCAAACGCTAGAGCGCCACCGACGACCGCGTCTACTTCGGCGACCTTTCCCCGTAAGCCGCAGCTTCCCCTCTTCCTCTCATTGATACGTGTGTGATCCCCTGCATCGTGCGCATCTAACACAGCCCTCTATTTGTCTTAGGGCGGTCCATAGCATCGCCTTCGTCTTCAACAGACAGCACCAGTCGCCAGGAGCTACTCCGGCGAGGAATCCCAGTTGACCTCGAGCGCCCCTTCTACAACCGCAACAACGTTGAGCATCAGCACTCCACGGCAAACTCGGCGAACTTCTCCCCTCGCTCTCTCGCTTCCTGTATCGTCGGCACCGTCATCGTCTGAGCGCGCCGCCGCCAGCCACCATCGCAGCGCCGCCCATCTTTGGCCAAGCTCCTGTGCGCCGTCCGATTTAGATCTGTCGGATACGATATAACAACTTAACGACGGGGTATCACTTGATATGCACCGTGTGATCTAAATGATATCCTGCGGTCTGTAACAGCCGATCCAACCGAACTGGTATCAGCATATAGGATTACTCCACGTGGCTCAGACTTTGATTTAAAAACAGAAACATTTCTATTAGATATGTGATTTTGTAAAATTCATAACTTTTAATCCGCATGTCCAAATTTTACAAATTTTATATAAATGGAATCAGGAAAAAGAATTCTATCCAACCATGTACTTTGTTTAGTAATTTGCTTCTGTAAATTGGTTGTATTTTCAGAAACATGTGTAGGCATATTTTGTGTATAAAATTTATTCTAAAAATGTTTTTAGGATGAAATCTTTTGTAAATGGATTGTTTTGAACCTACTGACCATAGAAACCAACTTGTAGAGTTAAAAGTAAAATTTTTGATGCTAAGGAATAAATCTTTGAATTAAAACATTTCAAGCTAAATAAAAATGTTGAATATGTTTTAAATATGCTTTTTGAGTAAAACCTTTTGAAAATGGTTTGAATTAAACTCTCTGACCCTAAAACACCAAGTTTTAGGATTCAAAAATGTATTTGATTAAACCCTAGAAAATTATTACTTTGTTTAAAGGCATTTCCAACAAAATAAAAAATTGCTTTGATTAAAAATGGTTTTTAGATGAAACCTTTTGCAAATGGTTTTAATATTAAACACTTTGACCATAAACACTAACATTTGTGTTTAAAAATATATTTGTCAAACACTATAAATTATTACTTTGATTTGAACCATTTCTAGCAAAACAAAACTGACTTAAAGTGGCCATTTTCACTAACTTAATATCAAATGGTTTTGCCACTTTATAAATGACCAATAGGTGTTTTCAAATGTTTATAACCTATTGGAAACCTCTTTTCCAAATAAAACAACCTTTGGCATGCTTGCATGCATTGCTTTGTTTTTATTATTATGTGATGAATTATTTGAATGCTAGTTTTGAATTTGTGCCTTGCTTGATTGAATTGTAGTGAACTTTGAAGAGTGTGACTATTGCAAGATCAAGGAGTGAACTTATATTCTCTACCAAAAAGTCAAGTGGTTCTTCATACATTGTCCCATTATTTTCACTATGCATTAGTGATACTTCTAAGTAGGACTTGCATGGAATTCTACTAAGTATGCTATGCCATGGGAAATCCTAGTAGATGATGCCTTAGTAGAATTTTCCTAAGTTAAGATTCCTAGTACTATCATGCTTAGCCTAGCTAGTAGAAAAAAAGGGTGGACTATATTCATACTATGAAATATTTCTAAGTCTATGACTTGTGTTTTGTTTAATAAAACAACTATGTGAATGAATCACCTGGGTGGAATGGTTGATTGGGTTATGTTGAGTTGTTACACAGGGCCCATATTTATGGACTGCCCTAGTGTATCTCACTTGTGGAAAGCCACCCAGGAACAAAGAGATTTGATATGTCAAATGTTGAGAAGGTTCAAGTGCAGCCACTTGGCATTATGGGCTCTGCCTGGATCATATAGGTTGCAATAACTTAGCCAAATGGAAAGTTGGTGGTAGGGGATGATAGGTTTGGAGCGTGTCCATTCTGGTGTAAGGGAAGGCTTCTGAAAGATCTTGTTTTGATGCATGTCGAGTCTTGTGGGGAAAGTGCACCACTGTCAACACCCGGATTTTTAATCCCAGATGCCTGTTATGCCATACCTCGCAATCCCAGGATTACCATTTTTGCGAGACATAACCGAATTGGATAACATATTACATCATCCATTACAAACCATACATAAGGTTTTACACAAATAAGGATCTCATGATCCAGTCTTAATACAACACAAGCAGCGGAATACATAATAATAACGGTAGCATAGGCGAAGCTCCATCTTCGGGGTCACATGCAATGCTGACGATGGGAGATGATCCTAGTTGTCGTAACCTTCCTGGGTCCATCCTCCAGGTACTCCTTTTCATAGTCTGGCCATGGGAATAGCGAAGGACAAATCCATGAGTACTCTTTAAGTACTCGCAAACTAATACTAACAATTGAAGGGGTTTTTGTAATAGGACACTAGGCTCTAGGGTTATTTTTCAAAAAGCCAGATTTACCTCTACTAAGTTCAGAAGCAAGAGAGCTAGTTGAAGTTTATAACACCTAAGTGGGGAACTTGTATTTCATATCACAACCCTATTGTGGTCAAGTCAAAGTCTCAAATCATTTCACAGGTCATTTTGAAAACATCTGACGGGGGAACAGTATGGCCACTCCAACTGTCCATAACCACGGACGCGGCTATTCGAATAGTTTGACACTCTGCAGAGATTGTACACTTTCACCACAACATTCGATACATCCGTTAGGAACAAATCCTGAATTCACCATACTCAGTATGCGGATAATCAATCCTAACCTTTCAATTACACGCCCTAGTATAAGCACCTCTCCTGTGAGTTTGGCCTCCCAACCATGACCAACTGTCATCTTGGGTACTGCACAGGTGGACAATCTTCACAAGGTAGCCTCAGCTCAGACCTTGGCCGTGAGGGAACTAATACTAAGGTATATAAGTTTCCAGTCAAGCCCTACCCAATTCTCGGGTATTGTGGTTGTACGATAAAATTGGAATGGTATCGCATCCAGACAACCATCAGTTTTATAAAGGGCTAAGGCTCATGCCTCAACATAGATATCACCATAAATCATCTGGTGTTTTCGGAAACACATGTCCAAAACATTTCAATAGAATGATCCATCATTCCAAGGTTTTCATAACCATTTTTCCACCAAGTCTTCCCATCTAAAGTTGATCAAGTTTTATGCTTAGCACTAGCATCTACAAGTGGGGGTAAGTACTAATGAGGGGTGGTAAACAAGTGGAGTTTCAACTAAATACAATCTCATGCCTTGGGGTGACATAAAGATTATCTAGCTTAGGCCAAGTTTTATGCTCTTTATGCAACCTTCAATTATCTTTCTAGTATCTACAATTTACTCAAGTAAACTCTAAGTAATAGCTTTGATAAAGAAATAAAGTATAAAGCTTGCAAGTAAAACTAGGATTGGTTTATCAAGTGGTTATGATCATATATGCTTTAAGGCATATAGTGGGCATGGTAGCAAGCAAGCATTGGCTTGCATCAATATAAGTATAAGCTTGCTAAATTGCAAGTGTTAGCTTGCCTTGTGCAGAGCAGTGGTTGAAGTTCTCCTCGGCTTCTTCTTCGTAGTATCCCCCTTCCTCCTCGTATAATTGTCGGTACTAGCGTCTATAAATAAATACGGGGTACACAATCACCAAACAATACTTAACTACTTACAATCATCACACACAAGGGTCCTATAGATGATCTAGCATCATCACTAACATTACAATATTAAAGCTTGGTTTAATTCCTTTTATTTTTAGAAAAGTAATTTCTACTCATTGAAAAACTACTTAAGATTTAGTATTCTCCAAACCAAACATGGGATCATGCTGACACATGTCATCACCACATATTTCAGTACATGGGAATGTGATTTAAAGTGGTGCCACAATTTAATAAGGTTTAACCTTTTATTTTAATTAAATAAAGTGACTAGAAATGCCTATGTGGAATTCTTTTATTACTTGGTCATTATTTCTGTAAGTAAACCTATATATTTTTATATATTCTGAAAGGTATGGTTAAATGTGATTTTTGAGAGTTGGAATCAACTCAAATGCTATCATGGTTTAAATTTGAAAAATGTTTGAATGCAGAAAAGCTTCTGCCTTATTATTTTTATCAAGGATGATCTACAAATCCAAATGACTTGAATCCAACGGGCTTGGATTCAGCATTTCCAGACCTTTCTAACAAAATTTGTTTCATTCAATTTCGTTCACTGAATCAATATGGGTTGATTTTTGAATCTAGGTGCAGAAGTGTGTTTGAAATAAAATGGAAAAGGTTAATTTCAAATGACTGGGCTGCGCGGGAAACGATGCTGGGCCGGCCTGCTAAGCACAACGCTTACGTGGGCTGGTTAAGTCGCTGTCCCCATGCGTCAGTGAGACAAGGGGGTGCGAAGCGGTATGGGGCGATGTGAGCCGTGGGATCTTGTTCTAATCTAACGGCTGAGGGTCGTCGTCCACGTCGGGCAACTCCAGCGAGACTGAAACCTAACGCGGTGGGTGAGGTTCGTCGGGGGCTCACCGGGGCTGAGGCAAGGGTCGGCGAGGCGGGCGAACGACAAAGTCGACGACGGCGAACCTCCTGGTACTGGCAACTTCTCCTGGGGCGGTTCTAATCGCTAGGTCCCTTCTTCTCCAAAGGCGGCGGGCTCCGGTGAAATTCTGGCGAAGCGCTGCTCGCCTTGCTTCGGGAACGGGGTGGAACGATCAGTGAGCAGAGGGGAGTGAGATGGTGTGCTCAATTCGGCTGGGGGTGGCCTCTATTTATAGTCGCGACGACGAGACCGAACGGCATGGGCAGGCGACGGTGGCGACATGGCTATGGGCTGCTAGAGGCAGGCCGGCGGTGGCGATCGCTTGGTGGTATCCTGGCGATGCTCTATGGCTTTAATGCACATGTAGGGGTGGTGGAAAATGGTCTGGAATGTGCGATTCTCTGCGCGGCCGAGGCGGCGTCTTCGACGGCGAGCGGTGGCTGTGAGGCATGGGGCGGCAAACAGGGATGTCTAGAGGTCTCCTGGGTCGGTGGTGATCGTGTATGCACGCGGCGAGGGCGGCGCGCGGTCTGTGGGCTTCGGTCGAGGGTGGCGCTCTGGCGCATGCTCGGCATGGTTGCTGGCAAGCTGGGCACGGTCTGTGCGTGTGGTCCACGGGTTGGCAACGTTCAAGCCCTGGACATGGAGTGGCGGTGGGGTGTTGGCTTGCTCCCAGACATGTTGGCTAGGCTTGTTTCTTCTCATAGCTTGCTGTCTACACTGGGATGGCATGGTGAGCTTCGGCTGTTCACCATTGATGGCATTGCCAAGCTTACAGTGGGGCTAGTGCTTGGTTTAGTTAGCTAGATGATCTACTGAGGTTGCTGTGAGCTAGAGAGGGAACAAGTTAGGCTCCAATCACTGCTCACAATAGTGTTGATTTTATTTGATTTGAATCTGCAAGGTGTTTAATGAAATGGCCGCAAGAATTCAATTTTTGAATTTTGAAAAGACTTTTGGTGGGTGTGCTAGGTTGGTGCTGGTGAGTCTGCAGATGCTTGGTTTTTGAAAGTTGAGCTTGTTTGAGTGGTTTTTGAAAAAGTGGGATCTTCCCATATGATAAAGATTCATTTTTGAAATGTCATTTATACTATGCATTTGAAACTTTATGGATGATCACAAGGTGGGCCTTGATACTTTGTTATGAGTACAATCAAGGGGTGTAAAGATCCAAACAAGTTTCTGTTAAGTTCTGAAAGTTTGGGACAGCCAAAGTAGGCATGAGAGTTAAATTGGTCAAAATGACCATTCACTTATTTTGTTTGTTTTTGATTTATTTGTCTTTGGGAAAAGTTTGGGAATTGTTTAGATGATGTTTAATTAACCTAAGAATCCATTTACAAGCAAAGAAACACATAAACAAGGCAATTCAAAAGAATTCAAAATGGGATGCATACACACCTGCATGCTTTCATATTTTTATTTAGAAAAGTTTTTGTTAACCCTAATTTTGATGATTAGAGTTTGATGATCTTAGTTTAATATTTTTGGGATGTTACAAACCTTCCCCCCTTAAACAAAATCTCGTCCCGAGATTTGAAAAAGGACGAAAATATTACCTAGGATTTGAAGAGATCGGGAAACTCCGTCCTGATGTGATCTTCGCGCTCCCAGGTAGCTTCCTCTTCTGTGTGGTTGCTCCACTGAATCTTGAGAAACTTGATGCTTCGGGTTCGGGTAGTTCTGAAAGCTTCTTCCAAAATATGGATGGGTACTTCGGGATAGGTCAGGTCATCGTTGATCTCTATGGTCCGATGATCGATATTCTTGAACACTTCGGTCTTCTCGGGGACTTCGAGACACTTGGGAAGTAATGAGATATGGAACACATTGTGCACCGTTGACATCTCTTCCGGTAGTTCCAATTGATACGACACTTCTCCTCGACGGTTCAAAATCTTGAAGGGTCCGATATATCTGGGGGCTAACTTTCCTTTGAGTTGGAAACGCTGCATTCCCTTCAATGGCGACACCTTCAGATACACAAAATCTCCTATGTTGAAGGCGAGGTCTCGACGTCTCTTGTCGGCGTAACTCTTCTATCTGTACTGGGCTGTCTTGAGGTGCTCACGAATCTTGTGAACCTTCTCTTCTGCTTCTCGTAGGATGTCGGGTCCGAAGATCTGACTCTCTCCTACTTTCGACCAGTTCAAAGGGGTGCGACACTTCCTTCTGTACATGAATTCAAATGGGGCCATTTGCAAACTGGCTTGATAACTGTTGTCGTATGAAAATTCTGCAAACGGCATACAGTCTTCCCACTTGGATCCATATTCTAACACACATGCCCTCAGCATATCTTCGAGTATTTGGTTTACTCGCTCCGTTTGTCCATCGGTCTGAGGGTGATACGCGGTGCTGAAATCTAGTCGGGTTCCTAAACCTTCCTAGACTTTCTTCCAGAATCTCGAGGTAAACTGAGTTCCTCGATCAGATACGATGTTCTTGGGGACTCCATGCAAACTGATTATCCTAGAGATGTATAACTCTGCTAGCTTCGAACTCTGATATGTGGTCTTGACGGGTAAGAAATGGGCGATTTTGGACAATCTGTCCACTATGACCCAGATAGAGTCATTTGCCCTACTAGAAGTAGGCAATCCGGTGATAAAGTCCATTCCAACGGAATCCCATTTCCATTCTAGAATCTGCAATGGTTGCAATAGTCCAGCGGGTCTTTGATGTCCTGCCTTGACTCGCTGACATATATCACACTTGGCGATATAGCTTCCGATTTCTCTCTTCATCTTATGCCACCAAAATTGCTCTTTCAAATCTTGATACATCTTAGTTCCTCCGGGATGGATAGAATAAAGAGTATCATGAGCTTCCTTCAAAATAACTTCTTTCAACTCAGAATCTGCTGGTACACAAAGGCGTCCTTTGTACCACAGAACTCCTTCGTTTCGGTGAATCTGGGTACTTTGTCGGTACCAATGCGACGCTTGATTCCGTCGATACTAGCATTTCCCTTCTGTGCCTCTTTGATCTGACTGATCAAAGTGGGTTGAAGTTCTATGCTAGCCAAAAATCCTTCACTTACTAATTCCATTCGAAAATCTTCCATCTCTTTGTGCAAGCTTGGTTGCTCCTTTAAAATCATGGAGTTCAAGCGGCACGGCAATCTGCTAAGGGCATCTGCTACCACGTTGGCTTTACCGGGGTGATAGTGAATGTCCAGGTCGTAATCCTTGACTAGCTCAATCCATTTTCTCTGTCTCATATTCAGTTCCTTCTGAGTGAATATATACTTCAGGCTCTTGTGATCCAAATAAATCTCACAACGATTTCCCATTAGGTAATGTCTCCATGTCTTCAGGGCTAGAACTATGGCTGCGAGTCGAGGTCATGGGTTGGGTAATTTTGCTCATGTTGTTTCAGTTGTCGAGATAGATAAGATATAACTTTGCCTTCTTGCATTAGCACACATCCGAGACCGATCTTGGATGCATCACAATACACATCGAAGGGCTTCGTGATATCTGGCATGATTAAGATTGGGGCTGAAATCAATCTCCTCTTGAGTTCTTGAAAACTCTCTTCACATTTGTCGGTCAATTCAAACTTCTTGTCCTTCTTCAGCAATTGGGTCATGGGTCTGGCGATACTTGAGAATCCTTCTACGAACTTGCGGTAATATCCCGCCAATCCGAGAAATGCACGAACTTGGGTTTGAGTGGTTGGGGCTTGCCAATCTTCTACATCTTTTACCTTTGCAGGGTCAACGGCAATTCCTCCGGCTGATACAATGTGACCGAGGAATCCTACCTCCTGTAACCAGAATTCACATTTGCTAAACTTGGCATATAGCTGATGCTCTCTAAGGGTTCCAAGAATGGTCCTTAGGTGTAGCTCATGTTCTTCTTCCGATTTGGAATAAATCAGAATGTCATCAATGAAAACAACGACAAACTTATCCAGGAAGTCCATAAAAATCTTATTCATGAGATTCATGAAATAAGCGAGGGCATTGGTTAATCCAAAGGACATAACGGTATACTTGTATAATCCATATCGGGTGGTAAAGGCAGTCTTGGGAATATCTTCTACACGGATATTGAGTTGATGATAGCCAGTCCTAAGATCAATCTTAGAAAACACCTTGGCACCGGTCAACTCATCAAACAAATCTTCTATCTTGGGCAAGGTATACTTGTTCTTGATGGTGACATCATTCAACTTCCGGTAATCCGTACACAAACCATGTACTTTGTACTTTGTTTAGTAATTTGCTTAGTAATTTGCTTCTGTAAATTGGTTGTATTTTCAGAAACATGTGTAGGCATATTTTGTGTATAAAATTTATTCTAAAAATGTTTTTAGGATGAAATCTTTTGTAAATGGATTGTTTTGAACCTACTGACCATAGAAACCAACTTGTAGAGTTAAAAGTAAAATTTTTAATGCTAAGGAATAAATCTTTGAATTAAAACATTTCAAGCTAAATAAAAATGTTGAATATGTTTTAAATATGCTTTTTGAGTAAAACCTTTTGAAAATGGTTTGAATTAAACTCTCTGACCCTAAAACACCAAGTTTTAGGATTCAAAAATGTATTTGATTAAACCCTAGAAAATTATTACTTTGTTTAAAGGCATTTCCAACAAAATAAAAAATTGCTTTGATTAAAAATGGTTTTTAGATGAAACCTTTTGCAAATGGTTTTAATATTAAACACTTTGACCATAAACACTAACATTTGTGTTTAAAAATATATTTGTCAAACACTATAAATTATTACTTTGATTTGAACCATTTCTAGCAAAACAAAACTGACTTAAAGTGGCCATTTTCACTAACTTAATATCAAATGGTTTTGCCACTTTATAAATGACCAATAGGTGTTTTCAAATGTTTATAACCTATTGGAAACCTCTTTTCCAAATAAAACAACCTCTGGCATGCTTGCATGCATTGCTTTGTTTTTATTATTATGTGATGAATTATTTGAATGCTAGTTTTGAATTTGTGCCTTGCTTGATTGAATTGTAGTGAACTTTGAAGAGTGTGACTATTGCAAGATCAAGGAGTGAACTTATATTCTCTACCAAAAAGTCAAGTGGTTCTTCATACATTGTCCCATTATTTTCACTATGCATTAGTGATACTTCTAAGTAGGACTTGCATGGAATTCTACTAAGTATGTTATGCCATGGGAAATCCTAGTAGATGATGCCTTAGTAGAATTTTCCTAAGTTAAGATTCCTAGTACTATCATGCTTAGCCTAGCTAGTAGAAAAAAAGGGTGGACTATATTCATACTATGAAATATTTCTAAGTCTATGACTTGTGTTTTGTTTAATAAAACAACTATGTGAATGAATCACCTGGGTGGAATGGTTGATTGGGTTATGTTGAGTTGTTACACAGGGCCCATATTTATGGACTGCCCTAGTGTATCTCACTTGTGGAAAGCCACCCAGGAACAAAGAGATTTGAGATGTCAAATGTTGAGAAGGTTCAAGTGCAGCCACTTGGCATTATGGGCTCTGCCTGGATCATATAGGTTGCAATAACTTAGCCAAATGGAAAGTTGGTGGTAGGGGATGATAGGTTTGGAGCGTGTCCATTCTGGTGTAAGGGAAGGCTTCTGAAAGATCTTGTTTTGATGCATGTCGAGTCTTGTGGGGAAAGTGCACCACTGTCAACACCCGGATTTTTAATCCCAGATGCCTGTTATGCCATACCTCGCAATCCCAGGATTACCATTTTTGCGAGACATAACCGAATTGGATAACATATTACATCATCCATTACAAACCATACATAAGGTTTTACACAAATAAGGATCTCATGATCCAGTCTTAATACAACACAAGCAGCGGAATACATAATAATAACGGTAGCATAGGCGAAGCTCCATCTTCGGGGTCACATGCAATGCTGACGATGGGAGATGATCCTAGTTGTCGTAACCTTCCTGGGTCCATCCTCCAGGTACTCCTTTTCATAGTCTGGCCATGGGAATAGCGAAGGACAAATCCATGAGTACTCTTTAAGTACTCGCAAACTAATACTAACAATTGAAGGGGTTTTTGTAATAGGACACTAGGCTCTAGGGTTATTTTTCAAAAAGCCAGATTTACCTCTACTAAGTTCAGAAGCAAGAGAGCTAGTTGAAGTTTATAACACCTAAGTGGGGAACTTGTATTTCATATCACAACCCTATTGTGGTCAAGTCAAAGTCTCAAATCATTTCACAGGTCATTTTGAAAACATCTGACGGGGGAACAGTATGGCCACTCCAACTGTCCATAACCACGGACGCGGCTATTCGAATAGTTTGACACTCTGCAGAGATTGTACACTTTCACCACAACATTCGATACATCCGTTAGGAACAAATCCTGAATTCACCATACTCAGTATGCGGATAATCAATCCTAACCTTTCAATTACACGCCCTAGTATAAGCACCTCTCCTGTGAGTTTGGCCTCCCAACCATGACCAACTGTCATCTTGGGTACTGCACAGGTGGACAATCTTCACAAGGTAGCCTCAGCTCAGACCTTGGCCGTGAGGGAACTAATACTAAGGTATATAAGTTTCCAGTCAAGCCCTACCCAATTCTCGGGTATTGTGGTTGTACGATAAAATTGGAATGGTATCGCATCCAGACAACCATCAGTTTTATAAAGGGCTAAGGCTCATGCCTCAACATAGATATCACCATAAATCATCTGGTGTTTTCGGAAACACATGTCCAAAACATTTCAATAGAATGATCCATCATTCCAAGGTTTTCATAACCATTTTTCCACCAAGTCTTCCCATCTAAAGTTGATCAAGTTTTATGCTTAGGACTAGCATCTACAAGTGGGGGTAAGTACTAATGAGGGGTGGTAAACAAGTGGAGTTTCAACTAAATACAATCTCATGCCTTGGGGTGACATAAAGATTATCTAGCTTAGGCCAAGTTTTATGCTCTTTATGCAACCTTCAATTATCTTTCTAGTATCTACAATTTACTCAAGTAAACTCTAAGTAATAGCTTTGATAAAGAAATAAAGTATAAAGCTTGCAAGTAAAACTAGGATTGGTTTATCAAGTGGTTATGATCATATATGCTTTAAGGCATATAGTGGGCATGGTAGCAAGAAAGTATTGGCTTGCATCAATATCAGTATAATCTTGCTAAATTGCAAGTGTTAGCTTGCCTTGTTGTAATGTCCGGAAAATATTAAAAAATAGAAATTGATTGTTATTTTATTTTGTGCATCATGATGACATCATCATGCATAT
The DNA here is from genome assembly GCA_916181665.1 of Avena sativa. NCBI lineage: Eukaryota > Viridiplantae > Streptophyta > Magnoliopsida > Poales > Poaceae > Avena > Avena sativa. The sequence continues at coordinate 211,320,963 of OV702280.1, read as the reverse complement.
TTTATTTGTAAAATTATTTTATCAAACCATATTTTGTTTTACTAAATATCCATGTGATTTTTTTAAGCCCGTCTCTTGTTATTATTTTAAAATTAAAATAAATAATATTTCTGGCGGCAAAAGCTTTTCTTGTTTTATAATAAAACTAGGCTAGAAGCCCGTCTAAAGTTTTAGCCCAAAAACTAGACCCATCTAATCTACTTTGGTCTACAATCTATTCCCTCTTTTCTATCCAAATCCTAACCAAACCCTAATCCTACCCTACACCCGCATCTACCCAGCCGCCGCCGCCACACTCATGCACCAGCGCACACATTCAGCAACACCAGCACCCAACATGCACACATCCTAGCTACACATCGTTGCACGCCACTACTCAAACACACACACGCACTCTAGGCCCACACAACCATCGCACGCACATGCCCCCGATTCCCCCTCGAAGACCTGCTCGTGACCCCTTCCTCCCACGATCCTCTGCCTACCGCCGCCTGGTTCTCCTCTTGCCAACGAGCTCCGTGCCGCCCCCTCCCCGTCGAGCGCCACCTCTCCATCGTCCGACAACCGCCGCTCTCCATTGTCCTTGCCTCCCTCTCAGGCGCTCGCCTCCGCCGCTAGGATCCCCTGCCGCCCGTCACCGGTCGGGCCCCCCGTCGCCAAGCTCTTCCCCGCCCAGCTCAAGCCGCCGTCGGTGGCCTCGTCGTCTCCCTGCCCCGGTAGATGCTCGCCCAGCGCCCCGTCGACCGCCGGCGTCGCCTCGCTTCTTCCATAAAAGCCTTCCCAAGCGCCGCCTAGGCCCCATCCATCAGCGCCTCGCCTCCAGGCGCAGTCCCAGGTCGCGTGAGCCTGACCCCGCTCGCCTTGAGGCCCAGCGTCGCCTCCGGACAGCCTCCGCAGTACCACCGCCACCTGCTTTCCGCCGGTGTGGCAGCCTCATCTTCCCGCGGTCTTCCCCGAGACCCGTCGTTCTGCACGCCTCGCCAAGCTTCGCTTCCGTCCAACGTTGTCGTCCTCGGGTCCCTTTGCCCCGGCCGCTCTGCCCGTCTCCAACGCGTGTATGTCTTGTGCATGTGTGTCCTTCGAGGGATGATACCAAGTACTGCCTGCTGACTCATATTGAATGCAATGTCTTTGTTGTAGCTCCCAGATTGTTTGGGCGTCGTGCAAGTCCCCAATAAGGTCATGAAGACCCAAGTGGATGCCCATGCTATGTTCGTTTGCCCACCCTGTCAAGGAGGACTGAATCCAAGAAGCTCACCAAGATCTTCCGAAGACCCTAGTGCCCAATCCATCCAAGTTCGCGTGCTTCACGAATCCGATGACTCGAAGCCTCCTTCACGGAATCCGATGTCTGTTCCTGATCCCGTCGAAACCCCCGGTTTCGAACCCAAATGTGTGACCCCTATCCGAGCCCCTATTTTATTAATTTCTATATTAAACGTGTTGCATATTAAATTATTCATGCTCGCATACATATTTATTTGTTTGGGGTATATTGCCGATTCACCTCATAATTAAATATGGAGCCCATATGCGAGCGAATCTAGTCTAACATTGGATCCATTTAAATTTGTGCATCGAACCGATGCCATGCCTTGCCATGTTAATTCAACATTTAATATGCGGGATAGTTAAATAACTTGAACATAATAATAAATGTCGGAATCCCTATTCCGCTTAATATTGCTAAGTTAGGCCGCATATTTCCATGCCATGCATCATATCATAAACATGCCGGATCTTCTGCCTAGTATTAAATATTGCATCGGGTGTTCTTTCTAGTACTTTGCTTCTTCACCGGATAGGACGATGAGTTGAAGCAAGTTGCGACAAGCCTCCGGCTATCCTACTTTGTTCCTCAGGCGAGCATTCTCCCTCTTCTACCTATTTTGCATTTATAGTCTTTACTTCCTTTGATCTATTGCTATCCTTATTGTCGATGCTATAGTATCGTTCCTTTATTTACCTGCTCCACTATATTGCCTTGGTCATCCTATTGCCTTGTTTGATTAGCTAGCTTTGTCCTTGCGAGTCGTAGGCATGCTTAGTATCGTTCTCATACAGGTGGAACATGATACATGGATATTGTTGGTGATAAGATAATTAATCTGATGTTGTTGGTTATGGTTTCACCTAATGATAAGGCCCCGGCAGGGACCACCTTTGGGAACTGCTTGAGCTGACCTAGGACCCGTTCGTTCTACGGTACCAGTTCTGAGTTGATCGCGCTAACCAAACGTGGGGGCCTCTAGGATCCCCCCTCAACTACCGGCGCTATTCGTATATCCAGAGGGTTACAAAATTGGTTTCCATTTGGTGCATACGCATAATATTTCCTCGGACATGGGTTGAGTTGTGATATGATTTTTGGTGGACTTCCATGGCTTGCATTGCATAAAATCGGGATATCGTGCCGGAGGTGGGATGGAGCTCTACAAGTTATATTCCAATCATCGCCCGGCCATAGACTTAAACGTTGTGCCACCTGGAGAATCAGCTATATCTCTTGTGTGGGTAAAACACAGTAGGTGATGCCTCTGGATATGCGCGTAGTTAAGGGACAGTTCTTGTTGTGAGATTCGGATGGCACGCGTAATATGTTGCCTGAAGGGTTGAGCATGCGTTTGGGTACAGTAGTGCACCCCTGCAGGGTAAATCTTTTCGAGAAGCCGTGTGTCTACGGTTATGGACGCCTCAGGAGTACAGTGTCATGATCATAGACAATGCCACTAATGATTGGCCTCTTTAATAATTTGACTAGTAATTAGCCTTATCAACTAAACACCTGCTTAACTAAAATTGTCACTGTGTGCGTTCCGCGAGGGGACTTCCTCGACTGGTCTTCGAGGGGGAAATCTTCGGATGGGTTATGTTTGGTGTTGTATTATTGTTACCGCATAGTGCTCTCTTATCTCGCTCTAATAGCCGAAGTTGTAGCGTGTCTCTATAAGTTAGATAGTGCAAGCTTTGCCGCCGTCGAGCCCACCATACCTATGTAGGCGAGGACCGCCGAATTCTAGTCTCACCGTGTACTGGCCTCAGTACTGACCGCTCTCTTTCTGTTTTCCTTTGCCCTTTGCCGGCACCCTTTTGGCTTGACAGGTATGTGATTGACGACGTTAGCAAGGTTACCCTTCCGGCTTGGCCTGGGCAGGGTTGGACACCGCTTGGTTATTCTTCAGGACTCTCAGTCCCATTTGGATATTGTCCGTACTCGGATACTATTTGGCTTTCTTCTTAAGTTGTATCTTCATATTGTACCTTTTGTATTCTTGACTCGTTGAGTCGTTGTTGTATATATAAGTTCTTGTGGACTCTATTGTAAACTACTGTGATGTAACTACTTGTATTCAAATCCCACCCACACGAAAGTGTCTGGTGGGCGTCTTTGAATCGCTTCTATGCGGATTTTGGCGGGAAATGCTGAGATCTGCATGGACCCGATTCGGGGGCGTTACACTTGTGCAGAGCAGTGGTTGAAGTTCTCCTCGGCTTCTTCTTCGTAGTATCCCCCTTCCTCCTCGTATCCTTGGTCGGTACTAGCGTCTATAAATAAATACGAGGTACACGATCACGAAACAATACTTAACTACTTGCAATCATCACACACAAGGGTCCTATAGATGATCTAGCATCATCACTAACATTACAAGATTAAAGCTTGGTTTAATTCCTTTTATTTTTAGAAAAGTAATTTCTACTCATTGAAAAACTACTTAAGATTTAATATTCTCCAAACCAAACATGGGATCATGTTGACACATGTCATCACCACATATTTAAGTATATGGGAATGTGATTTAAATTGGTGTCACAATTTAATAAGGTTTAACCTTTTATTTTAATTAAATAAAGTGACTAGAAATGCCTATGTGGCATTCTTTTATTACTTGGTCATTATTTCTGTAAGTAAACCTATATATTTTTATATATTCTGAAAGATATGGTTAAAAGTGATTTTTGAGAGTTGGAATCAACTCAAAAGCTATCATGGTTTAAATTTGAAAAATGTTTGAATGAAGAAAAGCTTCTTCCTTGTTATTTTTATCAAGGATGATCTACAAATCCAAATGACTTGAATTCAACGGGCTTGGATTCAGCATTTCCAGACCTTTCTAACAAAATTGGTTTCATTCAATTTGGTTCACTGAATCAATCTGGGTTGATTTTTGAATCTAGGTGCAGAAGTGTGTTTGAAATAAAATGGAAAAGGTTAATTTCAAATGACTGGGCTGCGTGGGAAACGATACTGGGCCGGCCTGCTAAGCACAGCGCTTACGCGGGCTGGTTAAGTCGCTGTCCCCACGCGTCAGTGAGACGAGGGTGTAGAGATCTCAACCTAGTAAGGTAGATTCCTCCTGTGTTTACAATGCTAGTCCCTGGATCAATAGCTAGCATCCACAGTTTGAGATGTAATATCAAGATACAAAGGTCATAATATAACTTTATGACCAGGAATAACATAATCATATTACATCAATACATAGCTCATTTGGCTATTACATTACATTGCAGCGGAATAAATAAAATCATGGGTCCTTCATCTTCAAAGTGCCACAGGCAGATGTTAGTTGTAGACTTTGTAATCCTAATCATACAATCTTCATTAAAATCAATCAAACCTGCAACATTACAAGTTACAGCCACAAAGGTCAATACATTTGAATTGTATTGGCAAGTTTCACTACTTTGTATATTATGTGTGGATCTTATCAATACATGCATATTTGGCTAGGTAGAGTTTAAGGCTTATTTGCATAAAGCAAGATTTATCCTATCTTTTCAAAATGGTTTTTGGTCCTTTGTCAAATCTCTTTTTCAAGTTCCTTGAACTCCTTGGTGGAAACTCAAGTGTTCAAGTTTTATCAAAATCTCATGAGTTCCTTGGTATCCCCAAGTACATCATGTTCTTGAGCACCTTGGTAACCCCAAGTGCATCAAGCTTAACAAAATCTCTCTGAATTCCTTGGTACCCCCAAGTGCATCAAGTTTTTATATTAGAAATTGGAATGTCGAGATCTCCCATAGTTCAAACTTTAGTTGCTCAGTATTGTCCATAACCGGGGACACGGCTAAGTACTTAGATTTTATTAACTTCTGCAGAAGGAGTACACTTTACCCACATGACACAATCCCATCTTGTTGCCACCAGCGGCCTACTGGATTAGTGCTCACCAAGATGGAGTACTGGCAGATTGAGAATGTGACGAAGTCTTTCCAAAAGGTTCTCCCATACATCATTGCTAGCTTGTCTTCAGCCCCCATGAAGCATTCCAGATCCCCATGTCCGGTAACTAAAGACAATGTATGGGTCTTCCTAATGTAGTTGACTAAGCCAGAGCCATAATAGCATGTGGTTGCACACGAAAGCCACAATTGGAGAAACATGTTCAATCTCTAAGTTTCCTAGGTGGTTTTTATTCGGAGCACAACACAAAGTGATTGCCATTGACATAGTTCCCTTTTGTTGCCACCTTCTCCAAAACTTAAAGTATCCTCCACCTAGGTGATTCATTGAGTCCTTGTTTTATTATATAAAACACAAGTCCTTTTCTCAACTTTGTAAAATCTCAACATGTATCTCTTTTCAAAATATAGCATGGCTAAGCATGTAACAACTACAATATTTTCACTAAGGAATGTGTAGGGAATCCTATTAGGATTTAGCATAGCATAAGTATAAAATATCTTTTCATGCATGTTTTCAAAATCCACTAAGTATATAATGAAAATAGTAGGACTTTAGATGATAGTGTAACTTGCCTTTTTGGTAGGGAATGATGGTTCACTCCTTGATCTTGCTAGTCTCACCCTTTGCTAAATTTCAAAACAATCAATCAAGCAAATACCAAATCAACTAGCATTCCAAATAATCAACCACACAACAATTTCACACACATAATACTATGGGATCTATGTCATGCATAAGCATGCAAAGGATGGTTCTATTGCAAGGATGGTCTCCACTAGGCTTCTTAACTTTGTAAGGTCCAAATTGGTCATTTACCAAAATGGCAAAGTCATTAGCAAGAGGGTTTTGTTCAAAATCCATTTTTAAATCCTTTCATCATTTTAAGTGGTGAAAATTATTATTCTCAATACCACAACCTTAAGTGGTTTCACTAAATAAGTTGTTGTTTCTCAAAAGTTGGTATCTATGGTCAGTAGGTTTGGTCCAAAACATTTTCTCCAAAGTTCTTTACTCAAAATCATTTTCATAAGCAAATCAATAGTTTTATTTAGCTAGAAATGGACTAAACCAATTAATCCATTCTAATCTTTTCCAAATTCATTTTCAAAACCATGGGTTGGTTCCTAGGGTCGTAGGTTCACAATAAACTAATTTGCAAAAGATTTAATCCAAAAATCAATTTTAAACAATTTTTCTACTCTAAACAAGCTCTCAAAAGATTCTGCAAAATCAAGCAAGCTAACAGATACTATTTTCTAAACTAAGGCCATGGTTGTTTAGGTCTTGCTCTCCTGAATCCAACGACATAAAATTTGTAATTTTTGGACGTGTGGTTTGAAAGTTACAGAGGTTTGAAGTTTGCAAATAATTCTGATTCAAATCTGTTTTTAGTTTTAATTCTGGCCACGCGTCGTCGTTTCATTGGTCGATACCGGTTCGGTTGGATCGCGCGTTTACAGCCTTTGGATCTAATCGAATCGTGAGGCACAGGACGCGTACCTCTTCGCGGTAAGTGATCTAATCGCAGCGCTTGAATCTACATCCTATGGTGCATAGCACGTTAGTCATCGAGTGGCGGCGCTGGTGACGGCGACTGGCGGCGGCGACTCTGCTTCGCGGCGGTGCCGGCGATACAGGAAGCAAGGAAGGGGAAGAGGATGCTCACCGGGTTCAGGAGGTCGCGGCGATGCTTAACGTGCTGTTGGCTTGATAAGGGGCGCTCGGGTACTGCGGCAATTGCTCGCCGGAGTTAGGTCTGGCGTCGGTTGCGCGTGGTCGTGGTCGAGGTCGACTCTGTGGTTCACCCCGAAGCAAAACGAGGGCACGGTTAGAATCGTAAAATCAAGGCAGAGCTGTGTGCGTGAACGAGAGGGCGCGGGGCGGTCGAGGCTTACCGGGGAAGGTCGTCGGAGAGGTTGCAGACGCGGCGACGTTCAGAAGCTCGTCGTAGCCGACGCGCTGGGGTGCCCGCGGTTGAACGGACGGCACGGAAAGAAGCGCCAGGGGATGGGGAGCGTGCGTGCTTGGTCGATGAAGCAAGGGGAGGCAGTGTGTGGCCGGAATTGAGAGCTAAGCTCGTCGGAGACGGCGGCGGTGCAAAAGAGATTGGCGACAGCCTAGGGGCAGAGAGGAGGAGTGGTCTGGGGGAAAATGTCGCGGAGAGGGAGGTGCTTAAGAATGCACGGTCGCAGGAGCGATTAACTGCCGCCTTAACGTTAATTGATGCTCGCAATTGTCGCCAGAAACGGTCGAGGAGAAGGGGGCGCTGTTACTGCGAGGAAGAAGGAGGATGAACAGGAAAATGGGTCCAGTCGTCAGTGGAGAAAAAGAGTGTGAGGGAGGTCCACCCGTCAGCTGCTTAGCGGGTGCGAGACTGGGTAAAAAAAAACGGTTCGGGAAATAAGAGGAGGTGGGCTGCGAGTGGGCTGTTGGGCTGAGGCAGTTGGGCCAGATCCTTTTTCTTATTTTTTTCTGTCTGCTTTGTTTTTCCTTTTCTAATTCTTTTTCTGTTTTGAATTTTTCAAACAAACAAACAATGTCCAAATCAAATCAAACAACACCCAAACTTTGTAATATTGAAATTAGTTCTGTTCAGTAACATGAATCAAAAACCAAAATAAAATAAATAATGTTTTAAACCTTTTTAGGTTCCATTTATTAATTAAGTGAAATGGTTCATGGTTCATTATTAAAATAGGGTTTGGTTTATTAATAAAATCTTCATTTGAACTCCAAATCATTTCAAAACAAAAATCAGTAGGTTTTATTTGGAAATAAAGAATACTTGGAAATTTGTTTAAAACAAAATAACCTTTTATTTTAGAGTCCATTATTAATTAAATATAATAGATTTTCATTAAATCAATTAGGACTTATTTTATTTAAAATATTTATTTTTGAAATCTAAAACAAAGTCAAAACATTCCAGTAGGTTTTATTTGTGATTATAAAATGCTTGGAAACCATAATTTATATAATTTAAGTAGTTTTGTTGTTTTCAATTAAAATGGTAAAACCTTTTATTTGAACAAAATTTGGATATTAATTCCTTATTATTTTATTTAATTAAACCTTTGCTATTTTTAATCAAAACAAAATGTTTTAATTCTTAAGTTTGTCCAAGGTTTTAATTTTGGCTTTATAAAATAATCTTTATTTATAAATCCATCTTTTCTTTTGAACACCAAATCTTTTATTAAAAGATCCAAATAGTATTTCCAAAAATATTTTATTTTCCTTTGTTAATTGTTTTATGTTTTTAAATCCCTTTAGGATTTTATTTGATTCAAATGGGTTTGAAGTTCCAATTGAATTCAAAAAGTTTCTTCTGGCTCTGAAAATCAAACAAAGTTTTATTTTATTCATTTATTTTCACATTACAAGATTTGGAAAATCTTGGGATGTGACAGGCTACCACCCTTAAAATAAATCTCGTCCCGAGATTTGGGGAGGCTAGGGTTACAAGCAAGTTCAAAACAACTAGGGTACTACCACCCTTAAAAATTTTCAAACAAAAATTACACATTGGCCTTCTTGGGCTCCTGGAAGAACTTTCTCTAAGCAAATTTTGCATCGTGTCCTTTATTTCCATACTTGAATCATGGGACAAGGTTGAGTTTCTCCATAGGCTTGTTCAACTTGTTCTTCATCTTTTCTGGACAGTTGCTTGCATAGTGTCCTGGGTTCTTGCAGTTGAAACAATGAATGTCCTTGAGTTCTTTACGTGGCTCTTGTGGACAAGTTGCTACATAGTGGCCTAATTCTTTGCAGTTGTTGCACCACACTTGGTCAATCTCTTTATTCTTCTTGTTCTCTGGGCATCCACTGGAGTAGTGTACCATTTCCTTACATTTACGACATTGTGCAAGGCTCATGTCTTGCTTTTGTTTCTTAAGTTTCTTTGATCCCTTGAAGTAGGTTGTCTTGTTTGGGGGTATAAGTGGTCCTTTTCCTTTGGCAGACTTGGATCCTTCTTGTTTCCTTTGTTCCACCATGGAGTAGATAGGACATTGGCTAGGAGTATGATCACTTCCTTCACATAGGTAGCAAGTAGCTTGAGAGGTAGGACATTGTCCAATAGGATGTTCTTCTTCACAATTGGGGCACTGTCCTTCATGTTCTTTGGAAGTATGATCCTTGTCTCCACAAATAATGCAAGCTGGGGCTCCATCTAGAACAACATTCTTGTCATCCTTGTTATCATAAACTCTTTTGGGATAGTTTTCTTCCATGCTGACCATTTGATTAGTCACCTTAAGCATCAGCTGGGATTGTTCCTCCAGAAACCTTTGCAGTGCTGGATCTTTATCACTATTGTTGGTTATGAACTGAGCTGTTAGTTGGTTCAACTGGTGTTGGGTTGCTATGAGCTCTTTCATGCTGTCAGCTTGGTTGGTATTGGTGTCATCCACTTTGATGTTGGAGTCCTTTGGAGTAGTCATCTGTTTGGGTTGAAGGGAGGTTTAGAATAGGCAAGATATTTCTAAGGAAATACTTCTTCTCACACACATCACAATTCACACAAACAATGGGCATGCAAACATAATCCAAACATTTCACTCAAACAAGGTTTAAGCACATACTTAGTCAACAAAAATATTTTTGTTACATCACATAAGTTGGTGTGTTTGACTTAACTAAAACATGGTGGTCCATCTATATGGTTCACTTGTGATCTTTCCTTCCTTCTTGGTTGATTCTTCTTGCATGAGATCATGATTTCCTTGAGATAAGCTCTTGGTTACATTGACTTCAAGTGAAGTGAACTCCTTCTAACTTTTGCATTCCCACAGTCTCTAAATCTTGAGTAAGATTTCCTTGTCTTACATGTAGTCCTTAGTGTCATCCAAGTTGGAAGTCCTTGGTGAATATGCTGAAGATGTTGAAGTCATTAGAGTTGAAGAAGTTGAAGTCATTAGAGTTGAAGAAGTTAAAGTCATTAGAGTTGAAGAAGTTTGAAGAAGTCCTTTGCTCATGTGTAGTCTTTGGCCATGGGGTAGGTTTTTCCATCAAGTTTGAAATATAAGAGATGTAGAGTTGAAACAAAAATGGTTGAGGAAAGAGTTTACAAGTGTTTTTGTAAATAAGTTTTGGAACAAATACAACTCCTATTTTTCTAAGGGTTTTTGTCCAATCCTAGGTTTACAAATCTTACAGGCAACACAATGCTCTGATACCATCTGTAGAGATCTCAACCTAGTAAGGTAGATTCCTCCTGTGTTTACAATGCTAGTCCCTGGATCAATAGCTAGCATCCACAGTTTGAGATGTAATATCAAGATACAAAGGTCATAATATAACTTTATGACCAGGAATAACATAATCTTATCACATCAATACATAGCTCATTTGGCTATTACATTACATTGCAGCGGAATAAATAAAATCATGGGTCCTTCATCTTCAAAGTGCCACAGGCAGATGTTGGTTGTAGACTTTGTAATCCTAATCATACAATCTTCACTAAAATCAATCAAACCTGCAACATTACAAGTTACAGCCACAAAGGTCAATACATTTGAATTGTATTGGCAAGTTTCACTACTTTGTATATTATGTGTGGATCTTATCAATACATGCATATTTGGCTAGGTAGAGTTTAAGGCTTATTTGCATAAAGCAAGATTTATCCTATCTTTTCAAAATGGTTTTTGGTCCTTTGTCAAATCTCTTTTTCAAGTTCCTTGAACTCCTTGGTGGAAACTCAAGTGTTCAAGTTTTATCAAAATCTCATGAGTTCCTTGGTATCCCCAAGTACATCATGTTCTTGAGCACCTTGGTAACCCCAAGTGCATCAAGCTTAACAAAATCTCTTTGAATTCCTTGGTACCCCCAAGTGCATCAAGTTTTTATATTAGAAATTGGAATGTCGAGATCTCCCATAGTTCAAACTTTAGTTGCTCAGTATTGTCCATAACCGGGGACACGGCTAAGTACTTCGATTTTATTAACTTCTGCAGAAGGAGTACACTTTACCCACATGACACAATCCCATCTTGTTGCCACCAGCGGCCTACTGGATTAGTGCTCACCAAGATGGAGTACTGGCAGATTGAGAATGTGACGAAGTCTTTCCAAAAGGTTCTCCCATACATCATTGCTAGCTTGTCTTCAGCCCCCATGAAGCATTCCAGATCCCCATGTCCGGTAACTAAAGACAATGTATGGGTCTTCCTAATGTAGTTGACTAAGCCAGAGCCATAATAGCATGTGGTTGCACACGAAAGCCACAATTGGAGAAACATGTTCAATCTCTAAGTTTCCTAGGTGGTTTTTATTTGGAGCACAACACAAAGTGATTGCCATTGACATGGTTCCCTTTTGTTGCCACCTTCTCCAAAACTTAAAGTATCCTCCACCTAGGTGATTCATTGAGTCCTTGTTTTATTATATAAAACACAAGTCCTTTTCTCAACTTTGTAAAATCTCAACATGTATCTCTTTTCAAAATATAGCATGGCTAAGCATGTAACAACTACAATATTTTCACTAAGGAATGTGTAGGGAATCCTATTAGGATTTAGCATAGCATAAGTATAAAATATCTTTTCATGCATGTTTTCAAAATCCACTAAGTATATAATGAAAATAGTAGGACTTTAGATGATAGTGTAACTTGCCTTTTTGGTAGGGAATGATGGTTCACTCCTTGATCTTGCTAGTCTCACCCTTTGCTAAATTTCACTACAATCAATCAAGCAAATACCAAATCAACTAGCATTCCAAATAATCAACCAAACAACAATTTCACACACATAATACTATGGGATCTATGTCATGCATAAGCATGCAAAGGATGGTTCTATTGCAAGGATGGTCTCCACTAGGCTTCTTAACTTTGTAAGGTCCAAATTGGTCATTTACCAAAATGGCAAAGTCATTAGCAAGAGGGTTTTGTTCAAAATCCATTTTAAATCCTTTCATCATTTTAAGTGGTGAAAATTATTATTCTCAATACCACAACCTTAAGTGGTTTCACTAAATAAGTTGTTGTTTCTCAAAAGTTGGTATCTATGGTCAGTAGGTTTGGTCCAAAACATTTTCTCCAAAGTTCTTTACTCAAAATCATTTTCATAAGCAAATCAATAGTTTTATTTAGCTAGAAATGGACTAAACCAATTAATCCATTCTAATCTTTTCCAAATTCATTTTCAAAACCATGGGTTGGTTCCTAGGGTCAGTAGGTTCACAATAAACTAATTTGCAAAAGATTTAATCCAAAAATCAATTTTAAACAATTTTTCTACTCTAAACAAGCTCTCAAAAGATTCTGCAAAATCAAGCAAGCTAACAGATACTATTTTCTAAACTAAGGCCATGGTTGTTTAGGTCTTGCTCTCCTGAATCCAACGACATAAAATTTGTAATTTTTGGACGTGTGGTTTGAAAGTTACAGAGGTTTGAAGTTTGCAAATAATTCTGATTCAAATCTGTTTTTAGTTTTATTTATGGCCACGCGTCGTCGTTTCATTGGTCGATACCGGTTCGGTTGGATCGCGCGTTTACAGCCTTTGGATCTAATCGAATCGTGCGGCACAGGACGCGTACCTCTTCGCGGTAAGTGATCTAATCGCAGCGCTTGGATCTACATCCTATGGTGCATAGCACGTTAGTCATCGAGTGGCGGCGCTGGTGACGGCGACTGGCGGCGGCGACTCTGCTTCGCGGCGGTGCCGGCGATACAGGAAGCAAGGAAGGGGAAGAGGATGCTCACCGGGTTCAGGAGGTCGCGGCGATGCTTAACGTGCTGTTGGCTTGATAAGGGGCGCTCGGGTACTGCGGCAATTGCTCGCCGGAGTTAGGTCTGGCGTCGGTTGCGCGTGGTCGTGGTCGAGGTCGACTCTGTGGTTCACCCCGAAGCAAAACGAGGGCACGGTTAGAATCGTAAGATCAAGGCAGAGCTGTGTGCGTGAACGAGAGGGCGCGGGGCGGTCGAGGCTTACCGGGGAAGGTCGTCGAAGAGGTTGCAGACGCGGCGGCGTTCGGAAGCTCGTCGTAGCCGACGCGCTGGGGCACCCGCGGTTGAACGGAGGGCACGGACAGAAGCGCCAGGGGATGGGGAGCGTGCGTGCTTGGTCGATGAAGCAAGGGGAGGCAGTGTGTGGCCGGAATTGAGAGCTAAGCTCGTCGGAGACAGCGGCGGTGCAGAAGAGATTGGCGACAGCCTAGGGGCAGAGAGGAGGAGTGGTCTGGGGGACAATGTCGCGGAGAGGGAGGTGCTTAAGAATGCGCGGTCGCAGGAGCGATTAACTGCCGCCTTAACGTTAATTGATGCTCGCAATTGTCGCCAGAAACGGTCGAGGAGAAGGGAGCGTTGTTACCGCGAGGAAGAAGGAGGATGAACAGGAAAATGGGTCCAGTCGTCAGTGGAGAAAAAGAGTGTGAGGAAGGTCCACCCATCAGCTGCTTAGCGGGTGCGAGACTGGCTAAAAAAAACGGTTCGGGAAATAAGAGGAGGTGGGCTGCGAGTGGGCTGTTGGGCTGAGGCAGTTGGGCCAGATCCTTTTTCTTATTTTTTTCTGTCTGCTTTGTTTTTCCTTTTCTAATTCTTTTTCTGTTTTGAATTTTTCAAACAAACAAACAATGTCCAAATCAAATAAAACAAAACCCAAACTTTGTAATATTGAAATTAGTTCTGTTCAGTAACATGAATCAAAAACCAAAATAAAATAAATAATGTTTTAAACCTTTTTAGGTTCCATTTATTAATTAAGTGAAATGGTTCATGGTTCATTATTAAAATAGGGTTTGGTTTATTAATAAAATCTTCATTTGAACTCCAAATCCTTTCAAAACAAAAATCAGTAGGTTTTATTTGGAAATAAAGAATACATGGAAATTTGTTTAAAACAAAATAACCTTTTATTTTAGAGTCCATTATTAATTAAATATAATAGATTTTCATTAAAACAATTAGGACTTATTTTATTTAAAATATTTATTTTTGAAATCTAAAACAAAGTCAAAACATTCCAGTAGGTTTTATTTGTGATTATAAAATGCTTGGAAACCATAATTTAAATAATTTAAGTAGTTTTGATGTTTTCAATTAAAATGGTAAAACCTTTTATTTGAACAAAATTTGGATATTAATTCCTTATTATTTTATTTAATTAAACCTTTGCTATTTTTAATCAAAACAAAATGTTTTAATTCATATGTTTGTCCAAGGTTTTAATTTTGGCTTTATAAAATAATCTTTATTTATAAATCCATCTTTTCTTTTGAACACCAAATCTTTTATTAAAAGATCCAAATAGTATTTCCAAAAATATTTTATTTTCCTTTGTTAATTGTTTTATGTTTTTAAATCCCTTTAGGATTTTATTTGATTCAAATGGGTTTGAAGTTCCAATTGAATTCAAAAAATTTCTTCTGGCTCTGAAAATCAAACAAAGTTTTATTTTATTCATTTATTTTCTCATTACAAGATTTGGAAAATCTTGGGATGTGACAGAGGGGGTGCGAAGCGGTATGGGGCGATGTGAGCCATGGGATCTTGTTCTAATCTAATGGATGAGGGTCGTCGTCCACGTCGGGCAACTCCGGCGAGACTGAAACCTAACGCGGCGGGTGAGGGTCGTTGGGGGCGAACGACGAAGTCGACGATGGCGAACCTCCTAGTACTGGCAGCTTCTCCTGGGGTGGCTCCAATCGCTGGGTCCCTTCTTCTCCAGAGGCGGCGGGCTCCGATGAAATTCCGGCGAAGCGCTGCTCGCCTTGCTTCTGGAACGGGGTGGAACGATCAGTGAGGAGAGGGGAGTGAGATGGTGTGCTCAATTCGGCTGGGGATGGCCTCTATTTATAGTCGCGACGAGACCGAACGGCATGGGCAGGCGATGGTGGCGACATGGTTACGGGCTGCTAGAGGCATGGACGGCAATGGCGATCGCTTGGTGGTCTCCTGGCGATGCTCTATGGCTTTAATACACATGTAGGGGCGGTGGCAAATGGTCCGGAACGTGTGATGCTCTGCGCGGCCTAGGCGGCGTCTTCGACGGCGAGCGGTGGCTGTGAGGCATGGGGCGGCAAACGGGGATGTCTGGCGGTCTCCTGGGTCGAAGGAGATCGTGTATGCACGCGGAGAGGGCAGCGCACGGTCTGTGGGCTTCGGTCGAGGGTGGCGCTCTGGCGCATGCTCGACATGGTTGCTGGCGAGCTGGGCACGGTCTGTGCGTGTGGTCCAGGGGTTGGCAATGTTCGAGCGCTGGACATGGAGTGGCGGTGGGGTGTTGGTTTGCTCCCAGACATGTTGGCTAGTCTTGTTTCTTCTCCTAGCTTGCTATCTACACTAGGGTGGCATGGTGAGCTTCGACTGTTCACCATTGATGGCATTGCCAAGCTTACAGTGGGGCTAGTGCTTGGTTTAGTTAGCTAGATGATCTACTGAGGTTTCTGTGAGCTAGAGGGAACAAGTTAGGCTCCAATCACTGCTCACAATAGTGTTTAGATTTTATTTGATTTTAATCTGCAAGGTGTTTGATGAAATGGCCGCAAGAATTCAAGTTTTGAATTTTGAAAAGTTTTTTGGTGGGTGTGCTAGGTTGGTGCTGGTGAGTCTGCAGATGATTGGTTTTTGAAAGTTGAGCTTGTTTGAGTGGTTTTTGAAAAAGTGGGATCTTCCCATTTGATAAAGATTCAATTTTGAAATGTCATTTAAACTATGCATTTGAAAGTTTCTGGATGATCACAAGGTGGGCCTTGATACTTTGTTATGAGTACAATCAAGGGGTGTAAGGATCCAAACAAGTTTCTGTTAAGTTCTAAAAGTTTGGGACAGCCAAAGTAGGCATGGGAGTTAAATTGGTCAAAATGACCATTCACTTATTTTGTTTGTTTTTGATTTATTTGTCTTTGTTAAAAGTTTGGGAATTGTTTAGATGATGTTTAATTCACCTAAGAATCCATTTACAAGCAAAGAAACACATAAACAATGCAATTCAAAAGAATTCAAAATGGGATGCATACACACATGCATGCTTTCATATTTTTATTTAGAAAAGTTTTTGTTAACCCTAATTTTGATGATTAGAGTTTGATGATCTTAGTTTAATATTTTTGGGATGTTACAACCACCTCTCGAGAGAGTAAAATCTAAGTACTTAGCAGTATCCCCGGAAATGGACAATTTGAGCATCAAGACATGGAAGCTATCAAGAATCTCCTCATCCTAATTTCTAAGTTAAAAACTTGTGGTTGAACAAGGGTTAAAGGGTCTTCAATCAATGATTGGTAGATCCCTTGGGTGATTTTGAAAAACAAAAACTTAGTGTTTTCAAATGATAAGGAAAATCTATTTTGAGCAAAGCAAGCCTAAGCTCCACTTAGCCAAATGCATATAGATTATTCTACCATAGTATCACTTGCCAATACGATTCAAATTTATTGAGCCTTGTGGCTGTAACTTATTATGTTGCAGGTTTGTTTGATGTTAGTGAAGTGTGTTGATTAGGATTACAAGTCTCCAACCAACATGACTGCCTGTGGCACTTTGAAGATGAAGGACTCCATGCTATATAGTTATTTCTGCTGCATTGTAATGAAATAGCCAAATGAGCTATGTAAGATGTAATGAATTATTTTATTCATGGTTATAAAGTTGTATTATGACCTTTGTTTCTTGATATTACATCTTAACTGTGGATGCTAGCTATTGATCCAGGGACTAGCATTGTAAACACAGGGATCTCTATCTTATTAAAGGTTGGGACCTCTACAACGACCCGATTCGTGCGTGCCGTACAGGCGTCCTCCCATACTAGGTGGTTGTTACGATCACGATTTCTTCCTATTTGCTTATTTCTTTCCATATTTGTTAGGATTATTTTCTTGGTCAACCCTTTTCCTTCCAATACGTATTTCTTCATGCCTCTGACCGTTAATAAGCCTCCATAGAGGTATTTCTTACTCTCATATCAATTGATTCAATCTACCAGATGCGCTACCCTGTTCAAGGCAAAGGCAAGCCTCTCAACCTCATGACCCCTTCATGGGATAGCTTCTAGACTTCCTCCATTGAAGCCGATGACCGTGAAGCTCAAGGTTTTAGCCCTAAGAACAAGCGGTATGTGTATGACTCTGATGATGGATGCCATTTTATGGTTCAAGAAGGTATAGTGCTTGGTCAAAAAATCTCAGGTAAGGGTATAGAAGTTGACAAAGAAAAGATTGAATCTATAGAAAGACTTCCCCCTCATCGAGATGTGAAAGGTATAAGGAGTTTCCTAGGCCATGCTAGATTTTATAGAAGGTTCATTAAAAACTTTTCAAAAACTGCTAGGCCTTTAACTAATCTTATTCAAAAAGGGATTGTTTTCAATTTTGATGAAAGATGTCTAAACGCTTTCAACATATTAAAACAAGTTCTAATTGAAGCTCCCATTATAAAACCACCTAATTAGAGAAACCATTTGAGTTATTTTGCGAGGCTAGTCATGAATCTGTGGGAGAAATTCTTTGACAGTATGATGGTGATGATCTTAATATCATTCATCATGCTAGTAGCACCCTAAACGGGGCCCGAAAGAATTACCCTATGGTAGAAAAGGAATTTTTGTCGGATACCTGGTGCCGAGGGTACCCCGATCTATCCACGACTGGGCCGTAACCAGCGGTCGGGCAAGCCTCGCGAGGGGAGGAAGGAGGCCACCCTCAAGAGGGCCTCTACCCAAGGGTGTTCCCCCGGGGGGCCAGAGCAAAGGCCCCTCTGGAGGACCACGAGCAGTCCTCCAATAGAGTACGACAAGGCCAACGGTGGCATTGGATACCTCCCCTTTTTGGGCTGTCCCTAAGGCATGACCAAGTCAAGGGCGTGGCATGCGAGGCCCCACCGGGAGGGTTGCCCCTCTCCCCACTTTAGCGCACCAAGACAAAAGGAGGTACGTTAAGACGCCAAAGATGACAGGAGCAGAAGTTGCAAAGGTGTCCTCAAGATGGTGTAGACTCAGTCCATGTAAAGCAGCCTCCTAGACCGGGTCCTCACGGGGTGGCACTCTGGAGGCCCTACCTGCCCAAAGGCTAGGGAAGAGGCCCGCCGTAGCCGTATATAAAGGATCCTCCTCCTACCTCAGAAGGGATAGATCCTTAGCGATCTAAACCCTAGAGATCTCATCTCCATTGTACCCTCGCGAAGCCAAGCGAGCAATACAACAAGCAGGAGTAGGGGCTTTACCACCTGACGAGGGTCTTGAACCTGGGTAAAAACACCGTGTCACCTCTCTGTCGTGATTCTAGCTTCACCGTCGCCACCATTGCCGATGCTCCTTGAGAACACGTGTTCATCCCCCCTCGAACCTAGGGATCATTGGACCCTAGTTCCTTCATAGGACAAATCTATGACATTTGGCGCGCCAGGTAGGGGGCTGAGGCGCGCTTTCGAGACCCCTCGCACGGTCGGTGCCATGGAAATGAGCACACACGCAGAGGCCGGACAAGCCGGCGCTTCGTGCCGAGGTTGGTCTGGGATGGTCGCCTGAATCCTAGGCGGATCCCAGGCTCCCACCTCTAGGAGCCACGTCAAGCAGTTCTCCTGAGGGCTGGCCTCGGCGAGGCCAGGTGCCATTGTCATCCCGCTAGGGTGGTCGTAGTAGCCGCTCACCTTTGGCTCGATGGACCATCCGAGCTCCACTCGCTTGGTGGGAGTCGTGCCGATGGTTTGCACCCCCACCATAGGAGGAGTCGCTGTACCCAAGACGCTCATCGACGTTGGGGCCGACCAAAACATGCTTTGGGAAAAGGCGTTTAGGTAGCTGGGGGTGCCCATGGCACGCCTCTGCCCCGCGCCGCCGTTCATCGGGGAAATGTCGGGTGCTACCGTTCCCCTCGGGCGGGTACAACTCCCCGTCACTTTCGAGACGAGCGACAACTACCACATGGAGTTCATCAACTTTGATATCTCCTCGATTGGTCTGCCCTATAACGCCATCCTGGGATACCCGGCATTGGCCAAGTTCATGGTGGTTACCCACATCGCCTTCAACCTGGTCAAGATGCCGGGGAGCGCCGGGACTCCTATCACGGTACACGTGGCGATGAGGTCAAAGCCACTCGCTCTCTCGAACAAGCCTTCAAGGAGGCGTTGACTGCGGCCCCACTAGATGAGGACGCATCCCCCTGCGGCAGTCAGCCATGTTCCGGCGAGGCCCTGGGGGCTGGCGGCCAAGCGCCCACTGCGTTCCCTCCATGGGACGTCGCGTGTACCCCGACATCGTGGGGAGGAAAAAGCCCTCTTTTTTCCCAGAAGCGAGTGGACACCAAGAAGATCCCTCTCAATTCGGAAAACCCGGGGGATACTATCACCATTGGCGCCCACCTCTCCCCTGAGAGAGAGGAGGCACTCGTCACCTTCCTGTAACACCCCAGTTTTAGCTAGTCCTTAATTAGGGTTGATTATGCATCATGAGCATCATCTAAAAATGCAACTAAGAAAGTTAAAGTAAAACCCTAAACCCTACCCTCTCCCTTTATTTGAAAACAATTCAAATGATTTTGAAATATTTTGAAAACTATCAAAACCTTTGGATCCCAAATGGACTAAGAGGGCCCCACAATATTTTACTAGTTTTATAAAAGCTTCTCGTATTTTTGAAATACCCAAAACAAATTTTTAAATGAAAATATAAAGAGAAAATACAAACAGAAAAAGGAAAAGCTTTTGCAAAATAAAACAGAGCCAAAGCTTAGACAAGCCAGCCCAATTCATCTCTCCCTCTCCCTGCCGCTCAGCGCACATAAGCCAGTGGCCAAGAAGCGGCCCATCTGGCCTGGTACCGCTTCACCCTCTCCTCGTCGTCTTCATCCCCGACACAAAGCTTCTACGTGTCGCCGTCGCCGCCGTCGACCTGCGCCATGATTCGTGCTGTCCCGCTGCCGCTCTACACGAGGATAAGACCCTCCCTAAGCCGTGCTCATCTTCTCCTGCCTTTCTTCTCCTCTCTCACGAGCTCTCTCTATATCGCACGCGAGACCGAACCCTAGCCTCTGCCAGTCACCATGTCGCGCCATCATTGAAGGCTTCCTCGTGGCCAGTGGAGCACTCCAGCGCCTCTGCCTCGTTGCATTGTCCATCACCACCAGCAGATGGAGCTAGGGCACCGCAAATTGAGAGGATCGAGCTCGTCTCTCCGAGGTCCGGGCGCCACTGTCGTATTCAATCGCTGTTGTTATGGAGCTCCTCAGGCCTCGATACCGCCATCAGCACGCTCAGCCTCCTCAGGCCTCGCGTTTCTCCTCTTCCTCTAGTTCGCTCTGCTGCCAAGCGCCACCATTGGCCGCCGCAGTTGCTCGTCATCTAGGGCGCTCCGACGACCAGTTCGTAGAGGCGCCGCCACCTTCATGTTCGCCTCGCTTCACTAGTTCGAGTAGGCCTAGCCACGCATCCCCGCAAGCCCCCAATCATTGAACCCGCCGTCGATCTGAGGTCACCGGCGTGCTTGCGTCAGCAGCACGCAGTCAAGCCTAGTCAAACCCCGGTCCGAATCCCACCTGCTCGCGTGGCAGCTGAGGTGGCTCAGGGCCTGTCGGCCACTGTGGCTAGGTGTGCCTGCGGTGTGAAAAGTTTCAGTGTGGTTTCGTAAATCAATTAAAATGGTTTAATACTTTCAAAAAATTATAAATCTTATAAATTCAATATCTAATTAATTATAAGTCAGAAAAATATAGATAATATATCAAAATGTTCAAAAGATGATATATACCTATTTAAGATATAATCATGCATTGATCAACAACTTACATTACAAGTATAATTATAAGAACATAGTAAACCCTCACATGTGATTCCGGAGTATCCCCCGAGTTAGGATTTGCACCCCTCGGAACCCCGATTAAACTGCCGAGCATGCCTTAGGGTTACATTTAAGTACAATTCAAATGGTCATATCATCATCCTTGCTTGATCATTGCATTGATGCCATGTTTTGATTATTTCCTTTCTTTCCGGTGTTTGGTTCTTCCTCAGTAGAATACGAGATCGAGATCGATAATGAAGCCCAAGGTCAACACAATCGAAGATCGAAGAACAATACTTAACCAACTATAATCAAGTCAAGTACAAGATCCCCGAAGATCTGCTTATTGGTTATCAACGGGCAAAGGCAAGCATAGCCCCACCATGATATAATCCTATGAATTCGAAAGCATTTCAATTCCTGCCATGATGCATACGATTCTACTGTGGTCATTTATCGATAGATAGAGTATCCTATCTAACGCATTACTCCCTTTGAGCTTATATACCTGATCCACTGCTCCTAGCATAACTAGGTTTGGCTTGTGTGCACTGCTAGAGCTTATGTCTGTGTCCTGCTTAGCCATGCCTAGCTGTTGAGTCTTTATCATCCAGATGATGTATTATATGTAGAGAACCTAGTATGACAGGAGAACGTGATGATCTGAGATCAGTGGTAACGGTTAAATATGCTAAGGCTTGTATGGGAGGCCACGATGGGATGTGGTTTTTCTAGTCCCACGCTCGCCACCACTAGGAACCGAGTCCTTGCCTTTGGAAGCGAGATGAGCCTACAATCATACAGGGCTTGGGAACCCATCGCCTGATTAACTTGCCTAGTAGATTCCATGAGTCACATAGTTCGGGTGTTCCATTCGACATATGCATAAAAAACCTTTTGAAAGATTTGGCGGGTGAAGGTCCATTCATAACAGGTAGGGAAGCGTGGACCGAGTTGATTGGGGTTGATGGCGCCCCTGGTAAATCAAACTCGCCTCACATCTCTAGGGACCGGCTTCGGGATTTGACCCATTACGGCGGAACCATCCTTAGGGCGTGACTCATGGTTTCGGCGAAAGCAAGGTAAAGTTCATGGTCAACCACCCTCTACCGGCCTTCCAAGGAAGAGGGCTAATGATCTAGCATTAAGAGTCGGTTGGTACGTGTAGGTAAAGTTGTACACCCCTACAGGGTTAAAATCTTTTTGAAAAGCCGTGTTCACGGTTATGAACATAGTGGTGACCGAACTCTAAGATCATAGAGAACTATAACCTAATCTTAAAACTTGGCAGATCAACGTGTGCTAAAGGATGCTTCCTCATGGGTACGAGGTGGTGATCCTAGTTAGGGTTCAGATGTCGCTCTCTTATCCCCTTTTAAAATACTCTGATTAGACGAGCTTCTTCTCCCACTTGTTTTACAAACAATGACGACTTTATGCAAAACAACTCCACCAGCCATAAGTCTTGCGGAGTACACCCTGTACTAACCCTTGCTTTGTTGATACTTTTGTAGCAGAGTAAGTGATTCCCTGAAGATCATTTTGGTACTACATTGACATTAACGAGTAGCTTGGGGTTCCCGGCTGACAGCTTGGAATCTATGGGCTGGGACGTCATCATTATGCTTCAGGCCTCTTAGGCCATTTGTTAAGTTTGCTATACTTAATAGCATAATTTGCCTTCTGTTGTTTGATGTTTATGGTTAGTGACCTATGCTTCTAATATTCTGGTTCTCTGCTCAGTTATGAGATCGCTGTAATAATTTTTGTGTCATAAGGTCACTACTGTGTTATCGATACTTCACCGGATATCCTCGAGCTCAAGGTTAAGCTTATGTCAGACAGAGGTCTAGGATTTGTTTACCCCTGAGCCCGGGAGTGTCACAGGTTTTGGTATCAGAGTAGTATCGACCATAGGGAAACCTTGCTATTGGTTAATGTCAAGTCTAGTGTTTGTGAAAACTATTTTAAAAGCTGAAAAGTATTTGCAAAAACTCTAATATGCTTCTTTTTCTTATTATCCAGTTTCACTCTAACTCTGGGTCATCTTATCTGGTGTTGATCTTGGAAAAGTTTTGATATCTCTTCTAGTCTTTCAAAGCTTAGGTGCCTTCTAGGCATGTCGTTTCTCAACCAGTTGACCTAGTGTTGAGTTCTCTAGAGTTGTGTGTGTTGTGAATTCCTTGTTCCCCTTGCTCTTGTTCACATGAGAGATTCCTTTCTATCATGATCTCTCTGTTTTATGGATCCTACAATATAATCATCCAGAGTGTTATGTTCTAGGCTTCGAGGTTTCCTTTTTCTTCGTGTGCCTCCTTTTTGTTTGTTTGGGTACTCCAGAAATCGTTTCTTCTCATGGAAGATACCTTGTGATTATTACCTTGCAGTGTATGCTAAGTCACTCAAGTAGTAATTACTCGTTTCTCCGATTTTTAACCCATGGACTTGAACCTTAGATCCCCGATTGTGCTGGATTTTGGTGTTGTGAATCTTGTACATGAAGTTGACCTTTAGCCCAAGATCCATTCCTTTAACCCCTGTCATTAATGTTCACACATTATCTCAGGATGTCTGGAATTACAATCCTAGCCTTCAAGCTTGTGGTCTTTGTCGCGGTTGAATTGTGACAACTAAGGACTTCCCCTACCACTAGCTATGGCAGGTGTTCTTTGATGGAACCAAATAGATCACGACAAGAGTATTCCTCGTGAGTCTCACATCCATACTCGTGACTCTGCCGCACCTTTCCCTTCTATGCATTGGTTTTCAGAAGATTGATAATCTATGCATCCACATCTCGGGATTCTATCCTGAGCATGTTCCTCCTCTCTTGTTGTTTTCTGACTTTTGTTTACCAGTTGGTAGCCAAGTAGTAAATGTGCATTGGTGTCTTCCGATGCAATATACTCTTGTGGTCTGTCAAGACAAACCATTTCGGAATGTCTACGAGAAACAAACTCCATTACCTCGTCATATCTAGGACCAGGTCAAAGTGTTTTAAATTTGCAGATCAAGAGGCCTTGATTAGCTTCTATCTTAAAGTATCACCCTCTTTCATACTAAGAGGTCGTGCTGAGATTCATGACCCTCCTAATGAAGTGATGCTTTTACACATCTTTACCACTCTTCTTCGATATTTCGTGCTCATGAATGATGCATGTGCGTAATAATGTGGCCATCTGAGATTCTTAGCAATTATTATTGTTCTGAACTTCAAGGACATTTGTGTCATTCTTAGCATGATTAGTTAACCCTGTCACTAAGAAAAGGATGATTGTGCTACCAAGTCCGTTACTCTGGTACACTCTCTTTGTTCAAAGAGTTAGGCTTGTGCCTAATCTCTGAGATTATGTCTTCTTGCCTTACCAAGAAAGTTTCCTCTCGAACTAAGTGACATATCGGTGGTTCGTGATATTCTGGATGTTTCCCTAGAAGTATCGCCATGTTTCCACATGACCGTGTTGTCAAGTTCTTGAGCAAGCAAGTTCTCTGAACTGCTCTTTTCTCCAAGGATCCGCACTGGATACCCCTGAACTAGTTGGTTGAGCTTAAACAGCAACTTGGAGAGTTGAAAGAAAAAAGTTTTAATCAACTCTATTCCTTATTAAAGGTATGTCTAGTTTTGTTTATGCTGAAGAAAGATAGTATTTCCTTTGTGGATATGTTATCTTCCCCCACCTTTGATTTGATTTGGGTTATCTTCAAATCAAAATCGGTTCCAAGGATTATCTTGCTGATGTTTTCTTTCATGATGTTTCACTCGAGTACACCTTCATGTCTTCCGGTCTGACCAACATTTATGTTTTGTTCATGCAACATATGAGTCCATCTTCTTGGAGTGTCTCGATAAGTTTGTTGTTGAGCCCATCTACAATATCCTTAGCTTCTCCATGTTAGATTAGATTCATACGGGACAATGGTCATTAATGTTGGAAACTTTCAACAACCATCTTTGAGTCATCTCGAAGTATGTGTTCTGGATGTTAGAAGTAACCTTCTATGGTTCACGTGCAACTGTTGAAAGATGTCATTGTGGATTCAAGTAGAATTATCTCCGTTTCTTAAGGACACATGTGTTCTTAATTGTTAGTACTTTATGTGCATGTAGTTTTGTTCCGACAAATTGCTAAATATATGGGTCTAGCAATGTAGCTCATCCTTTTGGAGCTTTACACTGTAGTCCATATCTTGAGAATCTAGTGACTTTACCTTGTGGTAAATTTTGCACTCTTCTACTTGGACATGTTGCGTCTGAAGTATCATCTCACCTAACCAAATCTGAATCTCAAGCAGATGTGATGGTTGGAGTTCCTCAAGGTTTTGTCATAAGTCTTTTTGTAAATCTATCAAGATTGATGTAATGGTTAACACATCTAGCTGGAAAGACCTCTTGTCATATTTCCTTGATTCAGTAATAACAACCACTCTTCATGAGACTTCTTCTATGATTTATTAAAGGAGTTGTGCTTATGGTTTCCTTTGTATTCGAAGTCTGACCTTTACTTGATGTTTGATTTTTCGAACATCAAGGAGAACATTTTAAAGTAGTGTTGCTAAATGTCTCTCGGTCGATCCTCCAGACCATTTATGTTGGCAAGAATCTTGTTGTGACAAGTAACTGAAGTCTGAGAATGAAGTTTCTTTCTTCTCGTGTCATCAGGAATCTTCTTTATTATTTATCTAGTGGTGTAAAGTGATACCATGATCTTTGGTAAAGATTCAGATAAACCTGGATGAATAAAGAGTTTCCTTCATGTTCTTAACCATGTTCTAAGAGTGACTAGGATTTTGGTAATCAATAGTTTCTCTTACTACATGTCCCTTGTGAATCTTACGAGTCCTCTCCACAAAACACCTTTTTGTCTTGGCCTTCAGTTTAATGAGAGAGTGAAACTTCTATGTCAAAAATAGTTCAACAACTTGGTTTTGTTGATCCATATCTCTGCAACCCGAAATCTCTACTTAAGTTGTTTAGTAGAGGTTCCCTATCGAAGTCTGTGGTCACGTTCTTTCTGTTGAAAACCTTCTTTCTCAGAAGTTTAAACTCTTCTGTAAGTTCCATGGTCTCAATGCTTATGAAGACCATTTATCTAACAACTTGAAACCTTATCCTCTTGTTTCCTCTCTTACCTTGACGTGTTTCATGTTGTCATCTCAGAGTTGTTTTTGAACACTCCATACATGAGCTGACTATTAGATACTCAGCGTGTTGTTTAGTGTGTTTCCCTCTTATCTTTAGAGTGACCGTGTTTCCTTCTCTTTATGTCTCTCTTCCTACCTTTGGAATCTCGGGTCGAGATTCTCGTAAGGGGGATAGAGATGTAACATCCCAGTTTTAGCTAATCCTTAATTAGGGTTGATTTTGCATCATGAGCATCATCTAAAAAATGCAACTAAGAAAGTTAAAGTAAAACACTAAACCCTACCCTCTCCCTTTATTTGAAAACAATTCAAATGGTTTTGAAATATTTTGAAAACTATCAAAACCTTTGGAGCCCAAATGGACTAAGAGGTCCCCACAATATTTTACTAGTTTTATAAAAGCTTCTGATATTTTTGAAATACCAAAAATAGATTTTGAAATGAAAATACAAAGAGAAGATACAAACAGAAAAAAGAAAAAGCTTTTGGAAAATAAAACAGAGCCAGAGCTCAGCTAGGCGAGCCCAATTCCTCTCTCCCTCTCCCTGCCGCTCAGCGCGCGTAAGCAAGCGGCCCAGAAGCGGCCCATCCGGCCTGGTACCGCTTCGCCCTCTCCTTGTCGTCTTCGTCCCCGACACGAAGCTTCTGCGTGTCTCTGGCACCGCCGTCGCCCTGCGACATGATTCGTGCCGTCCCACTGCCGCTCTACGCGAGGATACGACCCTCCCTAAGCCGTGCTCATCTTCTCTTGTCTTTCTTCTCCTCTCTCGCGATCTCTCTCTATCTCGCACGCGAGACCAAAACCTAGCCGCCGCCAGTCACCATGTTGCGCCGCCGTTGGAGGCTTCCCCGTGGCTAGTGGAGCACGCCAGCGCCTCTGCCTCGTTCCCTTGTTCATCTGCACTAGGCAGATGGAGCTAGGGCGCCGCAAATCGAGAGGATCGATCTCGTCTCTCCGAGGTCCGACCGCCACCATTGTCTTCAATCGCCCTTGTTATGGAGCTCCTCCGGCCTCGATACCACCATCAGCATGCTCAGGGTGAGCATGCGGTGTTCTAGCACCACCTCGCGTTTATCCTCTTCCTCTAGTTTGCTCTGTTGCCAAGCGCCACCATCGGCCGCCGCGGTTGCTCGTTGTCTAGGCTGCTCCGGCGACAAATTCGTAGAGGTGTTGCCACCTTCGTGTTAGCCTCGCTTCACTGGTTCGAGTAGGCCTAGACACGCATCCCCGCAAGCCCCCAATCGTTGAACCCACCACCGATCTGAGGTCACCGGCGTGCTTGCGTCAGCATGACGTCAGCAGCGTGCGGTCTAGCCCATTCAAACCCTGTTCCGGGTCCCACCTGCTCGTGTGGCAGCTGAGGTGGCTCAGGGCCCCTCTGTCAGCCACTGTGGCTAGGTGTGCCTGCGGTGTGAAAAGTTTCAGTGTGTTTTTGTAAATCAATTAAAATGGTTTAATAATTTCAGAAAAAAGATAAATCTTATAAATTCAATATCTAATTAATTATAAGTCAGAAAAATATGGATAATATATCAAAAAGTTTAGAAAAATGATATCTACCTATTTAAGATATAATCATGCATTAATCAACAACTTACATTACAAGTATAATTAGAAGAACATAGTAACTCCTCACAGGTGATTTCGGAGTTTCCCCAAGTTAGGGTTTGCACCCCTCGGAACCCCGATTAAACTTCCGATCATGCCTTAGGGTTACATTTAAGTATAATTCAACTTGTCATATCATCATCCTTGCTTGATCATTGCATTGATGCCATGTGTTGATTGTTTCCTTTCTTTCCGGTGTTTGGTTCTTCCTCGGTAGAATACGAGATCGAGAGTAAAGCCTGAGGTCAACACCGTCGATGATCGAAGAACAATACTTGACCAACTATAATCAAGTCAAGTACAAGATTCCTGAAGATCTGCTTATTGGTTATCAACGGTCAAAGGCAAACATAGTCCCACCATGATATAATCCTATGATTTCGAAAGCATTTCAATTCCTACCATGATGCATACGATTCTACTTTGGTCTTTTATCGATAGATAGAGTATCCTACCTATCGCATTACTCCCTTTGAGCTTATATACCTGATCAACCGCTCCTAGCATAACTAGGTTTGGCTTGTGTGCATTGCTAGAGCTTATATATGTGTCCTGCTTAGCCATGCCTAGTTGTTGAGTCTGGTTGATCCAAATGATGTATTAGATGTAGAGAATCTAGTATGACATGAGAACATGATGAGATGAGATTAGTGGTAAAGGTTAACCATGCTAAGGCTTGTATGGGAGGACACAGTGGGATGTGATTTTTCTAGGCCCTGATACGTCGGAAAATTATCTATAATTTTTGATGTTTCGTGCTTGTTTAGTATCTACTTTGCTTTGCTTTGTCAACACTTTGAGGTGTTTTTATATGTTTTTTGTTACTAACCTATTAACAAGATGCTGTAGTGCCAGAGGAGAGACGGAGGGGAGCCTGTTTTCTTCTGTTTTTGGTTCCAGAAAATCTAGTAAGGAAATATTCTCGGAAATGGACGGGACAAAAGCCAAAGTGAATATTTCACCGAGGAGAACACGAAGTCCAGAGGAGAGACGGAGGGGAGACATAGGGCAACCGCACCCCCATGAGCAGGCCCACCCTAGGCTGCGCCCGGGCAGGGTGTGGGCCCCTGGACGCCCTCCTGCCTTGCCTATTGGTCTATAAGAAGCCCCCGGTGCCTAAACCCTAAGTACCCAATCAATATTCCACGAAACCGTCAGTAGCCGCCGCCACCATCATCCCTAGATCGGGGGGATCTGAATCTCTTCCCGGCACCCTGTCAGAGGGGAGATCATCTCGGAGGCCTTCTTCTTCATCATGCCAGCCTCCAGTATGAAGCGTGAGTAGTTCCACCTTGGACTACAGGTTCATGTAGTAGCTATATGGTTGTATCTCCTCCTTTGTGCTTTCATGTCTAGATGTTGTGAGCTCCGTTCATGATCAAGATCTCATCTATTTGTAATCATGCATGTTGTATTTGTGGGGATCCGACGGATATTGGGATTACTATGTCAGATTTATTAATGCTTTTGTCTTATTGATTCTATCATGTCTGTGTTATTTGTGATCTTGCATGCTCTCCGTTGTTTGTAGCTATCTTGGCCAAGTAGTTGCTAGTGACTCCAAGAGGGGGTATTTATGCTCGATTGTGGGTTCATGCCTCTATTTAATCTAAGGGAAGTGACAGAAATCTCTAAGGTTGTAAATGTGCTATTTCCACTGGGAGAAAACAACGGTCTCTTGTTCATGGAACAAGTGGATTGTTTACCTTACACACTTTGCTTAAAGCAGTTGTCTGTTGCTTGCAACTTAATACTGGAGGGGGTTCGGATGATAACCCAAAGGTGGACTTCTAGTCATAGATGTAGTTGGATGGCGGTCTATGTATCTTGTTGTATTGCCCAATCGAATCTCATAGGATCATGATGTCTAGTATTGCATTGTTATGCCTTGCTCAGTCCTGTCAATTGCCCTGCTGTAATTTGTTTACCCAGCATGCTATGTTTGTTTATCTAAGGAGAGCACCTCTAGTGAACTATGGAACCCGGTACAATCTTTACCATTGATATATCTTCCACTTTACTGTTTACTTGCTACAAACCACTATCACCTTCCAAATCATATAGTTAATTATCTGTTACAGCAAACCAGTGAGATTGAGAACCTCACTGTTCGTTGGGGCAAAGTCTTGAGTTTGTGTTGTGCAGGTCACCAAGTTGCTAGCAACACCTTTGAGTCGTTTCCTTCCTCCTACTGGTTCGATAACCTTGTTTTCGTACTGAGGGAAATCTTTTTGCTGTGCTGCTTCATACCTTGCTCTTGGGGTTTCCCGACGAAGCGCTCCATATCGACTAAGCAACTCTAATTGCCCTGCTGTAATTTGTTTACCCAGCATGCTATGTTTGTTTGTCTAAGGAGAGCACCTCTAGTGAACTATGGACCCCGGTCAAATCTTTACCATTGATATATCTTCCACTGTTACTATTTACTTGCTGCAAACCACTATCACCTTCCACACCATACAGTTAATCCTTTGTTACAGCAAACCAGTGAGATTAACAATCTCACTGTTTGTTGGGGCAAAGTCTTGAGTTTGTGTTATGCAGGTCTCCAAGTTGCTAGCAACACCTTTGAGTTGTTTCCTTCCTCCTACTGGTTCGATAACCTTGGTTTCTTACTGAGGGAAATCTTGCTGATGTGCTGCTTCATACCTTGCTCTTGGTGTTTCCCGACGAAGCACTCCATATCAACGAAGCGCCATCATCAAGATATTTCTGGCCCCGTTGCTGGGGAGGCTAAGGACGTCTTCACAAGGGGAGTCCTTCTCAACCTTTCTCTTTACTTTGTTTTTTTTTCTTAGTTTCTTTTGTTTGGTTTTGTTTTCCTCTTTTTTATCAAAAACTCCAAAAAAAAGTTTAGTTTGGTTTGCTTTCTCTTATCAAAAACACAAAAAATTAGTTCCTACTCTAGTTGTCACCTTGCTCTAGCTCACCATGTTTATCCCCAAGTTCACCCTGAAAGACCTTTCAATAGGGAGTGACTCCATAATTGGGAAAGAAAATATTGAGGAATTCTTTAATCATGTTAGAAAACATGAGGATATTGAGGAAATATCTATAGCAGAACTTGCTCCTAATTATGAAATTGTTGCAGCTTCTCTAGTTCATATGTTGGAGGCTAGGTTTGTTAACCTTAACCCCATGATGAAAATTTTGTTCCTTAAACTAAAAGAAGAAAACGATCCTAAAAAGAGAGATTTTATCTTAGAAACCTTACTAAAAGAGTTCAATGATGTTGCTAAGGAACCAAAAAGGTCTTTGAACGCTTTAAAATGCTAGGCTCATGTGTAGATGTTGTGGGTACCTTAGATAAAACCAAAACTAGAGAGGAAATTAAGATACCCATACACTTTAAACTTGTTGGAATGCATGAAGCCTTAGAAAAGAAGTTTGATTGGATTGTTCCTGAAAATCCTTTTGATGAAAGTAGTGAACCAAGGAGAGATGAGAAGGTATCCTCCAAAACTCATTTGGATGAGATACCTTTCCTAGTTGAAGAGATTGCAAGTATTGATCTTAATTCTTCATTTGAAAATACTTGATTTCTTGCTTCTTGTGCCTAACTTAAAGGCGTTAAAGAAAAATACTTGTTCGAAGATAACCCAAGAGTTTTCTTGAGTCTTGGAAGTTATTACTTCAGTATTGACCTATTCTTATCCTTTTTATTTGTTTTTTGTGCCAAGAATGACCACTAATGAGAGGGAAGTAAGATATGGGGAGTTGCTGTCCCGAAACAGACTTTTGTGCTCCACCATAAATATTCGTGAGGAGTCTCTGTAAGCTGGATTGCGCTGTAAATTTACTAATAAATCCCCGGTATGTTAGCTAACTTTCGTTAGTTCAACACTTTTCACTAAAAACACAAGCTATTGTACCACGGTGTCACCCCAAGAAATATCCAAGAGGTACAAGCGTCAAAGCTTGGGGATGCCCAAGGCATCCCCTTCTTCATCAATAAAAAGCTCATGTCTTTCTAGACACTTCGTTTTTATTATTTCATGCACTGTTGTGTTGTTCTTAGAGTGTCTTAGTTTTCATTTGCTTTGCTTAGTTTGATTAGTTTGCTTGAATAAAGTAGTTTGGATCCCCGTTCTCGCTGTATTGTTTCAAATAAGTTGATTGATGTTGGAAAGGAGTAGAAAGTTCTTGCTTGAATAGTGTAAGAGGAGCTTGCTTTGACTGTGACTTAGACTTTATCATGTCATGCTAGGTGTTGTTTTGACCTTATGCTTTGTGATTATTGCTGTAGCATGACTTGTTCCAAACAAATGGGATTGCTTAGTTTGCCTTGAAGGAAGCATGCGTTTTTTTAGCATGCAAAAGCATAGTATTGTGGTATTCTCCTTTGATGCTTTATTTGGGTTGACTTGGCACATGATCACACCATGTTATGACTATGAACAAGTCACCATAGCCTCTATGATAATTTAGTCCTTGGCTTGTAGTACCACTCTATGCTTTGATTAGTAATGTTTTGTCGCTCTGCATGATTATGGCCATTATTGCTCTCTTAGTTGGTCGCTCCCAGTCTTTTGCTAGCCTCCACTTGTATGAGTAAGCTCTACTCATGCTTCCAACTCCCAAGAAACCCAGTTATTTCAAAGTGTCCACTATAAATTCCTATGCATGGTGTGTTACACCATTCTAAGTATATTCTTGTTTTCAGCTATCTTCCAATTAAAAAGTATTCTGTCATGTGAAAACTTAGTGATTAAAGCTCTCACAAACTTGATGGAACACTTTTTATTTCTTGCCCCTAATAAACTTGAACCATTGTGTATTCTATGTTGTATATGCTTGCACTTATATGTTGGAATTAGAAGAACCGTGCTGTCATGGGGAACGCTTTCAACATTACACTTGTACTTTGTACACAGTTGATATCATGCTCTTTTGTCTATGGATGTCGTCGGTGTGAAATAAAAGGGGAGCTTGTAAGTCCATGGAGTTATGTATTTTGTGTTATAGAAACGCCTGGGCCGCTATCCTAAGCCATGGCTAATCATGGTGGAAACTTGCAGCATCACCATAATGAGCAATCTGTGAAGCATCCTCAATAAAAACCTATGCAAATAACAAATAAAAAGATCGCTGAGATGCTCATTGTCTGCTTGCCTTGTCATTTTGGTTATGGGATAGCTCCTGTACCATGTGCAAGGGGTACCCCGTTGGCGGTTCTTTATGATACACATGTACTTACTATGACAACAACTTACAGGTGACTAAAGTTGAGTAGCATGAGGAGCGGCCCTCATATTCAAAGGACATCAGATTGCCAACTTATACTTTGTCAAGCATATACTCCATAGTTTATTCACTTTAACCTTAATCACTTCAAGATGCTTATGATTGGGGCAATGAGGGTTGAAAGCTAACAAGTACCATAATTTTTGGAAGCTCCTTTTGAAACTTGAAATCCCTGCTTCCCTTTATGAAGAGCCTTTCTTACACCATTATATTGAGTCTCCACCTTCTACCTTTAGGCACCAGTTAAGAGAGCATAGCTGCCATTCTTAGTTCTATGTGCATTGTCCAAAAACTTTTTGATTGATGCATATTGTTGATATTACTTGTTCTTGTGCTATTTGTATCTAGTCACTCTTATGAACTTTGAAGGTGTCCTATGCATCTATTTGCTACTCTATGAGGGACAAGCTGAATGCCACCATAGTTATTCATGATCTTTGTTTGCATCCTTTCATGTTGCATGCATAGTTACTTTGTCTTATTGTTATAAATCCATCTTTCATCCACATGTTTAGAGTTCTTTGATCCCAGCTTTCATTGCTTGCAAATGGTTTGATATTGGTTTTGATGGTGCATGTCAACTCAAAAATTATTCTTTTATCACTTACATACTTGAGGACGAGCAGGAGTTAAACTTGGGGATTCTTGACACATCGAAAACGTATCTATAATTTTTGATGTTCCATGCTTGTTTAGTATCTACTTTGCTTTTCTTTGTCTACACTTCGAGGTGTTTTTATATGTTTTCTGGCACTAATCTATTAACAGGATGTCGCAGTGCCAGTTTGTCACATCCCAAAATTCTCCAAAGTCGCAGTGCCAGTTTGTCACATCCCAAAATTCTCCAAATTTTGAAATGTGAAAAATAAATAAAGAAAAGAATTAAATGTTGAAATTTAGGGTGAAAAGAAACTTTTTTGCTTCTAAATGGAAACATCAAAACCCTACTTCAACAAAATTTGAATAAGAAAAGGCAACAAACAACAAAAGATCAAATGAATCCCTGCATGGAAAGAATCTTGAATTTAAAGCTCTTGGAAAAGTTGAACCAAAACCCTAAACCCTAATGAAAGAAATCATCTCCAAGATCACTCCAAGAATATGGCTTTGTCCCATATAAAAATTTGGCAACAAATATTTTCTAAATGATCAAAATAGTAAACAAAATATTATAAAACCATGGGAATTGATTTCACTCAATTTGGAGCCATAGATAAAAACTTATGAATTTAATAAGATAAAAGAAAGTAATTCCAAGGCTAATAAAGCTCTCAGCTAAAATAAATACCAAATTGTGAGAAAATTAATCCTAAAGGGATTTAAAAGGATAAACAAATATTAAATAAAATTATACAAAGTGGAATCACCAATTTTTGAGCTATAAATAAAAAGATATGAATTTTATAAGACAAAGAAAGAAATAAATAATTAAGAAATATTTAAAAGACAATTTAAAATCTTGGCCAAATCCATAAGCAAATGGAATAAAAGTAATTCAAATAAAAGACTAAAGTATTAGGTGAATACTATTATATGGGTTTTAAACCATATTCAATTTTATCTAAATAAAGACAAAATGCCTAATTTAAATAAATATTAAATCATAAGAAAATATTTGGATTATTCCAAAGTGGACTTTTAACACACTAAATAACTGGTATAGAAACCTACTGCAAGTTTAGAAAATATTTGAAAACAAAAAGAAGTTTAAATCAAATGTTTCGAATTAAAACATAAAACAGAAATAGAAAAACAATTGAAGGGAAACAAATAGAAAACGAAGCCAGCCCAGCCAACCCAACAAGCCCCAGGCCCAGTAACCAGCCCGCCCGGTACTTCCCCTCTCTCCCCGTGGAATTTTTCTCACCGCGAACTCACTTCGCACCCTCACTGACGCGCTGGACCCACGGCCAGGTCAGCATCGTCATATTCAACATGCGCCGAGCCCGCGTTCCCCTTTGCCGTTTCTGCCCGTTGATGAATTGCGTTAATTCAATTGGTTGCTGCAACAATTCCGTCCCTCGACCACGCCCTCTTAATCTCCACTCTCTCCTCTCTCTTTCCCCTCAGACGCCGCATCTAGGAGCCCCCAGGCTGCCCCAATTTGATCTCACGCCCCCGCTGCTCCGATAGACTCTAACGACGATTCTGGCAAAGTCTGGCCGCCCCTCTTCCTCTTGTTGATGCTCTCTAAGGTTCCCAACCTTTAATAAGGTAGAGATCCTTGTGTTTACAATGCTAGTCCCTGGATCAATAGCTATCATCCACATTTAAGATGTAATATCAAGAAGCAAAGGTCATAATACAACTTTATAACCAGGAATAAAATAATTTATTACATCTTACATAGCTCGTTTGGCTATCTCATTACAATGCAGTAGAATATAACAATAGCATGGGGTCCTTCATCTTCAAAGTGCCACAGGCAGACATGTTGGTTGTAGACTTGTAATCCTAATCATTAAACTTCACTAACATCAAACAAACCTGCAACATAATAAGTTACAGCCACAAGGGTCAATACATTTGAATTGTATTGGCAAGTGATACTATGGTAGTATAGTGGAGTCTATCATCTATATGCATTTGGCTAAGTGGAGCTTAGGCTTGCATTGCTCAAAATAGATTTTTCCTTATCATTTGAAAACACTAAGCTTTTGCTTGACAAAATCACCCAAGGCATCTCCCAATAGAAATTGGTGATCCTTCAACCCTTGTTCAACCACAAGATTTTAACTTAGAAATTGGGATGAGGAGATTCTTAATAGCTTCCATGTCTTGATGCTCAAATTGTCCTTTACCAGGGACATGGCTAAGTACTTAGATTTTACACTCTGCAGAGGTGGTGCACTTTCCCCACAAGACTTGGTTTCACCAAGACAAGATCTTTCAGAAGCCTTCCCTTAGACCAGAATGGACGCATTCCAACCTATCAAACCCCTACCACCAACTGTCCATTTGGCTAAGTTATTGCAACCTATATGATCCAGGCAGAGCCCATAATGCCAAGTGGCTGCACTTTGTTCCTAGGTGGCCATCCACAAGTGAGATACACAAGGTAAACCATAGAAATGGGCCTTGTGAACCACTCAACACAAACCATTCCTTCCAATCCACCCAGGTGATTCATTCACTTAGTTGTTCTATTAAACAAAACATAAGTCCTTGACTTAGAAATATTCCATATCATGAATATAATCCACCCTTGTTTTCTACTAGCTAAGCTAAGCATGATAGTAGTAGGAATCTTAACTTAGGAGAATTCTACTAAGGTTTCATCTACTAGGATTTCCCATGGCATAGTTTACACTTAGCAAAATTCCATGCAAGTCCTACTTAGAAATATCATTAATGCATAGTGAAAAATAATGGGACAAAAGTATGAAGCATCACTTGCCTTTTTGGTAGAGAATAAAAGTTTAGTCCTTGTCTTTGCAATGATCACACTCTTCAAATCACTACAATTCATCAAGCAAGCAATATTTCAATCTACCAATCAAGCAATTCATCACATAAAATGATAGAAACAAAACTATGCATGCAAACATACAAAATATTGTTTTATTTTTAAAAGTGGTTCCTAATGGGTCATAAACATTTGAAAACACCTAATGGTCATTTTATAAAGTGGCAAAACTATTTGCAAAAGATTCTACCTATAACCATTTTTAAACCAAATCATTATTTTATGTGGTTGAAAATGCCTTTATCAAAGTAGCAATCTTTATAGGGTTTACCAAATTCATTTTTAAATCATAAAACTTGGTGCTTGGGGTCAGGGAGTTTAAATCAAAACATTTCCCAAAAGGTTTTCCTCCAAAATCATTTTTAAACCATAATAAACATTTTTAATTGGCTAGAAATGCTTTTATTCAAAGATTTGTGCTTTTGCTTCACCAAATACATTTTTGAAACCACAAATTGATTTCTATGGTCAGTAGGTTCAAAACAATCCATTTGCCAAAGGTTTTATCTCAAAAATCATTTTAGAACAATTTTTATATTCTAAACATGCATACACAAGTTTCTGCAAAAACAATCAAATTAACAGAAGAATTTTAGTAAACAAAGTGCATGGTCAGAAAGTACTTGTCTTTCTGATTCCATTGATATAAAATTTGCAAAATTTGGACGTTTGGTTTGAAAGTTATGAATTTTTCAAATTGACACATCAAATAGAACAATTCTGTTTTTATTAATCAGACAGGGCCACGTGGCGTGATACTACTCGTCGGTACCGCTTCGCTCGGATCGATCACTGTGGAGCGTTGGATCTAAGTGGGATCGCACGGCTCAGAAGCAAGGGTACCCCTTCGGTTGAATTCTATCGTGACCATCTGATCAAAATCCTACGGTCCTCAATGCTCTGACCAATAAGCAGCGGCGCTGGCGGCAGCGACTGGCGGCGCGCGGTCAGACGGTGGCGTTGCTGGCGATGCAGGAAGAGAGAGAGTAAAAGGAGTGGCTTACCAGGTTCAGGAGATCACGGCGATGCTCAACGTGCTTGCGGTTTGTCAAGGGGCGCACGGTGGTGGCGTGGATTCCTCGCCGGAGTCGTGCTGCGCCTCGGGCTCGTCTGTTCGTCGATGGGGGCAACGATATACAGCATGATAAGGCAAATAGAGGGCACAGTTAGGTTCGTATGAGTGTCACGAACATATGAGCATCCAAGAGGGGGAAAGGGGCGGTCTATTCTTACCAGGAGGACTCGCCGGAGTTGGAGACAGATGGTGGCGCTACTGGTCGTCATCGTTGCCGACGCTGGGGGTCAAGCGCGAGCAAGCTGATGATGCAGAGAGAAGCGCCAGGTGGTGGGAGTCACGCTCGAGTGCTCGAGGAGGCGAGGGGCAGCAGGGTTTGGCCGGAATTGTCGCAGGAGCTTGTCGGAGACAGTGGCGGTGCAGGGGGAATTGGGGACAGCCTGGGGGCAGAGAGGGGGAGGCGACTGAGGGGAAATGGGGAGGAGAGGTAGGAGTTTAATCGTGCATGGTCACGGCGAGGTTTAAACGCGGCATTAAGGAGAATTGATCGCGAGAAATCAGCGGCAGAAAATGGTCGCGAGGTGAGGGGGAGAAGAAGGCGCGGCGAGGAAGAAGCTTGCGTGGCGGTGGGGTCGTTTCGTCAGCGAAGGAGAGACAGGGGACGTGGGGTCCGAACGTCAGTGACTGCGCGGGTCTGCTTCTGAGTGAAAAACGAATCGCTGCGGGGGAGAGCAGGTGGGCTGCTGATGGGCTTAGTGGGCTAGCTGGGCTGGGCTGGGTCTTTTACATTTTTTTTATTCTGATTGTTTTTCCTTTTCCTGTTTGAATATTCTGATTTGATTTTCAAACAAATAATTCAAGCAACAAATCAATTCAAACCTCAACCAAAATTTGTGTAGATTCATATACTGATTAACAACACATTCCAGAGTCAAATTTATAATAATTTATTTATTCTTTTTAGGGTCTTTTAATTATTTAAAATAGGCTCTAGTATTAATTAAAATAAGATTTAATAATATTATTCAATCTCCATTTGAATTCAAATCATCACCAAACTTTTGGGTGAGTTTTAATTCTGTTTATCAACATATTTCAAAGTCCAAAATAAACTAATTCTTTTAGGATCTATTAATAATTAAATAAATCGACCATAGTCTTTAAATCAAATAGGTTTTAATTTATTTTAAAACTCTTTTTGAAATCTAAATTATATCAAAATCTTTTCAGTAGGTTTCATTTGAAAAACTAAAACACTTGGAAATCTTATTTAAAATAAATTAACAAGTTTTAGTGTTTATTTAAAATGGAAAAGTCTTTACTTTAATAAAAATGGATATTAATAAATCCTCATTATTTTATTTAAATAAACCTTTACTCTTTTTATCAAACATAAATATTTTATTTCAAAATCTTGGCCAAGATCTAATTTGGCTCTATAAAATAATCCTTATTTATAATTCTACCTTTTCTTTTGGAAACCAAATATTTTTATTAAAAGATTCAAAATTATGGATTCCAACTCTTTATTAATTGTTTATCTTTTTAAATTTTATTTAATCAAAATAGGTTTTGATGTTTCCAATTGGAATCAAAAGTTTCTTCTCACCCTAAAAATCAACAATTGTTTATTTTGTTTATTTATTTTTCACATTACAAGATTTGGAAAAACTTGGAATGTGACAGGCTACCACCCTTAAAATAAATCTCGTCCCGAGATTTGGGGAGGCTAGGGTTACAAGTTGGCTCAAAGCAACTAGGGTACTACCACCCTTAAAATTTTTCCAACTAGATTACATCTTGGCTTTCTTGGATCTTGTTGAAACTTCTCTGGACACTTGTCTGCATAATGGCCTAGCTCTTTGCATTTGAAACACATCACTTGGCTATTATGCTTCTTCTTCTTTGGTATCAATTCTTCTTGTTTATTTACTTGGTTCTTCTTCTTTTCTGGGCAATCACTTGCATAGTGTCCCATTTCTTTGCAATTGTAACATTACAACTAGCTTATGTCCTTCTTCTTTTTGGGTCTCTCCAAAGCTAGGATTTCTTCTAGTTCATGCTCTTTGGAAGTGTGATCCTTGTCTCCACAAACATTGCAAGCTTGGGTTCCTTCTAAAATATCATCCTTGACATCCTTGTTGTCACAAACTCCTTGGGAAAGGTTCTCTCCCATGTTGATCATTTGAGTGGCCATCCTTTGCAACAATTGGGATTGAATTTCCAAAAACTTTTGTATGGTTGGGTCTAATCCATTGTTGTTGGCTAAAAACTGA
This sequence comes from Avena sativa, assembly GCA_916181665.1. Classification (NCBI taxonomy): domain Eukaryota; kingdom Viridiplantae; phylum Streptophyta; class Magnoliopsida; order Poales; family Poaceae; genus Avena; species Avena sativa. The sequence continues at coordinate 211,281,292 of OV702280.1, read as the reverse complement.
GTTGTCACTTGGTTCAACTGGGTTTGGTTTGCTAGTAGTTGTTCTCTCATGTGCATCTCTTGGTTGTTGTTGTTGCCATCCTTGATGTTGGAGACTCTTGGAGAAGTCATCTGTTTGGGTTGGATTGGGATTAGAATAGGCAAAAGATTTTCTAAGGAATCAATTCTAATCACACACATCACAATTCACTCAAGCAATGTGCAAGCAATCACAAACAGACATTCCATTCAAACAACAAGTTCAAGCACATTTTTAAGCAATAAAATATTTTGTTACACCACATAAGTTGGTGTGTTTGACTTAAACTAAACATGGTGGTCCATCTATATGGTTCACTTGAGATCTTTCCTTTCTTCTTTGTTGGTTCTTCTTGATCAATATCTTTGTATCCTTGGAAAGTTTCTTTCATCTAGGTTACAAAACTTCAATGGTGATAATGATTCCTTCTAAGTTGTGTTCCCATAGTCTTCAAATCTTGAGCAATATTTCTTGTCTCACTTGTAGTCTTTAGTGATATCCAAGGTTGAAGTCTTTGTTGAGAATAAGGATGAAATTACTTGAAGATGTTGAAGTCATTAGAGTTGATGAAGTCCTTTGCACATGGTGAAGTCTTTGGTCATGGAAAGGCTTTATCCATCAAGTTGAAATAGAAGAGATGTAGAATCAAAACTAAAATGGTTGAGGAAAGAGTTTACAAGATTGTTTGTAAGTAAGTTTTGGAACAAACACAACTCCTATTTTTCTAAGGGGTTTTGTCCAATCCTAGGGTTACAATCCTACAGGAAACACAATGCTCTAATACCATCTGTAAGGTTCCCAACCTTTAATAAGGTAGAGATCCCTGTGTTTACAATGCTAGTCCCGGGATAAATAGCTAGCATCCACAGTTAAGATGTAATATGAAGAAGCAAAGGTCATAATACAACTTTATAACCAGGAATAAAATAATTTATTACATCTTACATAGCTCGTTTGGCTATCTCATTACAATGCAGTAGAATATAACAATAGCATGGGGTCCTTCATCTTCAAAGTGCCACAGGCAGACATGTTGGTTGTAGACTTGTAATCCTAATCATTAAACTTCACTAACATCAAACAAACCTGCAACATAATAAGTTACAGCCACAAGGGTCAATACATTTGAATTGTATTGGCAAGTGATACTATGGTAGTATAGTGGAGTCTATCATCTATATGCATTTGGCTAAGTGGAGCTTAGGCTTGCATTGCTCAAAATAGATTTTTCCTTATCATTTGAAAACACTAAGCTTTTGCTTGACAAAATCACCCAAGGCATCTCCCAATAGAAATTGGTGATCCTTCAACCCTTGTTCAACCACAAGATTTTAACTTAGAAATTGGGATGAGGAGATTCTTAATAGCTTCCATGTCTTGATGCTCAAATTGTCCTTTACCAGGGACATGGCTAAGTACTTAGATTTTACACTCTGCAGAGGTGGTGCACTTTCCCCACAAGACTTGGTTTCACCAAGACAAGATCTTTCAGAAGCCTTCCCTTAGACCAGAATGGACGCATTCCAACCTATCAAACCCCTACCACCAACTGTCCATTTGGCTAAGTTATTGCAACCTATATGATCCAGGCAGAGCCCATAATGCCAAGTGGCTGCACTTTGTTCCTAGGTGGCCATCCACAAGTGAGATACACAAGGTAAACCATAGAAATGGGCCTTGTGAACCACTCAACACAAACCATTCCTTCCAATCCACCCAGGTGATTCATTCACTTAGTTGTTCTATTAAACAAAACATAAGTCCTTGACTTAGAAATATTCCATATCATGAATATAATCCACCCTTGTTTTCTACTAGCTAAGCTAAGCATGATAGTAGTAGGAATCTTAACTTAGGAGAATTCTACTAAGGTTTCATCTACTAGGATTTCCCATGGCATAGTTTACACTTAGCAAAATTCCATGCAAGTCCTACTTAGAAATATCATTAATGCATAGTGAAAAATAATGGGACAAAAGTATGAAGCATCACTTGCCTTTTTGGTAGAGAATAAAAGTTTAGTCCTTGTCTTTGCAATGATCACACTCTTCAAATCACTACAATTCATCAAGCAAGCAATATTTCAATCTACCAATCAAGCAATTCATCACATAAAATGATAGAAACAAAACTATGCATGCAAACATACAAAATATTGTTTTATTTTTAAAAGTGGTTCCTAATGGGTCATAAACATTTGAAAACACCTAATGGTCATTTTATAAAGTGGCAAAACTATTTGCAAAAGATTCTACCTATAACCATTTTTAAACCAAATCATTATTTTATGTGGTTGAAAATGCCTTTATCAAAGTAGCAATCTTTATAGGGTTTACCAAATTCATTTTTAAATCATAAAACTTGGTGCTTGGGGTCAGGGAGTTTAAATCAAAACATTTCCCAAAAGGTTTTAGTCCAAAATCATTTTTAAACCATAATCAAAAAATTTAATTGGCTAGAAATGCTTTTATTCAAAGATTTGTGCTTTTGCTTCACCAAATAAATTTTTGAAACCACAAATTGATTTATATGTTCAGTAGGTTCAAAACAACCCATTTGCCAAAGGTTTTATCTCAAAAATAATTTTAGAACAATTTTTATATTCTAAACATGCATACACAAGTTTCTGCAAAAACAATCAAATTAATAGAAGCATTTTAGTAAACAAAGTGCATGGTCAGAAAGTACTTGTCTTTCTGATTCCATTGATATAAAATTTGCAAAATTTGGACGTGTGGTTTGAAAGTTATGAATTTTTCAAATTGGCACATCAAATAGAACAATTCTGTTTTTATTAATCAGACAGGGTCACATGGCGTGATACTACTCGTCGGTACCGCTTTGCTCGGATCGATCACTGTGGAGCGTTGGATCTAAGTGGGATCGCACGGCTTAGAAGCAAGGGTACCCCTTCGGTTGAATTCTATCGTGACCATCTGATCAAAATCCTACGGTCCTCAACGCTCTGACCAATAAGCAGCGGCGCTGGCGGCGGCGACTGGCGGCGCACGGTCAGACGGTGGTGTTGCTGGCGATGCAGGAAGCGAGAGAGTAAAAGGAGTGGCTCACCAGGTTCAGGAGATCACGGCGATGCTCAACGTGCTTGCAGTTTGTCAAGGGCGCACGGTGGTGGCATGGATTCCTCGCCAGAGTCATGCTGCGCCTCGGGCTCGTCAGTTCGTCGACGGGGGCGACGATATACAGCATGCTAAGGCAAATAGAGGGCACCGTTAGGTTCGTATGAGTGTCACGAACATATGAGCATCCAAGAGGGGGAAAGGGGCGGTCTATTCTTACCAGGAGGACTCGCCGGAGTTGGAGACAAACGGTGGCGCTACTGGTCGTCGTCGTTGCCGACGCTGGGGGTCAAGCGCGAGCAAGCTGATGATGCAGAGAGAAGAGCCAGGGGTTGGGGGTCACGCTCGGGTGCTCGAGGAGGCGAGGGGCGGCAGGGTTTGGCCGGAATTGTTGCCGAAGCTTGTCGGAGACAATGGAGGTGCAGGGGGAATTGGGGACAGCCTGGGGGCAGAGAGGGGGATGAGAGTGAGGGGAAATGGGGAGGAGAGGTAGGCATTTAATCGTGCATGGTCGCGGCGAGGTTTAAACGCGGCATTAAGGAGAATTGATCGCGAGAAATCAGCGGCAGAAAACGGTCGCGAGGTGAGGGGGAGAAGAAGTCGCGGCGAGGAAGAAGCTTACGTGGCGGTGGGGTCGTTTTGTCAGCGAAGGAGAGACATGGGAGGTGGGGTCCGAATGTCAGTGACTACGCGGGTCTGCTTCTGAGTGAAAAACGAATCGCTACGGGGGAGAGCAGGTGGGCTGCTGATGGTCTTAGTGTGTTAGCTGGGCTGGGCTAGGTCTTTTACATTTTTTTTGTTCTGATTGTTTTTCCTTTTTCTGTTTGAATATTCTGATTTTGATTTTCAAACAAATAATTCAAGCAACAAATCAATTCAAACCTCAACCAAAATTTGTGTAGATTCATACACTGATTAACAACACATTCCAAAGTCAAATTTATAATAATTTATTTATTCTTTTTAGGGTCTTTTAATTATTTAAAATAGGCTCTAGTATTAACTAAAATAAGATTTAATAATATTATTCAATCTCCATTTAAATTCAAATCATCACCAAACTTTTGGGTGAGTTTTAATTCTGTTTATCAACATATTTCAAAGTCCAAAATAAAATAATTCTTTTAGGATCTATTAATAATTAAATAAATAGACCATAGTCTTTAAATCAAATAGGTTTTAATTTATTTTAAAACTCTTTTTGAAATCTAAATTATATCAAAATCTTTTCAGTAGGTTTCATTTGAAAAACTAAAACACTTGTAAATCTTATTTAAAATAAATTAACAAGTTTTAGTGTTTATTTAAAATGGAAAAGCCTTTACTTTAATAAAAATGGATATTAACAAATCCTCATTATTTTATTTAAATAAACCTTTAATCTTTTTATCAAATAGAAATATTTTATTTCAAAAGCTTGGCCAAGATCTAATTTGGCTCTATAAAATAATCCTTATTTATAATTATACCTTTTCTTTCGGAAACCAAATCTTTTTATTAAAAGATTCAAAATTAGGGATTCCAACTCTTTATTAATTGTTTATCTTTTTAAATTTTATTTAATCAAAATAGGTTTTGATGTTTCCAATTGGAATCAAAAGTTTCTTCTCACCCTAAAAATCAACAATTGTTTATTTTGTTTATTTATTTTTCACATTACAAGATTTGGAAAAACTTGGGATATGACATGCTCTCACATTCGCCTTCCTCTCGCGAATCTAACGCACCTTTTTCTTTTGCCTTAGCGTGCTCCGTAACACCGCCTTCGACGACGTCCGTGCGAGAAAACCCAGTGAGTCCTGACCTCCCCCCTCTCTGGTTCACACTAACCTAATCGTGGTCACCTCGCGCTTCTTTTGATGCCCCCTGTTTATCTGCGGACGCCCTGTAGGCTCGCCTCCATCGGCGTTTGCAAGCACCCGACGGTGTCAGCAACTCCGGCGAGCGATTCAGGTCGACCCTGTGCGCTCCTTGATCAACGGCGACTACCTTGAGCATCAACGCGACCTTCCGAACCTGGTGAGCCACTGCATCCCCTTCCTTGCTTCCTAGTTTCGCCGGACCACCGTAGACAGAGTGCCTCCACGCACTGTCTCCAGCAGCGCGGCCAATTCTTGGCCACGCACTCTGGTTTGCTAGATCTAGATCGTAGGGCCAGGATTAAATCACTTAGCAAAGATGTACGCGCTGATCTGCACCGTACGATTTCATTTAGATCATGCGCCCCACGTTGCATGATCCACCCGAATCGGTATCAGCCAGTAGAATCACACCACGTGTCTAGGCTGTTGTTTTAAAACAGAACTTGATCTATTAGAGGTTTGAATTTGTAAAATCCATAACTTTTTATCTGTATGTCCAAAAATTACAAATTTTATATCAATGGATTCAGGAAAATGTAAAATTTGCAACTACGGCCTTATTTTGGTCATTTGCATCCGAAAAATTAGGTGTTTTTGCAAAAACATTATTAGGACTATTTTGAGTATAAAGATTGTTCTAAAAATGATTTTTGAGTGAAACCTTTTGCAAATGGATTTGTTTTGAACCCTCTCACCATAAACACTAACATTAGAATTTAAAAATATATTTTGTGACACTAGGTAATTATTCCTTTGAATAAAAGCATTTTTAGTAACACAAAAATGATTTAAAAGGCCCATTTTCACTAACTTGATTTCAAATGGATTTTCCATTTTTATAAAAGGCCAGTAGGTATTTTAAATTGTTTAGAACCTTTTCAGAAAACACTTTTTCAATAAAACAACTTTTTGCATGCTTGCATGCATTTCTTTGTTTTTATTGTATTGTTTGTTATTTGTTTGTGTGCTAGTTTTGAATGTGTGCCTTGCTTGATTGAATTGTAGTTAACTTTCAAGAATGTGACAATTGCAAGATCAAGGAGTGTATATAGTTTCTCTACTAAAAAGGCAAGTGATACTTTGGTCATCAAAAGTCCTATCTTTTTCATATTGCATTAGTGATATTTTGTAGTATGCATGATAGGACTATATTTTGTATAATGCTATGCTATAGTACATCCTATAGAATATATCTTGGTAGGAATCTTCATAAGTCAAGAGACAAGTTATGCTAGTATGCTTATCCTAGATATTAGAATACAAGGGTGGAATATTCATGCTGGATATTATGCAAAGTCAATGACTATGTTTTTGATTAATAAAACAACTATGTGAATGAAACACTTGGGTGGAATGGTGAGAATGGTTTGTGTTGAGTGGTTACACAAGGCCCATGTCTATGGTTTACCTTGTGTATCACAGTTGTGGATGGCCACCCAGGAACAAAGAGATTTGAGTTGTTTTGTGTTGAGAAGATTCTAGTGCAGCCACATGGCATATGGGATCTACCTTGTCTACATAGTTTGCAAGAACTCAGACAGGCATACAGAAGGTGGTAGTGATGATAGGATGGAACGCGTCCTTGCTGATATGAGGGATTGTTTCTAAAAAGTCTCGTCTTGATGCATGTTGAGTCTTGTGGGAAAAGTGCACCACCTCTCGAGAGGGTAAAACCTAAGTACTTAGCCGTGTACCCGACAACGGACAATTTGAGCATCAAAGACATTGAAGCAATCAAGGATCTCCTTATCCCAATTTCTCTAAGTAAAAACTTGTTGGGTGAACAAGAAAAGTACCTGGTGTGTATCCAGTGTGCCATTGTGTGATGAAATGTTTTGAAAAGAGAAAAACTATTTTCAAAGGATAGGGAAAACTTATTTTATGCGAAGGCCAGCCAAAACTCCACTTATCCATATATTCATGTAGATGATAGATTCTCCATATCAATATGACATCACTTGCCAATACAATTCAAACGTATTAACCCTTGTGGCTATAACTTATTATGTTGCAGGTTTGCTTGATGCTAGTGAAGTTTGTTGAGTAGGGATTACAAGTCTACAACCAACATGATTGCCTGTGGCATATGAAGATGAAGGACTCCATGCTATATAGTTATATCTGTTGCATTGTAATGAGATAGCCATATGAGCTATGTAAGATGTAATGAATTAATTTACTCCTGGTTATGAGTTGTAATATGACCTTTGTTTCTTGATATTACATCTTAAACTATGGGTGCTAGCTATTCGATCCAGGGACTAGCACTATAAACACAGGGATCTCTACCTTATCAGGTTGGGACCTCTATAGATGGTATCAGAGCACTGTGTTGCCTGTAGGATTGTAACCCTAGGATTGGACAAATCCCCTTAGAAAAATAGGAGTTGTATTTGTTCAAACTTATTTACAAACAATCTTGTAAACTCTTCCCTCAACATTTTGTTTTGATTCCACATCTCTCCCATTTCTACTTGATGGACAAAAACTTCAACATGGGCAAGGACTTCATCATCACCAATGACTTCAACTTCAGCTTCACCAAGGACTTCACTTGGACATCACTAAGGACTTCAAGTGAGTTAAGAATAATACTCAAGACTTGGAGACTAAGGAAACACAACTTAGGAGGAACCATCATCACCTTTGAGCTTTGTGACCATGATGCAAGAATTTCTTCCAAGGATACCATGATCTTGTTCATAATGTATCAACTAAGAAGAATTGAATGATCTCAAGTGAACCCCATAGTTGGATCACCACACTAGTGTTTAGTTTAAATCGATTTATTGATCACACCAACTTATGTGGTGTAGCAAAAATATTTTTGTTGCCTAAACTATGTTTAAATCTTGTGGTTTGAGTGGAATGCATGATTGTGATTGCTTGCACATCGCTTTGTGTGATTTGTTGTGTGTGAGTAGACTTCTTCCTATAGGAATCTTTTTACCTAATCTAATCCCAATCCAACCCAAGCAGATGATTTCTCCAAGAGACCACAACTCCAACAACATGGATGGTGACAACAACAACAACCAAGAGATGCACATGAGAGAACAACTACTAGCAACTCAAGATAAGTTGAATCAAGTGACAACTCAGTTTTTAGCCAACAACATTGAATTAGACCCAACCATGCTAAAGTTCTTAGAATCTCAATCTCAATTGTTGCAAAGGATGACCAATCAGATGATCAACATGAGAAGTAACCTTTCCCAAGGAGATTGTGACACCAATGATATCAATGATGATATTATAGAAGGAACTCAAGCCTGCAAAATCTGTGGAGACATAGTACACACTTATAAAGAGCATATTGACCAATGCCCTAATTGTGAAGAGAAACATCCAACTAGACAATGCACCACATCTCAAGTTTCTTGTTTCCTATGTGAAGGAAATGATCATGTCCCTGTCCAATGCCACATCTATCCTATAGTTCAACATATGAAACAAGATGGAAAACATCAAATGTTTGGAAACCTCCATGAAGGAACAACTTGTACCAAGAAGGATGAAGACAAAGTCAATCCTCAGTATGCACCTCCATACATTGTAACGCACTATGGTGGACAAAAGAGGAAACATGGACTTTATCCTAGGAACCGTTCTAAGAACCGAGGAAGTTTTCCCACATTTGTGGTGAAATATGAATAACATGAACTAAGAGCCCTCCTAGCTTTGGAGAAACCCAAGAACAAGAAGAAAAGCCCCAACCCCAGCAAGCAAGACATTAGCCAGGTGCAATGTCACAATTGCAAGGAGATAGGACACTTGCTAATGAATGTCCAGAAAAGAGAAAGGGCCACGAAAACAAACAAGAGGTAGTGATACCAAAGATAAAAGAAGACATTAGCCAAGTGATGTGCAACAAATGCAAAAAGCTAGGCCATTATGCATCAGATTGTCCAGAAAAGGAAAAGAACAAGACAAGCATGCCTGTAAAAGATCTCAACCTTATCACATGTTTCAAATGTGGTAACAAAGGACACTATGCAAACAACTGTCCAGAGAAGATACATCAAGACCTCAAGTATGCCAAGATGCAATCTAGTTAAAAAATCTTTTAAGGGTGGTAGTACCTTAGTTGTCTTGAAGCCAACTTGTAACCTCTAGCCTTTCTGAATCTCGGGACGAGATTCCTTTTAAGGGTGGAAGTTTGTCACATCCCAAAATTCTCAAAATTTTGAAATGTGAAAAATAAATAAACAAAAGAATTAAATGTTAAAATTTAGGGTGAAAAGAAACTTTTTGCTTCTAAATGGAAACATCAAAATCCTACTTGAGCAAAATTCGAATAATAAAAGGCAACAGACAAATATTCAAAATATCAAATGCATCCCTGCATGGAAAGAATCTTGAATTTAAAGCTCTTGGAAAAGTTGAACCAAAACCCGAAACCCTAATGAAAGAAATCATCTCCAAGATCAATCCAAGAATATGTCTTTCTCCCACATAAAAATTTGGCAACAAACATTTTCTAAATGATCAAAATAGTAAACAAAATATTATAAAACCATGGGAATTGATTTCACTCAATTTGGAGCCATAGATAAAAACTTATGAATTTAATAAGATAAAAGAAAGTAATTCCAAGGCTAATAAAGCACTTAGCTAAAAATCAATACCAAATTGTGAGAAAATTAATCCTAAAGGGATTTAAAAATATAAACAAATATTAAATAAAATTATACAAAGTGGAATCACCAATTTTGGAGCTATAAATAAAAAGATATGAATTTTATAAGACAAAGAAAGAAATAAATAATTAAGAAATATTTAAAAGACAATTTAAAATCTTGGCCAAATCCATTAGCAAATGGAATAAAAGTAATTCAAATAAAAGAATAAAGGATTATTTGAATAAAATTATATGGGTTTTAAACCATATTTAATTTTATTTAAATAAAGACAAAATGCCTAATTTAAATAAATATTAAATCATAATAAAATATTTGGATTATTCCAAAGTGGACTTTTAACACACTAAATAACTGGTATAGAAACCTACTGAAAGTGTGGAAAAGATTTGAAAACAAAAGAAGTTTAAATCAAATGTTTTGGATTAAAAGAGAAAACAGAAATAGAAAAAGAAAAACAATTGAAGGAAAAAAATAGAAAACGAAGCCAGCCCAGCCAGCCCAACAAGCCCCAGGCCCGGTAACCAGCCCACCCGGCACTTCCCCTCTCTCCCCGTGGAATTTTTCTCACCGTGCACTCACTCTGCACCCTCACTGACATGCTGGACCCACAACCAGGTCAACATCGTCGTCTTCAACATGCGTCGAGCCCGCGTTCCCCTTTGCCGTTTCTGCCCGTTGATGAATTGCGTTAATTCGATGGATTTCCGCAGGAATTCCGCCCCATGACCACTCCCTCTTAATACCCACTCTCTCCTCTCTCTTTCCCCTCAGACGGCGCATCCCAGGAGCCCCCAGGCTGCCCCAATTTGACCTCGCGCCCCTGCTACTACGACAGACTCCGACGATGATTCCAGCGAAGTCTGCCCGCCCCTCTTCCTCTCGTTGATGCTCTCACACTCTCCTTCCTCTTGTGCATCTAACACACCTTTTATTTTGCCTTAGCATGCTCCGTAGCACCGCCTTCGACGACGTCCGTGCGTGCCCGACGACAACCACGATTCCGGCGAGAAAACCCGGTGAGTCCTGACCTCCCCCTCTCTGGTTCACACTAACCTAATCGTGGTCACCTCGCGCTTCTTCTGATACCCCCCGTTTGTACGTGGACGCCCTGTAGGCTCGCCTCCATCTGCGTCTGCAAGCACACGACGGTGTCAGCAACTCCGACGAGCGATTCAGGTCGATCCCGTGCGCCCCTTGATCAACGGCGACTACCTTGAGCATCACCACGACCTTGCGAACCTGGTGAGACACTGCATCCCCTTCCTTGCTTCCTAGTTTCACCAGACGACCGTAGACAGAGCGCTGCCACCATGCACCGTCACCAGTTCTTGGCCACGCACTCTGGTTCGCTAGATCTAGATCGTAGGGACAGGATTAAATCACTTAGCAAAGAGGTACGCGCTGATCTGCACCGTGCGATTTCATTTAGATCCTGCAGCCCATGTTGCACGATCCACCTGAATCGGTATCAGCCCGTAGAATCACGTCATGTGGCAGGCTGTTGTTTTAAAAACAGAATTTGATCTATTAGATGTTTGAATTTGTAAAATCCATAACTTTTTATCTGTATGTCCAAAAATTACAAATTTTATATCAATGGATTTAGAAAAATGTAAAATTTGAAAATATGGCCTTAGTTTGGTAATTTGCTTCTGTAAAATTAGGTGTTTTTGCAGAAACATTATTAGGACTATTTTGAGAATAAAAATTGTTCTAAAAATGATTTTTGAGTGAAACATTTTGCAAATGGATTTTTTTGGACCCTCCGACGATAAACACTAACATTAGAATTAAAAAATGTATTTTGACACTAGGTAATTATTCCTTTGAATAAAAGCATTTCTAGTAAAACAAAAATGATTTAAAAGGCCTATTTTTCACTAAATTGATTTCAAATGGATTTTCCATGTTTATAAAAGTCCAGTAGGTGTTTTAAATTGTTTAGAACCTTGTCAGAAAACACTTTTTCAATAAAACAACATTTTGCATGGTTGCATGCATTTCTTTGTTTTTATTGTATTGTTTGTTATTTGTTTGTGTGCTAGTTTTGAATGTGTGCCTTGCTTGATTGAATTGTAGTGAACTTTGAAGAATGTGACAATTGAAAGATCAAGGAGTGTACCTAGTTTCTCTACTAAAAAGGCAAGTGATACTTTTGTCATCAGAAGTCCTATCTTTTTCATATTGCATTAGTGATATTTTGTAGTATGCATGATAGGACTATATTTTGTATAATTTTATCCTCTAGTAGATCCTATAGAATATATATTGGTAGGAATCTTCATAAGTCAAGAGACAATTTATGCTAGTATGCTTAGCCTAGCTATTAGAATACAAGGGTGGAATATTCATGCTAGGATGTTATGCAAAGTCAATGACTATGTTTTTGATTAATAAAACAACTATGTGAATGAAACACCTCGGTGGAATGGTGAGAATGGTTTGTGTTGAGTGGTTACACAAGGCCCATATCTATGGTTTACCTTGTGTATCAGACTTGTGGATGGCCACCCAGGAACAAAGAGATTTGAGATGTTTTATGTAGAGAAGCTTCCAGTTTAGCCACATGGCATATGGGCTCTGCCTTGACTACATAGGTTGCAAGCACTCAGACAGGCATACATAAGGTGGTAGTGATGATAGGATGGAAAGCGTCCATGCTGATCTGAGGGATTGTTTCTAAAAGTCTCGTCTCGATGCATGTCGAGTCTTGTGGGAAAAGTGCACCACCTCTCGAGAGGGTAAAACCTAAGTACTTAGCCATGTACCCGACAACGGACAATTTGAGCATCAAAGACATTGAAGCAATCAAGGATCTCCTCATCCCAACTTCTCTAAGTAAAAACTTGTTGGGTGAACAAGGGAAGCACCTGGTGTATATCCAGTGTGCCATTGTGTGATGAAATGTTTTGAAAAGAGAAAACCTATTTTCAAAGGATAGGGAAAACTTATTTTATGCAAAGGCTAGCCAAAACTCCACTTAGCCATATATTCATGTAGATGATAGATTCTCCATATCAATATGATATCACTTGCCAATACAATTCAAATGTATTGAGCCTTGTGGATATAATTTATTATGTTGCAGGTTTGTTTGATGTTAGTGAAGTTTATTGAGTAGGGATTACAAGTGTACAACCAACATGATTGCATGTGGCATATGAAGATGAAGAATTCCATGCTATATAGTTATATCTGCTGCATTGTAATGAGATAGCTATGAGCTATGTAAGATGTAATGAATTATTTTATTCCTAGTTATGAGTTGTAATATGACCTTTGTTTCTTGATATTACATCTTAAACTGTGGGTTTTCTAGCTATTCGATCCAGCGACTAGCACTGTAAACACAGGGATCTCTACCTTATCAAGTTGGGACCTCTAAAAAGTTGCCTGTTTTCTTCTATTTCTGGTTCCAGAAAACTAGTAAGGAAATGTTCTCGGAATTGGACGGGACAAAAGCCAAAGTCAATATTTCACCGAGGAGAACACGGAGTCCATAGGAGAGACGGAGGGGAGCCACAGGGTGGCCGCACACCCCAGGCGCGGGCCCACCCTAGGTCTCGCCTGGGCAGGGTGTGGGCCCCCTGGCCACCCTCCTGCCTCGCCTCTTCGCCTATAAGAAGCCCCCGATGCCTAAACCCTAAGTACCCGATCAATATTCCACGAAACCGTCTATAGCTGCCGCCACCATTGTCCCTAGATCGGGGGGATCTAAAGCTCTTCCCGGCACCCTGCCAGAGGGGAGATCATCCCGGAGGCCTTCTTCTTCATCATGCCAGCCTCCAGTATGAAGAGTGAGTAGTTCCACCATGGACTACGGGTCCATGTAGTAGCTAGATGGTTGTATCTCCTCCTTTGTGCTTTCATGTCTAGATCTTGTGAGCTCCGTTCATGATCAAGATCTCATCTATTTGTAATCATGCATGTTGTATTTGTGGGGATCCGACGGATATTGGGATTACTATGTCAGATTTATTAATGCTTTTGTCTTATTGATTCTATCATGTCTGTGTTATTTGTGATCTTGCATGCTCTCCGTTGTTTGTAGCTATCTTGGCCAAGTAGTTGCTAGTGACTCCAAGAGGGGGTATTTATGCTCGATTGTGGGTTCATGCCTCTATTTAATCTAAGGGAAGTGACAGAAATCTCTAAGGTTGTAAATGTGCTATTTCCACTGGGAGAAAACAACGGTCTCTTGTTCATGGAACAAGTGGATTGTTTACCTTACACACTTTGCTTAAAGCAGTTGTCTGTTGCTTGCAACTTAATACTGGAGGGGGTTCGGATGGTAACCCAAAGGTGGACTTCTAGTCATAGATGTAGTTGGATGGCGGTCTATGTATCTTGTTGTATTGCCCAATCGAATCTCATAGGATCATGATGTCTAGTATTGCATTGTTATGCCTTGCTCAGTCCTGTCAATTGCCCTGCTGTAATTTGTTTACCCAGCATGCTATGTTTGTTTATATAAGGAGAGCACCTCTAGTGAACTATGGAACCCGGTACAATCTTTACCATTGATATATCTTCCACTTTACTGTTTACTTGCTACAAACCACTATCACCTTCCAAATCATATAGTTAATTATCTGTTACAGCAAACCAGTGAGATTGAGAACCTCACTGTTCGTTGGGGCAAAGTCTTGAGTTTGTGTTGTGCAGGTCACCAAGTTGCTAGCAACACCTTTGAGTCATTTCCTTCCTCCTACTGGTTCGATAACCTTGTTTTCGTACTGAGGGAAATCTTGTTGCTGTGCTGCTTCATACCTTGCTCTTGGGGTTTCCCGACGAAGCGCTCCATATCGACTAAGCGCCATCATCATTTCCATGCTCTCCACCACTAGGAAACGAGTCCTTGCCTTTGGAACCGAGATGAGCGTACAACCATACGGGGCTTGGGAACCCCTCGCCTGATTAACTTGCCTAGTAGATTCCATGAGTCACATAGTTCGGGTGTTCCATTCGACATATGCATAGAAAACCTTTTGAAATATTTGGCGGGTGAAGGTGCATTCATAACAAGTAGGGAAGCGTTGACCGGGTTGCTTGAGGTTGATGGCACCCCTGGTAAACCAACCTCGCCTCACATCTCTAGGGACTAGCTTCAGGATTTGACCCATTACGGCAGAACCATCCTTAGGTTGTGACTCATGGTCTCGGTGAAAGCAAGGTAAAGGTTGTGGTCAACCACCCTCTGTCGGCCTTCCAAGGAAGAGGGCTAATGATCTGGCATTAAGAGTCGGTTGGTATATGTGGGTAAACTTGTACACCCGTGCAGGGTTAAAATCTTTTCGAAAATCCGTGTTCACGGTTGTGAACGCTTGAACGAATTCTAAGATCATAGAGAACTATAACCTAATCGTAAAACTTGGCAGATCAACATGTGCTTAAGGATGCTTCCTCATAGGTACGAGGGGGTGATCCTAGTTAGGGTTCATATGATGATGATTTGGTGGATATCAAAAGATGATGATCAATTCTTTGGAGATGTCGCACTCTTATCCCCTCTTAAAATACTCTGATTAGACGAGCTTCTTCTCCCTCTTGTTTTACAAACAAAGACGGCTTTATGCAAAACAACTCCGCCAGCCATAAGTCTTGCGGAGTACACCCTGTACTCACCATTGCTTTGTTGATACTTTTGTAGCAGAGTAAGTGATTCCCTGAAGATCAGTTTGGTACTACATCGACATCGACGAGTAGCTTGGGATTCCCGGCCGGCATCTTGGAATCTATGGGCTGGGACGTCATCATTATGCTTCAGGCCTGTTAGGCCATTTGTTAAGTTTGCTATACTTAATAGCATAATTTGTCTTACGTTGTTCGATGTTGTGGTCAGTGACCTATGCTTGTAATATTTTGGTTCTCTGCTCAGTTATGAGCTCGCTGTAATAATTTTTGTGTCATAAGGTCACTGTTGTGTTATAGATACTTCACTGGATATCCTCAAGCTCAAGGTTAAGCTTATGTCAGACTGAGGTCTATGATGTGTTTAGCCCTGATCCCGGGGTGTCACACTTTCTTAGGGCCAATATGGACATGTTCGCCTGGACCCCATTGGATATGACGGGAGTGCCTCAGGAGGTGATACAGCACCACCTGGCAGTATGCACCACGATATGCTCGGTGAAACAGAAGGCCATGAAGATGTCCGTGGAAAAGCAGTAGTTCATTGTCGCTGAGATGAAGAAGTTGGTTCATGGTGCTTGACGTGGAGCTCTTTGCTAGAAACCCCAAGAGCAAGGTGTGATGAACACAACAGCAAGTCTTCCCTTAGTAGAGACTGAGGTTATCGAACCAGAAGGAGGAAGGAAACGTCAGACAGGTGTTGCAAGCAACACAGAGACCTGCACAACACAAACTCAAGACTTTGCCCCAACGAATCAGTGAGGTTGTCAAGCTCGCCAGTTCGCTGTAACAAAGGATTAAACGTATGGTGTGGAAGGTAATGGTTTGCAACAAGTAAACAAGTAACAGTGGAAGATGTATCAATGGTAAAGATTGTACCAGGGTCCATAGTTCACTAGAGGTGCTCTCCTTAGATAAACAACATGGCATGAAGGGTAAACAAATTACAGCAGGGAAATTGACAGGAACTGGGCAAGGCATAACAATTCAATTACTAGTCAGAAGGATCCTATGAGTTTCGATTGGGCAATACAACAAGATACATAGACCACCATGCAACTACATCTATGACTAGAAGTCCACCTTCAGGTTATCATCCGAACCCCCTCCGGTATTAAGTTGCAAGCAACAGACAACTGCTATAAGCAAAGTGTGTAAGGTAAACAGTCCACATGTTCCATGAACAAGAGACCGTTGTTTTCTCCCTAGTGGCAACAACACATCTACAAATGAAGAGATTTCTGTCACTTCCCTTGGAAACTAGAGGCATGAACCCACTATCGAGCATAAATACCCCCTCTTGGAGTCACTAGCAACTACTTGCCCAAGATAGATACTAACAATGGAGAGCATGCAATATCACAAACAACACAGACATGATAGAATCATAAAGACAAAACCATTAATCAAACCAACATAATAATCTCAATATCCATCGGATCCCTGCAAACACAACATGCATGATTACACATAGATTAGATCTTGATCATGAATGGAGCTCACAAGATCTATACATGAAAGAACAAAGGAGGAGATACAACCATCTAGCTACTACATGGACCCATAGTCCAAGGTGGAACTACTCATGCATCATACCGTAGAGAAGGCCTCCGGGATGATGTCCCCTCCGGCAGGGTGCCGGTAAGAACTTCAGATCCCCCCGATCTAGGGACGACGGTGGCAGTGGCTACAGAAGGTTTCGTGGAATATTGATCGGGTCCTTAGGGTTTCTGCATCAGGGGCTTCTTATAGGCAAAGGGCGAGGCCGAGGCGGTGGCCAGTGGCCCCACACCCTGCCTAGGCGCGGGGCAGGGCCCACCCGCGCCTAGGGGGTGTGGCTGCCCTAGCACGCCTCTCCGTCTCCCCTCTGGACTTCTTGTTCCCCACGGAAAGTTATTGACTTTGACGTTTTTCCCATCCAATTCCGAGAATATTTCCTTACTAGCTTTTCTGGAACCAAAAATAGCAGAAAACATGCAACTGGCACTATGGCAACTTCTTAATAGGTTAGTACCAGAAAACATGTAAAAAGCGCCTCAAAGTGTAGGCAAAGCAAAGCAAAGTAGATACTAAACAAGCATGGGACATCAAAAATTATAGATACATTTCCGACGTATCAAGCATCCCCAAGCTTAACTCCTGCTCGTCCTCGAGTAGGTAAGTGATAAAAGAATAATTTTGAGGTGACATGCACCCTCACAATAAAGATCCAACCATTTGCAAGCATTGAAAGCTGGATCAAATAACTCTAAACATGTGCATGAAAGATGGAGTTCTAACAATAGGACATAGTAACTACAAACAAAGATCATGAATAACATGCATTGAAAAACATTTGTTTGTTTCACATACAGAAAACATAGCATAGTGGCAATCAGCTTGTCCCTCATAGAGTAGCAAATAGATGCATAGGACACCTTCAAAGTTCACAAGGGTGACTAGAAACAAATAGCACAAGAACAAGTAATATCACAATATGCATCAATCAATAAGCTTTGGGACACTACACACAGAATGACAACTGTGTTCTCTTAATGGTGCCTAAAGGTAGAAGGTGGAGACTCAATAGTGGTGGAAAAAAGGCCTTTTTGTAAAGGAAGCATGGATTTCAAGTTTCAAAAAGAGCTTCCAAAAATTATGGTACTTGTTAGCTTTCAGCCCTCATTGCCCCAATCATAAGCATCTTGAAGTGATTAAGGTTAAAGTGAACAAAGATGGAGTATATTCTTGACGAAGTATAAGTTGGCAATCTCAAGTCCCTTGAATACGAGGGCCACACCTCATGCTACTCAAATTCAGTCACAGGTAAGTTCTGGTCATTGTAAGTATTTGCATATCATAGAGAACCGCCAACGGGGTACCCCTTGCACATGGTACATGAGCTTTCCCATAACCAAAATGACAAGGCAAGCAAACAATGAGCATCTCAGCGATCTTTTTATTTACTATATGCATAGCTTTTTATTGAGGATGCTTCATAGATAGCTCACTATGGTAATGCTGCAAGTTTCCACCATGATTAGGCATGGCTTAGGCTAGCGGCCCAGGCATTTCTATAACATAGAATACTTACTCCATGGACTTACAAGTTCCCTCTTTATTTCACACCGGTGACATCCATAGATAAAAGAGCATGATATCAACTGAGTACAAAGTAGAAGTGCAATGTTGAAAACGTTCCCCGTGACAGCACGGTTCTGCTAATTCCAACATATAAGTGCAAGCATATACAACATACATGACACAATGGTTCAAGTTTATTAGGGGCAAAGAATATAAAGTGTGCCATCAAGTTTGTGAGGGATTTAATCACTAAGTTTTCACATAACAAAATAGTTTTTAATTGGAAGATAGCTGAAAACAAGAATATACTTGGAATGCAGTAAGACACCATGCATAGGAGTTTATAGTGGACACTTTGGAATAACTTGGTTTCTTGGGAGTTGGAAGCATGAGTAGAGCTTACTCATACAAGTGGAGGCTAGAAAAAGACTGGGAGCAACCAACTAAGAGAGCATAATGGCCATAATCATGTAGAGCAACAAAGCATTACTAATCAAAGCATAGAGCGGTACTACAAATCAAGGACTAAATGATCATAGAGGCTAATGGTGACTTGTCATAGTCATAACATGGTGTGAGCATGTGCCAAGTCAACCCAAACAAAGCATCAAAGGAGAATACCACAATACTATGTTTTTCCATGCTAAAATGACACATAATTTCTTCAAGGCACACTAAGCAATCCCAATTTTTTTTGGAACAAGACATGCTACAGCAATAATCACTAATCATAAGGTCAAAACAACACCTTGCATGTCATGCTAAAGTCTAAATCACAGTCAATGCAAGCTCCTCTTGCACTTACAAGCAAGAACTTACTACTCCTTTCCAACACCAAGAAACTTATTTGCAAAACAAAACAGTGAGAACGGGGGTCCAAACTACTTTATTCAATGAAACTAAACAACCTAAGAAAAGCAAACGGAAACTAAGACGCTCCAAGAACAACACAATTGTGCATGGAACAATAAAAACGAAGTGTCTAGATAGACCTGAGCTTTTTATTGATGAAGAAGGGGATGCCTTGGGCATCCCCAAGATTTTACTCTTGTACCTCTTAGATATTTCTTGGGGTGTGACACCATGGTGGCATCCCCAAGCTTGAGATTTTTTCCATTCTTCATCTCATTGCATCATTTTCAGCTCAATACGTGTTATAGAGACTCCTCACGAATATTTATGGTGGAGGACAGAAATCTGTTTTGGGACAGCAACTCCCCAAATCTTACTTCCCTCTCATTAGAGGTCATTCTTGGCACACAAAGCAAACAAAAAGGATAAGGAGAGGTCATTACTGAATTAATAACTTCCAAGACTCAAGGAAACTCTTGGGTTATCTCCCAACAAGTACTTTTCTTTAACGCCTTTAAGTTAGGCATGATAGATTGAGAAGATGCTCACATAAGAACTATGATTTGAAATAAGAGAGAGCATCAAGAAGCAAATTCAAAACATATTTGAGTCTAACCCACTTCCTATGCATAAGAATCTTGTAAGAAAATAAATCAAAGAAGCACAAAGCAACAAGCATAGGAAAGCAAAACAAGTGCAACTTCAAGATTTTCAACATAAAGAGGGGAAACATAATATTGTTGAGATACATAAGACCATGTTTCCCTCTCTCATAATATATTTCAGTAGCATCATTAATAAACTCAACAATATAACTATAACATAAATCATGCTTTTCACGATCTACAAACACATAGTTTTTATCAAGCTCAAAAATAGTGGGATTAAAACCTTCAAACCCACTTTTAGCAATTTTATAACAAGAAGACTAATCATTCAATATAGGACCATCATCTAGAGCTTTATCATAAACATTTTCTAAGCAAAACTCCTTAGTACCATGCATTTACAAGTTAGGCACAATTATGGGATCATCATGGGTAACAGGAGCATAACTATCATCACAAGTTTTACCCATAGCAGATATTTCAAAGGAATCCACAGGAACATAACATTCATCCTCCTTTAAACATGGGGGACAATCAAATAATGTAAGAGGGAAAGAGTTACTCTCATTAGAAGGTAGGCATGGGTAGATAATCTATTCTTCCTCCTTTTGTTCATCACTCTCCTCCTCTTTTTCATCTAATGAGCTTCTAGTTTCAACAATTTCTTCTTCCATAGGCTCCTACAAGGCATTAGTCTCTTCCATTTGTGGAAAACATCTATTAAAATATTCAAGAATATAGACATTTTATTCCTTCTAATTATCAAAGCAAAATTTAAGTATCTCATAAACCTCATATTCATAAGGTGCATCATTAGTATTTTCAAGCAAACTGGCAAGTTCAAATGCACCCTTGAAAGCAATGAATTCTTCAATTTGTTCCACATCATAAAAGTCATAATTTCCTTTAACATAAGAAGATATGGTAACATTATCATTATACTCACATTGAAAAGGAAGGTATTTATACCTCCTACAACAACAAGATTTATCAAAGCAATAAGTAACATTATAAGTAGAGCACACGTCTCTAGCAATAGTATTCAACTTATCAATTTGTTCCCATAAGTGTTTCCCTTTTTGTGACAAATAGTGTTCCTTATAATAAAACTTTTGTTCTTCCATGAACCCACCTTGCCAATAAGAACTAGTTTCAAAGAAACCATCCATTGATAGAAAGCATGACCAAGCAACGCAATAACAGACCAGTAACTAGAGCAGGAACTAATTCTTTTGTGTTTTTGAATAAAGCAAGCAAACCAAGCTAGACTCATTTTTTGGGTTTTTTGAAAAGAGGCAAACAAAACCAAGCAAAATAAACTAAGCAAACTAAAAACAAAGTAAAGAGAAAGGAAGTGAATGACTCCCCTTGTGAATACGTCCTTAGCCTCCCGGCAATGGCGCCATAAAACTTGTTGATGGTGCTTGACGTGGAGCACTTCGTTGGAAACCCCAAGAGCAAGGTGTGATGAGCACAGCAGCAAGTCTTACCTTAGAAGAGAACGAGGTTATCAAACCAGAAGTAGGAAGGAAACGTCACACAGGTGTTGCAAGAAACGCGGAGACCTGCATAACACAAACTCAAGACTTTGCCCCAACGAATCAGTGAGGTTGTCAAGCTCACCGGTTTGCTGTAACAAAGGATTAAACGTATGGTGTGGAAGGTAATGGTTTGCAGTAAGTAAAAAAGTAACAGTGGAAGATGTATCAATGGTAAAGATTGAACCGGGGTCCATAGTTCACTAGAGGTGCTCTCCTTAGATAAACAACATGGCATGAAGGGTAAACAAATTACAGCAGGGCAATTGATAGGAACTGGGCAAGGCATAACGAAGCAATTACTAGTCAGAAAAATCCTAGGAGTTTCGATTGGGCAATACAACAAGATACATAGACCGCCATCCAACTACATCTATGACTAGAAGTCCACCTTCAGGTTATCATCCAAACCCCCTCCAGTATTAAGTTGTTAGTAACAGATAACTGCTTTAAGAAATGTGTGTAAGGTAAACAGTCCACATGTTCCATGAACAAGAGACCGTTGTTTTCTCCCTAGTGGCAACAACACATCTACAACCGAAGATATTTCTGTCACTTCCCTTGTCAACTAGAGGCATGAACCCACTATCGAGCATAAATACCCCCTCTTGGAGTCACTAGCAACTACTTGGCCAAGATAGCTACTAACAACAGAGAGCATGCAAGATCACAAACAACACAGACATGATAGAATCATAAAGACAAAACAATTAATCAAACCAACATAATAATCTCAATATCCATCGGATCCCCACAAAGACAACATGCATGATTACAAATAGATTAGATCTTGATCATGAACAGAGCTCACAAGGTCTATACATAAAAGCACAAAGGAGGAGATACAACCATCTAGCTACTACGTGGACCCATAGTCCAAGGTGGAACTACTCACACATCATACCGGAGAGAAGGCCTCCTGGATGATCTCCCCTCCGGCAGGGTGCCGGGAAGAACTTCAGATCCCCCCGATCTAGGGACGACGGTGGCAACGGCTATAGAAGGTTTCGTGGAATATTGATCGGGTCCTTAGGGTTTCTGCATCGGGGGCTTCTTATAGGTGAAGGGGAAGGCCGAGGCGGTGGCCAGGGCCCCCACACCCTGCCTAGGCACGGGGCAGGGCCCACTCGTGCCTAGGGGGTGTGGCTGACCTGGAACGCCTCTCCGTCTCCCTTGTGGACTTCTTGTTCCCCACAGAAAGTTATTGACTTTGATGTTTATCCCGTCCAATTCCGAGAATATTTCCTTACTAGCTTTTCTGGAATCAAAAACAGCAGAAAACAAGCAACTGGCACTGTGGCAACTTGTTAATAGGTTAGTACCAAAAAACATGTAAAAAGCGCCTCAAA
Organism: Avena sativa; assembly: GCA_916181665.1. Taxonomy (NCBI): domain Eukaryota; kingdom Viridiplantae; phylum Streptophyta; class Magnoliopsida; order Poales; family Poaceae; genus Avena; species Avena sativa. The sequence continues at coordinate 211,258,651 of OV702280.1, read as the reverse complement.
GTGTAGACAAAGCAAAGTAGATACTAAACAAGCATGGAACATCAAAAATTATAGATATGTTTCCGGCGTATCATTGGTCAAGGCGGAGCTCGTCAAGGAGGTCTTACACACTAAGTGGTTGGCCAACCCGGTCGTGGTCCCTAAGGCCACCAGCGGCGGTAGGCTCTGGTCGACTTCACAGACCTCAACAACGCCTACCCGAAAGACCCATTCCCGCTCACGCAGATAGACCAGAACGTGGACTCCACGGCGGGGTGCTACCTCCTATGCTTCTTGGATGCCTTCTTTGGATACCACCAGATCAAGATGGACAAGGAGGATCATGAGAAGACGGCCTTCATCACCCTGTGTGGCGTGTACTACTACACGTGCATGCTGTTTGGCCTCAAGAATGCCGGCGCCACCTTCCAGAGACTCATGTGCATCGCGTTGGGCGAGCAGATGGGAAGGAACACAGAGGCTTACATCGACGACATCATGGTCAAGACTCGGGAGAAGGACACCTTGGTAGCAGACCTAATGGAGAACTTCGCCAACTTGTATCGGGTAAACATCAAGCTCAACCCCGCCAAGTGTGTGTTCGAAGTCCCTTCGGGCAAGCTTCTTGGTTTCCTGGTATCATACCGGGGCATCGAGGCCAACCCCAATAAGGTCAGGGCCATCGAGGAAATGCGCCCGCCCACGCAGCTCAAGGAGATGCAACATCTGGCGGGGGTGCATGGAGGCGCTGGGAAGATTCATCTCCAAGCTGGGTGAGAAAGCGCTGCCCTTCTTCAAGATCATGAAGCGCTCCAGAAAGTTCGAATGGACGCCGGAGGCTAACAACGCCTTCGAGGCCCTCAAGAGGTACCTCACCAGCCCCACGATCATGGTGGCGCCAAAATTCCGCGAGCCACTACTGTTGTACCTGGAGGCCACGCCACAAACGGCGAGTGCCGTATTGGTGGCGGAGCGTGAAGAGGTGGTCGAGAAAAGGAGGAGGCCAAAGACACCGAGCCCCTCGGGGGGCTCGGGGGATGGGGCGGAAACCGAGGACCAGGAGGGCAATGCTAGCAAGAGGGCGGCCACCATCACCCCGACCAAAGACACAGAGCTTGTGCAGCGGCTAGTCTACTTTGTTAGCACGGTCCTCCAAGACGCCCGTGAGAGCAACCCCATGCAACATAAGTTGTTAGGGGTGACCCCTTAGGGTTGCCCAATCTTTCATGAATTCCTGTGGAAATCAATATAAAGTCGAGTGGGAGGAGGGGGGATGAAATCCACAGACTCACACGCGAAAAACTCGATGAACACACACACGAAAACATGATACAAGGCGATGGCTCACACCGGTGGCAACCGGTTCGGGACAATCCTTAGGATTTGTGACAAGCAAGACACTATCCGACGACCAACATAGGGGGTGAGAGTCTTGATGAGATCTTTACTTCTTGGAGACGATACACCGACTCCAAGGACTTATACAACTTGAACGCACAAGGCAAAATCCAAGAGGTGGGGGATAATTGGTTCTCCTTGTCAAGGAGCATGAGACTAGCAATTTATAGATCCTCTAGGGTTTGTTCAATTGCAGTTATCCAAGTATAGGGATTACATTGGAGGGTGTGGGCTATTTATAGGCCAACCAGTTAACAGGGGTAGTTTGGTAACAAAACGGTAAAGTCTAGGCGGAATAAGGGATTACACGGGCTAAGCCCAACAGTTGACTTGTTCCTGGGCGGTTCCGACGACAAGTCCGGCGGCACCGGCATGGACGCCGGAATTTTCGGCGACCGTTGGAATTTTCGGTCGTTTGCCAGAAGGCCTTACAGTAGCATGACTCAATCGCCGCTAGATGGTTCCGGTCGCTGTCGAGGATTCCGGCGTGGGGGTCGGTCCACCGGAGCCTTCATCGGGAATTCCGGCAAGAGAACCGGTCTACCGGGCCTGACGCCGGTTTGGCCTGGAGCTTAGTCTTGTGCTTCCTCGGGTCCTTATCTTGGTGATGCTTCATGGCGTTTATCGCTGAGTATGCACAAAGTATTTGAATGAAGTAGCAAGCCATCCAAGGGTGTATCAAAATCACACGACGAGAGGAGCGAGTTAACCTTAGCTTGTAGGAGCTTGGCTCGACCGCGTGCCATTGGTCCACTTGGGGGACTAGGATGAGGGGATGTAGGGGCGTCCAAGGGACGGGCTGCATGATGTCACCCCCTTAGGAAAGAGTCGTCCTCGACTCTTCAACCTTCACAACTTCTTCTTCTCCATGGAATGGTGAGAGGTCCTTGACATTGAACGTCGGGCTCACAAGGTACTTTGATGTTGGGATGTTGGGATGTCGATGATGTAGGCGTTGTTGTTGATCCTCTTGAGGACTTTGAAAGGACCATCACCCCTTGGCTTGATCTTGGAGTCGTGATCCTTGGGGAAGCGGTTTTTACTCAAGTGTATCCACATAAGGTCGGCTTCTTTGAAGATCATCTCTTTATTGTTCTTGTTTATCCTTGATGCTTGGCGAAGCACTTGTTGCTCGATCATAGCTCTTGTATCTTCATGGAGTTTCTTCATTTCTTGGGCACGCTTGTTGACATCCATGTTGGTGTGCTCGTGGAGAGGAAGAGGTAGGATGTATAGCACAGTGAGGGGATGGAATCCATATACGATCATGAACGGGCTCTTCATGGTGGTTGAGTGCTTGGCGCATTTGTAGGCGAACTCGGCCTGGGGAATGCATTCTTCCCAATCCTTAAGATTCTTCTTGATCAACACACGGATAAGTGTTCTGAGGCTTTGGTTTACGAGCTCGGTTTGTCCATTGGTTTACGGGTACGACGCGGACGAGAAGAGTAGTTTTATGTCGATCTTGGCCATGAGTGTCTTCCAAAAGTAGCTCATGAATTTGACGTCATGGTCAGAGACGATCATTTGTGGCACACCGTGTAGCCAAATTATTTCCCTAGAAAATAGATTTGCAATATGTGAAGCATCATCAGTCTTATGGCACAAAATGAAGTGTGCCATTTTGGAAAAATGATCCACTATGAAAAATATAGAATCGTGACCATGTTAGATCTAGGTAATCCTAACACAAAGTCCATGCTAATGTCTGAGAAAGGTGCATGAGGAATAGTCAATGGCATGTAAAGACCAAATGGATTAGACTTGGACTTATATTGGACACATGTAGTGCATTGTTGGACATGGCTCTCCACGTCGCGCTTCATCTTGGCCCAATAGTAGTGAGTGGAGAGCATGTCATATGTCTTGTCACGGACAAAAGACCAATTCGGATCCAACCTGAAACTATCACCAAGCATACCCATCCTGGTATTTCCCCCTCGAGACCAAACGAGGAAGTCAACCGAGGAACTCACACAGTTGGCAGTTTTATTCATTCCGTTATAGTTACGGCAATTACTAGTCAGATATAGATAGCATGAGTCATCCTGATATAATAAGCAGTGGGCAGTTTTAGTTAACCATTCCATTGTAGTTGTAGTACTTACTAGTCAGATACATATAGCATGAGGCATCCCAAAACCCAGCAGCTGTTGGTACTTTTATTTAGCCATTCCGTTGTAGTTGCAATACTTACTAGTCAGATACAATGGTAACAGGTGACAACCCAAACCAGCAATTGTTGGCACTTTTATTTAGCCATTCCATTATAGTGAAGCTGATTACTAGTCATTATAAAGTCAAATTTATAGCACTACTTTAGTTATAGTTGTCTATGATCGAGATACTGTGCTCCAAGTCGTCCATAACCGCGGACACGACTTTCAGAAAGTTTTACCCTGCAGGGAGGGCACAAATAACAACACACGCACGATCAACCTCGGGAAAAACCAAATAAAAACCCAACGAGGCATCACGACAGAGCAATTGCAAGATTCATATAAATTTCAGGGGGCCACCCCACTAAGCAACCCGCGACGAAGTTGGCCGGCTCCGAGACGGACCCAGAGGTTTGTGTCAATGGCTGTAAACGACTGGAAACCCGAAAGTGTGACTGGACTTGTCAATACCGCGGAAACATTCCACTTACCTAAACAGTACAGGCGCTCCACGCGCAATCGTAAATAAAGCAGTAAAGAATGGCATAAGTACAGGATAGTAATAAAGACCCAAACTACTTTGTGGCCCCAAGAAATAATATATGACTCAAGCTCTGGCTAGGGGGATTCATGGTCCCACATGCGGATAGTGCGAATATTCAAAGAACAGGTATCAAGTACTCGGGGTCCTACGAGACACTGGTGGACGATTAAAAACCAAATAACATCTATTGCCCACCTATGCCTCTGCATTATTTACCTACTTCAATTTTTAGTTATTAAACGATAATTAAAGTCATGATCATCTCCAACATTAAACATGCGGCATTACTCCAACAACTGTGGTATTTGACGACACGCAACAGCACTTGAGCAAGCGACTACGACACGCAAGTCCAACTATCTACCAAACAACAGGTAATAGGATGTGTCCAAGAAAATATAAGGCTGCAAGGGATATCACGTGTACGGAAACTAGAGGATCGCAACACAGATAGCAATAGATCAACAGGAGGAAATAAAGACATTAAAGTAAAATAGGTAGAAAGAGAGAGAATGCTCGCCTGGAAAGCATTGCCGAAGATATACTGGGGAACTTGTCGGACCTCACATATCTCATCGTCCTATCCGGGAAGAAGAAAAACACTAAAAGAAACAAGCGATACAACAATTACAACTAATGAGGAAGAATCAGCATGATTATGATAAGATGCATGAAAAGTTAATGATGCAAACCATGTTGAGAAGATGTCATTAGCATAGCGTATTTGATGATACAACATTACTGAGGAATTAGTAACAATAAGAAATCAATTCCAATTTTATTTGTCCACTTTATTAATAAATTTCCTTGCAGTAATGTATTAAAAATGCATGAAACAGGATGCAAAAGCATGTATGGATAGCATAGATAGAACGGTCTCATTGTGCTCATCGACTTAGACATATTATTTGTTGAATTCTGACTTATGGAATGGAAGTTATGAATTTATAAGTGAATTGAGATATTTGAATTGATAAAAGAAATGAAAAAGGAATAAGGACCAAGAAATGGGCCACCGGGGAGGAATTGGGCCATGGCGCTGAGTGTGCGATGCGCGCGGGCAGCAGATAAGCCACTGGACCGGCCTAACTATGGAGCAGAACGAGGGGCGCCGAGTTGAGAAAAGAAAAGTCTGAGGAGCCTTTGTGAAAAACTGTCAGGAGCTGTTCGATTTGGAGCCTGACGAACTGAATTTTTTTTTGTGCGAAAGCTGCTAGCTTGCTCCATTCTCCAGAGACGATTCCAAAGATTGGAAGCTCATAATTAAGTACAGTTTTATGATATGGGTAAGTGGAACATCCAAAATTATTTGAGCTCCAAAAGGTTTGCCGGAGAGCCATCGAGATGGAAGATAAAAATTCGGGAACATGGCCAGAAACAGACTGTCGCACGTACGTAGACTGACAGATATCAAACTGCCAGGTCGGCTTCATTTTTCCGGATGATTACGAGAGATTTAATCCACCGTTTTGGTCTCCGTTTGCTGGTGACTGAATCAGATTCAAATAAGAAGAGCTGTGATTGAAAATATTCACCCGAGAAGACTGATAAAATTGACAGAAAACAAACTGATTTTAATCGAGCGGAACCTGCTAGCTCGATGAATATTTACAGGGAGATTGCGAGAGTTGCGCTGCTCCGATTTGCATACAGTTTGAAGCTATGCGAAGATTGATCAAAGGAGAAGGATAGGCGCAAAAAAACTCGACGGCGGACAAATGTGGACACGTCTAGCTTGTCGGGAACAGGATCAGAAACGAACACAGAGTGACTGAATTTTCTGACCGAAAAATACAGCGAGATTGTCTCGATTTTCTAGGATGATTTCGAGAGATTTGCGCCTCCGTTTGGAGAGAGACTTGGTGCTAGGGGAATCTGGGACATCCGAGAATAATTATCCGCGAAGAACAACGCCAGAGAGAAATGGTGGAGGAGCCTAGATTGACGGGAACAGAGGTCTGCAAGCGTCTGCGTGCTTGTGTGCGCGGTCAGAAGCGGCGGTGGTAAAACAAGGTATATGGCGAGAGGGAAAGGAGAAGGTGCAGGGGTCGGCCAAGGAGGGAGATGATGCTCACCGGGGAATCGTCCTCTAGCCGAGCTAGATGGAGCCGAAAGGTAGACGAGCCGAGGTTGAGGACGATGGTGGCGGCGCACGTCGCCGTCGGGGTGCACGGGCTCAGTGCCAATGATCAGGGGCGCGGCTGCTAACTGGGCTCTGCGATGAGGCTGCAGAGTCCTTGATGAAGCTGATGGACATGGTGGCGCGGCTTCCTCAGCGGCAGATCAGCGGAGGCAAGAGTTGCGCACGGAAGACGACATGGCTGTGTTGGAGAACGAATTTGCGTGGAGACGAGGATGGAGGAGATCTGGGCGTGCTCTGGTTTTTTGGTGTTGGTGTTGTATGGACAGAGAAGGCAGCGTGGTAGAGAGAGGGGAAAGGTCGAGAGGGACAGAGGGATCACGCTGGGTGCGTGGGCATGGGCAGGTGAGAGAGAGGTGCACGACATGTGCTGTCGGTGGTTTCTGATGCTGCTGATTGGAAGGATGGGGCTAGGGGCTAGCTGGGTTTTTGCTACTTTAATTTGGCTTGAGATGATCAGATTAGAGAGCCAAGAAGGATGTCTTATTTCAGTGCAAGGAGGGGAAGCTCCCCATGACTAGGTAGCATGGGTAAGAGAGAGAGGAAACAAGGGAGGGATAGATCGAGAGGGTCAAATGATTGCAAGAAAAATATCACAAGATTGAATAAGAATAAGATCATCATAGAAGAGTGATAGAATAGATAAATAAAATGGCAAGATTGAGACCACAAGTTAGAGAGAATAGAAGCAAGAGATGATGCCCCAACTAAATTTGGGCATTGGACAAGATACAAATAGCAAGACTCAATAAGTAGGAATTGAAAATCATGGTTCCATAACAAATGGCACCAACTAGAGATGGAATTGAAAGAGGGTAAAATAGAGGGAGGCAAATGGAAAAGTGCAAATGCAATTTATCAAGATCCAGATACAATTTAGCAAGGACCACATACAAAGCAATATTTATAATGCAACAATTTAATTATATGATCCATGCAATGTGGCATGATGAAAATGATGATGCAGCCATGATGATGCACAAAACAAAAACACAGCAATTTTTTAGTGGTGGTTTTACCAGGGTGCTACACTTAGCCATTGTATATGGTAGGGGTGCTTGTGTGGATGGAGGGTGAGGTTGAGCTTCTCACACAACTTCATGCTTGCAAGGTTGTGGCAACTCCCTCCATCGATGATAACTTTGATGGATTTTCCATTGATATCGGTACATGTTTGAAAGATGTTTGATCTACTCTTCATGTTCATGGACTTGAGTGTTTAAGACCCTTGTGACAACAAGCGATGGACTTGCGACATGCTCACACACGAGTAGTTCTTGGTCATCTTCCAATGTTGCCTTGCCAATGCTTCCTTAACTCTTGCATCAAACTCATGTTCACTCAAGTATTCTTCATCGCCATTGTCATGGATAAACAAAAATTTCTTGTTTCCACATGTAGCCAACTTGTGTCCATTGCCTCCACACTTGTAGCATTCACCGTTGAATGTTGTGTTGGTGCTTGACATGGAGCACATAGTTGGAAACCCCGAGAGCAAGGTGTGATGAGCACATCAGCAAGTCTTCCCTCAGTAGAGACCGAGATTATCGAACCAGAAGGAAGAAGGAAACGTCACACAGGTGTTGCAAGCAACACGGAGACCTGCACAACACAAACTCAAGACTTTGTCCCAACGAACAGTGAGGTTGTCAAGCTCACCGGTTTGCTATAACAAAAGATTAAACGTATGGTGTGGAAGGTAATGGTTTGCAGCAAGTAAACAAGTAACAGTGGAGCATGTATCAATGGTAAAGATTGGACCGGGGGCCATAGTTCACTAGAGGTGCTCTCCTTAGATAAACAACATGGCATGAAGGGTAACCAAATTACTGCAGGGCAATTGACAGGAACTGAGCAAGGCATAACAATGCAATACCAGATAAAAAGATCCTATGAGGCTCGATTGGGCAATACAACAAGATACATAGACTGCCATCCAACTGCATCTATGACTAAAAGTCTACCTTCAGGTTATCATCCAAACCCCCTCCAGTATTAAGTTGCAAGAAACAAACAACTGTTTTAAGCAAGGTGTGTAAGGTAAACAATCCACTTGTTCCATCAACAAGAGATCATTGTTTTCTCCCTAGTAGCAACATCACATCTATAACCGAAGATATTTCTGTCACTTCCCTTGGAAACTAGAGGCATGAACCCACTATCGAGCATAAATACCCCCTCTTGGAGTCACTAGCAACTACTCGTCCAAGATAGCTACTAACAACGGAGAGCATGCAAGATCACAAACAACACAGACATGATAGAATCATAAGGACAAAACCATTAATCAATCTGACATAGTAATCTCAATATCCATCGGATCCCTGCAAACACAACATGTATTATTACAAATAGATTAGATCTTGATCATGAACGGAGCTCACAAGATCTATACATGAAAGCACAAGGAGGAGATACAACCATCTAGGTACTACATGGACCCATAGTCCAAGGTGGAACTACTCACGCATCATACCAGAGAAGAAGGCCTCCGGGATGATCTCCCCTCCACCAGGGTGCCTGGAAGAACTTCAGACTCCCCAATCTAGGGACGATGGTAGCGACGGCTACAGACGGTTTCGTGGAGTTTTGATCGGGTGCCTACGGTTTCCGCATCAGGGGCTTCTTATAGGCAAATAGGCGAGGCTAGGAGGCGACCAGGGCCCCCACACCCTACCCAGGCGCGGGGTGGGCCCACCCTCGCCTAGGGGGGTCTAGCTGCCCTGGTTTGCTTCTCCGTCTCGTCTTCTGTCTTCGTGTCCCCCACGGTAAAATATTGACTTTGGCTTTTGTCCCGTACAATTCCGAGAATACTGATTTCTGCCTTTCTGGAACCAAAAACAGAAGAAAACAGGCAACTTGCACTGTGGCAACTTGTTAAGAGGTTAGTTCCAGAAAAGATATAAAAACACCTCAAAGTGTAGACAAAGAAAATCAAAGTAGATACTAAACAAGCATGGAACATAAAAAATTATAGATACGTTTCCGACGTATCAAGCATCCCCAAGATTAACTCCTGCTCGTCCTCGAGTAGGTAAGTGATAAAAAATAATTTTTGAGGTGACATGCACCATCAAAACCAAGATCAAACCATTTGCAAGCATTGAAAGCTGGGATCAAAGAACTCTAAACATGTGCATGAAAGATGGAGTTCTAACAATAATATAAAGTAACTATGCATACAACATGAAAGGCTACAAAAAAATATCATGAATAACATGCATTGAAAAACATTTGTTTGTTTCACATGCAGAAAACATGGCATAGTGGCAATCATCTTGTCCCTCATAGAGTAGCAAATAGATGCATAGGACACCTTCAAAGTTCACAAGGGTGACTAGAAACAAATAGCATAAGAACAAGTAATATCACAATATGCATCAAGCAATAAGTTTTGGGACACTGCACATAGAACTAAGAATGGCAACTATGCTCTCTTAATGGTGCCTAAAGGTAGAAGGTGGAGACTTAACAATAGTGGAAGACAGGCCCTTTGTAAAGGGAAGCATGGATATCAAGTTTCAAAAAGAGCTTCCAACAATTATGGTACTTGTTAGCTTTTATCCCTCATTGCCCCTATCATAAGCATCTTGAAGTGATTAAGGTTAAAGTGAACAAACTATGGAGTATATGCTTGACAAAGTATAAGTTGGCAATATCAAGTCCCTTGAATACGAGGTCCACACCTCATGCTACTCAACTTCAATCTCCTGTAAGTTCTTGTCATTGTAAGTATTTGCATATCATAGAGAACCGCCAACGGGGTACCCCTTGCACATGGTACATGAGCTATCCCATAACCAAAATGACAAGGCAAGCAGACAATGAGCATCTCAGCGATCTTTTTACTTACTATGTGCATAGCTTTTTATTGAGGATACTTCATAGCTAGCTCACTATGGTGATGTTGCAAGTTTCCACCATGATTAGGCATGGCTTAGGCTAGCGGCCCAGGCGTTTCTCTAACACAAAATAAAAACTCCATGGACTTAAAAGTTCCCTCTTTATTTCACACCGGTGAAATCCATAGACAAAAGAGCATGATAACAACTGAGTATAAAGTACAAGTGCTATGTTGGAAACATTCCCCGTGACAGCACGGTTCTGCTAATTCCAACGTATAAGTGCAAGCATATACAACATAGACGACATAATGGTTCAAGTTTATTAGGGGAAAAGAATATAAAGTGTGCCATCAAGTTTGTGAGGGCTTTAATCACTAAGTTTTCACATAGCAAAATAGTTTTTAATTGGAAGATAGCTGAAAACAAGAATATACTTGGAATGGTGTAACACACCATGCATAGGAATTTATAGTGGACACTTTGGAATAACTTGGTTTCTTGGGAGTTGGAAGCATGAGTAGAGCTTACTCATACAAGTGGAGGCTAGCAAAATACTAGGAGCAACCAACTAAGAGAGCATAATGGCCATAATCATGCAGAGCGACAAAACATTACTAATCAAAGCAGAGTGGTACTACAAGTCTAGGAATAAATGATCATAGAGGCTATGGTGACTTGTCATAGTCATAACATGCTGTGAGCATGTCAAGTCAACCCAAACAAAGCATCAAAGGAGAAATGGGGAGGGTGGGTGGCTTCTGGGGGGAAATGGGGAGGAAGACAGGTTGATAAATCGAGCATGGTTGCGGCAAGGTTTAAGCTTGGCATTGATGCAAATTAAAGATCGGCATTCATTGGCAGGAAATGGCCGGCGTGGTCACCGCGGGGTGAGGAAGAAGGTCTGGCAGGTGGGGCTCAGCGGTCAGCGAGAGAGAGAGAGAGAGAGAGAGAGAGAGAGAGAGAGAGAGAGAGAGAGAGAGAGAGAGAGAGAGAGAGAGAGAGAGAGAGGAGTGGTTGGGTCCGGTCGTCATCGACTCCGTGGGTAGGTTCACTAGTGCGAAGCGTTTTCTGGCGGGGAGAGAGGGAGTGGGCTGGTGCTGGGCTGGACTGGGCTTGCTATTCCTGGTCTAGCCGGTTTCCATTTTTTTTGTTCTGATTCTTTTTCTTTTTCCTTTTCTATTATTCTGTTTTGATTTTTATTCAAATGATTTCAAACCTTGTTTGAATTCAAACCTTTTTCAAATGTTCAGTATATTTCTATACTATTTTAAATAGTTATTTTAAGTCTATTTTAGAATAATTCCTTTATTCTTCTAGGGTCTATTATTTATTTAAAAATAGACATTTGTCTTTATTTCAAAAAGGATTTAAATATGTTTTAAAACTCTATTTGAATTCTAAATTTTACCAAACCTTTTTCAGTAGGTTTTATTTATACAAAATAATTTCAGTTTGAATTATTATTTAAAATACTTTAATATGTTTTAATGTTCATTTATATTGGGAAATGTCTTTACCTAAATGAAATTGGATATTAATAAATCCTTATGATTTTTATTTAAATAATCCTTCACTCTTGTTATTAAACAAAAATCTTTCATTTCATTTGTTTGGTCAAGATTTAATTTGGCTTTTAGATATTCCTTGTTTATTTATTCCTTTACTTATCTTATAAAATCCATATCTTTTTATTTAAAGATCCAAACTTGGTGATTCCAATTTGTAAAATCTTATTTAATATTTGTTTATCCTTTTATATTTCTTTTAGGATTAATTGCTCACAACTTGGTATGGATTTTAGATAGGTGCTTTATTATCCTTGGGAATTCAATTTCCTTATCTTATTAAATTCATAAGATTTTATCTATGGCTCCAAATTAAGTGAAACCAATTTCTATGGTTTTATAATATTTCTATTTGTCATTCCTGATCATTTATGAATGCTTGTTGATAAATTTTTATATGGATCAAACCCTTAGTCTTGAGATAACTTGGAAATGTTTTTCTTCCATTAGGGTCTTAGGAATTTGGTTTATTTTCCAAGTGTTTAAATTTCAAGATGCATTTATGAAGAATGCATTTCACTTGATTTGAATTTCGTTAAATTCAAATTTTATTCAAAGTTTGTTCAAGATGGGTTTTAATGTTTCCATTTAGAAACAAAAAGTTTCTTTTCACCCTAAATTTCAACAATTATATATTTAGTTTATTTAGTTTTCACATTTCAAAATTTGGAAAAATTTGGGATGTGACATTGATGCTTTTACCTCTTGGATATTTCTTGGGGTGACACCATGGTGGCATCCCCAAGCTTGAGCTTTTGTCCATTCTTCATCTCATTGCATCATTCTCTCTCTACACCTGAAATTTTTTCCTTCATACAAAACTTCACACAATCTTCATTAGCAACATTAGTTTATTCAAAAGATATTAGACCATAGGCAAAGCTTTGGAACAGCAAAACTTTTCACTAAAAACATAAGCTACTGTAGCAACTCCTTCAAAAATCTCAATTTCCCAAAAGAGAACTCAAAAATGAATCAGTAAGAAGCAAATGCAAATAATGGCAGAAATCTATCAAAACAGACCAGCAGGTAGAAACCAATTTTTTTTAGAAAATCTTCTGTTGCTCAAATCAAAAAGTGTTGAACTAACGAACGTTAGATAACATACTGGGGGTTTATTCCTAACTTTTGACCTCAATCCGAGTTACAGAGACTCCTCACAAATTTTTATGGTGGAGGATAGAAATCTGTTTCAGGACAACAACTCCCCAAATCTTATTTCCCTCTCATTAGAGGTCATTCTTGGCACAAAAAGCAAACAAAAAGGATAAGGAGAGGTCATTAATGAAGTAATAACTTCCAAGACTCAGGGAAACACTTGGGTTATCTCCCAACAAGTACTTTTCTTTAACGCCTTTAAGTAGGCACAAGAAGCAAGAAGAATCAAGTATTTTCAAATGATGAAGCATTCACATCAAACCTTGCTTTCAAAAGAGGAGAAAAAAGCAACTTCTCTCTACTCATAAGTAAGTGTTCAATACCTTTCTTGAATGGAAAATGATATTTAATGGTGCCTTCTTTCATATCAATGATGGCACCAACAGTTCTAAGAAAAGGTCTTCGCAAAGTAATAGGACAAGAAGCATTGTATTCAACATCCAAAACATAGAAATCCACAGGGACATAAGCATTATTAACCATAATGAGAACATCATTAATACTCCCCATGAGTTTCTTCTTAGCATTATCATTAAGTGGGACATCCAAATAACAATCTTCCAATGGTGGCAAATCAAGCATTTCATAAATCTTCCTAGGCATAATAGAGACACTAGAACCAAGATCACATGAATCTTTGAGATTAAAGTCATTCACTTGCATATTAATAATGGGTTCCCAACTATCTTCTACTTTCCTAGGAATAGAAGCTTTGTGTTTTAACTTCTCTTCCTTAATCTTAACAAGCGCATTTGTAATGTGTTTGGTGAAAGCAACATGCATATGACTAGCATCAGGAATTCTAGCAAGCTTTTGCAAGAACATGATCACTTCAGAAATATTGCAACCATCAATATCAAAATCAAACTTAGCATCACTACTAGTAGGCTCAATAGGCTTAGGCATAGTAGGAGGAGGAACAGGGACTACTTATGGTTTAATGGTGATGGTGCACACACTATTATTTCTATCAATTTCAGCTTCCCTTTCACACTTAGCATGAAGTTGAGATAACAGTGTAACATTTTCATCAATAGTAACTTGTATGACATGAGTGGTAGAAAAGGTACTTTCCATGGTTTCAGGTTTAGCAGCCATTTTATTAATCAAGGAGGACTGAGCTTCAGACAAAGAGGATATATTTTTCTCAACATTTAGAAGCTTTTCCTCTATAGCCTTATTGAAAGTGGTTTGTTTACTAATGAAGTCTTTGAGCATGACTTCAAGTTAAGATGGGGCACTTCTAGCATTGTTGTAAGAGTTTCCATAGGAATTGCCATTATTAGGAGGATAAGGTCTATAGTTGTTACCACCAAAATTACTCATACAAGCATTGTTGTTGAAATTGTTGTTTCTAATGAAGTTCAGGTCAACTTGCTCTTCTTGAGCAACCAAAGAGTCTAAGGGAACACTAATAGGATCTAAAGGAGCTTTCCCATTAACAAGCATAGCCATAATAACATCAATCTTATCACTCAAAGAGGAGGTTTCTTCAACAGAACTTACCTTCTTACCATGTGGAGCTCTCTTCAGTGTGCCATTTAGAGTAGTTCACTATGATATTATCAAGGAGTCTTGTTGCAGCACCCAAAGTGATGCCCATAAAGGACCTCCAGCAGCTGAATCCAGCAGGTTCCTTGAAGAGTAGTTCAAACCTGCATAAAGAGTCTGGATAATCATCCAAGCAGTGAGTCCATGAGTGGGGCAATTATTAACCAAAGATTTCATTATTTCCCAAGCTTGAGCAACATGTTCATTATCAAGTTGTTTAAATTTCATAATGTCACTTCTCATAGATATAATCTTAGCAGGAGGATAGTACTTTCCAATAAAAGCATCTTTGCACTTAGTCCAAGAATCAATACTATTTCTAGGAAAAGATAGCATCCATTCTTTAGCTTTTCCTCTCAAGGAGAAAGGAAAAAGCTTGAGCTTAATAATATCTCCATCTACATCCTTATACTTCTACATCTCACAAATTTCAACAAAGTTATTGAGATGGGCAGCAACATCATCATAACTAGCACCAGAAAGTTACTCTCTCATCACAAGATTCAATAAAGCAGGCTTAATTTCATAAAAGGTAGCATTAGGAGCAGGTGGAGTGCTAAGTAAATCATTGTTGTTGGTGCTAGTGAAGAAACAAAACTTGGTGTTCTCAGCAGAGTTCATTTTGGCAAAGGTGGGCAAGCCAAAAACAACAGCAGTAGCTAGAGCAGGAACTAATTTTTTTTGTGTTTTTTGAATAAAGAAAGCAAACCAAACTAGACTAATTTTTTTGGAGTTTTTGAAAACAAGAGGTAAAAAAACAAATAAAAAGAAATTAAGCAAACGAAAAACAAAGTAAAGAGAAAGGATGTGGAGGACTCCCCTTGTGAAGACGTCCTTAGCCTCCTCGGCAACGGTGCCAGAAAACTTGTTGCTGCTTGACATGGAGCACTTTGTTGGAAACCCCAAGAGCAAGGTGTGATGAGCACAGCAGCAAGTCTTCCCTCAGTAGAGACCGAGGTTATCGAACTAGAAGGAGGAAGGAAACGTCACACAGGTGTTGCAAGCAACGCGGAAACCTGCACAACACAAACTCAAGACTTTGTCCCAACGAACAATGATGTTGTCAATCTCACTGGTTTGATGTAACAAAGGATTACACGTATGGTGTGGAAGGTAATGGTTTCCACCAAGCTAACATGTAACAGTGGAGGATGTATCAATGGTAAAGATTGGACTGGGGTCCATAGTTCACTAGAGGTGCTCTCCTCAGATAAACAACATGGCATGAAGGGTAACCAAATTACAGCAGGTCAATTGATAGGAACTGAGCAAGGTATAACAATGCAATACCAGACAAAAAGATCCTATGATATTCGACTGGGCAATACAACAAGATACATAGACCGCCATCCAACTGCATCTATGACTAGAAGTCGACATTCAGGTTATCATCCGAACCCCCTCAAGTATTAAGTTGCAAGCAACAGACAACTGCTTTAAGCAATGTGTGTAAGGTAAACAATCCACTTGTTCCATGAACAAGAGACCGTTGTTTTCTCCCTAGTAGCAACAACACATCTACAACCAAAGAGATTTCTATCACTTCCCTTGGAAACTAGAGGCATGAACCCACTATCGAGCATAAATACCCCCTCTTGGAGTCACTAGCAACTATCGGCCAAGATAGCTACTAACAACATAGAGCATGCAAGATCACAAACAACACAGACATGATAGAATCATAAAGACAAAACCATTAATCAATCTGACATAGTAATATCAATATCCATCGGATCCCCGCAAACACAACATGCATGATTACAAATAGATTAGATCTTGATCATGAACGGAGCTCACAAGATCTATACATGAAAGCACAAGGAGGAGATACAACCATCTAGCTACTACATGGACCCATAGTCCAAGGTGGAACTACTCACGCATCATACCGGAGAAGAAGGCCTCCGGGATGTTCTTCCCTCCAGCAGGGTGCTGGGAAGAACTTCAGATCCCCCCAATCTAGGGACGATGGTAGCGGCAGATACAGACGGTTTCATGGAGTTTTGATCGGGTGCCTAGGATTTCTGCATCAGGGGCTTCTTATAGCCGAAGAGGCGAGGCTGGGAGGCGACCAGGGGCCCCACACCCTACCCAGGCACGGGGTGGTCCCACCCGTGCCTAGGGGGGTCTGGCCGCCCTGGTTCACTTATCCGTCTCGCCTTCTATCTTCGTGTCCCCCACGATGAAATATTGAGTTTGGCTTTTGTCCCGTCCAATTCCGAGAATATTGATTTTTTGCCTTTCTGGAACCAAAAACAGAAGAAAACAGGCAACTGGCACTGTGGCAACTTGTTAATTGGTTAGTTCCAGAAAAGATATCAAAACACGTCAAAGTGTAGACAAAGCAAAGCAAAGTAGATACTAAACAAGCATGGAACATCAAAAATTATAGATACATTTCCGACGTATCATGTGTCATCCTTGGTATATTTTACACTTGGGGGTGGGTTTCCTTGAGGAAGTGTTGGCTTGAAAGGAATCTTGGGGGTACTTGAGGAGCTTCCATTGAGGTTGGTTGGTGTAGTGGTTGGAGCTTGTTTGTAGGTGAAGTACGTCTTTGGCTTGTTCTACTTGATGTCCTCTTGCACTTGGCGCTCAACTTCTGTTGATATGTGCACAAGCTCAACCATGTTGTTTTACTTTTGGAACTCGGTGATGCATTTGATTGGATGGTTCAAGCCATTGAGGAAGCATGCAATTGTTTTCTCATAGCGCTCTTCAATATTGGCAGGGACCATGTTGCGCTCCATTTGCTTGAAGTACTCTTCCACAGTGTTTGTCCCTTGACTAAGTGTTTGAAGCTTGTTGAAGAGGTCACACGTGTAGTGTGAAGGAACAAAGTGGGATCTCATATGAGCCTTCATATCTTGCCAAGTGGTGATTGGAGGTTCTTGTATTGCTTCACGAGCGAGTTGGATTTTTTCCACCAAAGGTTGGCATAGTCACCAAACTCTAGGGACGCTATGGCCATCGTCTTCTCGTTGCTATAATTTTGCATGTAGAAGATCTTGTTAACCTTGAGTTACCATGATAGATATTCTTCAGGATCATTTGAACCGGTGAACATGGGCATGGTTAATTTGAGCTTGCCGAAAGTTTCTTCATTGCGGTTCCAGCATCGGCGGTTACCATGATGTTGGTGGCCATATTCATCATCCGAGCTCTCACGTCTTGCTTGGTGATGTTAGTGTCACCCTTACGGTTGTTGTGGTGCCGCATTTGGTGGTGGGACTTGGTCCTCATGACGAGCTTGGGAGCTTTCTCTTCCTCTTGGTATAGTTGTTGATGAGGGGGAGGCTCTTGGGCCTCACGAGGTTGGTTCGACACTTGGCCATCATGACAACGAGCATTTTCTTGAGCCATGTGGCGAGGAGGACATCACACCACATGTACAATTGGTCAGTCCCTTTCTTCATGATGTGGTGGAGGCTCGTCATGGTGATCATGTTGCCGGTGTTGACGCTCATGTCGATTATGACATCTTGGTGGGTCTTCAAGTGCTTCACGTCGACCACGAGCTTGTTCTTTGAAGCCGGAGTCCTTACTTGTTGTCGAAGGAATGTGGCGATGACGAGGAGCTTGGGGATCCACTTGAGTTTGTTCTTGTTGGATCACTAGTGTCCTTGCTTAGGGGCGCGACGCTTCTCGTCTTGGATGTATTGCACGGAGATCACCTGACACATCCCAAAATTTTCCCAATTTTCAAATGTGAAAAATAAACAAACAAAAGAAACAAATGTTGAAATTTAGGGTGAAAATAAACTTTTTGTCTCTAAATGGAAACATCAATACCCTACTTGAACAAAATTTGAATGAAAAGGCATCAAACAAATTTTGAAACAAGTCAAATGCATCCCTGCATGGAATGTATCTTGAATTTAAAGCACTTGGAGAAGTTGAACCAAAACTCTAGATCCTAATGAAAGAAATCATCTCCAAGATCACTCTAAGACTATGGCCTTGTTCCATATAAATTTTTTGCAACAAACATTTCTAAATGATCAAAAATGGTAAGTAAGAATATTATAAAACCATGGGAATTGATTTCATTCAATTTGGAGCCATGGATAAAAACCTATGATTTTAATAAGATAAAATAAAGTAATTTCCAAGGTTAATAAAGCTCCTAAAAAAATCAACACTAAATTGTGACCAAAGTAATCCTAAAAGGATTTAAAAAGATAAATAATTAATAAATAAAATTATACAAGGTGGAATCACTATTTTTGGAGCTACAAATAAAAAGATATGAGTTTAGTAAGATAAAGAAAGAATTAAATAAATAAAAATTGTTTCAAAGACAATTTAAAACCTTGGCCAAATCCATAAGAAAAAGGAATAAAAATATTTTAAGTAAAATAAAAGAATAAAAGATTATTTAAATAAAATTATATGGGTTTATGAATCATATTCAATTTTATTTAAATAAAGACAAAATTCCTCACTTATTTTAAATGGATATTAAATCACAAGAAAAATATTTGAGTTGGAATAAATAACACTAATAAATGGTATAAACCTGCTGAAAAGTTTTGGAAATTATTTGAATTCAAATTGAAGCTTGAATCAAAATAGAAACAGAAAAAGGAAAAGGAAAAAAGAATAAGAAGAAAAACTAGAAAACAAACCCAACCCAGCAAACCAGCCATAACCCCTGGCCCAACAGAAGCCCAACAACTAGCCCACATGGCACTCCCTCTCTCCCCAGATCTTTTCTCACCTGCGCTAAGCCCGCACCCCCTCACTGACTGCTAGACCTCACCGCCACGTCGACCTCGTCGTCAACCTCGCGTGGCAGACCCGCTCATCCCCTAACCGTTTCTTGCCGAGAATTACACCGCGTAAATTCGCTTAACTGCACCAGAAATCCGTCCCCGCGACCACACTCACTTCTTCCCCTCTGCCCCCTCTCCATTTCCCCTCAGACACTGCACCCTGAGAGCCCCTAGGCTGCCCCCATTTTGGCTTGCACCGCCGCGGCCACCGACGAGCTCCGACGCTGATTCCGGCGATCTCCGACCGCCCCTGCCCCTAGCTCACATAAGCTTGATCACCAACCCCATACACACATGCTGACGCTTTAGGTGTGCTCGCGCGTGCACCAGAGGCTCGGCTCGCCATCGACGACAAACACAACTCCGGCGAGCGATTGTCGACGAACCCTGTGTGCCCCTTGCCCTCTGGTAGGTTTCCCCGTGACGCTTGTACTCGTGTGCGTCTCCCTGATGCTCTGCCTTTCTCTCTTGCATCCTAGGTACTCGCCTCCGCCTTCACCTGCAGACCACCGATGCTGACGCAGCTCCGACGAGGAATCCCCGACGACCCCGTGCGCCCCTTCGTCAATGAAGACCACCTTGAGCACCCCCTCGACCTCGAGAACCTGGTAACATCCTGTACCCCCTCCCTTTCCCCCTAGCATCGCCAAACCATCATCGCCTAACGCACCCCCACCGCGTGTCGCTAGCAGCGCCGCCCAATCTTGGCCAAAGCGTTGTAGCCCATCGGATGCGCATCCTAGGGTGTAGATTAGATGACTTATCGAAGGGGTACATCTTGATCTACGCCGTGCGATCCCACTTATATCTAACAGCTCACGTTGATGATCCGCCCGAAACGGTATCGGCCAGTAAGATTAATACACGTGGCCAGTTCAGTTCACACAAAATTTCAGAAAATGTTTTTAGATGTTTAAACTTACAAAAATCATAACTTTTGATATGTTTGTCCAAAAATTGCAAATTTGGTGTCTATGGATTCAGAAAAATGAGTATTTTTCACTTATGGCCTTAGTTTGGTAATTTGATTCTGAAAAATAGATTTTTATGAAGATACATGTTTAAGACTAGTTTGGTTATAAAATTGTTCTAAAAATTATTTTTGAGTGAAACCTTTTGCAAATGGATTTTTTGAACCCTGTGACCATATACACTAACATTTGAATTTAAAAATATATTTGGTTAACACTAGAAATTATTAATTTGAGTAAAAGCATTTCTAGTAAAACAAAAATGATTTAAAAGGCCTATTTTCACTAACTTGTTTTCAAATGAATTGCTACCTTTATAAATGACCAGTAGGTGTTTTGAAATGTTTAGAGCCTTGTTATAAACCACTTTTTCAATAAAACAACCTTTTGCATGCTTGAATGCATTTCTTTGTTTTTATTGTTTTATGTTGTGAATTGTTTGAGTGCTAGTTTTGAATATGTGCTTTGCTTGAATGTATTGTAGTGAAATTTGAGGAGTGTGACAATTCCAAGATCAAGGAGAGTACCTAGATTCTCTACTAAAAAGGCAAGTGATACTTTGGTCATCAAAAGTCCTATCTTTTCAATATTGCATTAGTGATATTTTTGTAGTATGCATGATAGGACTATTTTTATATATTGCTATGATATAGAAGATCCTATAGAATATATCTTGGTAGGAATATTACTAAGTCAAGAGACAAGTTATGCAAGTATTATTAGCCTAGATATTAGAATACAAGGGTGTAATATTCATACTATGATATTATCCAAAGTCTATGACTATGTTTTTGATTAATAAAACAACTATGTGAATGAATCACCTGGGTGGAATGGGAATATTGGTTTGTGTTGAGTGGTTACACAAGGCCCATGTCTATGGTTTACCTTGTGTATCACACTTGCGGATAGACACCCAGGAACAAAGAGATTTGAGATGTTTTGTGTTGAGAAGCTTCCAGTGCAACCACATGGCATATGGGCTCTGCCTTGACCAACTAGGTTGCAAGAACTCAGACAGACAGACAGTTGGTGGTAGTGATGATGGGATGGAACGCGTTTGTGCTGACCTGAGGGATTGTTTCTGAAAAGTCTCGTCTTGATGCATGTCGAGTCTTGTGAGAAAAGTGCACCACCTCTCGAGAGGGTAAAACCTAAGTACTTAGCCGTGTCCCCGGTAATGGACATTTTGAGCATCAAAGACATTGAAATGATCAAGGATCTCCTCATCCCAATTTCTCTAAGTTAAAACTTGTTGGGTGAAAAAGGGAAGCACCTGTTGTGTATCCAGTGTGCCATTGTGTGATGAAATGTTTTGAAAAGAGAAAAATTATTTTCAAAGGATAGGGAAAACTTATTTATGCAAAGGCCAGCCAAAACTCCACTTATCCATATATTCATGTAGATGATAGATTCTCTATATCAATATGATATCACTTGCCAATACAATTCAAATGTATTGACCCTTGTGGCTGTAACTTATTATGTTGCAGGTTTGTTTAATGTTAGTGAAGTTTGTTGAGTAGGGATTACAAGTCTACAACCAACATGATTGCCTGTGGCATATGAAGTTGAAGGACTCCATGCTATATAGTTATATTTGCTGCTTTGTAATAAGATAGCCATATGAGCTATGTAAGTTGTAATGAACTATTTTATTCCTGGTTATAAGTTGTAATATGACCTTTGTTTCTTGATATTACATCTTAAACTGTGGGTGCTAGCTATTCGATCTAGGGACTAGCACTGTAAACACAGGGATCTCTACCTTATCAGGTTTGGACCTCTACATAACCCTCAGATCTTGATGTTGCGGCGTGCCGAGGAGATGGTACCTCTTGCGGAGAGCTCATGGAGTGAAGTATGGGTCCATCATTGTTCCTTGAAGTGCGATGGTGTGAAGAGCTTGACTCACTCGAGGAGTGCCTTGACAAGCTTGAGGCGCGAGAGCGCAGCCTTGCCAACCCATCAATGAGACGTTGAAGCTTGTCATCCATTGCAGCGACAATGCGTTGAAGAGCTTCATTTTGATAGCCGAGTTTGTGTTGCATTGCATGCATTTGTCCTCGGACCTCCTCGAAGTGGTTGTTGATGCTCTTGAACTCCACTCGAGTTTTGCCAAATTGTTCATCTTGGCGCTGCTCAAGGGTGTCACAACGGTAGTTGAATTCTCCTCAAATCTTCCAATGGTCCAACCTTGTCATGAATTGTGTGCCTTGCTCTTGAGGTGGAGGTGGTTGGGGCGTCTCACCATGCCTATCCATGATGCAAAGCCAACAAGGATTTTATATGGAGGATCATAAGTGGACGGTTAGACTTTTACCTCACCTTGGGGATTGTTGCCACACGTAGGACTAAAAGCTTGCAAAGTGAAAACACAAATAAAACTCACACGACTATGAAACTACACTCTCAAAATCTTTTGGTGGAAGCTTAGAGTTGTGGAAAACCAAATGAAACGATCCAAGAAAAAGGCTATTGTTCAAGGTGGTAGAGACCCAAAGATCAAAACCAAAAAGGATACGATCTACAAAAACACAAGGGAACACACACGTGGAGATGAATGGGGCTAGCACGACTTGGAAAATGAGCATAAAACGTCCTAACATAGACTAAGCTCCGTGTCATGCCAAGTCAAGGAGAGACCACAACTCGTTTGCCAAAAGAGGGTAAGCAATGGATTTGTGCACTTGCCTTGGTCGCACTTTTCTCTCTCTCTTTCCTTACAAGCTTAATACTCTCGTTGTATTGGGAGACTATGTATCTTTTTATTTTGGTTTTTCTCTTTTTTTGATTCGTTTTCTCTCTTTCTATACTACTATGTTAACTTTTGTATATACACTCACACTCTCACTTTCCAAAGGCAAGTGCACAATGCTTAGACAAACACAAAATGAGCTGCTCTCATGGGATAGGTACACACAAAGGAAGTTATGGGGTTGTCAAAATGGCGCAACTTATACCTTTGGTATTGTTGAAGACTTGCAACCGGTGGTGGGGAAGGTGCTCAGGTGTCACGGTGTCGAAGAGAACAGGATGAACTGATTGGCAGAAGATTATTGTTAATTTGGGCGACACGCACACGAAACATGAACACACAAGGAAGGAAACCGTCAAAAGTGGGGCCGGAAAAATTTTCGGCGCTGGAATCGGCGACGCCGGTTCGGTCGTTGGAAAATTTGGTCGTGGGTCCAGTCGTCCCAGGGCTCTCTCCGAAAATTCCGGTGGCAGAACCGGTTCACCGGATCTCTCGTCGAAACCTAGACGTGACGAACTCCAAAAAGTCAAACTAAGAAATCCGACAAAAATTCGTCGAAATTGGGCTAGGGGAAGGTCAAGGAATGTAGATCAACACCCAAAGCAACAGATCTATGGACCAAAACCACAAAAAACTCAGCAAATCCAGATATTGATCCGAAGGCAAATTGGGGCTCTTTTTGGAGATTTTTCGAAAATATGGTGGATAGAAGAAAAAAATTGAGGGGAAATTCGTGATCAACCTTGCTCTTGATACCAATATGTTAGGGGTGACCCCTTATGGTTGCCCGATCTTTCACGAATTCCCATGGAAATCGAGATGAAGGAGAGTGGGAGGAGGGGGAGGATGAGATCCATAGACTCACACCCGAAGAACTCGATGAACACACACACACGAAAACATGATACAAGCCGATGGCTCACACAAGTGGCAACTAGTTCGGCACAATCCCTAGGATCGACAACGGGCAAGACACTCTCCCACGACCAACATCGGGGGTGAGAGGCTTGATGAGATATTGACTTCTTGGAGATGAGACATTGACTCTAAGGACTTTTACAACTTGAACGCAAGGAAAAATCCAAGAGGTGGGGGATAATTGGTGTTCCTTGTCAAGGAGCATGAGACTAGCAATTGATAGATCCTATAGGGTTTCTTCAATTGCAATTATCCAAGTCTAGGGATTACATTGGAGGGTGGGGGCTATTTATAGGCCAACCACTTAAACATGGGTAGTTTGGTAACAAAATGGTAAATTCTAGGCGAAATAAGGGATTACACGGGCTAAGCCCAATAGTTGACTTGTTCCTGGGAGGCTCCGGCGGCAAGTCCGGCGGCGCCGGTGTGGACGCCAAAATTTCCGGTGACCGCCAGAATTTTCAGTCGTTGGCCTTACAGTAGCGTGTCTCGGTTGCCTCCGGCTTGTTCTGTTCGCTGCCAAGGATTACGGCGTGGGGGCAGTCCGCCGGAGCCTTCACCGGGAATTCTGGCGGGAGAATCGGTCTGCCAGGCCTACCGGTTTGGCCTGGAGCTCTGTCATGTGCTGTTGTCATGGTATTGTCGACGAGTACGCCATGGAGGGGTCCTCACAGAGCGTGTTTAGAGACGTGGGGTAAGGCAGAAGGTTGGCGGGTACGAGGTGACACAGCTTACCCAGGTTCATATCCCAGGACGGTGGCGTAATCCTACTCCTGCTATAAATCACTATAACGGCAATACGTCGGGTTACATGGATAGGTTTGTCGTGCGCAAGTTGTGTTGTTACATTTCCCTAAAGGCTCCTCTAGGTACGACTTATATAGATGCCAGATCCTAGGGTTACAGGGAAAGTCCTAGCCGGACAGGTTAAGAGTCCTACACGGTGTACAACTAGTCTAACGTGTCTTGCACTCCAAGGCTCCGGGTACTCCGATAACTCCACCGTAGCCTTCCTTCAGCCGGCATGGGCTCCCTTCTGGATCCATCTAACCGGGCCACCCATCAGGCCATAGGCCTTGCTACCAACGGTGGGCCACCCGGGTTATCCGGATTAGAGACATGCAATAGTGATACCCATTTAGCATATCCCCAACACACTGGTGGAAAAAGGGCCTCCAGTCCCGGGCCGCAACTGGCTCTAGTCCCGGTTTTGGGCCCGGGACTGCAAAAATGGGACTAGAGGCCCCCCTCTAGTCCCGGCTTGCTATGGCCCACGACTGATAACAGCCACGTGGTTGTTTCAGCGCCGCGGGGGGCGGAAACCCTCTAGTCCCGGGCCGTAACACCACCCGGGACTAGAAGGTTTCCTTTTTTTTGCCACGTGGCTGTTTCAGAGAGTGTATTTCCTTTTTTTTGCCATTTCGTTTCTTTTTCGTTTTGTGTTTCACTATAATTCAAACATATATTTCAGTATACATATTATACGCTACTACATACACACTACACGTCGATGCATTTATATAATTAATTGATCCCTTGCAAGCATACATATAATCAATCATATCAAAAGGAAGAAATGTTTTGAAATTACAAGGTCATTGATGAATATATATATCATATGAGCTACATGGAGATGACTAAGGAAAATCGAGTTCCACGTCATCCGCATAATGCTCTCCATGTACATTAAGGACTTCCTTCATCATAGATCCCGCTAGCTCCTCTTGAATTGCTCTTATTCGCTGGTCTGGCTCTAGTTTCTCCCGCAAATCATAAATATAATGTGAGTCAAATTTCCGCTCACTGGTCAACTCGCAGATGTAGTCGCAGACGTAGTATCCACATAAATGAGTTCCCGGTGGCTGTTGTAAACTCTTCGCCATTTTATAAGTTAGCTCCTCTTTGAATGGACCTGGTATTTTCTGTCTGAACCGTGTCCATCACCTGCTCGGCAAAGAAAAAGAACAAAGGATTTATTAGTTACTTGATATCAGGAAATGAATGAAAGAGGACGATATAATGCGATAATGATTGAAATTACTTATGGAGAATTGCTTTCATGTCGCTCCACTGCTCTTGGTCCCAACTTAATGAGTCGTGGACTTCAACTAGGGAGTTGTCAACTTGAATGTTTAGCAAGATCCAGTGGAATCTGCGGACGTTTACATAAGCATACATGCATATATAGCTCATCGAGTAAGCAAAAATAAAATGTGTACAAGATATAAACACTCACTTGAAGTTGTAAGGAAATAGTATTTCCTTAGCAAAATTATTCTCGGTTAAGAACCTGCACAGGTCTTCCTCCACGTCCTTGGGGTGATTCTTTAACGTATATTCATTAACGATATATGGGTCAATGAACCCAACGTCGTATCTTCTAGCTCTTTTGCATTCAAGCATCTTCATTCTGCAGAATATAATATCATCATACAAAAGGATATATAGTTAGGATAATATATTAAATGCAATGAACGAGCTAAAGCTACAAACTTAATTATAGAAATAAATAACTTACAGATAGTAGCAACCAATGATAGATTTGTCGAGGGCGCGCTGGTTGTATAACTGAAACAGTTCAGTCATTTGAACCTGTATCGAGTATTGTTTGAAGTGATGCTCCATTCAAACGTCCACCGGAAACCAATCTTTCTGATGCTTTTTTGT
Source organism: Avena sativa (assembly GCA_916181665.1). Taxonomy (NCBI): domain Eukaryota; kingdom Viridiplantae; phylum Streptophyta; class Magnoliopsida; order Poales; family Poaceae; genus Avena; species Avena sativa. The sequence goes on along the minus strand of OV702280.1, from coordinate 211,232,223 downwards.
GCTTGCGACATGTACCATTCGTGCAGATTTCGCATATGTGTGGATAGACGCGTGAGCTCCTCATTACTGACTAGAGGCTCCCGTTGGACATACTGACGTACTATCTGACCCACTGGCGTATCTTCATAGCCTAAATATTGACCAAGAGACATATTTGCTTTGTTAGCAAGTGCTTTGGCCTGCGATACAGTGATTCCCATAAGTGCATCATTATTACGGGCTCTAGGGTCCATTATTTGCATGTCCATATCAATTTCAGCTCTGAAGGCTTTGTCGAGGTCTGAAATGACTTTGAGCGGGGCGACCGATTGATTCTTCTGTTCTCCGAGCTGGGCAACTTGCTTCCCGCTTTTTGCACTTGTGATTTTTTTCTTCTGTGCTTGCTTAATAATCTCCCGGTCATAGTCTGATTCCAGATTCATCGATATCTGGGTTGGTTGCTCTAGAAAGGACTTAGCCCACTTTTTGGTTTTTTCATTATATACTAGCTTTGGCTCAGGCTTTTTGGGTGCAAAATGCGCCTTAACTTGGGCAGCCACATCCGCGTTAGTTTCCTCATCGGTCTTGTCATAAGGTCTCTTTGGAAGAGCCGGCGGGATATCGACTATCTTCGGCATTTGACATTTCTTCGATGTGGGACGCGGGGGACCGTCGAACTTCCGTTTCTTCGACGAGGTAGTATTATTGCACGGAGGCGGAGGCGGAGATCGAGTTGATGTACTCCTGCTGCAGCGATCGTCAGCGGGGCGGGGTGGACTTGGAGGTTGGCGATAATCAGGTTGGGGTGGACTTGGAGGTTGGCGATAATCGGGTTGGGGTGGACTTGGAGGTTGACGATATTCGATGCGGGGTGGATTTGGATTCCTTGGAGTCGGTGGCCTTGGCGCCGAGCCTGGAAACTGGATGTACTTCTTATTCCATAGAATTATGTTGCGCTTGACATCTCCTAGTTTCGTAAGGCCTTCAGGCGTAGCGATTTCAATCTGTAGGTCCGCAAAATCCTCCACTATGTCATCCACCGTGACACGAGCATAGCCTGGTGGAATCGGAACTGAATGGTGGAGTGCTCCAGGTAGACAAGGTAAAGCAGTGCCGATCGCCACCTTGCAGGACAGTTTGTTCATTGGCTGATGTAGCTCACATTGTGCCATCTCTCTGACATCATCCACGGGGTAGTGAGGAGCCGGTGCATCATCCAGTAGTGCTTGATCATCAGCACGGACCTCCGTGGAAGCCACGCTGCTTATCTGTTGGCTAAGATCCAATTCAGGATCATCAGACCGCGGGTGAGTTGACGACGGTGGCCTTTGGCTAATTTCATGCATGAGGTTCTTCAGATCAGCTAGGTCCTGCTCTACCCTGGAGATCCGATCTGCCTCCCGGTCCTTCTTTCTCTGACGGCTTCTGTAACTGGCATCGTACTGAGGAAACCCTTTCTTCCACGAGACACCGGCGCCTTTGCCTCGTGTTCGTCCTCCCTTTTTAGGATTCCCTAGGGCGCGTGTCAGCTCGTCGTTCTCTCTCTCGGGACGGAACAATCCCAATTGAGCATCGTTCATTGCTTTAATAAGTTCTTGGGAGGGTTTTAGAATTTTCTCATGAAATAATGTCTTCCCTGTTTCTGGTTCCAAGGATCCCCCGTCCCCGTACCACCAGTGCTTTGACCTCTCGGGCCATCCATCTGTACCAGGAGTGATGCCTCTAGCCCTCATTTTCTTCTCGATAGTTTCCCACTTAGGGATGGCACTCTTGTAGCCACCTGTCCCCATTTTATGATGGTATTTCTTGTTGGAAGCATTTAACGTGTTCTTTGCCGACTTTGCCTTTGCTTTATCAGATTGCTTGTACTGTACAAAAGTTCTCTCAACTTCTCGTTTACTCCTTTGAAGTCTGGAGTTTTCTTTTTCGAGACATATTTTGCGTATAAACTTTTCTTGTGGTTCCGGTACAGTTCAGCCATCTTGCTCAGTGCCCACTCCTTGACTTTCGCTCTATTTTCAAGCCCACCCGGCCTTGGGGTAATACCATCTACCTCAAATTCCTCATACTCTGGAGGTAGATCAAGTCCAAAGAAGATCTCAATCTATAATAAATAAATGATAGTAGCTGGTTGTTTTATAGGCTTTCTCCTATTCAGTCGGAAGAGTTTAGGTAAGACTTTCAAAGAAACTCTCGACGAGATGAAATGCGCTATGAGCTTCTGCCAAAGGTCATCTTTGGCATCATCGGTGACATAGCTATTGGATTCTTCACCAGCTTTCTTTGACTTATTCCATTCTTGGATGGTGATCGGCAGGTTGTCCCTAACAAGCACTCCGCATTGATTTATAAACATCCACCAGTGCTTCTCTGGAGCAATCGGTTCACCATCATCATCTATTTCTTCGATGCTAAACCTTTGATTACCATCCAACTTTTTGTTCGGCCCTCGTTTCGTTCGAGCTGTCGATTGCTTCGATCCGGTGGGCTAAAAGAAGAAGAGAGAGTGATTAATATATATCTAGATCAATTAATGAATAGAGGTAACATGAGACTTTATATATATATGTACCTCGCCGGATCCTGTTGAGGGGCCATCATTATTGTTGTTATTTGTTTGCCCTTCGTCCATCTGGTCTTCCCCTTGGTACATTAGGTTTTCCTCTAGTCCATCACCGGATGGATTCAGATATGAGGAAATATCTTCCTCGAGCAAAATATCTTCGGTGCCGGTAGTAATGTCTTCACCTCTTATCATGCCCTAAAGAAAACCTTCACCGATACGACCAGGATATTCGGATGGATCCATGACTTAATTATATATAACAAAAAGAGAGTTAAACAGGTTACAAAAACAATAATCCTTATAACTAAAACAATATAATCCTAATATTATTTGTGCTAAAACAATAATCATAATAACTAAAACAAAAAAATAACCCTAATAAAACAATAAATAAAACAATATAATCCTAATAAATAAAACAAAAAATAACTAAAACAATAATCCTAATCCTAATTCTAATATTTTAATTAAAACAATAATCCTAATACTAAAACAAAAAACCCTAATATAAAAAAACTATAGAAACAAACTATAACAAAAAACCCTAATAAACCTAATTATAATAATCCTAATACTAATCCTAATAACTAAATCTTAATTATAATAATCCTAATTATAATCTTAATTATAATAATCCTAATAATAAAAAAACTATAAAAAACTATAACAAAAAACCCTAATAATCCTAATACTAATCTTAATAACTAAATATTAATTATAATAATCCTAATTATAATAAACCTAACTATAAAAAAACTATAACAAGCTATACAAAAAACTATAACAAAAAACTATAAAAAAAACTATTAAAAAAGCACCCGCGCGCACGCGGCCTCTCCATCAAGCTCACCGACGAGGGGCGGCGAGGCGGCACGGCGGCAGCGAGGTGGCGACGCGTGGCGGCGAGGCGGCTCACGCGCGGAGAGGCGGCCGGCGTCGCGTGGCGGCGAGGATGCGTCGGCGCGGCACGTCAAGGTACTGCGGAGCGGCGGTGGCGGAGCGGCACGGCGGAGGCGGAGTGGCATGGCGGCGGCGGACAGCACCTCCCCTGCGTCGTCTTCGATGCGGGCGTGCTTCGTCTTCGCTGTGTCGAGAATGCCAAGTGCTGGGCAGCACCTGCCCTGGCGCGCGAAATATATAGTGGCCACCTCTTTAGTCCCGGACTAAGCATGGGACGGGACTAAGGGTCCTTAGTCCCGGGCCGTGGCTTCACCCGCGACTAAAGACCCCCCTTTAGTCGCGGGTTAAGCCACGGCCCGGGACTAAAGGGTTTTTTCGGCCGCTTCGTTTTTGCGCGTGCAGGCACCCTTTAGTCCCGGGTCCAGCCACGACCCGCGACTAATTGTTTTTTGGTAAATTTTCTTTTTTTAATTCAAATCAAATATAAAAACTTTGGAAAATCATATCTTTTATTGTAAAAATCCAAATAACACAAATAATATGTCTATTATTATCAGAAAAATATAAAGAATCTTAATATAATATCCATTTATCTGTTTGCATCATTTATAAATTATTTCATTTGTAAATTTTCCTTTTTAATTCAAATCAAATATAAAAACTTTGGAAAATCATATCTTTTATTGTAATAATCCAAATAACACAAATAATATGTCTATTATTATCAGAAAAATATAAAGAATCTTAATATAATATCCATTTATCTGTTTGCATCATTTATAAATTATTTCATTTGTAAATTTTCTTTTTTTAATTCAAATCAAATATAAAAACTTTGGAAAATCATATCTTTTATTGTAATCATCCAAATAACACAAATAATATGTCTATTATTATCAGAAAAATATAAATAATCTTAATATAATATCCATTTATCTGTTTGCATCATTTATAAATTATTTCATTTGTAAATTTTCTTTTTTTAATTCAAATCAAATATAAAAACTTTGGAAAATCGTATCTTTTATTGTAATAATCCAAATAACACAAATAATATGTCTATTATTATCAGAAAAATATAAAGAATCTTAATATAATATCCATTTAGTCCTGATTGTAGTCACAAACCAGGACTAAAGATATTTCCCGCCATTTCCCACCGCTTCCCGCCAAGTTTTCCCGCCCTTTCCTTTCTACGAGAGCTTTTAGTCCCGGATGTAGTCACTAACCGGGACTAAAGATATTTCCCGCCATTTCCCAAAGCTTCATGCCAAGTTTTCCCGACCTTTCCCTCTATATTTAGGGCGATCACGCCATGGCTATCCACACATCCACACCTTCCTCTCTTAGAACAATGGACAACGCCTACTGGGCCATTCTGACCCTCGAGGAGACCGAGGCGCTGTGCGCCTCCAACTACCCTTGTCCGCCGGGCTACCGGCCGCCTGCTGGCTGGATGCTGAGTGCTGGAGGGGTTCCTGTCCCTCCTGTCCCTCAAGGTTCCGCACGCCAGGCGGCCATCACAAACCACTTCTACCACGAGCTCACGCCGGAGCAGCGGATGGATCCCCAGTGGGATCCCGACAACTACGACACCTGGAATGCCTTCTTCGCTAATAGGCGGGAAAGGGAGCTCACCAGGTACGAGGGTGATGGCCCTCCACCGGTGAACCACAATGAAGCCGGCCGTCGTCTGTGGTGGGCGAAGCGTACTATCATCAGAGTGATGCGCTACATCGCCGGGGGAGACCATCCTCGCCTGCGGTGCCCACGAGTCCACCCGCCACAGAGCCACAAAGAGGCCCCACACCGGCCCGGCGGTAGAGGCATCGTCTTCCAGGAGACCCCTCCCCCGCCCGCCGTGAATCCGAGGCTGGAATGGCCCCTGGTATATGCCATGGATGGGCTGAGGATCCCCGGAGTGGCAGGTGACGATGACGATGACGAAGAAGACCCTGAAGCTGCGTACTATAGGACTAGGCATGATTATGACTAAAGGGGGCGGCTTTAGTCCTGAGTGTTAGCTAGTCCCGGTTTGTCCCGGTTTTTAATATTAATAAATGTCTTGAGAGTTACCTAATAAATAGAGGGAAATGCCTATATAAAGAGAGGGTTCATCTTTAGTCCCGGTTGGAGAAACCAAGCGCGACTGAAGGGATTGCGGCAGACTGGGCCACGCAACACTAATAAAAGGGGTGAGTGTCGACATTATGTCATGCGGCTTGTACCTTGTCCCGGATGGTGTCACCAACCGGGACTAAAGATGAACCTTTAGTCCCGGTTGGAGACACCAACCGGGACTAAACATGAGTCAGCACTAATAATAGGGGTGAGTGTCGACATGATGTCGTGAGTGTCGACATTATGCCGAGCTGCTTATACTATAAATAGGCATCCTTGTGAGTCCAGTCCTCCAGCCAGTTTGAGGCATCTCCAAGATGGTTTTCGAGAGCAGGGACACCACTACGGCCAGTTTCAGGGAGATGCCTACGGAGCCCAGTCCTCCGGCATCTCCGAGAAACTGGTCATAGAGGCACTCCCTAATATGTGAAATTAGTTAGCTCCCAGGCGTATTGATCTAGTTAGATAAGTTACAAGCTGCAAGATGGTTTTCGAGAGCAGGGACACCACTACGGCCAGTTTCAGGGAGATGCCGACGGAGCCCAGTCCTCCGGCATCTCCGAGAAACTGGTCATAGAGGCACTCCCTAATATGTGACATCACGCGTTTGGAGATCAGATCTTAATGGTAAGTATGAATCGGTACTAAAGGCCCTCCTTTAGTCCCGGTCCAGCCACAAAACGGGACTAACACACTCAAGATTGTTTGCAGACAACACTATAAAAATGGACACATGCATGGAGCATCTTCACTCATAAAATGTTACAATTATTACATATCATTTCTTTGCGTGTGTTCCTTTCTGATCCCGTCGTATCCATGGAGCATCTTCATTCATTAACATGATGCATGGGTCATCCTTCACCGCAAAGGGCGGAATTTCATGAAACTTATCACAATCCTCTGACATGTCTGTCTTGTCCTCCACTCCCACGATGTTTCTTTTTCCTGAAAGAACTATGTGGCGCTTTGGATCATCGTCTGATGTATTCTTTTTCTTATTTTTCTTTTTGTAGGTTTGGTAGACATGTCCTTCACATATAAAACCTGAGCCACATCATTGGCTAGGACGAATGGTTCGTCTAAGTACCCAAGATTGTTGAGATCCAACGATGTCATTCCGTATTTCTTGTCTACCTCAACCCCTCCTCCTGTCAGCTTGACCCATTTGCACCGAAACAAGGGGACCTTAAAAGTAGGTCCATAGTCAAGTTCCCATATCTCCTCTATGTAACCATAATATGTGGTCTTTGACCCATTGTTGTCTGTTGCATCAAAGCGGACACCACTGTTTTGGTTGGTGCTCTTTTTATCTTGGGCTATCGTGTAAAATGTATACCCATTTATCTCGTACCCTTGGAAAGTCGATATTGTCGAAGATGGTGACCTAGACAACAAGTATAGCTGATCTCCAAGAGTGTTGTTTTTTATGAGATGTTGCAACCAACCGCCGAAACTCTTCATGTGTTCATCTCTAATCCAAGAGTCATGCTTTCCAGGGTTGTTGGAGCGTAAGATTTTCCTGTGTTCCTCGATATATGGGGCTGCCAAGATAGAATTCTGTAGAACGGTGTAATGTGCTTCGGTGTAAGAATGTTCGTCCCTACATATTATTGATTTCCTTCCTAGAGTACCCTTTCCACTCAGTCTCCCCTCATACTGCGATTGAGGAAGACCAATCGGCTTAAGATCAGGAACAAAGTCAACACAAAATTCAATGACCTCCTCTGTTCCATAGCCCTTGGAGATGCTTCCTCCTGGCCTAGCACAGTTACGAACATATTTCTTTAAGATTCCCATGAACCTGTCAAAGGGAAACATATTGTGTAGAAATACAGGACCGAGAATGGAAATCTCTTTGACTAGGTGAACCAGCAGGTGCATCATAATATTGAAGAAGGATGGTGTGAACACCAACTCAAAACTGACAAGACATTGGACCACATCATTCTGTAACCGTGGTAGATCTTCAGGATTGATTATCTTCTGAGAGATTGCATTGAGAAATGCACATAGCTTCACAATGGGTACTCGAACATTTTCTGGTAGAAGCCCCCTCAATGCAATCGGAAGCATTTGCGTCATAATCACGTGGCAGTCATGAGACTTTAGGTTTTGGAACTTTTTTTTGCCATATTTATTATTCCCTTTATATTCGACGAGAAGCCAGACGGGACCTTAATACTGCTTAGGCATTCAAAAAATATTTCCTTCTCTTGTTTGGTAAGAGCGTAGCTGGTATGACCTTGAAACCATTCTAGATGCAGGCCATCTGGGTCTTTCATACATTGATGGTCCTTTCGTGCTTCCGGTGTATCTTTTGTCTTCCCATACACGCCCAAGAAGCCTAGAAGGTTCACGCAAAGATTCTTCGTCACATGCATCACATCGATTGCAGAGCGGACCTCTAAGAATTTCCAATATGGTAGCTCCCAAAATATAGATTTCTTCTTCCACATGGGTGCGTGTCCTTCAGCGTCTTTCGGAACAGATTTTCCTCCAGTACCCTTTCCAAAGGTTACCAGTTGATCCAAATCTTTGACCATATCAAATATATCAGCACCAGTACGCTCCTTAGGCTTCGTCTGGTGACATGCCAGACTGTTGAAATGCTTGCCTTTCTTTCTTAAGGGATGCTTGGACAAAAGAAATCGACGATGCTCATTGTATACATTCTTCTTACAATGTTCCAAATATATACTTTCAGTCTCATCTAAACAGTGTGTGCATGCATTGTATCCCTTGTTTGACTGTCCTGAAAGGTTACTAAGAGCAGGCCAATCATTGATTGTTACGAAAAGCAATGCTCGGAGGTTAAATTATTCCTGCTTGTGCTCATCCCACACGTGTATCCCGGGTTCGTGCCACAACTGTAAAAGTTCTTCCACTAATGGCCTTAGGTATACATCAATGTCGTTGCCAGGTTGCGTCGGACCTTGGATCAACACTGGCATCATAATGAACTTCTGCTTCATGCACAACCAAGGAGGAAGGTTATAGATGCATAGAGTCACGGGCCAGGTGCTGTGACTGGAGCTCTGCTCCCCAAAGGGATTCATGCCATCTGTACTTAGACCAAACCTTGAACTCCTTGCGTCATATGCAAAGTCCGGTACTTTCTATCGATTTTTCTCCATTGCGACCCATCAGCGGGGTGTCTCAACATCCCATCTGACTTACGTTCCTCTTTATGCCATCGCAACAACTTGGTGTGCTCTTTGTTTCTGAATAAGCGTTTCAACCGTGGTATTATAGGAGCATACCACATCACCTTCGCAGGAACCCTCTTCCGGGGGGGCTCGCCCTCAACGTCACCAGGGTCATCTCGTCTAATCTTATACCAAAGTGAAGTGCATACCGGGCATGCATCTAAATTCTCATACTCCTCGCCGCGGTAGAGGATGTAGTTATTAGCATGCATGTATCTTCTGAACCTCTAAACCTAGAGGGCAGACAACCTTCTTTGCTTCGTACGTACTGGCAGGCAATACATTATCTTAGCATATTCTTCATCATTTTCAGCAACTTTTCAAATGAGGAGTCAGGTATAGCACACTCAGCCTTCCATCACAGCAATTCCAGTGTGCTGCCCAGCTTTTTCAGACCATTTTCGCAATTTGGGTACAACAACTTTTTGTGATCCTCTAGCATGTGATTAAACTTCTCCCTATCCTTTTCAGTTTCACAATCTCTTCGTGCATCGGCAATGGTCCGACCAAGATCATCAGCGGGTTCATCATGTGTCTCTTCTTCATCCTCCCCTTCAGCATCCCCCATGGAAGTATCTCCGTACTCAGGGAAACTATGATAGTTGTCATCCTCCTCCTCTTTTTCATTGTCTTCCATTATAACCCCTCTCTCTCCGTGCTTGGTCCAGCAATTATAATTGGGCATGAAGCCGGACTTCAACAGGTGGCTGTGAAGGGTTTTTGAGTCAGAGTAATCCTTCTGATTCCTACATCCATTACATGGACAGAATACAAAACCATTGTGCTTGTTTGCATCAGCAACATGGATGAATTCATGCACGCCATTAATGAACTCGCCAGAGCGTCGGTCAGTACCGTACATCCATTCCTGGACCATCTGCATTATAGTAAAAGTATATCAAAAACCATTACACAACATGATAAAATTATTACAAGTTATATTGAGAGCTTCTAGAGCATTATTTTTGAATTTTGAAAAATTTACATGCACCAATTTGTGAATTGGAGAAAACAATCAACATGATAAATGTGGAGTTAATTATTGTTCTATCAGTGAAAACCTCATTCCATTCTAAGCTCTGAAACTCTAAAATTACACATTTCAATTTTCAGTAACTATGTGCCTAATCAAAATTTGTTACACATATATATCAAAATCCTTCTAGAGCATGCATGCATTTTATCCATATCTCTATACTTCTAGAGCATTATAGAGCTAAAGTAGCAATAAGAGATGAAAGAATGAAGTTTTAACCTTTTAAAGCTTTGGATTTAGGTGTTGCAAACTAAATCTTGACAAATCTTGAGAAAAAATGGCATGAACTCTCTTGCTTCTTTGAGAAAAATGGCCACCTTATGCTTTAGGGCAGCTGGCCAGGAAGTTGTATATATACTGGTGGACAACTAGTCTCGGGCCGTGATACGACCCGGGACTAATAGTCCTCGAAAAGAGCTGTTGGCCCGCTCCAGCTTATTAGTCCCGGGCCGTATTACGGACCGGGACTAGAGCTCTGGTCCGGCCCGGGACTAGTGTCTTTGGCCATTTCTAGCCGTTGGAGTCCTCACGGCCCGGGACTAGTGCTAGCACTAGTCGCGGTTCGTGACGGGCCGGGACTGTTGACGTTGTTCAGATCGAACCGAAGGCCTGTTTTCCAGTAGTGACAGCTGCCTCAGGTCCTTCTCTTGGCGATGCTTCATGGTGTTCATGGCTGAGGATGCACAAAGTATTTGCATGAAGTAGCAAGCCATCCAAGGGCGTATCGAAATCACACGAGGAGAGGAACGAGTTAACCTTAGCTTGTAGGAGCTTGGCTCGAGCGCGTGTCATTGGTCCACTTGGGGGACTAGGAGGAGGGGATGTAGGGGAGTCCAAGGGACGGGCTGCATCAGAAGTTCATCTACGCTCTCCCCGTGGTGTCGCGCAAGATGTGCCAATACTTCCAGGGACACCCCATCAAGGTGGTCACCAAGTTCCTTCTAGAGACGATCCTCCGCAACCCAAATGCCATGGGCCGTGCGGCTGAGTGGGCCATTGAACTGCAACCTTTTGAGTTGACATTCAACACTACGCCTACCGCCCGTGGGAGGTCCCTGGCGGAATTCACAGCGGAATGGACTGACCCAGGGGGAGCGAACCTTGGGAGGAGGCAACCCAACTCCCCAGAAAGATGGCTCCGGGCGCTGGAGCGTGAGCTTCGACGGGGCCTTTAACGACGATGGATCCGGGGCAGCCGCTATGCTCACGTCCCCAACCAACGACAGGCTCTATTATGTAGTCCAGCTAAGCTTCAGGGAAAAAGTCAAGCGCTCCAACAACATCGCCGAGTACGAGGCGCTGATTGCTAGCCTCAAGGCGGCCATTGCCCTCGGCATCAAGCGTATCATATTCTAGGGAGACTCCTTGCTCCTGGTAAAATTTTCCAACAAGAGCTACCACCCCAAGGACGAGCATATGGTGGCATACCTCAGGGAGGTGCGGAGGCTTGAGAAGTACTTCCTAGGCATGGACTTGCTCCACATCCCCAGAGGGGGTAATCACGAGGCAGAAAAAATCGCCAAGCGGGCGTCTCGCCAGGAGCCACAACGACTAGGGGTCTTCGAGGAAAGGTTGTTCGAGCTTTCGGCCACACCACAACCGAAGGAAAAGGCTCGGCCCGAGGAGGTTCCTCCCCCACCCTCATCAGGTGCCTCGGACTGTGGTCTGCACTCCGGCGACAGGTTGGTCCTGGCAGTAACTCCCCATGAGTCAGATTGGATCATCGAGCTCAAGAGCTACCTCGAGCACGACACTCTCCCCAACAATGATGACATGGCCCCTCATCCGCCGTGCAAAGAAGTATTGCATGGTGGACGGAGACCTCTACCGCCGCCGCCCCAACGGCGTGACGCTATGGTGTATCTCTGGCGACGAAGGGCGCGAGCTGCTGGTGAACATCCATGCCAGGGAGTGTGGCCACCATGACTCGGCACACTCCCTCACCAGGGAGGCTTTCTGCAATGGCTTTTACTGGCTCACGGCACTCACAGATGCCATGGAGCTAGTAAAGTCCTGCAAAGCTTGCCAGTTCCACGCCAAGCAGATACACCAGCCGGCGCAGCAACTCCAGACCATCCCGCTCTCATGGCCCTTTGCGATCTGGGGGCTAGAAATTTTGGGGCCTTTCTCGGGGGCTACCGATACCTCTACGTTGCAATAGACATGTTCACCAAATGGGAAGAGGTGGAACCAGTCAGATCCATCCCAGTGCGATCGGCGATAAAGTTCATCCAAGGCTTGGTGTGTCATTTTGGTGTGCCCAACCGCATCATCACCGACAATGGCAGCCAGTTCACAAGTGGCGCGTTCAAGACCTACCGCGAGGGCATCGGCACCAACATTTGCTATGCATCAGTTTCCCACCCTCGAAGGAATGGACATGCCGAGCGCGCGAACGCAGAGGTCCTAAGAGGACTCAAGACCAAAAGTTTTTGCCGCAAGCTCAAGGAATGCGGGAGCGGTTGGGTTGAAGCCCTCCCCAGCGTGATATGGTCGATCCGCACCAGCCCACCGGGGAGACACTGTTCTTCCTCGTCTACGGCGCCGAAGTGGTTATCCTCGTAGAGCTCAAACATGGCTCCCCACGGGTGCTCGCCTTCAACGAGGCATCCCTGGAAGAGCTGTGCCATGAGGATGTACTCTTCATCGAAGAATACATGCACAAGGTCAATGTGCGGGCATCCAGGTACCAATAGGTGTTACGCCGGTACCACTGTCTCAACATCTGGGCACGCACCCTGGAGGTCGGGTACCTCGTCCTTTGCCACTTTCTCTCTCGCGGGGGTCTTCACAAGCTATCCCCAATGTGGGATGGCCCCTTTAGAGTTGTGCATGTCACGAGGCCAGGGGCAGTCCGACTGGAGACAGAGGAAGGGGTCCTGATGGCTGTGGAATATAGCCATCCACGTCCACATTTAAACTAGATATTATTCATATTTCTGATGAAATATCTCTCAAAACCCTGCCACTAATGCCTAATGTTCAAAGGGGTATGCAATCCTGTCTTTCTATTTTTTCCAGCATAGGAAACGACGTTTGATGATGGGAATCACAACATTAAAGTCGAAGATACGAGATTTCCAACAACCCGAAGAAACTAGCGGTCGTGAAATGGAGCCAGAAGGTTTAGCGACCAATTATACAGTGTGAATAAAATTTCGGCCGTATAGTTTCCACCGACACCGCTAGGTCAAACAAAACAACTTTCGTGAAGGGACCCCTATATAAAGAGGCCTCTGGCGACGAAAATGTTGAGCCAGGAGAGCCAAGCCAGAAAACACATCACCGAAGAGCTACCGGAGGAATAGATCTAGATCCAATCTCATAACCCTTCTCCACAACCATAGCCATAGTCCACCACTTGTAATAGTAGATCTCATCTCCAATTAGCGACATTGTAAGACTACTACTATCACTCATGATTTCCATTACAATGTTTATGATTATTGATCTCATCTCTATGTGTGAGTTACCTCTTTGGGCTAAGGGATCCGGCCTAGCCATGTAGTTGGTGCATGTTATTTATGATAGATGGGATCGTGTATTAGTTTGTATGACATGATGTTTATTGTATCCTCTCTTTCCTCAATGTAAGGTCTTGTTAGGTACCCAAGACCCCACGGATTGATCTGGGTATAGGGAGTGTGAGTAATGAATAATCTGTAGGATGGGAACCCCAGTGACAGAAAGGGTAGTATGACTGTATGTGAGGGATTTACTTGGGATTAACGGTGATGTCACTGCGCATATCATTAGATCTCTTTCTTCTATGGATGAGACTAATAGGCTATTGCTATAAGCGGTTGCGGAGGCAATAGCAGTTTTAGATGCACCGCCCACATATAATTATCTTTCTCTAACAATTACACGCATAGTTTATTATTATCTTTTATTCCCATCAGATGTTTTGCATAGCTATAGGTGAAACCAAATGCCCCAGGCCCTCTCTCTCCATCATTGACAACAACAAAAGATAGCAAACTCTTGGTCCGGTAAAAACACTAAAAGAATTCTAAAACTCCCGAAGGTCCATTAAAGTAACTTCACCATGCTTTCTGTTTCCCGAGGATTCGATAACCTAGTTCTACTAGGGAAAAGACTATACTACATTCGTAATCCGGATCGAAGGTATCAAGCCCCGATCCCCAATGCTTGGAACATCCAGCATCTTTGCAATTTCTACCTGTGAGCTCCACTCATGGCGGCGTCGGTAACAAACAACTCCTCCCCTTGGACATTATGGATACTCAAGAACAATTTCCTCGTTTTTACTCTGCTTGCCGACGATTTCCCCTTTTGCATCTTCGTTTTTTCCTGCGATGCTCTTTCCCCTTCTGCACTGCGTGAGAAGGGGCTAGGCACGGTTCGTATCACTGGCATCACCCCCCGTCAGCATCGGTGCCTAAAGGGGTCGAGCTCTAAACTTGCGCTCCAGCGATAAGTCACCTCACCCACGGTTCCCAGTGCTTGATGATCCTCACACGACACACGAGAGAAGAGCAGCCATCGTGCGGAACCTACGGTTACCTCTCCGACGGACTATACAGGGGAAGTGCGCATCCTGTGGTCACCTCTACGAGGGTATTCTGGGATGGAATTGAACATACAGAGCCTATGGTCACCTCCTTGAGGGGCTTACGGTACAAGTACAAGTCTAAGCGACCTTCTCCTCGAGAATCTAGTGTGGCGACCCTTAAGACTACCCCTCAAGCAGCGTGCAGAACCTACGATTACCTCTACGAGGGATTATACAGGGAAAGTACCATCCTGCGGTCACCTCTACGAGGTGCTTCTGGGACAGAATTGAACGTACAAAGCCTATGGTCACCTCCTCGAGGGGCTTACAGGACAAGTAAAAGCCTAAGCAACCTCCTCCCTGAGAAGCTAGCTCAGCGACCCTTGAGACTACCCCTCAAGCGGCGTGTGGAACCCATTGTTATCCCCTTTCGAGGAGGCACATGGGGGGAAGCACGCGCCCAACGGTCACCACTTCAGGGGACTTATGGGGTGGATTCAAGCGCAGGCACGACAGACCACTCCCTGAGAGGATCACAAAACAACACCGAAAACAGACAGTTGAGGTCCCAGTACAAGGAGGATACCCTTGCAAAGTCTCTTCAGGAATAAAAGAAAAATTTCCTAAAATTCCTCACATGCATTACACGGGAAGGGGCTCAAGTCGCTCCGACAACGTATCCTGAGTTCACCTCTTCGAGATCTTCCTCCTCGGCAGTGCAGCTGCTAGACCCAGCAGGCGGCGACTCCTCCTTGCCGGACACCATGGGAGGAAATCTCTTGACCATAAGTTCGACAAGCGGGGTGACTCACGCTTCAAGGGTTGGCATGACCTTCGATCGTCGTATCTCCCAGGAGTAGTCCAGTTCCGGAGAAAGCTGCAAGAGGTTGGTGAAGAGAGACCTCCCGATAGCGGTCAGCATGTCCTTGCACTCCACGGAGATAAACTCATCTAGGCCCTGAGCGGCCATGCTCACCGGGGACATAACCCTATGTGCGAGCTCTAGGAACGACTCGACTTTGCAGACGGCAGGAAGCCCCAACGTGGCAAAGTCCTACACCCCCAGCAGTGGGAGGTCGGAGGCAGCCTGCTCGGCAAGTGTAGAGAAGGACTTGCAGTGGGTCTCCACCACCTCGCAAGCTTGGCGCTCCTCCTCCTTTCGAGCCCGAGCTACTAGTTGGGCATCAGCCTGGAGAGTTTCGACCTTGTCTCGGAGCTCCTTGGCCTCCCGGATAGAGTCCTCTCGAGCCTTCTCCGATCACAGAGCGTCGGGAAGTCTTTGGCTCTCCTCCAGCTCTTTGGCAAGGGATTCCTGGACCCCTGACATCTGCTCACCGGTCTCTCAGGCCTGGGCTTCGAGCTCTGCTTGGCGTCAGGTTAAGGTCACTGCTTGAGCAGATACTTCACCATCCCGAGTAGCCAACGCCTCCTGAAGTTGGGAGGCCTGGGCCTCCGCCTAGGCAATAATCCTTGCCTCATGTGTAGAAGCTTCGCGGAGACCGCTCTCCGCACTAAGACGAGCCTTCTCGACCACCCGGTGGACGGTAGCCACCAGGAAATGACCTAGCCTAGCATGGACGTCCGAGGCAAGCTGACCCATCAGTAGGATCCTGGAGGTGTATCCCGGCTCCACCACTACCAGCTCTCTAGCCTCAACACCCTCCCTAAGGCCCGCCGCCTGGCTCGGGAGGTGAGAGGGGGCCGAATCGAGATGCCCATGGCCTGCAGGGTCAGAGGACTCAGCCACCCCAAGACCGTCCAAGGAGGAACTGGTGTCACCTCCCTGGGCGGCAGATGCGGAGCTCTCCAAGGGCCCGGGGGATATGGGAGGGCTCACCATCGTGGTCACCTCGATCATGCCCCCGGCGGAATGAGAAACCACTTGAGGACCTTCTCGAGGCGCCGCGTCCCCCGCCGCAGCCTCTTTGTCGCCCATTACCGCCAAAGGAGGGCCACGACGACAGAAAGGCGTCAGCGAGCCTTCGGCCCCTGCCTCATGTACGGTGGCGAAAGCCGAAGTCCCATCAGGCAGGCTCAGGGGGCGTATCACCGGTTGAGCCTTTCGAATAGACGTCCTCTTCACCTGTCGTTGTTTCTTCTGGCGCTCCTTGCTGTCAGGCAGCAACTAGGGAGTCAGGGCCAAAGGCATGGTGGAGAAAGGCGCATGGGAAAACAGCTTACCTGGTGGCGCCTCCCGACCTGACTTTCACGCCCCAGTCACTCCAACGCGTGCCAGGAGGGACGAAAGGCTTAATGCGTTGAGACCCTCCGCGTGACATGGTCGATCCCTTCGGAGGTGAGCCCTCCTCCCAAGCGCGCTTGCCTCGTGACACTTCGGATGGGTTCATCTCGCCAGAAGAGCTGCGGCACCACGCAACCCCCACCGTGGCAGGCTCCATACATAGGGGATTCGAGCATGGGTCCGAGTGCCCCGGAGGAAGGATACCCCACTCGTCGAACTTGGGGGCGAGGTAAGGATCTCTGCCTTGTGAGGATCTAGGTGGATAGGTCGAACCCCCTCGGGGAGCTCGGCATCAGTGGAGGTGTGAAGCAGCTCGTGGAGGAAATCCGCGACCATGGTATCATCGGTGATGTCGGCTCCCAGGGTCAGGTGATCTGGTGCAGCGAAGTCCCACAGGTCTTTTTCATGTTTCTGCAGCAGAGCAATTCGGAGGCGCAGGTACTCCATGGCCACCAGGGGGCCGTCAGACCGGGAGCATTGAGCTCCTCGATGCACGAGATCAGAGCATCAACCTGGTCTCCAGCCAGGCTCGCGGTGGACCAGCGGCTTCTGGATTTTTCGGCCAGGGTTGTTGGGGGAAGGAGATGAGAGCTCTCGTTCTGTTCGTCCATAAGGAGCCAACACTTCATAAGTCCTCCATGCGCTTCAAATGTCTCGTCGGGAGGCTGAATGATCCCTCCTTCACGAAGGAGGCACAACCAACCACCTGAGAGATGGAGGTCAGGTAGAGGGCATACATGTACCGCAGCAGCGCCACCGAAGGCTTCACCCCACGAACATCTCGCACCATCATGCAAATATGGCGAGGGTGGTGACGGATTTGGGCTGCAGGTAGAGGGTGCAGATCTGGTAGTGCTCTAGCACCGCCATGAAGAAGGTGGAATGGCGGGACCAACCCTGCTATGACGGTGTGGTAGAAGAATGGGCGCATCGACCCTGATAGGCTAGACGGACCCATCGATCCCGGCGATGACCGGGTCATGCCCCACTCATTCTAGTCCGAGGCAAGCTGTGAGCGGCACCGGTCAAGACCGACGTCGGTTTTGATGGTAGATAACATCAACACCTCTCCCAACTCCTCTTTCTCATCCTCTGCCTGGGAGGGGCTGATAGAGGGCTGCTTCCCCTTTGTGAAGATCAAGGATCCCCGGTGAGACATCGTGTGTGGTGGGCAGGAGCAGGTGCACGAAGCGAGACTGGGCGGCTGAGGCAAGGCAAAAGGGGAACGGGTCTCACCCTACGAGAAGCGACACTTTATGGCCCAAGATCCAACAAGCAAGGGGACGCACCACTCCCGAAGGGACGCCTTGGGACCAGAGGCGACACACGTCCTGTATAGCACCAGTCGTCAATATGGCTGTTAAACCCTTCGTCATCGAGCCCGAGATGCGCCGGTCCAACAGCCGGGGGCTACTATAGGGTACCTGGTACCAGGGGTACTCCGATCCGTCCACGACTGGCTCGCAACCATTGGTCGGGCAAGCCTCGCGAGGGGAGGCAGGAGGCCACCCTCACGAGGGCATCTACCCAAGGGCGTTCCCCCAGGGGGGCCTGAGCAAAAACTCCTCTAGAGGACCACGAGTAGTCTTCCAGAGAGTACGAGAAGGCCAACGGTGGCATTGGATACCACCCCTTTTTGGGTCGTCCCTAAGGCATGACCAAGTCAAGGGCGCGACAGGCGGGGCCCCATCAGGAGGGTGGCCCCTCTCCCCACTTTAGTGCACCAAGACAAAAGGAGGTATGCTAAGACGCCAGAGATGATAGGAGCGGAAGCTGTAAAGGTGTCCTCAAGATGGTGTAGACTCATTCCATGTAAAGAAGCCTCCTAGACCGGGTCCTCACGGGGTGACACTGTGAATGCCCTTCTCTCTCAAAGGCTAGGGAAGAGGCCCGACTCCGCCCTATATAAATTATCCTCTTCCTACCTTAGAAGGGATTGATCCTTAGCTATCTATAAAACCTAGAGATCTCATCTCCATTGTACCCTCGCGAAGCCAAGCGAGCAATACAACAAAGCAGGAGTAGGGGCTTTACCTCCTCATGAGGGTCCCGAACTGTTGTGACCTCGGATAAATAAAGATCCTAAGTCCCTATGATTAACATCCTAGTCCTTGGATCAATATCCAGCACTCACAGTCGATGAATATCATGTAAAACACAAGTATTTATTACACGAATAATCCAGAGTATAAAATTATTACAACTTTGCTTAGCTTAAAGCTAGCTCAAATAACAGCGGAAACATAAATAACTTGAGTCCATCAACTCCCCAGGCTTGTTGAGTGTAGACTCGCGGTCCCTACGCACCTTTCAATCTTCGGATTCTGCATATAAAACATGCATCCAACAAGTTGGGCCAATACTTTGAATGTATTGGCAAATTACATCAAGGAATGAATAAGACTAACTCTACATGCAAGGCTAGTTTAGGCTATGGGGTTCATTTGCACAAAGCTATTTTTTATCTAAGTATGGAGAAGAGAGAGAGAGAGAGAGAGAGAGAGAGAGAGAGATTTACCCTAGTTTGTAAACATTTGCTTAAGTAATATAGGGTCGAATGGAATACGAGGATATTACTCACCAAGTGTCCAAACAACCTACCACCCGGATAATACTCACCAAGTCCCCAAAATCCCACCCATTGGCGATATGACTCACACTATGGGGTTTTAGAAAACTTTAAGTTTTGAAAGAAAGATAGGAAGATCCTTTAGAGGCTCCATCCTTCAGATACTCAAGTGTTCTTTTCCGCGAACTCGGTTGATCGATCAGATTACAATACTCTCGAGAGTTTTTGCACTTTACCCACAATCCACGATCAATTCCTTTTACAAACAAGACCATGGAGAGGCTTTCCCTTAGTAGCCCCTCTACCTTCTGGATCCAACCGTGCCAAGAACCTCCAAATGTTGGTACCCAGGTGAGGTTTCCTACTAAGTACTAGGCCAAGACAGAGCCCATATGTATTATGGTTGCACTGGAAGCTTCTGAATTCTAAAACATGGCAGACTTCTTTGATTCCTGGGCGGCCGTCCTCCACCAAATTCTACTCTTTGAACCGACAACCATTCCGCCCTGAAGAAAACTTAGTTTTATTCTGAAGTGGATTTGAGAAGAAAAGATTGCTCAAGAGGGAGCCTTTATACTTAGGAAAATTCTTGTCTTTCGACCCCCCCCCCCCCCAATGGTACTTTATATATATATATAGCATGGAAAGTACTTATCAAAAACAAGGGTAACCTATTAGGAGGGAAAATTCCTAAGTATAGAGCTACTCATGGCATACTACAAAATCATCGCACATGCAAAAATAATACTAAGGAAAATTCTACCAGAACATCCTACACGTGCATAGATAAATCTAGGACAAAAATATGAAAAAGTGGTGTAACTTGCCTTGATCCGAGCAGCAATCTATACAACAATACTCCTCGGCGCACTCCGAACAATCTAGCGGAGCACAAACATAGATCTAATCACTACTTGCATAAAACAATGTCATAGAAGTAGTATGCATGCATGCAACAAGGTAAGATGCAAGGATGACAATAATTTCGACCAAGATTTTATTTTAGGTGTTGTTTTAGGTTAGATATATCATAGGTAACAATTTCCCATCGGTTTCAAATATTTTGGATTATTAAAACTCTAGGTATGCCCGTAAAGGGATATATCCTTCGAATTAGCCACGACTTATATCTAAAACTCCTAAGCAAGTTATTACAATTTTAAACAGTACACATCGTAATAACAAATCCAACGCAACGAGAATCAACTAAAACAAAGTTACCGTTATTTTTCTATGAATTAAATACTCCTATATAGTGTTTAAATTCCACAAAAATATTACTGTTGTAAACTTGTAATTTTATTTCATATCTGTGTTCTACAGAAATTTATAAATCCAACGCTATATTATTTGTAATTTTTTTCCAAGTATTTGATTTACTATGAATTTTGCAAGTTTAACAATATTCTGCCTATTTAAAAATTAACCCTAACAGATTAGCGGCCGCCGATTGGCTCGGCCAGCCCGCCGTGGGGCCGAAGCGGTGCTGACACGGGGATACACACGGCGTGTTCTAATAGGGTGATACCCTTTTGCTATACGATCTAATCTACACCGTTAAAAACAGGTCTAACGGCCGGGGTCGGGTGTGACCAACCTGGTGGCGGTGACGATGGTGACGAGCGGCGGACGTGTCGGTGGCGGGCCTCGGCAGCGATAGGGCGGCTTCCTGAGGCGGCGTTGTAAAATACTATGCGTGGCTCCTCCTCGTGGTCATCCCCGTGTGCTCGGTGTCGATCTTTGCTTCCTCATCCAACTGCAAGGCTCCGCCGATCCCTGTGAGCTCCGGCGGAATGTCGGTGAGGAATTACCGGCGATGTGCTATGCGTAAGAGGATAGAAGAGTGCGAGGTGAGTCAGTGCTTCGTGGGGGAAGCGATCTAGAGGGAAAAGGGGCGATGGATTCCGTACCCTACCTCGAGCTTCGACGGCAGTGGCAATGGGAGTCAAAAATTGGGCAGCGATTCGGTGTGGATTGGCTAGGGTTTTTGAGGGGAAACGAGGAGGGGTGCTACGGCTTTTATCTACCAGAATTTTAGGGGAGGGGCAGCCGAAATCTGTGGGAATCGGAGTCTATCCACGCGTCGGTTGCGGTGGAGTAGGTCGTGTTTGTCGCGGACTCAGCGGGGAAGACGACGGGATGGGCCCGGGCGGTTAGTGGCTGCAGCACTGGTGGGCTGCACGCTGGGGAAAGGGTGTGGCCCAGCTAGGCTAAGCGGTGCGAGCACGCGCGGCAGAAGGGTGGCCTGCGCGGGCCAGCCCAAATAGGTTAGGATAGTTAGTTTTTTTATACTTTTATTATTTTATGTTTTAGCACAACTTTAATAACTTTTGCATATTAGCTCCAAATTCAGTGAAACCAGTTTCTAAGTTTTTTAAAATAGTGTGGTTATCATAGGGTCATAATATAACCCTTTTGCATAGTTCTCATTAGGTTTGTTTTAGAAATCCCCCTTTTTATCTTTGTGTGACCATAAAGAAAAACATAACTAGGGTTTTGGCGATAAGGTTTTTTATGAAATTTTTGTTAGGTGATGTTATGATGTTATGATGCAAATGATATGATGCATGATTCTAGTAACATCTTAATATACAAAAAAATTGAGATGTTACACGAACCTGGGTAAAAACATCGTGTCACCTCTCTGCCGTAATTCTAGCTTCGCCATCGCCACCGTCACCAAGGCTCCTTGAGAACATGTGTTTAGCCCCCTCTTGAACCTAGGATCGTTGGACCCTAGATCCTTTACGGGACAAATCTCCAACATTTTTCGCTGTAGTTTTCTCCTATGATAAATTTAGATCTTATATCAATAAATCAAAAGTAAGGGTACATACTGATCATATTGGCTTAAAGGAAATCTTAGAAAGGACCGGCGTTAAGCCAAGGATGATCCATTAGACTCTAGTTTTGCAAGAATTTGATTTTAAGATTCTACAAAGAAAAGAGGAGATAGAGGGGACATCCGTGGATGTGCAAGAAATTGCTCCATCTAAAGAAGTGTCATCCATCTACATACCTGTGGGAACCACATTGCCGAAAAGAAAATTCTCAATTTTTCCACGCAATGATTTTGTGATTTTCTTCAACCAACTCTGTTCGAAGGGAAAAATGACCCAGAAGGGAGAAGGTACCTAAATGATTTTATTCTCTCTATATGAAATCTAAATTTATCTTTTATCTGGATTATTTTCTGCTATTTATTTTTGCATTTTTATTTTCCTTTTGTTTTTCTGAATGTACTGCCAGGTTTACGAAGTTGGTATGGGAAGGATGTACGACCGCACCCTCCCGCACCACTAATCGTCAAACATAGAGTACTCGTGTTTCAATTTTTGACATTTTGGTATGACCGGAAGGTACGGAACCATCCGCCTGTACCACTGGTCGTTACCGATACGGTATCACATAAGCCTAACTTTATTTTCGGTCCAAAAAAAGTTGGTAAAGTCGGTACGGACGGGTAGTATGGGAGGGACTCACCTGTACTGTTTAGTTGGTTGGTCGGTTACCGCCTGCGTATGCTGAGTTTGCTTGGGGACGACCCTGTACAGGCGCTTCATACGGGCATCCGTCCATACCAGGTGGTCGTTACGATCACAATTTCATCCTTTTTGCTTATTTCTTTATATATTTGTTGGAATTATTTTCTTGACCGACCCTTTTTCTTCCAGTACGTATTTCTTCCTGCCTCTGACCCTTAATAATCCTCCATAGAGGTCTTTCTTCCTCTCATATCAACAGATTCAATCTACCTGATGTGCTACCCTGTTCAAGGCAAGGACAAGCCTCTAAACCTCATGACCCCTTCATGGGATAGCTTCTATACTTCCTCCATTGACGCCGATGATCGTGAAGCTAAAGGTTTAATCTCTAAGAACAAGCGGTATGCGTATGACTCCGATGATGAATCCGATGATGAAGAGTACGAGACCTTCATGGAGAAAACAAAGAGGAGGTGGCAGCAGCCACCCTACTTAGCCATGGTGGCACCCGAGAATGAAGAGGAATTCAAAAATCCCCAAGGGAAGGGCTGCATGGAGTCGCTCAAGCTCATCGCCATCGACTACTCCTCGCCAAAGCGTAAGAAGTCTAACCACCCTGATGCAGGAACCTAAAAAGAAACCACAGAGCATACTCCAACAATGAAGAAGATCACCATGAATGCACGCATGAGCGTGAAGCCTCAAGAGTACTGGGGATTCAACCTTCTGAAAGTGCCAGTTCATGCACATGTCTCGGACACCGAACACCGCCTTCATAAATTGGAGAAGTTTTAGAAAGAAGAACTCATCCATAAGGAGATTGTGCGCAAGAGCCTCTTGGATCTTGAAGGCGAGAAGGAACTCAATGACATGATGAATAAAGTCGATGGTGGGATGTTTCTCTTGCGCTCGGATCTACAGAAGTGCCTACACCTCATATCTGCCCTGGAGGAAACAAACAAGAGACTTCGGGCTGCAATCTCCAACAAGCCCTCTGCAGATTAAAAGGGCGTGCCACGGTATCAAATAAACGCAAGGAATTATTTGATCCACCCAGTTTGATTCCAAGCTTGGGGGAATCTGTGAGAGCCTTGTAAGCTATCTTACAGCTTTTAGCATGTCTACTTTTTAGCACACTTGTTAGACTTTAGTTCCAGTGTTTGCATTAGTTGCATCAACTTTGAGTTCCCTTTGTTCAAGAGAAGATTTATATCCGCTGGGTTGCGAGACTTTATGATATTTGAAGTTTTGTTATGATTCGTATTATTATATTAGATGATTGAACTAGGTTGAGTGTTATGGTACTTGTACAGTTGTCATGATTTAGGGACTTCCACACCAATAAAATTATTGATTAAGCTATAAGAAGAAGAATTCTAGTAGCATGTTATAATTAAGAGTTTTCTTTGCAGCCATCAAAGTAGTGAGCATGATCAAATAGTTGTACAATAAAAAAGAGAGAAAAAATAAAAGAATAAAATATATAGATATATAGACAAGATACAAAAGAAGCAAAAAGAGAGAGCAGCTATCAAAAGAGTATAAATGAAAAGAAGAATGATCTGAATCTTCATTACTAAAGTTAGTGCTTAATACCCCTAAAGTCAATGATTATATGATATATTAAATCACTAGAATCTTCTTATAAATTTATTAATACTAGAGAAGGTGTGGAAGCCTCTAAGTCATGTAATGTGTAAAGGTATGTGAAAGATCGCGGATGTCGCCTAGAGGGGGGTGTGAATAGGCGATTTAAAAAATTTCGGAGAGGGGCTCAACAAAGGTGGAATTAAACTAACGTTTACTTTGTTAAGCACAAAACCTAGAACAACTAGGGTTCACCTATGTGCACCAACAACTTATGCTAAGCAATACAAACAACTATGTGATAGCAAGATATATACTTCAAGCATGAAGTCTATCACAAAGTAAGGTGAATAAGTAAGATCTAGGGTATAGAGATAACCGAGGTACGCGGAGACGACGATATTTTACCGAGTTCCTCCCAACATGGAGTACGTCTAATTTGGAGAGGGGGTGGTATCAAACCACCAACGCCACAAAAGGCATCCATTGTTCTCCTATGAATCTCACCCAATAGGATCGATCCACACTTCCACTATCCATGCACTTGTCGGTGGCAATCCGGAACCTCTCACAAGGTTGGGGCACTTCTCCACAACTTAATTGGAGGCTCCCAACAAACAAGCTTGGGGAAATCTCAACAACTTAATTGGAGGCCCCAAGTAATCCACAAACCTGCAAAACAACTAAACCGTCTAGGGTTCCAAGAACCCAAGAGTAAAAAGCTGCTCAACTTTCACCCAATCGAATTCTCAACAAGAACTCAACCGATGCACCAAATGCAATGGCAAGAACACAATAAGTGCTCAATTCCTTCTCTCCCAAATTCCACCAAAGATACAAAAGCTTATGGGGGAATAAGAGAGGAAGAACAATGGAGGAAATCCACAAAAGACTCCAAGATCTAGATCCCAATATGTTCCCCTCATTTAGAGGAGAGATTGATTGGTGGGGTTGTAGATCTAGATCTCCTCTTTCAGGTCCATTAAGAATGTGCAAGAATCATAGGAGGGATTGAGGGGAAGCAAGCTCAAGAAGGTCAACAATGGAGGGGAATACTTGCAAGAATGGGTAGGTATCCATTGGGGAATAAGGGCCCCTTATATAGGTCCTCCAAAATCCAACCGTTGGAGATCTGGAGCATACAGGCCGGACGTTCCGGCCAATGACCAGGTAGATACCAATATGGGACACAGTATGACAACCACATGACTGAAACTGGAGATTTATGCGCGACACTGGAGTGTCCGGCGATTTCACCCCGAACATTCCGCCCAAGGAAAATCTCACAGAAACAACAAAACTGAAACGATCATAACTTCTGCATACGGACTCTGATTTTGATAATCTTGGGCTCGTTTTGAACATAATAACGAGCTATACAAGGTCATGCAGCGAATCATAGTAAAACAAGGGAGGATATAACCAAATGATGAAAGGTTTAACCTATCTAGAAAAGATAAACCGATAAATCCTCTAATATCGAAAACGCAATAGAGAATGCATATGAAATTCAATGAACTTGAGCTTGTCATGGAGATTAACAAAAGCTCTAAATCCTCTCATGGATAAGATCCAAATAACAACCAAGAAGTATGATGCCAAGTATTCAAAGGTTTGAGCTCTCTTCAAAGGATATGATCAAACTACTCACTCGAGAGCCCCTCTTGATAGTACGGTTACCTATCCTATAAACCGGTCTCCCAACTAACACTGTGAGACCCGTAAGAAAGAAAACCTATCAAGAACATACCTTTGCGTTGATTATATTCCACTTTAGCTTGACGATAACGATCTTGTCCACCTCAAGATGGAATACCTTTCTTGATTGCGATAGCTTGGTGAAGTCTTGAAAATTGCTCCCCCATACTCACTATGGGAGAGCCTATCTTTTAGGCATATACTCACATATCCATGATCACCATAAAGATGGAAAGCTTAAAGCATGAGATCTTCTAGATATGGCACATCTTTAGCTTGCACAACATTTATTCTAACTCCCTTTGGATGATGTCTTGAAGATACACATGAGGAACTCTATCTTCTTCTTCAAGACACCCTTAATATTATTTTATTTATTCTTCTCCTTCATTTCTTACTTATTTGTTATGTTGGTGTCTTGAAGGTACACAAGAGGTATCACTCCATATATTCTTCAAGACACACTTTCTATAGGCTCAACTATCACATGAACAATCTTTGGATCACTCCTTGAATACCTTGGTCATCACTTGGTATTCTTCACTTTCTTCTTCTCCCAACCTTGAAGCCAACATATGGTTCAAGAATTGCCTATGGACAATTCCTACAAGTAAAACTTGATACAAGCATTATTCCATAGAGATTGTCATTAATTACCAAAACCACACATGGGGGGCCATATGCTCTTTCAATATGGTAATACCCCGAAGTTTCTTTGCATCCGATGTTGTATTCATGTTTCAATTTCTACCTCATTTATTGTAACGACTCTTGTCTCATGAACATGATGATCTTGTCAATAAGCCATCATCTTGCTCAGGGACAAGCAAGATCCTAGCTTGGGGGGTTGGTGAGTCCAAATTTGAAGCATATTTACCTTTTGTTTTTGCATAAATAGAGTAGGGATCTTTGTATTTGACTGTGTTCACGTGAACCTTTTTGTATTTATTTCAACATGATCCTGAATCATTATGTATTATACGAAGATATCAATTAGAGCTGTCATATTATACTATAATATGATAGTTTTAAGTGATAAAGGTCATTTTATGGATTTACCTTTGTACCTAGGAGAATACCACACGAGGGGAAGCAACCAGTGCCTGTAACAACCAGTGGTACGGGCGGAGCTGAAGAGGTCCCAACCCAATAAGGTAGAGTCCTCCTGTGTTTTACAATGCTAGTCCCTGGATCAATAGCTAGCATCCACAGTTAAGATGTAATATCAAGATACAAAGATCATAATATAAATTTATAACCAGGAATAATATAAGTTTATTACATCAAACATAGCTCATTTGGCTATTACAATAAATTGCAGCGGAATAAATATAGTCATGGGTCCTTCATCTTCAAAGTGCCACAGGCAGATGTTCGTTGTAGACTTTGTAGTCCTAGTCAATCAAACAATCTTCATTTAAAAAACAATCAACCTGCAACATTACAAGTTACAGCCACAAGGGTCAATACATTTTGAATTGTATTGGCAAGCTTCACTTCTTTGTATAATATGAGTGCATCCTATCATTATATGCATATTTGGCTAAGTAGAGTTTAAGGCTTATTTGCATAAAGCAATATTTTATCCTATCTTTTCAAAAGGGTTTTAAAGTCCTTTGTTAAATTTCTTTTCCAAGTCCTTGAACTCCTTGGTAGAAACTCAAGTGTTCAAATCCTTGTCAAAATCTCTTGAGCACCTTGGTAACCCCAAGTGCAACAAGTTTTATCAAAACTCATGAGTTCCTTGGTAACCCCAAGTACATCATGCTCTTGAGCACCTTGGTAACCTCAAGTGCAACAAGCTTAACAAAATCTCTTTGAATTCCTTGGTAGACACACAAGGGCATCAAGTTTTTATATTAGAAGTTGGAATGTCGAGATCTCCCATAGTTCAAACTT
Organism: Avena sativa; assembly: GCA_916181665.1. Taxonomy (NCBI): domain Eukaryota; kingdom Viridiplantae; phylum Streptophyta; class Magnoliopsida; order Poales; family Poaceae; genus Avena; species Avena sativa. Next base: position 211,204,416 of record OV702280.1, on the reverse strand, counting down.
TAGTTGCTCAGTATTGTCCATAACCGGGGACACGGCTAAGTACTTAGATTTTATTAACTTCTGCAGAAGGAGTACACTTTACCCACATGTCACAATCCCATCCTTTTGCCACCAGTGGCCTACTGGATTAGTGCTCACCAAGATGGAGTACTGGCAGATTGAGAATGTGACGAAGTCTTTCCAAAAGGTCCTCCCATACATCATTGCTAGCTTTGTCTTCAGCCCCCATGAAGCATTCCAGATCCCCATGTCCAGTAACTAAAGACAATGTATGGGTCTTCCTAATGTAATTGACTAAGCCAGAGCCATAATAGCATGTGGTTGCACACGAAAGCCACAATTGGAGAAGCATGTTTGATCTCTAAGTTTCCTAGGTGGTTTTCTTTTGGAGCACAACACAAAGTGATTGCCATAGACATGGTTCCCTTTTGTTGCCACCTTCTCCAAAACTTAAAGTATCCTCCACCTAGGTGGTTCATTGAGTCCTTGTTTTATTATGTAAAACACAAGTCCTTTTCTCAACCTTTGTAAAATCTCAACATGTATCTCTTTTCAAATTATAGCATATAGCATGGCTAAGCATGTACAACTTCAATATTTTCACTAAGGAGTGTATAGGGAATCCTATTAGGATTTTAGCATAGCATAAGTACAGAAATATCTTTTCATGCATATTTTCAAAATCCACTAAGTATAATAAAAATAGTAGGACTTTTGTATGATAGTGTAACTTGCCTTTTTGTTAGGGAATGATAGTCACTCCTTGATCTTGCTAGTCTCACACTGTGCTAATTTCACTACAATCAAACAAGCATGGTATCAAGTAGCATTCTATACCAACATTCAAACATTATTTCACACACACAAAGCAATGGATCCTATCTCATGCAGAAGAGGGTTCTATTGCAAGGTTGATCTCTAATAGGTTTATAAACTTTGTAAGGTCCACATTGGTCATTTACCAAAATGGCAAAGTCATTAGTTAGAGGGTTTTGCTCAAAGTATATTTTAAAATCCATTCAACATTTTATGTGGTGAAAATTATTCTTTTCAAAGCAAAACTTGATGTTTTTCACCAAGTAAGTTGCCTTTGGCAAGGCTTGGTGTTTTGGATCAGTAAGTTTGGTCCATAACATTTTCCCAAAGTTTTCTTTGCAAAAACATTTCCATAATAAAATCAATGAGTTTATTTGGCTAGAAAATGGCTAAGTTAAATAATTCAACCTAAATTTTACCAAAATCATTTTTAACACTATGGGTTGGTTCCTAGGGTCAGTAAGGTCACACAAATCCATTTTGCAAAAGATTTAATCCTTAAATCAATTTTAAACAATTTTTATACTCTAAACAAGTACACAAATGTTTCTGCAAATTCAATCAAGCTAACAGATACTATTTTCAAAACTAAGGCCATGGTTAGTTAGGGCTTGTTCTCCTGATTTCATTGATATAAAATTTGCCAAATTTGGACGTGTGGTTTGAAAGTTACAAGGGTTTGAAGTTTGCAAATAAATCTGTTTTCAAATTTGTTTTTAAACGGAATAGAGGACACGCGGCGTTATCTAACTGGTTGGTACCGGTTCGGTCGGATTGACCTCTCTGGATCGTTGGATCTAAGTGGGATCGCACGGCGCTGGCTGTGTACCTCTTCGAGTTTAAGTGATCTAATCTCGCTCGTTCAAACTAGATCTGACGGCTGTGGGGTGTTCGACCATAGACGGGCGGCGCTGCGACGGCTGCTGGCGGCGGTGACTCTGTTTCACGGCGGCGCCGGCGATACAGGAAGCGAAGCAGAGGGGAAGTGTGCTCACCGGGTTCGCTGACGCTCGCTGATGCTCAACGTGGTACGGGTTGGTGATGGGGCGCACTGGGTCGGGCTTGATTGCTCGCCGGTGTTGAAGACGGCGTCGGGTGGTCTCAGTCGTGGTCGATGACGTCGCTACAAATTACGAGAAGGCCAACCGAGGTTATGGTTAGATGCAGGGGTTCACGGGGGTGCTGTGAGCGTGAACGAGAAGGAGAGGGGCGGTCTGGTTTACCGGGGAGTCGTCGTCGGAGCAGAAGCAGACGGCGGCGGTACTGGAAGTTGTTGTTGGCGAGGTTCAGGGGCGTCCGCGGTTGAACTGGTGGTACGGGGAGGTGTGTCTGGTAGTGGGGAAGCTTGCTAGGGCGCTTTCGAAGGTAGGGGTGGCGTGTACTAGTTGGGATTGGAGATGGAAGCTCGTCAGAGCAGCGGCGGTGCAGGAGTGATTGGCGACAGCCTAGGGGCGAAGAGGGAGTGGCGACAAAGGAAAAAGGAGGGGGAGGTGCTGGCGCTTAAAAGGGCGCTGTCTCGGCGAGGTTTAATGCACGGATTAACGCAGATTGATGGAGCTATCAACGGGAAGAAACGGCTGCGAGGTGAGGGGAGAAGGGGTCGCGCGGGGAAGAAGGAGAACAGTGGAAAAAGGGGGTCCAGCGGTCAGTGGGAATAGAAGAGTGGAGGAGGTCCACTTGTCAGCCTCAGTGCAGGTTTCTTTTGCGGTGTAGAAAAACGGTTCGGGAGAGGAGGTGGGCTGGATGGGCTGGAGCTGGGCCAGATGGTTGGGCTGCTCGTTTTGTTCTATTTTTTTCTGTCTAATCCTTTTTCTTTTTCCATTTCTATTTCCTGATTTGTTATTTCAAACAATTATTCAAGCATTCAAATAATTCAACAATTCAAACAATCATTAAATTTTGCATTGTGTTTTTGGTTCTGTTCATCAACAAAGTCCAAAGTCCAAAATAAAATAATATTTTCATTTATTTTAAGACTCATTTATTGATTAAATAAAATGGATCTTTAGTTATTTAATAAATTAGGGTTTGTTTTAATTAATAAAATCTTCATTAAAAATCCAAATATTTTCAAAATCAAATCAGTAGGTTTTATTTGAGAATATAAGATACTTGGAATAACATTTTATTATAGAGTCCATTAATAATTAAATATAATAGACTTTCATTATTATTTCAAATAAGTTTTATTTTATTGAGATATTTATTTTGAATCTAAAATAAAGCCAAAACATTTTAGTAGATTTTATTTGTGAATTTCAAATAATTGAGAAAACTTATTTTAAATATTTTAATAAGTTTTGATGTTTAAATTTTAAATTGGTAAAACCTTTTATCTAAATAAAGTTGGATATTAAATCCCTATTACTTTATTTAAATTAACTTTTGCTATTTTTATTCAAAACAAATGTTTTAAATCCAAAGCTTGTCCAAGGTTTAATTTGGCTTATAAAATAATCTTTATTTATAAATCCATTCTTTTCTTTTGAATACCCAAATCCTTTTATTAAAAGATCTAAAATAGTATTTCCAAAACATTTTTGTTTTCCTTTATTTAAAATGTTTATCTTTTTAAATCCCTTTGGGACTTTATTTGATTCAAATGGGTTTGAGGTTCCATTTAAATTCAAAATAAATTCTTCTGGCTCTAAAAATTCAAACAAAGTTTTATTTTATTAATTTATTTTCACATTACAAGATTTGGAAAATCTTGGGATGTGACAGGAGCCAACCCGTACCGTCCGCCATACCAGGTGCCATCGGGTTCACCTTGTCAAATACTTTCTCCTAGCAAAGACGGTAGAGATATCCTACATACACAGCCACCAGAAACCACAAAAAACATATGTAAGGGATCTGAAGGAGGAACTTGGCATAGTAAAATCCCTGCTGGTTCACGGATCATTGGAGGACAATGCATCATCCACTTCATCATCAACTGCCGCATCTACATCAACACCATTACCCCCATCTTTCATCCATTAGATCTTGTTGTAATTACAGATTCAATTGTGGTTTTCATTAGATCTATTTCATCACTCTTATTCATCCATTTGATTATGATGATGTTTTTGATTGCCTCCATGTGTGAGTAGTTCCTTTGTTCTTCGGGAGATGGAAAAAACCCTAGCACTATTATAAATTTGCAATAAAGATGATCTATTCTTGTGTCCATATGATTTGTTGGTATATGATTGATTTATGATTTGTGTTTGATATCTATCTTTAGATGGTATCTGAAGTTAACCACATACCATTTTCCCTTGGGACTAAAGGTAGGGATAAATCCTTTGTACGTGCTTTGGAATTGTACCCGGAATGGCCACGTGACAGATTGGCGCCGGCTCGTGAACTACGCGGTTAAAGGAGAAATAAAGAGGGACTCCCTAAGCTAATTATGATATCAATAGGGAAACCATTAATTGCGGTGGTCTATATGGGTGACTGCTCTCAGACATCGCAGTGGTTATTTAGAGGTGACCTCACTCTTGGCTCTATAAAGTGGCTTCCTATGAGCCTTGTAGTGAACATCTTATTATGGAGCTCTCTCCACACATTTCATGATACAAGAAGTATGTTATCTTAAATTATTAATTATGACAATACCATACTAGAGGTGTATCATACATCCCCGAGAGCATTTTAGCCCTATTGAGTTTAACAACGGTTTCACACAATCTTGTTACTTGCTTTATTTTAATTGTTTTTAATTACTTTTCTGCACACAACCAAAAACATTTCAAACACTCTTTACTTGAGATCAAAGGAAAATACAAGTATCCTTTGGTAGATAGTAACAAGGGGCATAAAGACCTTTACCAATAGCTCTCTGTGGGTTCAATATCTTTACTTTGAAACTATCTACAATTGATCTATGCACTTGTAATCATCATGGTGAAGGAGGAATTAGTTGCTTTTGATGTGTTTATGACTAACTTACAAGGGGAGCACAAGATGCATTTTGTGAATATCTTGAATCAACTGTCTAACACACACGAGCTTCTTGATGAGAGATGCAAACTTGGGAAAGAGCACATTCTTGAGATGGATGCTCTAAATAATGCTCTAGAAGAAGAGCAAGAGACTATGGTGTCTCTTGAAGAAAATCTTGAAGGCCTCGATGAGGCAAATGATCAAATTATTAATAAACTCATTAAGGAACATGATCATGCCATTGCTAAATATAAAAAGGATAAAAAGGATAAGATTGAGTTTGGTGTTGTTCATGACAAACTTGTTGGGGACTTTAGGAAGCTTGACAAGGCTCACAAGGTCTTAGGAAGTGAAATCTTGTCTCTCACAAAGTCTCGTGAAACACTTCAAACTCAATTGACTAATATTGCTTCACCTAGTACTTTCCTTTCTTCTAGTAGTACAAACACCGTTGAAGAAAATGCTAGGTTGAAGGGGGAGCTTGCTAAGGCTACCTTCCCGGAAGGGAACAAGTACATTGATGACCTTTTGAGTAAGGAAAGGTCAACTAATTATAAAGGAGGTGTTGGTTTTGTGTCCAAGTCCAAGAAGAATAAAGCCAAGCCCGCATAAGCTAAAGATAAAGCCATTGTGGGTGGTAATACCACAAGTGGCAAAACTATGTCACAAGATGACTTTGCAGGAAGTGCTAACCCTCACTATGTTTTAATGTGTGATTATTATGGTGATGTTTATGCACAATATGTTGGCCCATTTGATGGTTACACTGCTTGGTCTATTTGGGTTCCCAAGACCCTTGTTGCTAACAAAAGAGGACCCATTGAAAATGGGTACCTAAAAACTAGATTGATCTCTTGTAAAACTATGCTTCCGACAGGTCAAAGTGGGTGCTTGATTCTGGATGCACAAGTCATATGACCGGAAGCAAGGCGATTATGATGTAGATAAGGACAAATCATGATCAAGTAATTGTCACATATGCCGATAAATCAAGATATCATGTAATGGGTCTTGGCAAAGTTGTGGTTGCACACGATACTACCCTCATGGATGTCATGCTTGTTGAGACCTTTGGGTATAATTTACTTTCAGTTCGTGCTCTTGGAAATATGGGATTTGTCGTATTTATTGATAATGATATTGTGGTCCTCTTGTGGAGAAAGTCTCTAAAGTTTGCTTTTGTTGGGTACGTCGAAAATGACTTGTATGTGGTGGACTTTTCGGGGAAAACCACTACAAGTGCGATGTGCCTATTCATAAAGGCCTATGTGGGTTGGCTATGGCATCGCCGTCTATCCCATGTCAACATGCAAACTTGTAAAATCTCCACAAGGATGGCCATATTGTTGGACTAAAAGAAAATGTATGTGTTGCCAAAGATCGTGTGCAGGGCATGTGTTGAAGGAAATATGCATGATTCTCCCCACAAGACAAATAAAATCATCAAGTCCAAGAGGATCTTGGAGCTCCTTCACGTGGATATATTTGGTCCTCCATCTCATTCTAGTCTTGGTGGGAAGAAATATTGCTTGCTTATTGTTGATGACTACTCAAGATATACATGGGTATACTTCTTCAAGTTGAAAAGTGAGACCCAACAAAACTTCATCAACTTTGTCAACATGGTTCAACGTTAATACAATGTCCCTGTGTTGGTGATAAGGAGTGACAACGGCACCGAGTTCAAGGAGAACACCTTGAATGGATATGGTGTAGCTGAGAGAAAGAACTGGACATTAATGGATATGGCTAGGTCTATGTTGGCAGAGCTTAAGTCTCCATACAACTTTTGGGTTGAGGCAATCTCCACTGCATGCCATGCATCAAATCGGCTCTACCTTCGCAAATAATTGATCAAGACTCCATATGAAATACTTACCGGTAACAAGCCCAACGTTTCATACTTACGAGTGTTTGGTTGTAAGTGTTTCCATCTCATAAAAGGTATTCGTTTGTCCAAATTTGATTCCAAACATTGAGAGGGTATTTTGGTTGTCTATGGTCTCGAGTACCACACTTATAGAATCTATGATAAACTCTCCAGAGTTTTCATAGAATCTTGTAGTGTGGTTTTCGAAGAATATGATGGTCCCCAAGCGGGGTTTGCTGATGTTTGTGATGTAGATGATGAAATACCTCAAGATGCCATAAGAAGAATGGGTGCGGGATTCATCCGCCCCATTAAGGAACCCCCTGTGGCAGATCGAGAAGAACTATGCTCTACTCAAGCGGATCCCTCATCTTCACAACATCAATAAGCTCCTACTATTGAAACAAATTATGACCCAAGCCATATAAAAACTAAGAACCCTCACCAAGTTAATCGGGAGGGAAGCTCTATGGAGGATGATCCAGCCTCCCCATTGACCGGATTGTCCAGCCCTACGTAGTCAGTTGCACAAGGAAGATTTATTCAATCATTGACAAGATCACCTCAACGCCTTTCTAGTACTGTGCCTGATCAAGACCAAGGTCAACCCATGTCTCATAATGTTGAGAATGAACCCATTGATGATCAAGGTCAAGTTGATGGTCAAGACGAGGACCAAAATGATGAAGAGATCCCCACAAGAAACAATAAGGAGATCGAAACTTGTCACAAAGCTAGAGTGGATATAATGTTGGAAATAAGAGAACACACTCTTGAGAATGTTCTTGGTGATATAAGGAGTGGAATTTCCACTCGGGCGCAATTGAAGCATTTTGGTTAGCATCAAGCACATATATCCATGGTGGAACCCAAGAAAGTGTGGGAAGCTCTTGAAGATTCAGATTGGGTATAAGAAATGCATAAAGAGCTCAACAACTTTGAGAGAAATAAAGTATGTAAGTTAGTTGAGAAGCCGAAAGATTGCCGCGATGTTATTGGCACTAAGTGGATATTCAAGAACAAGCAATATGAACATGGAATTGTTGTAAGGAACAAGGGAAGATTGGTATCTCAAGGGTTCTCTCAAATTGAAGGAATTTATTATGGAGATACATATGCTCACGTGGCTCGCCTTGAGACCATCCATATCATTCTTGCATATGCGGCACATCATAACTTTAAATTGCAACAAATGGATGTGGAAAGTTCTTTTATAAATGGTCCATTGCATGAGTTGGTCTATGTTAAGAAACCCCCAGGGTTCGAGGATCCCAACTTCCCAAACCATGTCTACAATCTTGATAAGGCACTCTATGGGCTTAAACAAGCTCCACGCACGTGGTACGAGCACCTTAGAGAGTTTTTGTTAGACCGTAGGTTTGAGGTTGGGAAAATCGATCCCACTCTTTTTACTAAGAAGGTTAATGGGGAGCTTTTCATATGCCAAATATATGTTGATGATATTATCTTTGGCTCATCTAACAAAGCTTTTAGTGATGAATTCTCAAAGCTTATGACAAATAGGTTCAGGATGTCTATGATGGGAGAGTTGAGGGTATTTCTTGGTTTTGAGATCAGGCAAGTAAGAGGAGGAATCGTCTTCAATCACGCCAAGTATACTCAAGACATGCTCAAGAATTTCAACATGAAATATCCAAATGGAGCTCCTACTCCCATAGCAACCAAGACTCATCTTGAACTAAATCCAAATGGTGGAAATGTGGATCAAAAGGTATACCGGTCTATGATTGGTTCTTTGCTTTACCTTTATGCATCTAGACCTGATATTGTGTTAAGTGTAGGAGTATGTGCAAGATATCAAGCGGCTCCTAAAGAAAGCCACTTGATTGCGGTCAAAAGAATCTTTCGATATTTGGTTGATACCCCAACTATGGTGTGTGGTACCCTAGGGGTTCAACATTATTTCTTTGTGGGTACACGGATTCGGATTGGGCTAGTGACAATGATGATAGGAAATCAACCTTTGGGACTTGCCAATTCCTTGGTAGGTCCTTGGTGTGTTGGTATTCCAAGAAGCAAAATTGTATCTCTCTCCACTGCCAAAACCGAATATGTGGTAGCTGCTAGTGCATGCACTCAATTTTTATGGATGAGGAAAACTTTAAAGGAATATGGTGTCCAATGTGACAACATGCCTCTTTTATGTGACAATGAAATTGCTATCAAGATTGCCTACAACTCGGTGGATCATACAAGGACAAATCATATTGAGATTCGTCATTGTTACATTAGAGATCATGTTACCCGAGGAGATATTGAGCTATCTTATGTATCAACCAAAGACCAACTTGCTGATATATTCATGAAGCCACTTGATGAAGCAAGGTTTTGCTATTTGAGGAATGAGCTAAATATTGTAGATTCAAGGAGTTTGACTTGATCATCTTGCATACACAACTATAACTTGATCAGTGTTTGGTTTAATTGCAGGCATGGAGATAGGGGGTGTGGTCCTAATACATTGGGCTATCCCTTCCCCATAATGCCAAGATTAAGTAGATCAATTCTCTTAATATAATTTTGTGATATGTGAGCTTAATTGATGAGTGGTGGCTATGAACCAAAGGATAATTCTATGCGGTGTCATGCCTCACTCTTACATGGTGTCCTCGGCCACCGCCCTCTTCTTTAAGAAGAGTTGGTTCTTTGTTCGATTAAATTGGAGTTTCATTTGACATTAATTTTGGATTTTGCTATCTTTTGGATCTTCATAGTATGGATCTTATCCCAAGCCTCATAACCTTACCTAAAAACATGCTCTCTATCATATATTTCACCATACTTGAATCTGGCATTTTTGGTCAAAGAGGACCGGAGTTTCTGGTGTGTAGACACCGGAGTCTCCGGTCAGACCGGAGTTTCCGGTCTAGTGGATAGGAGTCTATAGTTTGAAACGGTTTCGGGCTCTGACTTAAGGGAGGTCAGGGTGAAAGAGGCACAAAACTCTTTCTTCCACCCCTGACTCTCCCGCTCTCACATGTCGCCTCCTCCTCCAAAATCACCGCCCCGTGGCACTGAAGCCGCTGGGATCCGCCGTGCCGCTAGCCAACTCCACCCTCTCCACCCTTGGGTCGTTTCCCACTGGTGGAATCACTCCAATGGACAAATATGGTACCCTCTCTCTCACCATGAACCTAGGGTTCACCCCCTTCATTTATTTTGAGTAATGTACTAATTTTTCCCACTAGAAACACATGGCTGCGTGCACTTATATCACATTAGTCTCAAATCTTTGCCCGATCTGCTAGAAATAATGCCTCCCGCAGCCTCCATGTGCAACCCGAGTCTCTATACCGGAGATTCCGGTCCGCCTGACCAGAGACTCTGGTGTAGACTGGAGATTTCAATGTTGCACACCGGAGACTCTAGTGTGACTTACTTCTAGCACATCTTGCAAGGATTTGAGGGTCTTGTTTTTATATCCGGGACATATGTGCTTACCTCCATGCTATCCCCTTCAACTATATTCACAGGTGGCTCTGGTTCTCTTCATCCACCTCGTACAAAGGTCAAGTCAAAAAGAAGTGACCCACAATTTGATGAGTTAGATCGGAAGTATGTTACTCCACCATCTAACCGGAGGCAACTAGCTAGATATGCTGCATATATACAAAGGGAACATGAGCGCATTGATGAAGAAAGTTAGGCCAAAAGGGCAAAATATGACAACCTGCAGTCTTTGGCTCACATGTCCAAAAAGGAATACCGAGAGCTGTGCAAGATGAAATTCTATGACATGCCTAGAACCAGTGATGACCCATGTTATTGGAGGAAGGAGCAAAAAGTGTTCATGCAATATATATATTGCAAGCTCACCAAGTCCCCCAGTTTTCCCTCAAAGGTATATGGACCTCGAGTACATGCGTGCCAGCAACTACTTCGCTGATGCTGTGTGGATTACTGATAAGCTTGGATTGCATGGGCTAATGGAGCTCCGAGAGAATTACAACATCACCCTTGTCCAAAAATTCTATGCCACAGTTGTGTTTGGGACTGATCAGGGAAGGACCATGACTTGGATGACTGGTAACTTCCATTGCACTTCAAACTTCTTTGATTTTGACAGTATCATCCATGCGACTTTCCAGGGTGTGTCTGTTCATGTTGGGCACCATATGCATGATGCTGCTCTTGGTGATAACAAGAACAAGCTGGCACCTCTCTATGGCAGCAAGGGTATCATTGGTGAGTCCAAGGGCCTCAAGCCTCTCTACAGCTTACTGTTGAGGATATTTCGCCACACCATTTCCCCCAGTGCTGGCAATGATGATGCTATTATATGTGGCCTTGTCAACTTGCTCCACCATGATACAAGGTATACTGTGCTGACCCTAATGCTGAAGGATATTCTATTGACATCATGGACTTAATTTTTTAGGAGATGCATCATGCTATTCTCTTCAAGAAATCTCCTCCATATGAAGCACTTGCAATGAGGCTCATCAACACTCAGCCCCATGGTTCACCTCTTGCCCTTCCTCCTAATCTTGTGGAGCATGCCCCTGTGTCTCTCCAAAATAAAGGGAGTATGGGGACCGCTCCTAGGCGTTCTTATGCAAATGAGGAGGATGAGATTTATGAGATAGAGCGGGCTCCCACTCCTCCAAGGGGCTCTAGGAGGAAGAATGCCTCCAATGCTCATATACCTCCCGTCACCCGTGAGTATGTCCAGGAAAAGGTCAAGAAGGCCTCACTTTGGGAGAAGACTCTATGCTGCATGAAAGTGGACATTCACAAGGAACAACATGCCTCATACAAGAGAACCCGCAGAATTGAGAAACTCCTCAAGGAAATCAGGCTCAGGATGAAGAGGAAGAAGAGGGAGAATACATAGATGAGCATGGGGTTGATCCATCTATGGAATCTGATCACACTCTCTTGTTTGGGGCATGGAATGCACAACAGGACATCCTAGTGGATTGGAAGACCTTCTCAGAGGTCACTTCAGCCTTAGGCTCCTAGGGTACTGCCTCCTCTCGCCCTCATGGCAAAGGGCCTGTAGCTCTAGGTGGTGGTGATGACTATGCGGAATATGCGGACGAGGATGAGGATATGGATGAGGACGACGACAATGATGACTACGAGTGATCTCTTGGGGCATTAGCTTGGTCTTTTCCCTTTTTGGCATCTCGATGCCAAAGCGGGAGAATATGTCTACTTAGATCATCGGGATTTGCATGGGTTGGGGCATTTGGTCGTTTGTTTCCTATTGCCTGTTATCTTAAAATTTCGAACATTTTCTTTATTTGGTTCTTGTGAAACTATATATGTGTGTGTGTGGACATGCTATGCCCATTCTATTATTGTAATGGTTAAAACTCTACTCCATGATTAGTTTCTATTACCTGACATGCTTGTATTACATGATTATCTTGCTACACATCATCAGGGGAGCATAGTTATGTTTCATATTAAGATTTCCATGCAAAACCTCTTTTTGTCATCGAACACGGGGAGATTGAAAGGACATTTATTGTCTTAATTAGTTTTGGTGTTCGTTAACAACTTGAGGATAATTCTATATTGTGCTGATGTTGCTAGGTTAATATACTGAAAAGAGAAAACCCATGGCATAGTGGAAAAATTCCTGGAAGAAACAAATGTTTCCTGGAGATTCGAGACCAGAGTCTCTAGTGTGCAGACACCAAAGTCTCCGGTGTGGTCCGGAGTTTCGCCTCAAATCTCCGGAGTGGATCCAAGATGAAGCCCAGGACATTCTGTATGGGGGTCCTGATACGGACCAGATGTTGGTCGAAATTTCTGGTGTTCGCGGTCAGATCAGAGTCTCTAGAGTGAAAAGTCCGGAGTCTCTGGTGTGCCCTAGTTCGGAGTTTTGGAGAAGTCCCCGGAGGGAGTTTTTAGACCAGGCCCAGGATATTCTGTATAGGGGTCCAGAGATGGACCGAAGACAGACTGGAGTCTCCGGTCTAAGGCAAGTGCAGAACAGAGTTTCCAGTCTCCAGACCGGAATCTCCGGTGTGGAATATCCCCAATGGGCAGAAAATAGTATGTGGTAGTGGGGGCTATAAATAGAGGACCTCATCCCCTACCTCTAGCTGCTCGTTTCAGAAAGGAAGAACCCCCACCCTTGATCCACTAAATAAACAACATATCTACCTCCAACCATCCAAAGTCCTTAATCTTTGGAGAATAGAAGTAGGAGGCCTTGATCTACAGCTTCACCAAGAGAGATCTTCATTTCCCCCTCATTCACTTGAGGGCCCTTGCTCTAGTGTTTGATTGGAAACCCTAGTTCTTGATTTGGTTCTTACAAGCTTGTCTTTGATTGTTGTGGCAACTTGCTTGTATTCGGGAGCCTCCAATTCAGTTGTGGATGTGTGCCTCGAACTTGTTTTAAAGGTGTCGGCTTCCACCTCAAAGGTTGATGATATAGCGGAAGAGTGAATCGATCCCTTTGGGGTGAGGTTCATCGGAGAACAAGTGAGGCCTTTCGTGGAATTGGTGGTTTGAAACCACCCCCTCTCCAAATGCAGACGTACCTCCCCTCAAAAGGAAGGAACTGTGGGAAATCATCCTTGTGTCTCCGTGTGCTCCACTTTGGTTACTTCTATCCTTTACTGCACTTTACTTATATCTTTCTCTTGCTTAGTTATCTGTTCTAGTTTGACATATAGGTAAGTTCACTTAGTTGCATATGTAGAGAATTTACCATTTGTGTCAAACCCTAAATTTAAAAAGAGTAAAATTTTAAGTAGCACCTATTCACCCCCCCTCTAGGTGCCCATAGGATCCTTTCACTATGGGAATTGGTTTTAAGGGTATTTAGATATACAAGCTTTGCTTGTATGAATTTTTTGGGCTAGCAAAAAGATCTACAAGTATGCCATTGGATTCATAGTGCCCAACATTTATCATCACACAATGCTCCTTAGTATTAAACATCACTAAATAAGGCACTATCAAATTATCGTTCATTAAAGTATTTGAGCTAGCAACACTAAGCATGACTTTGAATTCAGCTTTTTGCTTTCATTCCCTCTTCTTTTGATAGCACACAACTCATTCTCATCAAGGAATTTAATCATGGGATAGATTGTTTTAGTAGATATTTCCTAAGAATGAAAAACATCTATATCATGGTGGTTTCATTTATTCTCAAGGAAACATGAAAACTATACATAAAACTAGACAAAGACGCCCAAGTTTCGACGATCATTCTATGTTGCTTAAAAACAAAGTTTAGAGGTTTGCAAACTGAGAGTTTGATAGGTATAGTGGGGTTACTTGGGCATCCCCAAGCTTATGGTATTCACCATTATTGGATAAATCTTAGTGTGGTGTTCCTCCATTCCCTGTCAAAAAACTTCAACATAAAACTTTCTCCCATTTCTTTTCTATTGGGTGACATTAGTGGTACAAAGATATAGTACTAGCTGTGATAAAAGTCCCAAATAAAATTTTGTTTTAAATGTCCAGAGAGTTACTTAAGTGTCCAATATCCATATATTATCAAAAGACTCAAAAATAATCAAATCAAAACTCAAAAAGGCCACACTTTCAACTAAAGACAGATTTTGTTCAGAAAACAGCAGCTGCAGAGCGTATTTATTTCGCCCACTGAAACATGTCAGAAATTTTAGCCAAATTTTGTGCCCATAGAGGATGAAAAGTTGTAACTTCAGTAGGAAATATAGCTCAATCGGAGTTACATAAAACAACATAAAAACTGTTTGGTAAACAACAGTGTGCAGAAGTTTTCAACTCCAAATATATGTTTCAGCTTTTAACATCCAAAATGGGTAAAACTTGGTACTTTATGTTTGTAAATATAAAAAAAATATAAAACCTTTATTTTAACAGATAACAAATGTCCAAAAACCAAAAACCTAAAAGAAGCAAAAAGAACCAAGAAAGAATCAAGAGAAGCAAACAAAGAAGAAACAAAATCTTTTTATGATTTTTGTTTTATGAAAGATGAAAAGCAAGAAGCAAAAAAAATGAAAAGGCATAAAATATTTTTGTTGTTTGGGTTTTATAAAAACAACAACCAAATGAAAAAAAAGCATAAAATATTTTTGTTGTTTTTGTTTTAAGAAAAACAAGAAGCAAATAAGAACCAAATGAAGAACCATAAAATGTTTTAAAGTTTAAAAAACAAAAGGCAAGAAGGAGCAAAAAGAACCAAATAAAAATAAAATATTTTTGGTATTTTGTTTTTGTAAAGAATATGCAAAATAATACCAAACAAAACAAAAAGGTAATTCAAACATGGTTTCCATAAACATACAAACAAAAACATGAAGGTAAAACTAAAACATGAGTTTGGAATGATATTACTTGAAATACTTGAAAGAAGAGGGGGATGTGTGGGCATACCCAAGTGTGTGGTCTTACTAGTTCTTGTCCTCTACTTCTTTCTCATCATATCATGTCAGTCATCTCAAACAAATAAATATTGTCATCTTCATGTTACTTCAATTCCTACAAAATGGTTAGTTCTCGAAACAAATGATATAATAGTTTCTACCATGATGCAAACTTTAGTAATTATTAGGAAACCATTTTATTCAAGAAGCTAATATATTACAAAATAGACACTGTTATTATTTTGTTTTTATGTGGGAAATTTTTAATTAATATAGGCTTTGCAATGTTTCCATTGGCATGAACAACACATGCTCAAGGTCGACCCTAACTTCTCCATTGCTAATCCTTCTTATTTTCTCTCCCAAAATTTATATTTAGTTAAAATCTTGAACTAATTGTTAAATATAGTAGCTAAAGTTATTTTATATATTAAATGCATATCAAGGTGTGCTCAAATATAATAGTATTTGAAAGCATATGGAGCACACCACAAAGCACATAAACATTAACATTTGAGTCTAACTTTCTTCCTATGCATTGGAATTTTATATATGAATAAATAGCAGCAAGGTTGTGGTATCCAATGCACATAATGATCAGGAGCTTGCATAAATAGAATGGAAAAATAAAGGGGGGTTTTATCTCTTCCTCTTTCATAATTATTGCAAGCATTAAAAGAAAACTTAATCTCATAGTTTTGAATATATTCACCATATAAAGACAAGTCATCTAATGAGCATAATCGATCATATAACTCAACTATATCACTTTCATCCTCACATATTATACAGAATTGTACCATATAGATGACTACTAGGCAATGAAAGATCATCATCATTATAAAAAGAGTTATTCATGGGAATTTGTGTGTTACCCTTGTTAGGAGTAGGAGATGGGTAGCTACTCCATTTTTCCTCCACTTTTTCTTCTTTATCTTATATATCCTTTTCTTTGGGATGCATGGGCATCCCCAAGCTTAGACTTTTGTCATCTTCTTCCCTAACACTTTCATCATGATTTCTTGCATTCAAAAAGTTAGTGCCCAAGGGAATATTAAAGCATTCAACATATTTGACTAGCATATAACAAATCATTGTGAAAATTTCCCATTATAATTTTTTGGGGTTTTAATTTCATATGCAAGGTACTAAAAATAATCTAGCAGTGCAAACAAGAAAGCACTACGCTCCATAGCAACGAAGCCAGAAAAGTATCTTGATAACCCCCAAGTGCAGGGGATCACCGTAGTACAGTTCGAGAAGTATCTGAGTGTCGAACCCACGAGGAGCTGAATGTAAACTATCTATTCTCTAAAGACATATAACCCACTTATATGGCCTTCTATGCAAAGCTAGGATCTAAATTGTGTGTGTGTGTGTGGTTGTTTTTGGTATTAACCAAAAAACAATAAAGTAGTTGAAATAAATACTATAAGTAAAATAATGCAAATGAAATGGAGATAGTGGAGTGGATGTGGATAATATATGGGAGCAAATGTTTAGGAAAATTGATATTTCATTCATTTGCTTGCCACAATTAGTGAACCACATATATAGTACTTTTATTGTTTCTTCTAGGAGGAGCCATAACTAGATACGAGCAAACACACCACTAGTGATTTATCCCAATGCCAATTAAGAACAAACAAGGGAATATTAAGACATAAAGTCTAACCACCGCATTTAGATCTAAGGTCCGCATGATAATACCCCTTCTGATTAACCATGAATTATTACTACATATAGTTCTAAGACTTGCGATTAGGCTTATGACAAACTTTGTCTATCCCTCATCCTATCAACATGCAACAGTGACAACCTATTGCACCCCCAACACATGTGTGTACTCATATGTTAGTGCATCAAGATCATCATAAACTATAACATATACATGTATGCAACCAAAACAAACTAGATCACAATTGCCATAACAATTCACTACTCAAACATCAACATAGTCATACAACAGATCATGGAAAAAATAATATATTGCATCATACATCATGTTTGCCAAGAGATTACAGTGGGGGATGATGAGCTTGCAGTAGATGGTGATGGAGATGAGCCTTCCCAAGAGGGAGAGGAGGCCATGGCTATTGGAATTATGCCCTAGAGGCAATAATAAATATGTTATTATTATAATTCTTGTTCATGATAATGTTTATATTCCACGCTAGAATTGTATTAAGCGGAAACTTTAATACTTGTGTGGTTTGTGAACAACACTGTGTCCCTAGTACGCCTCTATGGACTATCTCATTGATTAATGATGGTTAAGGTTTCCTAACCATGGACATGAGTTGTCGATTAATAATGAGATCATATCATTGGGAGAATGATATGATGGACAGACCCAAACTAAGCGAAGCAATTAGATCGTGTCATCGTGTTCATCTTTGCAAAGCTTTTCTTATGTCAAATATTGTATTCCTTAGACCATGAGATAATACAACTCCCTAGTATCGGAAGAAAGCTTTGAGGTCATCAAACGTCATCCTATGAGAGGGTGATCATAATGGTGTCTCTCAGGTGATCGGAAAGTACCTGTTGGGTTGTATGTATCGAGATGGGATTTGTCCCTCCCAAGTCGGAGAGATATACTTCGGTCCCACTCGGTAATCGATATCAACACCACTTGCAAGCATGTGGTTAAGGAGTTAATCACAAAG
Organism: Avena sativa; assembly: GCA_916181665.1. Classification (NCBI taxonomy): domain Eukaryota; kingdom Viridiplantae; phylum Streptophyta; class Magnoliopsida; order Poales; family Poaceae; genus Avena; species Avena sativa. The sequence continues at coordinate 211,186,780 of OV702280.1, read as the reverse complement.
TGATATCGGATTACGGAACGAGTAAAGTACTTGCTGTGAACGAGATTGAACTAGGTATGACGGTACCGACGATCAAATCTCGGGCAAGTAAAATATCGCGAGACGAAGGGAATATATATATGGGATTGATTGAATCCTGGCATCGTGGTTCATCCGATATGATCATCGATGAATGTGTGGGAGTCAATATGGGTTTCCAGACCCCGCTGTTGATTATTGATAGAAGATCATGTCTGCATATTCTCGAACCCGAAGGGTCACACACTTAACGTGTCTCGACGCTAGGATAGATTGGATAATTGGTTTATGAGTTTTTGTTCGGAGTCTCGGATGGGATCCGAGACATCACGAGAGGTTCCGGAATGGTCCGGAGAATAAGATTCATATAAGGCAGTGCAGTTTTTGGAGTTCGGAATTGTTCCGGGTTAATCGGTATTGTACCGGAAGCTTCTAGAACCTTCCGGAAGGGGGCCAACGTGGTCCCACCTTCCGGGAGGGGGCATGGGCCTATGAGGGAGTTCCCTGGCTGCATTGGGCCAGGGGAACAAGGCCCCATAGGGCCCAGCCGGCCAACCAAGGGATAAACCCTAATTGGACCTTCTAGAAGGGGGGGGTTTCCTTGCCCCCCACTCCTCCCTCCTTTGGCCGCCGGCCTAGTCTTGGGGGAGGGGCTAGGGCTGGCGCCCACCCCTCTATATATATAGGGCTGGGGCGCACCACCCCCCACACCTTCCCCTCAAGCCTAGTTGCCCTGCTGCCCTCCTCTCTCTCCCTCCCGACTGTGTGTAGGCGAAGCCCTGCTGCAGAAACTCTCCACCAATTGCACCGCGCCGTCGCGTTGTAGATCCAATCCATCTCTCCACCATACTTGCTGGAGCAAGGAAGGAGGAGACGTTGAGGTGCTGCACGTGTGCATCTCATGGAGGCATCGCCAATTGTGGTGCTAGATCGGATCGGATCGCGAGGAGGAGAAGCGAGTACGACTACATCACCCACGTTCCGACGAACGTTCCGCTGTGCGAATCTTCAAGGGTATGAAGATCTAATCCAATCTCTCTCGTTGTTTGCATCTCCTAGATTAAATCTTGGCTTCCCTCTGTTCGCATCCGTAGAAAATTTTGATTTACTTTGCCGCGAAACCCTTCAGTGGTATCAGAGCTAGATCTATGCGTAGATGTGTTTCACGAGTAGAACGCAACATGGTTGTTGCGGGCGTTGATGTTTTCTGTTGCAAGCCTCTTGTTTGTGTTCTTCTTATGACGCGGGATAGTGAGATTGAAGCGGTCCAGGCCAACCTTACGCGACGTCGTTCGCGAGACCGGCTCCGCACTTGACGTATGGCTTGTTCCACACATGCGGCTGGTGGATGCCAGTTTCTCTCACTATAGTTGTCATGGGATTTACACCGGAGTTTGGCAACCATAATATCACCGTTGTGGATTTCCGTAGGTAAGAATCGTTCTTAGCTTCTACTCCCATAAGCCACGTAAAACATGCAACAACAAAGTAGAGGCGTCTAACTTGTTTTTGCAGGGAGTGTTTTCTGTGATATGGTATGGCCCAAGATGTGATGTGTATAATGTATGCGATGATCATGTTTTGTAATGTTTCACGAATTGCATGTCGATGAGTACACAACCGGCAGGAGACATATGGTTGTCTTTATAATTGTGTATGACCTGTGTGTCAACTTCTTATACGCCATGTAATAGTTTCACTTTATCGCTAAGTAGTTAGCAATAGTTGTAGTTGCTATTCATGGTGGAGGCAATCATGGTGGAGTGATGGAGATCATGCCGGCACGCACAAGATGGAGATCATTGCGCGAAGATTGGCTATACCATGTCACATAAAGTTATATGCATGTGATGTTTATCCTTTTATGTATCTTATTATGCTTAGATCGTGATGGTAGCATTATAAGATGATTCCTCACTTAAAGATCAAGATAAAACTGTGTTCTCCCCAAGTATGCACCGTTGCGAAAGTTCGTTGTGTCCAAGCATCATGTGATGATCGGGTGCTATAGACTCTACGTTCACATACAACGGGTGCAAGCCAGTTTTGCACACGCGGAAATACTTGGGTCTAACTTGACGAGCCTAGAATGTACAGACATGGCCTCGGAACACATGAACCGAAAGGTTAAACATGAGTCATATGAATGATATGATCGACACTTCGTTGTCCACCATTGAAACCACATCTCTTCTCGTGAAGATCGGATTAGGTGTGGTCAATTTGGATCATGTTCACTAAACAACTTGAGGGATGTTGAATTTAGTGGGAGTTCATCTAGTAATTTGATTAAGTTGAACTATTTATCATGAACATAGTCTAAATTGTACTTGCAAATACTGTAGATCAAATGGCTAAGTCCAACTTCAACTTCAACGTTTTTGCTGAGATAGAAAAGCTTAGAATCAATGGGTCTAACTTCACCAAATGGTTCCGCAATCTGAGAATCATTCTCGCTGGCGGACAAAAGGACTATGTCCTTGAGAAAGCGCTAGGTGACGCCCCTGCTATAGATGCGCCGGCTGATGAGAAAGCTGTTTATCAGTCGCGCAAGGATGATTATGATTTGATTAAGATCGCCATGTTGTTTGCTATGGAATCGGATCTTCAAAATCGTTTTGAGGAGTTCGCCGATCCCTTTGAGATTCTTGAGGAGCTGAAAACTATGTTTCAGACTCAGGCCCGTTCTGAGAGATATGAGATCTCTAAGAAATTCTTTAACTGCAAGATGGAGGAAGGGAGTTCCGTTAGTGATCACGCCATTAAGATGTCGGGCTACACTCAACGCCTTGAGCAACTGGACTGCAAGATTCCAGAGGAGCTCAAGATTGACAGAGTTCTGCAGTCACTCCCTCCTAGCTACAAAAGTTTTGTAGTTGTTGCTCACAATCAGATTGGTTCCACTGATATGATCACTGAGCTCTTCGCTAAGATGAAAGTAGCGGAGGTGGACATCAAAAAGGATAATCATGTGTTGATGGTCAACAAGCCCCCCACCTTCAAGAAAGGTAAGGGTGCAAAGAAGCCCTTCAAGAAAGGCGGCGGCAAGCGCGTTGCCCCTGCTGAGAAGAAGCTCAGGTCTGGTCCTAAGCCGGACACTGAGTGCTTCTATTGCAAGGACAAGGGTCACTAGAAGCGCAACTGTCCGAAGTACTTAGCGGACAAGAAGGCTGGCACCATCAAAGGTATATTTGATATACATTTTATTGATGTTTTCCTTACTAGCCCTCGTTGTAGTGCCTGGGTATTTGATACTGGTTCAGTTGCTAATATTTCTAACTCGAAACAGGAGCTACGGAATAGACGGCGGCTTGCGAGGGATGAGGTGACGATGCGCGTTGGCAACGGATCAAGAGTTGATGTGATGGCCGTCGGCACGCTCTCCTTAGTTTTACCTTCGGGATTAGTTTTAAACCTCAATAAATGTTATTATGCGCCTGCGTTGAGCATGAACATTATTTCTGGATCTTGTTTATTGCAAGACGGTTATTCATTTAAATCGGAGAATAATGTTTGTTCTATTTATATGAGTAACATCTTTTATGGTCATGCACCTATTGTGAATGGTTTATTTCTTCTAAATCTCGAAAGGGATGAAACACACATCCATAACATTGAGGCTAAGAGATGCAAAGTAGATAGTGATAATACTACTTATTTGTGGCACTGTCGTCTAGGTCATATTGGTGTAAAACGCATGAAGAAACTCCATTCTGATGGACTTTTGGAGTCTCTTGATTTTGAATCATTTGACACATGCGAACCATGCCTCATGGGCAAGATGATCAAAACCCCGTTCTCCGGAATGATGGAGAGAGCAACGGACTTGTTGGAAATCATACATACCGATGTATGCGGACCAATGAGTGTTTCGACGCGCGGTGGATATCGTTATTTTCTCACTTTTACCGATGACTTAAGTAGATATGGGTATATCTATTTAATGAAACATAAATCTGAAACATCTGAAAAAGTTCAAAGAATTTCAGAATGAAGTGGAGAACCATCGTAACAGAAAGATTAAGTTTCTACGATCCGATCGTGGAGGTGAATATTTGAGTTATGATTTTCTCACGCATCTTAAAGCAAGCGGAATCGTTTCGCAACTCACGCCACCCGAAACACCACAGCGCAATGGTGTGTCTGAACGCCGGAATCGAACTCTATTAGATATGGTCCGATCGATGATGTCTCTTACTGATTTTCCGTTATCATTTTGGGGTTATGCATTAGAAACCGCTGCATTCACTTTAAATAGGGCACCATCTAAATCCGTTGAGACGACACCATATGAACTGTGGTTTGGTGCTAAACCTAAGTTGTCGTTTCTTAAAGTTTGGGGATGCGAAGCTTACGTCAAGAAGTTGATGCCGGACAAGCTCGAACCCAAAGCGGAGAAATGTGTCTTCATAGGATACCCTAAGGAAACTATTGGGTATACCTTCTATCACAGAACCGAAGGCAAAGTGTTTGTCGCAAAGAACGGTTCCTTTCTTGAGAAGGAGTTTCTCTCGAAAGAAGTGAGTGGGAGGAAAGTAGAGCTAGACAAGGTTATTGAACCTTCTCTTGAATTGGAGAGTAGCGCAGCAACTGAAATTGTTCCAGTGCCGCCTGCACCAACAATAGAGGAAGCTAATGACAAGGATCATGAAGCTTCGGACGATGCTGCTACTGAACGTCGCAGGTCGACAAGGTCGCGTGCCCCTCCTGAGTGGTACGACAACCCTGTCTTGACTGTCTTGTTGGTAGAAGACAGTGAACCTACGAACTATGAGGAAGCGATGATGAGCCCAGACTCTGAGAAATGGCTAGAAGCCATGAAATCCGAATTGGGATCCATGAGCGAAAACCAAGTATGGACTTTGGTGGACCCTCCTAGCGACCGAAAGGCCGTTGAGTGCAAATGGATCTTCAAGAAGAAAACGGACGCGGATGGTAATGTTACCATCTATAAAGCACGGCTTGTCGCGAAAGGTTTTCGACAAGTTCAAGGTGTTGACTACGATGAGACTTTCTCTCCCGTAGCGATGTTTAAGTCCATTCGGATTTTATTAGCAATTGCTGTGTTTCATGATTATGAAATATGGCAGATGGATGTCAAGACTGATTTCCTCAATGGCAACATTGATGAAGAGTTGTATATGATGCAACCCGAAGGTTTTGTCGATCCTAAGGATGCTGATAAAGTATGAAAACTTCAGCGTTCTATTTATGGACTGAAGCAAGCATCTCGGAGTTGGAACCTTCGTTTTGATCAAGTGATCAAGATCTTTGGATTTGTTCCAAATTGCTACGAAGCTTGCATCTACAAGAAAGTGAGTGGGAGCTCGGTGACATTTCTAGTACTATATGTGGATGACATATTGATTATTGGAAATGACATTAACATGCTTAACGATGTGAAGAGTTATTTGAACAAGTGTTTTTCAATGAAAGACCTAGGTGAAGCTGCTTATATATTGGGCATCAAAATCTATAGAGATAGACAAAGACGGCTGATAGCTTTAAGCCAGAGTACATACCTAGACAAAGTTCTGAAAAGGTTCAGATTGGATAAGGCAAAGAAAGGTTCAGTGCCTATGTTGTCAGGTAAGATATTGAGCAAGGCTCAGTGTCCAGCTACGGTAAATGATAGGGAAGCTATGAGCAAAGTGCCTTATGCCTCGGCCATATGTTCTATCATGTATGCCATGCTGTGTACTAGACCGGATGTGTCCAATGCTCTTAGTTTGACGAGAAGATATCAAAGTGATCCAGGAGTGGAACACTGGACAGCCGTGAAGAACATCCTAAAGTACCTAAATAGGACTAAAGAAATGTTCTTAGTCTATGGGGGTGATGAACAGCTCGTCGTAAAAGGTTACGTCGACGCTAGTTTTGACACCGACAAGGATGATTCTTAATCTCAGACAGGATACGTGTATATTTTGAATGGAGGAGCTGTGAGCTGGAGAAGCTGCAAGCAAAGCGTGATCGCGGGATCTACAGTAGAAGCGGAGTACATGGCTGCTGCAGAAGCGTCAAGTGAAGGAGTTTGGATCAGGAACTTCATCACTGAGCTTGGCGTGGTTCCAAGTGCATTGGACCCACTAGAGATATTGTGTGACAACACTGGCGCCATAGCACTTGCTAAGGAACCAAGATATCATCCAAAGACCAAGCATATCAACCGCAAGTTTCATATAATCCGAGATTATATAGCAGATGGAGATCTGAAGATTAGCAAAGTACATACAGATCTGAATGTCGCAGATCCATTGACTAAACCTCTTCCACGTGTAAAACATGATCAGCACCTCAGTGCCATGGGTGTGAGATTGTTGCCAAATGTAAACTAGATTATTGACTCTAGTGCAAGTGGGAGACTGTTGGAATTATGCCCTAGAGGCAATAATAAAGATGTTATTATTATAATTCTTGTTCATGATAATGTTTATATTCCATGCTAGAATTGTATTAAGCGGAAACTTTAATACTTGTGTGGTTTGTGAACAACACCATGTCCCTAGTACGCCTCTATGGACTAGCTCATTGATTAATGATGGTTAAGGTTTCCTAACCATGGACATGAGTTGTCGATTAATAATGAGATCATATCATTGCGAGAATGATATGATGGATAGACCCAAACTAAGCGAAGCAATTAGATCGTGTCATCGTGTTCATCTTTGCGAAGCTTTTCTTATGTCAAATATTGTATTCCTTAGACCATGAGATAATAAAACTCCCTAGTATCGGAAGAAAGCTTTGAGGTCATCAAACGTCATCCTATGAGAGGGTGATCATAATGGTGTCTCTCAGGTGATCGGAAAGTACCTGTTGGGTTGTATGTATCGAGATGGGATTTGTCCCTCCCAAGTCGGAGAGATATACTTCGGTCCCACTCGGTAATCGATATCAACACCGCTTGCAAGCATGTGGTTAAGGAGTTAATCACAAAGTGATATCAGATTATGGAACGAGTAAAGTACTTGCTGTGAACGAGATTGAACTAGGTATGACGGTACCGACGATCAAATCTCGGGCAAGTAAAATATCGCGAGATGAAGGGAATATATATATGGGATTGATTGAATCCTGGCATCGTGGTTCATCCGATATGATCATCTATGAATGTGTGGGAGTCAATATGGGTTTCCAGACCCCGCTGTTGATTATTGATAGAAGAGCATGTCTGCATATTCTCGAACCCGAAGGGTCACACACTTAACGAGTCTCGAAGCTAGGATAGATTGGATAATTGGTTTATGAGTTTTTGTTCAAAGTCTCGGATGGGATCCGAGACATCACGAGAGGTTCCGGAATGGTCCGGAGAATAGGATTCATATAAGGCAGTGCAGTTTTTGGAGTTCGGAATTGTTCCGGGTTAATCGGTATTGTACCGGAAGCTTCTAGAACCTTCCGGAAGGGGGCCAACGTGGTCCCACCTTCCGGGAGGGGGCATGGGCCTATGAGGGAGTGCCCTGGCCGCATTGGGCCAGGGGCACAAGGCCCCATAGGGCCCAGCCGGCCAACCAAGGGATAAACCCTAATTGGACCTTCTAGAAGGGGGGGTTTCCTTGCCCCCCACTCCTCCCTCCTTTGGCCGCCGGCCTAGGCTTGGGGGAGGGGCTAGGGCTGGCGCCCACCCCTCTATATATAGAGGGCTGGGGCACACCACTCCCCCACACCTTCCCCTCAAGCCTAGTCGCCCTGCTGCCCTCCTCTCTCTCTCCCTCCCGACTGCGTGTAGGCGAAGCCCTGCTGCAGAAACTCTCCACCAATTGCACCGCGCCGTCGCGTTGTAGATCCAATCCATCTCTCCACCATACTTGCTGTACCAAGGAAGGAGGATACGTCGAGGTGCTGCACGTGTGCATCGCACGGAGGCATCGCCACTTGTGGTGCTAGATCGGATCGGATCGCGAGGAGGAGAAGCGAGTACGACTACATCACCCACGTTCCGACGAACGTTCCGCTGTGCGAATCTTCAAGGGTATGAAGATCTAATCCAATCTCTCTCGTTGTTTGCATCTCCTAGATTAGATCTTGGCTTCCCTCTGTTCGCATCCGTAGAAAATTTTGATTTACTATGCCGCGAAACCCTTCAATGGCATGGTGGAGAGGCGGCGCCCCGACGGCTCCCTAGGGAGACGGAGGCCCTAGGGAATGGAGGCCCCATGCACCTTATTCTTACTTGGACATGGTGATGGTGTGGAGGAGCTTATACCCCTCCTTGGGACTGCAAGGAGGGGGATTTTCATGGCTATGGGTGGATGCCTCAAAAAAATAGGGTTTCCCCTTAATATATAGTGGTGGAGATGCAATATTGTTGATGGGATTGATGCTCATTTGATTCAAGGGATATTAGGCATCTCTAGAACCTTCCTAGGAGTCCCCTCTATCCTTAATGAGTTCATCAAGTCGTGGTTGGGCCGAAATCCTCAAAGATGGAAGGAGTTGAGTCAATCACATCACATATTTTCGGAGTCTCAAAATTGCTTCTATCCTCCGCAGTAATAAGGCTATAAAAATGCATCCGGACTCCGCTTGAGATGAATTTTATGCCTGAGTTATTATGCATAAAATTCCCCACAACTTTCCTCTCTACACATTTTCCATTGGACGTCATCTTCAGGGTCGTTTCTGGCAATCTTCTATGAGTTCTGTAGGAACAAATTCTAGGAATTTCCAGATTTTACCATAATGAGCGGTTTCCTTCCATATTTGTGTATTTTTTACAAAAAAAAGTGTAAACCAATAACTTGTATACTTTTTAAACTATTAGTAGGTTAGTCCCAATAAATATAATAATGTTGCAAAATAATAATGATTTTGAAGGATGCATTTTACATGCATCAGATGGCGGCGAGCGTGGGACTCGGTTGCTTTTACGATTCAAAATGAGGGTGTTTTCTGCAAAAAAAACATGATTTTCAAAAAATATACTTGTGGCGCACCTGGACCCCTACCCGTGGCGCACTACGCCACGGGTAACTCTTACTCGCTGCGCGAGCTGCATGTCGCACGGCTAGTGCACCACAGGTAATGAAAAACAGTGCCACAAGTTGCCTTTTCCCTAGTAGTGTCTGATTCTTCGATGAAGGTGGAACAAGAAATCGAGAGCAAGCTTTGTGAGATTTTTGAATGTGAAGAAACTATGGCGCACCAACGTTCTCGGGTGGATTGGCTTCATGAGGGAGACCACAACACCTCGTTCTTCCATGCAAAGGCCTCTGCCTACAAACTTACCAACAAGATCAGTCCGTTGGTGCGAGAGGATGGGTCTAAGCGTGAACCATATGGAGAGATTAAAGGTATGGTTCATTATTTCTATGAACAACTTTTTCCTTTTGAACTGTGTGATTCCGTGGATGTAGTCCTCGATGCTATTCCTGTCAAGGTCACAACTGAGATGAATTTAGAACTATGCAAGCCATACAATGATGAGGAGATCGAGACTTCCTTGTTCCAAATGGGCCTACAAAGGCTCCGGGACCGGATGGCTTCCTGGATCTTTTTATCAAACCCATTGGGACTTTTTCAAGGATGAAATTTGTGATGCCGTGAGGAGATTTTTGTGTCGAGGGGAGATTACTGAAGGTCTGTGCGATTCTATTATTGTACTGATCCCTAAAGTTGCCAAGCAGAAGCATCTAAAGAATTTTTTTCCTATAAGTTCGTGCAACGTTCTTATAAGATATAGCGTCCAAGGTTTTGGCAAACAGGGTAAATGTGATTTTAGCAGTAGTACTTTCTGAGGAGTAGAGTGATTTTGTACTGGGGATATTGGTCACAAATATAGCCTCATTGCCTATGAGTGCTTGCATAACATACGCAACCAGAATACTAAGAAGCCTTTTTTCGCGTTGATGATTGATATGATGGAGGCATATGATAGAATGCAATGGAATTATATATATGGTTTCCTTTTGCAAGCTTGGTTTTTATCCCTCTTGCATACAATCAATCATGAGGTGTGTGACATGTGTATGCTGTGTTGTTCGTGTTAAAGGTGAGCTTATAGAGCCAGTTGTACCATCCAGGGGAATTCGGCAAGGAGATCCAATTGGTCCTTATTTATTTCTCTTCTTTTCATGGTAGGTTTTTCATGTTTACTGCAACAACAGGAGAACCAGGGTGAGCTTTATGGTATTCGTAATAGCAGTCTTTGTCCCCTATATCCCATTTATTGTCTGTGGACGGCCGTATCTTCTTTGCAAGAAGCGACAATAGGAGTGTGGATGCTCTTAAGAGCACTCTCAAGATCTACTATCAAGGTTCAGGCCAAGAAATTAATACTGAGAAGACCTCGGTTTTCTTTGGTCATAATTGTTCTGACCAAGTGAAATAAAATGTGAAAACAAGGTTGAAAGTTCGTAGTGAAGTGCTTAGTGACTTATATCTAGGGATTCCTATCTCGTTTGTTGTTCCCCCACTGCTACGTTCAATTTTCTCTATGACGAGATTTGAAAATACATAAATGGTCTATCTGGTAGGACACTATCTAGGGCTAGTAATGAATCTCTTCTAAAGGCGGTGAGTCGGGACATCCCAACCTTCGTCATGATATGATATGTTTCCGGTTACCCCTTGCCACTTGTGATAAGATGAAGTCGGTTATAGCCAACAGACGGTGGGATGAGGAAGATGGGAAGAAGAAGATACATTTGTGTTTTTGGGCGTGGTAGTCAACGCCAAAGGCCATCGAAGGAATGGTTTTTCGTGACCTTGTCCTACTCAGTCTAGTGATGCTGCCAAACAGGGGGTGGCATCTTCTTAATGTCCTAGAATCTCGCCACACGAGCGTGTTGAAAAGGAGATACTTCTCGGATTCTAACTTCTAGCATGCACTGAAACCTAGTTCTTCCTTGTATACATGGAGGAGTATGCTATATGGGAGGGATCTTCTTGCCCACGTTGTTCGTTGGGGGTATCGGGACTAGTAGTTCTATCAAGATTTGGGGCGACAAATGGGTACCTTGTTTTTTGCCAGATCGCATCAAGACTGAATCGCTGATCCCACGTACAACTACTGTTAATTGCCTCATGGATGTGGATTTAGCTTCCTTGAATCTGGAGAACATTCATGCTCTTTTTTCTCCCGCGATTGCCGATCAGATTCTAAAAGTTCTTATTTCACTCCATGCGGACAAGTATTTTGTATGCTAGCCTTTCACACGTCATGGAACATACACAATATGGTACGGATATAATCTTGCTCGCTCTAAAAAATTATTGATTACGAGGAGCAAGGCAGGTGGTCTAAGCTTGTCTTAGATGGCCAATGAGAAACGGTGGAAGACAATTTTGAAAAATTAGGGCTTCTAGTAAAATAAAATATTCATCTCTGGCGCTCTGTACATGACTATCTTCCTAGTGGAGTCCAGCTTCAGAAGCGACAGGTACCGAAGACGTGTCCCTGTATTTTTGTGTGAAAGAACTAAAGGTTTTGATAATGCTTTGCTCACTTGACAGTTAACCCATATGGTTTATAGGGAGGTTAAGCAGTGTGTTCATCTTCGGTTGGACCGCGAACACTTTGCCTCCAACAGACAATGGTTGTTTGATTTTCAAGATAGGTCCAATGAGCTGTGATACCTTCGATCTGGATTCACGGATGTAGTATACTAGGTTTTTTCCCTAAAATATCTAGGTTTAATCGAACCTTGGAAAGCAATGCTAAAAAGAAATAAAAAGGACACGTCTACAAGACTTTGTTTCTTTGTTTTACCTTAGTTTACCAGACCAATCTAGTTTTCTTTTATATTTGATTGAATCAATGGATGGAGATAGGCCAGGGTTGAAGTTTCACCTATAGCTGCACATTATATGGGACAGAAGATAATAATAAGCATAGTCATGTGTAATGTTTGAATGGAAATAATATCTTGTGGACAATACATCCTAATATACTAGAGACCCCGTAATGCGGCGGGCATAGAAATAGTCTTTTAATCCAACCAAGTGCACACCGAATCAATGGGCTACAAACGATTATTAAGTGTAGAACACAGATTAAAGTATTAAGTGGTGATGTTGTTGTGATCCTGAATCGGTCGCTAAGTGAAGATCGTACTATCCTTTCTGTCATTGAGGTTCCTATGAGATTGCCGCTAGCAAAGTATTTCACCTTAAGACTTTATCAATCTATGGGATCTTGGGTACCTACAAGTCCATAGATCGAGACAAGAGACAAAGAAACAAAAGATACAAATCTCAATTGCAAACAAAATACAATACTCCCATAATTAGATGAACATAGTTGTTGCGAGGTTTATCCCCAACCCGCAGCCTGTGAGGATTACTCACTCATAACAAATAGATCTAGGATAAAAAACATTGTGCAAAATACCTAGATTGAAATCGAATATTCTTACAATGGTCGCCAAATTACAAGGAGATCTAAAGTACAAAGCAATGGCTATGGCTAGTGAAGGGGATGGATGAACTATGGATGAATAATGGTGTGGATCTCCTTTGGTGGTGTTGTGATGAAATCTGAGAATGGTGGCTCCCTGGACGGCGGCTCGAGCCTCAAAATATATAGGCATCTTCATGAAAGTTGTAGGGTTTGACGAGATGGAGTCGCCGCCACCTGGTACGGGCAGAAGGTACGTGCAGGCCCGGTCAATACCAGTGGTCATGAAGCTCACGGACGCCTGGAATTGACTTCCCAATTATTTGGCCGTGTGGACTTCCTCAAAATCCTTCATTATGACTCCTGATTTCGCATTAAAACCTGTGATTTCCTGCAAAACATTATTCAAAGCAAGGTTTTGCATATCTTTGCAATTATTAGTCATTAGTGGGAAGGATTGAGAGTTTCTTGTCAATTTCTTGACTAAAACCAATGTTTAAACATGGAGAAAAATGGAAAATATTGGGGCCATCAACTTCCCCAAAGATCAAACCTTGATCACCCTCGAGCAATAAGAAATAAAAGAACTATAAGCAATTCAGGGTTTAAACTTGAAACAACGAGAATAAGAATTCACTTACGGTTGGTAGTCATATGTGCATAACACTTCATTCATTTTTGAGATGACAAGAGTACTATACAAGCTTCGGTAAGTCAAGACAGTCAAAGTAGAGTTTAATATTAGTATAAATAACTAGAAGTGTAGCAATCAATCCAATTCTTTTAGTTTACTCTCAGCTTGCCAAGGAACACTAGGATGTTTAAATAGCATGATTAAGTAAGAGAGTTTCATGTCCTAAGTAGGATAAGAATGAAGTGTCTCGTTTACTCCCACATCAATAAATCAAGTCTATCTAAAACACTTCTAATCCAATCATTATTTTTTAAGAAAGATTCGTAGAGTAGTAATGAGACCATACCAAGGACTTGTTATGTGGATCTTCAAAAGATATCTTTTTCTTTTTATTCTTTCACGGATTGTTGGTTGTTTCTTTTGCAAGTGATTGCACAACCTTTGAGAATACCAATACTTTTTTCCATACATTGACACTTATGCCAATCATGTCATCAACTCATAGCTGAAATCCGAGGTTATACCATAGATCGTTTAAAAGCTAGCGAAGTTGTTGGCATCCTAAAGGTGTGCACTAGGAACATAAAAGTAGATTTTTTGAGCTAGTATCATGGTTTGATCCACATGGTTAGCTTTGGCATGCATCATAATTACGAATAGACTTTATTTCAATCAAACAACTCCTTTCATGAGCGTCGCCAAGACTATCAAAATGTCTATGGGGTTAAGTATCTTCAAGGGTATACTCTCAAGATAATCATTCATCAAACAAGTCATAAATTTCAGAATTTTTCTTATTGTACTTGTTTGACATTATTATTTCCAAGGAAAGACTCGGTTAGCTAAAAGAAATAGAGCAAGAGCTTCAACAACTAATGATCATACTAATAAAAAGCTTTACTCTAACTAAATTAAGTTACTCCCACAGGCATATCATCTTAGCAAATCGACCAACTAAGATAACCAACTCAAACTTCAAAATTAGGAGACATAGGACATACCTCTCATAAGAGACTTCATGATTCTCTTCCTTACAGAGATTTGTTCCTTCAAAACTCAAACACAATTACTCTCATAATAATATCAAAGCAAAGAGGAAATGTGTGAATCCACGTTTATGAAAAAAGGAAAAATAGAAAAATATTTTTGTATTTTTGAGGATAGGGATTAAAGAATAGAAAAGATCTTGCGACCAAGCAAGGGTCCTAAGAAAATAAAAACAAACGAAAAGCAAAAGCAAACTAAAAAGAAAAGAAAAAGCGAAGTGTTGGAACGAGGCAACATGGGTGTTTCAAAGCTCCCAAGGAGCTGGAGTACAACCTTGTTATTACACAAATAAATATGCTAGGGGAACACATCCCCAATCTCAGTCTTTTCCAAGCCCTTTTTTTTCTCATTGTGGTGGCGGTGGATAGTTTCCCATGTTCCATTGGCTATTTCAATCATGGAATTGGGTGGCGATGCTTGAAATAGCCTCTCGAAGGTTGATGGAGAGGTTGTTCATGTTTTGAATATTTCCTTTGAGTGCATAGATGTCTTCATAGGTGGTGTAGTAGTTTGGTGGCTGCTCATCTTGTTCGGGTCCTCCTTGTTTTACTTCTTCATCTTCTCCTCCTCCTCCCATCAGTATTTCTTGTTGGGGGTAGATTAGCATCAACCTGCGCGTCAAAACGCAAACGTCCCTTCTCGATAGAGAATAGACCATTAGGCAAAGGAGCTGGGATCAAGTGATCCGCTCCAGGTATATTAAGGAAATATCTACCATGAGTTTTAGAAACCATACCACATGCTCTTAGAGTAGGGAGACCGAGACGGTGACTTCCTACCAACGGTTGGATGTTACCTTAGTTGATATGAAGTGTGCATGCAAGAATGGTCACAACTCCCCCTCGGCATATGGGTCCACGAGATTGAAGGGTCTAATGCTTAAGGTAAAACACAAGCAAAGCACCCAAATTTGGCATTAAGTTACAATTAACAATGGCAGATTTTGTGAGGATCAACATGTCCTCCTCATTACCTCTAGTAAACTCACCACGTGCCTTCAAGGTGTTAACAATCACATAAAATAGATAGGATGATCAATCTTGTTCCCCTTGGGTGTGTTTCCACGAATTCTAATCAAATTATAGTACTCCTAAGGTGCATGATTTAAAACAAAAGTTCTGCGTACATTAGTGGTGTTATTGGCAAACCCAAAACATTGAGCCCATTGGTCGAGTGTTAGGATGTACTCAAGGTTCATAAGGTGGAATTTGATGCGATCAACTCCGTGCCTTTGTTCATCGGTACAATAGTAATGGTTCATCATATGTGTCATCGTGTTGAGGAACTCAAGTGTCAAGCGGCAATACATGGCTACATCCTAAAAGAAGAAGTCATACAAACTAACATTGTTGCAAAGTAAATCGAAATCAGCATGAATACCAAGTTGGTTCAGGATATAGGGACACGCCCACTTGATGGACTTGATTTCTCGAAGCTTGATACGATTGTAACAGTTGAGCGGAAACTCCTTGGTGAACTCGATACCAAGTGCCTCGGGTGTCAGCGTATCAACGGGTGGTACGGAGGATTCCGCAGCCACTGCACGGGTATGGCTCATCGTGTTCATCTAAAAATAATAAGATAGAATAAATATGTAATAAAAAATTCTAATAATAAATTTTGATCCAATAGAAACATAACATAAGTGATTCTCTATACTAGTTACAAAGAATACTCCTCTAAAACAATACTAAGCATGCTCAACATCAAGATTGAATCAAGAACAAGACCTAAGTCTAGATTGACAATGGTGAATGATTGAGTGAAGCTTTTGCAAAAATAAGTTGAAGATCGGAGGACAATCATACCTTAGATCGATTAAGTTCCAGGAATCAAAAAAAAGATTGAGTAAATTTAAAGATCCAATGGAGGTGGTTTGAAGTTTGGAGGAAGAAGAAAGAGAGATTGGTTTGGGAGATTTTTAGATTACCTCCTCTGGGTGCTTATGGCGGCTGTGTACGTGGTACGGTTGGGCGGTACGACCGGAGCCCGTCCATATCGGGTGACACACGTTCGGAGCGACGGCTAATCCCTTGGTGGTGCACTTGGTACGGGCACGCGGTATGGTCACGTGTGCTCGTACTGTTGGTCGTTATCGGTACAATGTTGTTTGCTTGGATCCTGGTGTTTGCTCGAGGGTACGGTACGGGCGCACCGTACGGGTGCGTTTGACTGTACCAGTGGTCATCGACGACACTGTTTTCTGTGGTAAAAATCAAAGTTTCTATTTTTTGTGACTCGAGGTGGTACGAGTGGACGGTACGGTCATCTCCGGCCGTACCATAGGTCGTTAAGTGCACTATGAGCTGCAAAACTTCAAGAATTTTGATTAGTAGCTCTGTGCGCCTTTGCACGTCTCATCATAAGTCAAAATAACAGCAAACACACTCCATAAAAATTCAGCAATACTCTTTAGGCCTTGTGTTAGTAAAATAAAAGATCGAGGATTGCCTTATTTATTCTCCTCTATCCAAAGGTTTTCTTGAACACTATTTGTTAAAAATAAATAAAACACAAACAAAACTAACAAGACTAACACAAAAGTAAAATTTTATTTTATATGGATTGCCTTCCATGAAGCGCTCCTAGTAGTTATGATCTACCAGGCCCAGGATTTAGGATGTTACTCCTATTGTCACAAGACTAGAGAGGAAGTTGACATGCATATCATGTTTTTGGTCTCAAGGTGCTAGGCTGCAGCTGGTTGGCTCAGCTCTTTCTTCCATGCCTATTTTCTTCTTGTGCTCATTAAAAATCCCTCCTGGAATTTTTAAGCAACTTGATAGAATATTGAGACAATGTATATGAAGGGATAATATTGACATGCCTAAACAGTCTCTGGCAGCCTGGGAAATGCTATGCAAACCTAAGAAGAGGGGAGGAGTGGGAATTGTTAATTTCCCAGAACACAATGAGGCTCTATTGATGAAATATCTGGATAACTTTTTTAATAAGGCAGAAATTCCTTGGGTAAAGCTTATCTAGCACTCTTATTACAGGATTTTGGTACCACAGTCTGAGAAACTGTGTGGTAGTTTTTGGTGGAAGGATATTTGTCAACTTCTTGATGACTACAGAGATGTCTCGGTGATACAGCTAGGCAAGGGTGATACTTTCCTATTTTGGTCAGATCGATGGGTTTTAGGAGGCTCTACACAGCTACTGTCTGAAAGATTTCCAAGGTTGTTTTCATACGCCCTCGAACCTAGGTTGACTGCTAAAGAGGTTTACAGTGAGCCAAACTTAACCAAATGTTCCATTTGCCTATGTCAACTCAATCTTTTGTTGTATTACAATCAATGACAGAACTGATGAGAGTGAGTCCTCTTTTGGCTGGGGATGATTCATGGGCATACAGTTGCGGCCCTACGTACATAGACTCAATGTATTACTAGCACCTACATGCTCATATTGAGGTCATGCCTATGTTTAAATGTATTTGGAAATCGTGTTGCATCATGAGGACTAATTTTTTTGCCTGACTCTTACTGAATGATAGACTAAATACGCATGACTTACTTCAGAGAAGGAGATGGAAAGTTACTGAAGACAAACACTGTGTGCTCTGTCCCCTTAGAGCCTATGAGGACCGTATTCACCTATTTTTTAGTGCAATTATAGCAAGCGTGTCTGGACATATCTGCAGATTGATTGGTCACATAGTCAAGATATTCAGATAGCCGCTTCGACTGCCCAAAAAAGATTCAATAAACCTTTCTTCATGGATGTGGTCATTATAGCTTGCTGGAACATATGGAAGCAGAGAGATGGTTCAATCTTGAATTCAGAGATGCCCACGTTTGGGGGCTGGAAGAAAGGGTTTGTACATGATATGTTCTTGCTTGGGTATAGGATAAAAAGAAAACATCACTCTTCCCTGATGGCCTGGATAGGTAGTTTACATTAACTTGATGTTCTTTATCATCTTGTACAGTGTGTATAGTTTCCTTAGGTAGTTTCTCAACTTTTCTTTTTATATGTTGTATATTTTTGCTAGACTACTTTTTGTTGATTGGTGATAGTAATAAATTGGTGTGGGGCTTTTCCCTCAGAGTCATTAAGGTTAAAAAAACAGCTTGATCCTGATGGTGATCATTTAGGTTTGAGGAATGGAATACCCACTCCAAAATAGTTAGCTTTCAAAGTAATTATACCATCATCATCATTAGGATTGGTCTTCTTTTTCCTAGGGAAGTGGACTACAAAAGGATCTTTAGATGGTAACCCTATTCTCGCATTCCCCTCATGTAAATTAATCAAAGCTTTAATAGTCCTTATGAAAGGCCTACCTAAAATTATAGGTGCTATGGAATCTTCAGGCATGTCCACAATAACAAGATCAATAAGATTTGGACTACCTTTAGTTTCAACAACTATATTTTCTTTTATCCTAACATCTTGTTTATAAGTTGATCCGCTAGGTGGAGTCTTAATTCAGTAGTAATGTATGGCCCTAAGTTTAATTGATCAAATAAGATTTTGGAAATTATTGAGACGCTTGCACAAAGATCACAAAGTGCGAATATCTCATTGACTCCCAACTTAACTTTAGTAGTGGGCTCAAATATATCATCTAGCTTAGCAGGAAGCTTATCAGCTACTCTTTTATACTCCATCTCTAACTCACGAACTTTAGATACTAATTGTTGTATAAATTGTTGGTACAAATCATCATTACCTTGTTCTATACCATGATTCTTTACGGTGATCATCATCAGTAGATCTTCCACGGTATATTCCGGTGTTGGCGCATTGCTATAATCAAGCTCTTCAGGTTTCTCTTAATTGGTTACCACGCTCATCATCTTGAGGTCTTCTACCGGATTCGGCTCGGGTTTTCCAGCAAACTTTGCTAATATGAGAGTTTGGCTCTCAGCTACTTTACCTAGCAGATCCTCCATGGTCTTTGTGAAGGATATATGCCCTAGAGGCAAATAATAAAGAGTTTTTATTTGATGTATCTCTTGTTCATATTACGTTTCTTGCCATTCTATAACTGTATTAATACGAAATGTTAATACACGTGTGGTATGTAAAAAACCAGGTCTCTAGTTACCTCTAGTAAATTAGCAAGTGATGATCTTATGGTTTCGAGATCATGGTGATAGTGCCAATTGACAATGAGGTCACATCATTGGAGAATGATGTGATAGATGTCCACCCAAAGTTAATCACAATGAGATCTAGTTACTTAAACGTTCATCATTGATGATAACGTAGAAACACCATGGATTATATCCTTCGACTGTGAGGTAATGCATAATCACTGTTTTGGAGGGAGACTTTGATGATATCAAGTATCAAGCCATGAAAGGGTGATCATAAAGCTAGGGTTTCCTGAAGAAATGGGTTGAGGAGTTTTTATCAAGACCAGGATTTGCCAATCCAAGTAACGGATAGATACACATGGCCAACTCGGTGACGTTGCATTAACAAAGCTTGCAAGCGCATGATTGGATCATGGAACGAAACGGCATGGAAATGAGTAAACGAGTTCATAGGTAACGAGATCGAATAAAAGTATGGATATACATGAGAGCAAATCTCGGATGACCTAGGTATCATATAGCAAAGGGAATAGGACTACACAGTTAAGGTTCAAGTGATGAGATTAATTGTGAGTGAATGGGTGGTCATTATGGACATCTATGTCCCGATGTTGATCATTGATACAAGAGGAATCTTGGCCATGTACATAGCATCTCTGAGCCGAAGGATGGCACACTTAAGGGTGGGCATGCATTGGGATCGAATCGGCACTGAAGGAGAAATGAGAGAGAGAAACCGGAAAGGTTCTAGGTAACATTCGATGATGATCGGAAGGGGACCAAAAGGAGTTTCAAGACATGAAATATAGTAATATATGTGTTTTATATTAATTAGTTGAATTAATATTAAAACATATTTTATTTTATATTTATGGGTAGCCTTCTTGATGTTGGTCCGCTTCTAGATGGGCCCATAGGTCTAGGCGCCTAAGGGAAAGAGGGAGGAGGGGCCACCAGCTGAAACCCTAAGGGTTTCCCACCCGCGGGGTGGGGCCCAGGGCTGGTGGCGGCTGCCTCCTAATGATGGTGGCTTGGGGTATCCCACCCCAAGCCGTAGGGTTTGACCCTACCCCTCCCCTACTATAAATAGAGGATCCCCCTCCCCTCTATTTGTACGAAAAACAACAAGTTCTCTCCTCTCCCCTAAACCCTAGAGCTCTCTCCATCAGATTGGATCTAGCTACTTGGTTTAGTTCTCCACCTCCGCACTACCGTCGTGCGCGGACGGTTTGGCTTCCTTCTTCTTTCGCTGCTCTGCTGGATAGGATCCTGGGAGATGTCCCTACAACAAATGTGTGTAGAGCTTCGAGGTGCAACACTTGGGGTGCAGTCTTCATCGCCATATGCCTACCTGCATAAGGCGTGCCACGGTCTTCAAGGGTATGAACTCTGTTCTTCATCTCTGTTACTTATGTCTACATAGATTAGATCTTGGTTGTCATGTTCACGTAGGTGGATTTTTTTTGTTTTCTGCTGCGAACCCCAACAGTGGTATCAGAGCCAGATCTATGGATAGATGATACGTCATAAACGTATCTATAATTTTTGATGTTCCATGCTTGTTTAGTATCCACTTTGCTATGTTTTGTCTACACTTTGAGGTATTTTTATACACTTTTTGGTACTAACCTATTAACAAGATGCCACAGTGCCTGTTGCCTGTTTTCTTCTGTTTTTGGTTCCAGAAAGGGAGAAAATCAATATTCTCGGAATTGGATGGGACAAAATCCGAAGTCATTATTTTACCCGGCATGACATGGAACCACGAAGCAGAGATGGAGGAGGACACCAGGGTGGCCACACCCTATGTGGGTGTGGGGCAGTCTTGGCGGCGCCCACAGGGGGTGTGGGCCCCTGGCCCTCCATCAACCTTTCCTCCTTCGCCTATAAGAAGCCCCTGACTCAGAAACCCTAAATCATCGACCAGAAATCCACGAAGAGTTCCGTAGCGCCGCCGCCACCGAAGGGGAGATTCGGGGGACAGAAAGTATCTGTTCCGTCACCTTGCCGGGATGGGGAAGTGCCCTCGGAGCCATCTCCATCGATCTCCACCACCATATCCATCGCCGTTGCTGATTCCCATGATGAGGAGGGAGTAGTTCTTCCTCGAGTCTAAGGGCTCTACCGGTAGCTATGTGTTCATCTCTCTCTCTATGCATGATCATATTGTGATCATGAGCTTTGTAATCAAGTAGATCTACTATGTTACTCAAGTGCTTCAATAGATCTCTGCTCTCCCCATGTGTGTGAAAGTGACAGTGTGCACGCCATGGTGGCACTTCGGCTAGAGTCTACATAAATACTCACCGTGCTTTAATAGATCTATGCTTTTCCCCACGTGTGTGAGAGTGACAGTGTGAACACCGTGTGTGGCACTTAGGCTAGATTACATATATATTTCATGAGTATATTTGGAGTTGGATGTCTTTATGAAATTGTGGTGTTTGTTGGAACCATCTAGCGCTCAAGGTGACAGTGTGGGGTTATCTAGATGGGGAAGGAGGACTTTGAGGAGTGCTGTTATAGCCCTACCATGGATTAGAGTGTCCAACCGGTGAGTATTTCAGGGTAGTATCATGAAGAGAATATATTTATATGAGAGTGTTCACTAGTTGAAGTATGATCCCTAGGCCTTGTTTCTAAACATTTAAACACCGTTTGCATCTAGATCTGTTACATGTTTGCTTGCTTCCATCTTTTTTCCTTTAGTCTTTTCTCCCCGTCAGAAGCTCTTTTCTGGCACCGTTACCCCTTATAATCATCCATACCACTTGTATTTCACTATCTCTTCGCTGAACTAGTGCACCTATACACTTGACAATTGTATTGGGTATGTTAGGGACACAAGAGACTTCTTGTATCTTGATTGCAGGGTTTCTTGAGAGGGTTACCTTTGACCAATTCCTCCCTGAGTTTGATAAACCTTGGGTAATCCACTTAAGGGAAACTTGTTGTTGTTCTACAAACCTCTGCACTTGGAGGCCCAACAACTGTCTACAAGAATAGAAGTGCGTAGACATCAAGCCTTTTTCTGGCGCCGTTGCTGGGGAGGTAAGGTAAAAGATACTCACATACGCTTGGTGTGTGAGTGCTCAAAGTTATTTCCTTTGGAATCTACAATTTTGTCTTTTTGTTACTTGTTTTCACTAGTTAGGATTAATGGAAAACAATAAAAAAATTAGAGAGCTTTATAGTATTTATCTTGAGTTAGGACATGAAGTGTTTGAAGAGAAAATTAAAAAACCTATGGAACTTCATTTGCATGCTAATAGCAATGTTATTAGTATGAATTCTTTGGACACCATTATTTCTAATGCTATGGAAAAGTCTAAGCTTGAGGAAGCTAGTTTTTATGAAAATGATCTTTTTAGTTCCCCAGCTTTGCAAGACAGCTATTCTATTGCTTATGATGATACCAAACTTCCAATATATGATGATTACAATGATGAATATGATATTTTCAGTCCACCTACTATTGAGGAGAAAATTAATTATGATTACAATATGCCTCCTATATTTGATGATTATGGTGATGAGAATAATAATGATAGCTATTTTGTTGAATTTTCTCCCACTAAAATTAATAAGAATGACTATGCTTATGTGGAGAGTAATAATTATTTTATGCATGTGGCTCATGATAAGAATGTTTTATGTGATAGTTATATTGTTAATTTTATTCATGATGCTACTGAAAGTTATTATGAGATAGGGAAACATGGTTTTATGCATCTCAATAATATTAAGTTTCCCCTCTTTATGTTGAAAATTTTGAAGTTGCACTTGTTTTGCTTTCCTGTGCTTGTTGCTTTGTGCTTTAATGACTTGTTTATTTACAAGATTTCTATGCATAGGAAGTGGGTTATACATAAATGTGTTTTGAATTTTCTTCTTGATGCTCTCTTTCACTTCAATTCATATTTCCTATGTGAGCATCTTCTCAAACTATCAAGCCTAACTTAAAGGCGGTAAAGAAAAGTACTTCTTGGGAGATAACCCAATAGTTTTCTTAAGTCTTTAAAGTTATTACTTCTGTAATAACCTCTCCTTATCCTTTTTATTTGCTTTTTGTGCCAATAATAACCTCTAATGAGAGGGAAGTAATATTTGGGGAGTTGCTGTCCTGAAACAGATTTTTTGTGCTCCACCGTAAAAATTCGTGTAACATCTCTGTAAAACGGATTGAGATGATATTTTCTGAATATATTCCCTAGTATGTTAGCTAACTTTCGTTATTTCAATACTTATTAATTTGAGAAACATAAGGTCTTCAAAAAAATCGGTTTCTACCTGCTGGTCTGTTTTGACAGATTTCTGCCATTATTTGCATTTGCTTCTTATTGATTCCTTTTTTGGGTTCTTTTTGGGAAATTGATATTTTTGAGGGAATTTATAAAGTAGCTTATGTTTTTAGTGAAAGTTTTGCTATTATAAAGCTAAACCCAAGGTTCTATTATCTTTTGAATACACTAATGTTGCTAATGAAGATTGTGTGAAGTCTTGTATGAAGGAAAATTTTCACGTGTAGAGAAAGAATAATGTAATGAGATGAATAATGGAAAAAATCTCAAGATTGGGGATGAAACCCCGTCTCACCCCAAGAAATATTCAAGAGATACAAGCGTCAAAGCTTGGGGATGCCCAAGGCATCCCCTTCTTCATCAATAAAAATCTCAGGTCTCTTTCTAGACATTTTATTTTTATTGCTTCATGCACTGTTGTGTTGTTCTTGGAGCGTCTTTGTTTTTGTTTTGAGTTTTATTTTGCTTGGTTTTCTTCAATAAGTTGTCTGGATCACAACACACTTATTTTGGAGAGAGACACACTCTGTTTTCATTGCCTAGAACACTCTAGTTTTCATTCTTATTGTTTTGTGAGTGTTCTGTTTTGCTAGCACTGTCTTTAGCCTTAGTTTTCTTATGCTTTCAGATTAGAACTTATTAGTTCTTAATTGTGGATTTGTGAGACAAACTCACTGATATTTATTGATTATTATCTTTGTGAGTTGTTTCAAATAAGTTGATTGGTGTTGGAGAAGAGTAGAAAGTTTCATGCTTACAGTGATACAAAAGGAAGCTTGCTTTGACTGTGGCTTAGACTTTATCATGTTATGCTATATGTTGTTTTGACTTTATGCTTAGTTATTATTGATGTAGCATGACTTGTTCCAAACAATTAGTATTGCTTAATGTCCCTTGAAAGAATCATGCGTTGTTTTAGCATACAAAAGCATAGTATTGTGGTATTCTCCTTTGATGCTTTGTTTGGGTTGACTTGGCACATGATCACACCATGTTATGACTATGAACTAGTCACCTTAGCCTCTATGATCATTTAGTTTTTGACTTGTGGTACCACTTTATGCTTTGATTAGTAATGTTTTGTCGCTCTGCATGATTATGGCCATTATTGCTCTCTTAGTTGGTCGCTCCCAGTCTTTTGCTACCCTCCACTAGTATGAGTAAGCTCTACTCATGCATCCAACTCCCAAGAAACCAAGTTATTCCAAAGTGTCCACTATAAATTCCTATGCATGGTGTGTTACACCATTCCAAGTTTATTCTTGTTTTCATCTATCTTCCAATTAAAAAGACTTTTCGTTATGTGAAAACTTAGTGATTAAATCTCTCACAAACTTGATGGCACACTTTATTTTCTTGCCCATAATAAACTTGAACCATTGTGTCATCTATGTTGTATATGGTTGCACTTATACATTGGAATTAGCAGAACCATGCTTTCATGGGGAATGCTTTCAACATTGCACTTGTACATTGTACTCAGTTGATATCATGCTCTTTTGTTTGCGAATGTCGTCGGTGTGAAATAAAAAGGGAGCTTGTAAGTCAATGGAGTTATGTATGTGTGTTAGAGAAACGCCTGGGCCGCTAGCCTAAGCCATGCCTAATCATGGTGGAAACTTGCAGCATCACCATAGTGAGCAATATATGAAACTTTCTTCTTATAAAAAAGAGACATATTGAGAAAAGAGGAAAGAGAGAAAAAAGCACCATTTTCCCAGGTAAATAAGAAGTTTATTGAGATGCTCATTGTCTGCTTGCCTTGTCATTTTGATTATGGTATAGCTCCTGTATCATGTGCAAGGGGTACCCCGTTGGCGGTTCTCTATGATACACATGTACTTACTATGACAAGAACTTACCGGTGACTAAAGTTGAGTAGCATGAGGAGCAGCCCTCATACTCAAGGGACATGAGATTTCCAACTTATACTTTGTCAAGCATATACTCCATAGTTTGCTCACTTTAACCTTAATCACTTCAAGATGCTTATGATAGGGGCAATGAGAGTTGAAAACCCTTATGAACTTTTGGAAGCTCTTTATGAGACTTGAAATCTCTACTACCCTTTTTATGAAGGGCCTTTCTTCCACTATTATATTGAGTTTCCACCTTCTATCCTTAGGCACCAATTAAGAGAGCATAGTTGCCATTCTTAGTTCTATGTGCATTGTCCCAAAACTTATTGATTGATGCATATTGTTGATATTGCTTACTCATGAACTATTTGTATCTAGTCACCCTTATGAACTTTTAAGGTTTCCTATGCATTTATGTTTTGCTACTCCATGAGGGACAAGCTGAATGCCACTATGCTATGTTTTCTATATGTGAAACAAACAAACGTCTTTCAATGCATTGTTATTCATGATCTTTATTTGTATCCTTTCATGTTGCAACATGGTTTCTTTGTCTTATTGTTAGAACTACATCTTTCATGCTCATGTTTAGAGTTTTTTTATCCCAGCTTTCAATGCTTGCAAATGGTTTGATCATTGATACGTTGGAAACGTATCTAAATTTTTTGATGCTCCATGCTTGTTTAGTATCTACTTTACTTTGCTTTGTCTACACTTTGAGGTGCTTTTTACATGTTTTCTGGTACTAACCTACTAACAAGTTGCAAAAGTGCCAGATGCATGTTTTCTGTTGTTTTTGGTTTTAGAGAAGTTAGTAAAGAAATATTCTCGGAATTGGACGGGACAGAGGACAAAGTCAGTTACTTTCCGTGGGGAACAAGAAGCCACAGGGGACAATCCCCCCCCCAGGCGCGGCCACAGGTAGGCCCGTGCCTGGCTAGGGTTTGGTGGCCCTAGTCGCCGCCTCGGTCTCCCCCTTCGCCTATAAGAAGCCCCCAATGCAGAAACCCTAGGTACCCGATCAGAAATCCACGAAACTGTCTGTAGCCACCGCCACCATCATCCCTAGATCGGGGGGATCTGAAGTTCTTCCCGGCACCCTACCGGAGGGGAGATCATCCCGGAGGCCTTCTCTCCGGTATGATGCGTGAGTATTTCCACCTTGGACTATGGGTCCATGTAGTAGCTAGATGGTTGTATCTCCTCGTTTGTGCTTTCATGTATAGATCTTGTGAGCTCCGTTCATGATCAAGATCTAATCTATTTGTAATCATGCATGCTGTGTTTGCGGGGATCCGATGGATATTGAGATTATTATGTTGGTTTGATTAATGGTTTTGTCTTTATGATTCTATCATGTCTGTGTTGTTTGTGATCTTGCATGCTCTCCGTTGTTAGTAGCTATCTTGGCCAAGTAGTTGCTAGTGACTCCAAGAGGGGGTATTTATGCTCGATAGTGGGTTCATTCCTCTAGTTTCCAAGGGAAGTGACAATAATATATTCGGTTGTAGATGTGTTGTTGCTACTAGGGAGAAAACAATGGTCTCTTGTTCATGGAACATGTGGATTGTTTACCTTACACACTTTGCTTAAAGGAGTTGTCTGTTGCTTGCAACTTAATACTGGAGGGGGTTCGGATGATAACCTGAAGGTGGACTTCTAGTCATAGATGCATTTGGATTACGGTCTATGTATATTATTGTATTGCTCAATCAACTTCATAGGATCTTTCTGTCTAGTAATTGCATTGTTATGCCTTGCTCAGTTCCTGTCAATTGCCCCGCAGTAATTTGTTTACCCTTCATGACATGTTGTTTATCTAAGGAGAGCACCTCTAGTGAACTATGGACCCCCGTCCAATCTTTACCATTGATACATCTTCCACTGTTACCTGATTACTTGCTGCAAACCATTACCATCCGCACCATACGTTTAATCCTTTGTTACAGCAAACTGGTGAGCTTGACAACCTCATTGATTCGTTGGGGCAAAGTCTTGAGTTTGTGTTGTGTAGGTCTCCGCGTTGCTTGCAACACCTGTGTGATGTTTCCTTCCTCCTACTAGTTCGATAACCTCGGTATCAACTGAGGGAAGACTTGTTGTTGTACTCTTCACACCTTGCTCTTGGGGTTCCCAACAAGACTCTACATCAGCCACCAAGTTTTCTGGCGCCATCAAGGAGTCATCAATGCTCTTCATAGATGCAGTTGGATGGCGGTCTATGTATCTTGTTGTATTGCCCAATCAACCTCATAGGATCTTTCTAACTAGTAATTGCATTGTTATGCCTTGCTCACTTCCTGTCAATTGCCCTGCTGTAATTTGTTTACCCTTCATGCCATGTTGTTTATCTAAGGAGAGCACCTCTAGTGAACTATGGACCCCGGTCCAATCTTTACCATTGATACATCTTCCACTGTTACTTGTTTACTTGCTGCAAACCATTACCTTCCATACCATACGTTTAATCCTTTGTTACAGCAAACCGGTGAGCTTGACAACCTCACTGTTCGTTGAGGCAAAGTCTTGAGTTTGTGTTGTGAAGGTCTCCGCGTTGCTTGCAACACCTGTGTGACGTTTCCTTCCTCCTTCTGGTTCAATAACCTCGGTCTCAACTGAGGGAAAACTTGTTTCTTGCTGCTTCACACCTTGCTCTTGGGGTTCCCAACAGGCTTTGCATAGACAGTCGTCAAGCTTTTCTGGCGCCATTGCCGGGGAGGCGAAGGACGTCTTCACTAGGGGAGTCCTTCACTTCCTTTCTCTTTACTTTGTTTTTAGTTTGCTTTGTTTCTGTTGCTTGGTTTTGTTTGCCTGTTTCCAAAAAACCCAAAAAAAATGGTCTAGTTTGGTTTGCTTTCTTTATTCAAAAACACAAAAAAAATTAGTTCCTGCTCTAGCTGCTGCTGCTGTTTTTTTGGCTTGCCCACCTTTGCCAAAATGAACTCTGCTGAGAACACCAAGTTGTGTGACTTCACTAGCACCAACAATAATGATTTACTAAGCACTCCTATTGCTCCACCTACTCCTGATGCTAGCTTTTATGAAATTAAGCCTGCTCTGTTGAATCTTGTGATGAGAGAGCAATTTTCTTGTGCTAGTTCTGATGATCCTGTTGCCCATCTTAATAGCTTTGTTGAACTTTATGAGATGCAGAAGTATAGGGATGTAGATGGAGATATTATGAAGCTCAAGCTTTTTCCTTTCTCCTTGAGGGGAAAAGCTAAAGAATGGTTGCTTTCTTTGCCTAAAAATAGTATTGATTTTTGGACTAAGCACAAAGATGCTTTTATTGGAAAGTACTATTGTTAGGGGTTCCAACCTTTAATAAGATTGATCCCTCCTGTGTTTACAATGCTAGTCCCTGGATCAATAGCTAGCATCCACAGTTAAGATGTAATATCAAGAAACAAAGGTCATAATATAACTTTATAACCAGGAATAACATAATTTTATTACATCTTACATAGCTCATTTGGCTATTACATTACATTGCAGCAGAATAACTATAGTCATGGGGTCCTTCATCTTCAAAGTTCCACAGGCAGATTATGGTTGTAGACTTTGTAATCCTAAACAATCAATCTTCACTAAAATCAATCAAACAAACCTGCAACATACAAGTTACAGCCACAAAGGGTCAATACATTTGAATTGTATTGGCAAGTGATACTATATTAGTAAAGTGGAGTCTATCATCTATATGCATTTGGCTAAGTGGAGTTGAGGCTTGCATTGCTCAAAATATATTTTTCCTTAACATTTGAAAGTACTAAGTTTTGCTTTGACAAAAATCATTTTTCTCAATCAAAGATTGAAGATCCTTTCCAAGGCATCTACCAATCAAAGATTTAAGATTTCAATCAACCCTTGTTCAATCCACAAGATTTTAACTTAGAAATTTGAATGATGAGATTCTTGATTGCTTCCATGTCTTGATGCTCAAATTGTCCTTTACCAGGGACATGGCTAAGTACTTAGATTTTACACTCTGCAGAGGTGGTGCACTTTCCCCACAAGACTTGGTTTCCCAAGACAAGATCTTTCAAAAGCCTTCCCTTAGACCAAAATGGACGCGCTCCAACCTATCAAACACTACCACCAACTATCCATTTGGCTAAGTTCTTGCAACCTATATGATCTAGGCAGAGCCCATAATGCCAAGTGGTTGCACTTGAAGCTTCTCAACATTTGACATCTCAAATCTCTTTGTTTCCTGGGTGGCCATCCACAAATGAGATACACAATCCAATTCCATGGCCTTGTGAACCACTCAACCATTCTCCACCAAGCTATCCCATTCCACCCAGGTGATTCATTAACTTAGTTGTTTTATTAGACAAAATCACAAGTCCTCAGACTTAGAATATTTTTCCATAGTGTGAATATATATTCCACCCATGTTTTCTATTAGCTAGGCTAAGCTTGGTAGTAGTAGGAATCTTAACTTAGGAAAATCCTACTAAGGATTCATCTACTAGGTTTCCTATAGCAAGGTTTATACTTAGCAAAATCCATGCAAGTTTTACTTAGCAAAATCACTAATGTATAGTGAAAGTAATGGGACAAAAAGTATGAAGCATCACTTGCCTTTTTGGTAGGGAATGGTGGTTCACTCCTTGATCTTTCTAGTCTCACACTTTACTACAAATCAATCAAGCAAACACAAATTCAATTCACATTCCAAACCAAAGTCAAACAAACAATTCTTCACACACACAAAGTAATGGAATCTAAGTCATGCATGGGAGCATGCACATGATAGTTTTATTTTGCAAGGAGGGCTTCTATTGGGTTTCTAAACTTTGTAAGTTCCAAATTGGTCATTTACCAAAGTGGCAAAGTCATTAGTTAGAGGGTTTTGCCCAAAAACCATTTTTAAATCCATTCATCATTTTATGTGGTGAAAAAAAAATTTATTAAGGCAAAACTCTTAGGTTGTTCACCAAATGAGTTGCTAATTTTCAAAACTTGGTGTTTTAGGTCAGTAGGTTTGGTCCAAAACATTTCCTTAAAGTTTTCTTTCCATAAACATTTTTATAACAAAAACCATTCTTTTTATTTGGCTAGAAAATGACTAAGTCAAGTAATCCAACTAAAATCTTTCCAAAACAATTTTTAACACAAAGGGTTGGTTCCTAGGGTCAGTAAGGTCACAACAATCCAATTTGCAAAGGTTTTACTTCAAAATTATTTTCAATAAATAAATTACCTTTCTATTTGACTAGAAATGGTTTTAAATTAAAGAATCATCTCTTAATTTCTCCAAATACATTTTTGTGTCCACAAAGTGTTTCCTAGGGTCAGTAGGTTCAAATCAATCCAATTGCCAAAGATTTTAACCCTAAATTCAATTTTACACAATTTTTACATTCTTAACAAGCATACAAATGTTTCTGCAATTTCAAACAAGCTAACAGCTACTATTTGCTAATCTAAGGGCATGGTTGGCTAGGTTTTGTTCTCTTGAATCCATTGATATAAAATTTGCCAAATTTGGACGTGTGGATCAAAAGTTATAAGGGTTTGAAAATGGCATCAAATTCTGATTTCAAATTCTATTTCAGATCATCTGATGCCACGCGTCATATTCTAATTCGCCAGTACCGTTTCGGGGTGGATCACGGTGCAGTCCGTCGGATCTAAGCAGATCGTATGGCCCAGATCACGTACCCCTTCGCGTTTAAGTTATTCTATCACATCCACTCGATTGATATCGGACGGCTCCTATCTAATAGCCATGAACTGGCGGCGCGAGGTCATCGGCGAGCGGCGGAGCGACCAGTTGGCGGCGGCGCTGGCGAGGCACGAAGCAAGAAAGGGTAAGAAGATGCTCACCAGGCTCAGGAGAACACGGTGAAGCTCAAGGTACTCGCGGTTGGTCAAGGGGCGCACTAGGGTTGCAGTAATTCCTCGTCGGAGTTGCGAACTGCGTCAGGTGGTCCTGGTTGCGGTCGGAGGCGACGCTGTCGATCACGAGAAGCCAAACGGATGGCACGATTAGGTGCGCAAGACCAAGGTGAAGATGCCAGCATGATCGAGAAACAAAGGGGCGGCCGGATTTTACCTGGGAAGCTCGCCGGAGAAGAAGACAGACGCGGCGGCGCTCAGAGCTAGTCCAAGCCCAAGTTCTGGGGCGTCCGCGGTCGAGTGAAGGACACGGGGAGAAGCGTCTGGGAGTGGGGAAGCTATTAGGGTGCTCGAGAAGGAAGGGGTGGCGTGTACTGGCCTGAATTGGCCGGAGACGGTGGTCGGAGCCGAGGCAGTCGAGGAGAGATTGTGGCGGCCTGGAGGCGTGCTCGGGGGAGGAGGCAGGGGGAAAACGGAGAGGAGTGACTGGCGTTTAAAGGTGCTTGATCACCGCGAGTAATTGTGGCCGTATTAAAACGAATTAAGCCCGAGGATTCAATGGCAGAGGCGAGGAGGAACGGGTCGCTGCGGGGAGGACGAAGAACAGTAGGGTGTGGGGTCCGCTGGCAGTGAAAGAAAGGGAGAAGGGGAGGGGTCCACATGTCTGTTGCTCCGCGGGTCAGAATATGGGTGCAAATCGTTTTCCTTCGGGGAGGGAGGAAGCTGGGCTGGATTGGGCTGTGTTGGGCTAGTTGGGCCAGATTGGTGGGTTGTTCTATTTTGTTTTCTGTCTGAATTGTTTTTCCTTTTCTATTTCTATTTTTCCTGTTTTGGTTTTCAAACAAACAAACAATGTTCACATCAATTCAAATAACACTCAAACTTTGTAAGTTTGACTTGGTTCTGTTCAGTAGCCTGAACCTAAATCTAAAATCAATAATTTTTAAATAAATAAAGTCCATTATTAATTAAATAGTTGTCCACTGCTAATTAATCAAATTAGGATTTGATTTATTTCAAACTCTATTCAAATCCATATATTTTTCCAAAACCAAAATAGTGGGTTTTATTTGAAATAAGGTATATTTAGAAAGCTTGTTTTAAAATAAATAACAATTTTGTTAAAGGTTCCATTTATATTCAAATAAAATGGACCATGGTTTATTAAATAAATAGGGTTCGGTTTATTTAATAAAATCTTCATTTGAAATCCAAATACTTTCAAAACCAATCAGTAGTTTATTTGGAAATAAAGAATATTTGGAAAACTTGTTTAAAACAAAATAACCTTTTACTTTAGGGTCCACTAATAATTAAATAAAATGGGCCTTAGTTATTAAATCAAATAGAGTTTGATTTTATTAATAAAATCTTTATTTGAAACCTAAATATTTTCAAAATCAAATTAGTAGGTTTAATTTGGGAAATATATAATATTTGGAAATTTGTTTAAAACAAAATAACATTTTTGCTAAAGGGGCCATTAGTAATTAAATAAAATGGGCTTTAGTGATTAATTCAAATAGGATTTGTTCTATTGAGATATATATTTTGAAATCTAAAATAAAGCCAAAACACTTCAATAGGTTTTAATTAAGAAAATAAAATACTTAGAAAACTTATTTAAAATAATTTAATAAGTTTGATATTTTAATTAAAATGATAAAACCTTTTATTTAAATAAAGTTGGATATCAAATCCTTATTAATTTATTTAAATAAAACCTTTGTTATTTTTATTCAAAACAAAATGTTTAATTCAAAGGCTTGGCCAAGGTTTAATTTGGCTTTATAAAATAATCTTTATTTATAAATCCACATTTATATTTGAAAACCGATTCTTTTATTAAAATATCCAAAATAGTAATTCCAAAACATTTTTAATTTCCTTTAATAAATTTTTTTTTATATATTTTTAAATCCATTTAAGATTTTATTTGATTCAAATTGGTTTCAAGGTTTCCAATTGGATTTAAAAGTTTCTTCTGGCTCTGAAAATCAAACAAAGTTTTATTTTATTAATTTATTTTCACATTACAAGATTTGGAAAATCTTGGGATGTGACAGGCTACCACCCTTAAAATAAATCTCGTCCCGAGATTTGGGGAGGCTAGGGTTACAAGCAAGTTCAAAACAACTAGGGTACTACCACCCTTAAAAATTTTCAAACAAAAATTACATACTGTCCTTCTTGGGATCCTGGGGAAATTCTTCCTTAAGCAAACTTTTGCATTGTGTTCTTGGTTTCCATTCTTGACTCATGGGCCAAGGTTGAGATCCTTCATAGACTGATTTAACTTGTTCTTCATCTTTTCTGGACAATTGCTTGCATAGTGGCCTAGTTCCTTGCATTTGAAACACATCACTTGGCTGATATCTTTCTTTATCTTGGGTATTACTGTCTCTTGTTTGTTTCCTTGGTTCTTCTTCTTTTCTGAGCACTCATTGGCATAGTGTCCCATCTCTTTGCATTTGAAACATTGCACTTGGCTTATGTCCTTTTTCTTCTTTTTGGGTCTCTCCAAAGCTAGGAGTCCTTCCAGTTCATGTTCCTCATGAGTGGGAGATCTTTCTCTCTTCTTGGGGTATTGATCTTCATGCTTCTTGGATGCATGATCCTTATCCCTACAAATATTGCTGGTTTGGGTTCCTTCTGGATTAACATCTTTGCCATTCTTGTTGTCATTAGCTCTTTGGGAAAAGTTTTCTCCCATGTTGATCATTTGAGTAACCAATCCTTGCAACAATTGGGATTGAAGTTTCAAAATCCTTTGTATGGCTGGGTCTAGTACATTGTTGTTGGCTAAAAGCTGAGTTGTCTCTTGGCTCAACTGGTTTTGGGTTACTATAAGTTCTCTCATGTTGTTCTCTTGGTTGTTGTTGTTGTTGTCATCAACCTTGATGTTGGAGTTTCTTGGAGTAGAAATCTGTTTGGGTTGGGTAGGGATTTAGAATATGCAAAATATTTCTATGGAAATATTTCTAATCACACACATCACAATTCACACAAGCAATGTGCAAGCAATCACAACCAACATTTCACTCAAACAACAAAGTTCTAGCACATACTTAGGCAACAAAATATTTTTGTTACACCACATAAGTTGGTGTGTTTGACTAAATTATGGTGGTCCATCTATATGGTTCACTTGTGATATTTCCATCCTTCTTTGGTTGATCCTTCTTGTATGAGATCATGGTTTCCTTGAGAAAACTCTTGGTCACAATTCTTCAAAGTTGTTGATGGTTCCTTCTTATTTTGCATTCCCTCAGTCTCTAAATCTTGAGCAAGATTTCCTTGTTTCACTTGTAGTCCTTAGTGGTATCCAAGTTGGAAGTCCTTGGTGAATATGCTGAAGATGTTGAAGTCATTAGAGCTGAAGAAGTGGAAGAAGTCCTTTGCACATGGTGTAGTCTTTGGTCATGGGGTAGGATTTTCCATCAAGTTGAAGTAGAAGAGATGTAGAGTTGAAACCAAAATGGTTGAGGAAAGAGCTTACAAGTTTTTGTAAATAAGTTTTTGCAACAAACAACTCCTATTTTTCTAAGGGTTTTTGTCCAATCCTAGGTTTACAAATCCTACAGGCAACACAATGCTCTGATACCATCTGTTAGGGGTTCCAACCTTTAATAAGATTGATCCCTCCTGTGTTTACAATGCTAGTCCCTGGATCAATAGTTAGCATCCACAGTTAAGATGTAATATCAAGAAACAAAGGTCATAATATAACTTTATAACCAGGAATAACATAATTTTATTACATCTTACATAGCTCATTTGGCTATTACATTACATTGCAGCGGAATAACTATAGTCATGGGGTCCTTCATCTTCAAAGTTCCACAGGCAGATGTTGGTTGTAGACTTTGTAATCCTAAACAATCAATCTTCACTAAAATCAATCAAACAAACCTGCAACATACAAGTTACAGCCACAAAGGGTCAATACATTTGAATTGTATTGGCAAGTGATACTATATTAGTAAAGTGGAGTCTATCATCTATATGCATTTGGCTAAGTGGAGTTGAGGCTTGCATTGCTCAAAATATATTTTTCCTTAACATTTGAAAGTACTAAGTTTTGCTTTGACAAAAATCATTTTTCTCAATCAAAGATTGAAGATCCTTTCCAAGGCATCTACCAATCAAAGATTTAAGATTTCAATCAACCCTTGTTCAATCCACAAGATTTTAACTTAGAAATTTGAATGATGAGATTCTTGATTGCTTCCATGTCTTGATGCTCAAATTGTCCTTTACCAGGGACATGGCTAAGTACTTAGATTTTACACTCTGCAGAGGTGGTGCACTTTCCCCACAAGACTTGGTTTCCCAAGACAAGATCTTTCAGAAGCCTTCCCTTAGACCAAAATGGACGCGCTCCAACCTATCAAACACTACCACCAACTGTCCATATGGCTAAGTTCTTGCAACCTATATGATCTAGGCAGAGCCCATAATGCCAAGTGGTTGCACTTGAAGCTTCTCAACATTTGACATCTCAAATCTCTTTGTTTCCTGGGTGGCCATCCACAAGTGAGATACACAATCCAAGTCCATGGCCTTGTGAACCACTCAACCATTCTCCACCAAGCTATCCCATTCCACCCAGGTGATTCATTAACTTAGTTGTTTTATTAGACAAAATCACAAGTCCTCAGACTTAGAATATTTTTCCATAGTGTGAATATATATTCCACCCATGTTTTCTATTAGCTAGGCTAAGCTTGGTAGTAGTAGGAATCTTAACTTAGGAAAATACTACTAAGGATTCATCTACTAGGTTTCCTATAGCAAGGTTTATACTTAGCAAAATCCATGCAAGTTTTACTTAGCAAAATCACTAATGTATAGTGAAAGTAATGGGACAAAAAGTATGAAGCATCACTTGCCTTTTTGGTAGGGAATGGTGGTTCACTCCTTGATCTTTCTAGTCTCACACTTTACTACAAATCAATCAAGCAAACACAAATTCAATTCACATTCCAAACCAAAGTCAAACAAACAATTCTTCACACAGACAAAGTAATGGAATCTAAGTCATGCATGGGAGCATGCACAGGATAGTTTTATTTTGCAAGGAGGGCTTCTATTGGGTTTCTAAACTTTGTAAGTTCCAAATTGGTCATTTACCAAAGTGGCAAAGTCATTAGTTAGAGGGTTTTGCCCAAAAACCATTTTTAAATCCATTCATCATTTTATGTGGTGAAAAATGTTTTTATTAAGGAAAAACTCTTAGGTTGTTCACCAAATGAGTTGCTAATTTGCAAAACTTGGTGTTTTAGGTCAGTAGGTTTGGTCCAAAACATTTCCTTAAAGTTTTCTTTCCATAAACATTTTTATAACAAAAACCATTCTTTTTATTTGGCTAGAAAATGACTAAGTCAAGTAATCCAACTAAAATCTTTACAAAACAATTTTTAACACAAAGGGTTGGTTCCTAGGGTCAGTAAGGTCACAACAATCCAATTTTCAAAGGTTTTACTTCAAAATTATTTTCAATAAATAAATTACCTTTCTATTTGACTAGAAATGGTTTTAAATTAAAGAATCATCTCTTAATTTCTCCCAATACATTTTTGTGTCCACAAAGTGTTTCCTAGGGTCAGTAGGTTCAAATCAATCCAATTGCCAAAGATTTTAACCCTAAATTCAATTTTACACAATTTTTACATTCTTAACAAGCATACAAATGTTTCTGCAATTTCAAACAAGCTAACAGCTACTATTTGCTAATCTAAGGGCATGGTTGGCTAGGGTTTGTTCTCCTGAATCCATTGATATAAAATTTGCCAAATTTGGACGTGTGGATCAAAAGTTATAAGGGTTTGAAAATGGCATCAAATTCTATTTCAGATCATCTGATGCCACGCGTCATATTCTAATTCGCCAGTGCCATTTCGGGGTGGATCACGGTGCAGTCCGTCGGATCTAAGCAGATCGTATGGCCCAGATCACGTACCCCTTCGCGTTTAAGTTATTCTATCACATCCACTCGATTGATATCGGACGGCTCCTATCTAATAGCCATGAACTGGCGGCGCGAGGTCATCGGCGAGCGGCGGAGCGACCAGTTGGCGGCGGCGCTGGCGAGGCAGGAAGCAAGAAAGGGTAAGAAGATGCTCACCAGGCTCAGGAGAACACGGTGAAGCTCAAGGTACTCGCGGTTGGTCAAGGGGCGCACTAGGGTTGCAGTAATTCCTCGTCGGAGTTGCGAACTGCGTCAGGTGGTCCTGGTTGCGGTCGGAGGCGACGCTGTCGATCACGAGAAGCCAAACGGATGGCACGATTAGGTGCGCAAGACCAAGGCGAAGATGCCAGCATGATCGAGAAACAAAGGGGCGGCCGGATTTTACCTGGGAAGCTCGCCGGAGAAGAAGACAGACGCGGCGGCGCTCACAGCTAGTCCAAGCCCAAGTTCTGGGGCGTCCGCGGTCGAGTGAAGGACACGGGGAGAAGCGTCTGGGAGTGGGGAAGCTATTAGGGTGCTCGAGAAGGAAGGGGTGGCGTGTACTGGCCTGAATTGGCCGGAGACGGTGGTCGGAGCCGAGGCAGTCGAGGAGAGATTGTGGCGTCCTGGAGGCGTGCTCGGGGGAGGAGGCAGGGGGAAAACGGAGAGGAGTGACTGGCGTTTAAAGGTGCTTGATCACCGCGAGTAATTGTGGCCGTATTAAAACGAATTAAGCCCGAGGATTCAACGGCAGAGGCGAGGAGGAACGGGTCGCTGCGGGGAGGACGAAGAACAGTAGGGTGTGGGGTCCGCTGGCAGTGAAAGAAAGGGAGAAGGGGAGGGGTCCACATGTCTGTTGCTCCGCGGGTCAGAATATGGGTGCAAATCTTTTTCCTTCGGGGAGGGAGGAAGCTGGGCTGGATTGGGCTGTGTTGGGCTAGTTGGGCCAGATTGGTGGGTTGTTCTATTTTGTTTTCTGTCTGAATTGTTTTTCCTTTTCTATTTCTATTTTTCCTGTTTTGGTTTTCAAACAAACAAACAATGTTCACATCAATTCAAATAACACTCAAACTTTGTAAGTTTGACTTGGTTCTGTTCAGTAGCCTGAACCTAAATCTAAAATCCATAATTTTTAAATAAATAAAGTCCACTATTAATTAAATAGTTGTCCATTGCTAATTAATCAAATTAGGATTTGATTTATTTCAAACTCTATTCAAATCCGTATATTTTTCCAAAACCAAAATAGTGGGTTTTATTTGAAATAAGGTATATTTAGAAAGCTTGTTTTAAAATAAATAAAAATTTTGTTAAAGGTTCCATTTATATTCAAATAAAATGGACCATGGTTTATTAAATAAATAGGGTTTGGTTTATTTAATAAAATCTTCATTTGAAATCCAAATACTTTCAAAACCAATCAGTAGTTTATTTGGAAATAAAGAATATTTGGAAAACTTGTTTAAAACAAAATAACCTTTTACTTTAGGGTCCATTAATAATTAAATAAAATGGGCCTTAGTTATTAAATCAAATAGAGTTTGATTTTATTAATAAAATCTTTATTTGAAACCTAAATATTTTCAAAATAAAATTAGTAGGTTTAATTTGGGAAATATATAATATTTGGAAATTTGTTTAAAGCAAAATAACATTTTTGCTAAAGGGGCCATTAGTAATTAAATAAAATGGGCTTTAGTGATTAATTCAAATAGGATTTGTTCTATTGAGATATATATTTTGAAATCTAAAATAAAGCCAAAACACTTCAATAGGTTTTAATTAAGAAAATAAAATACTTAGAAAACTTATTTAAAATAATTTAATAAGTTTGATATTTTAATTAAAATGATAAAACCTTTTATTTAAATAAAGTT
Source organism: Avena sativa (assembly GCA_916181665.1). Classification (NCBI taxonomy): domain Eukaryota; kingdom Viridiplantae; phylum Streptophyta; class Magnoliopsida; order Poales; family Poaceae; genus Avena; species Avena sativa. The sequence continues at coordinate 211,147,859 of OV702280.1, read as the reverse complement.
GGATATCAAATCCTTATTAATTTATTTAAATAAAACCTTTGTTATTTTTATTCAAAACAAAATGTTTAATTCAAAGGCTTGGCCAAGGTTTAATTTGGCTTTATAAAATAATCTTTATTTATAAATCCACATTTATATTTGAAAACCGAATCTTTTATTAAAAGATCCAAAATAGTAATTCCAAAACATTTTTAATTTCCTTTAATAAATGTTTTTTTTATATTTTTAAATCCCTTTAAGATTTTATTTGATTCAAATTGGTTTCAAGGTTTCCAATTGGATTTAAAAGTTTCTTCTGGCTCTGAAAATCAAACAAAGTTTTATTTTATTAATTTATTTTCACATTACAAGATTTGGAAAATCTTGGGATGTGACAACTATCCTCCTACTAAGAATATATCTATGAGAAGTGACATTATGAAATTTAAAGAACTTGATAGTGCACATGTTGCTCCATATTGGGAAAGAATGAAATCTTTGGTTAAGAATTGCCCTACTCATGGACTCACTGCTTGGATGATTATCCAGACTTTTTATGCAGGTTTGAACTTCTCCTCAAGAAATTTGTTTCATTCAGCTGCTAGAGGTACTTTTATGGGCCTCCCTTTGGGTGCTGCTACAAGGCTCCTTGATAATATGATGGTTAACTACTCTGAATGGCATGTTGAGAGAGCTCCACATGGTAAGAAGGTAAATTATGTTGAGGAAAGTTCCTCTTTGAGTGAAAAGATTGATGTTATTATGGCTATGCTTGTTAATGGGAAAGCTCCTTTAGATCCTAATAGAGTTCCCTTAGCCTCTTTGGTTGATCAAGAAGAGCAAGTTGATGTGAACTTGATTAGAACAACAATTTCAACAACAATGCCTATAGGAACAATTTTGGTAGAAACAACAATTATAGGCCTTATCCTCCTAGTGGAAATGTTTATCATGGTAGATCTGGAATGCCTAGTGAAGAAAGGATTCTAGAAGTAGAGATATCCACTAAGAATTTTATGCAAATGCAATATGAGCAAAATAAGATTTTCACTAAAACTATGGAGGGACAGTCTATTATCTTGAAAAACATTAGTCATCAGCTTGAGAATTTGAATAGAGAAATTCTTAGTTTATAGTCAAAAAAATTGAGTGCTGAGAAAAATATATCCTCTTTGTCTAAAGCTTAGTCTTCCTTGATTAATAAAATGGCTGCTAAACCTGAAACTATAGAAAATACCTTTGCTACTGCTCATGCCATACAAGTTACTATTGATGAAAATGTTAGGCTGTTAGCTCAGCTTCATGCTAGGTGAGAAAGGGAAGCTGAAATTGATAGAAACAATAGTGTGTGCACTATCACCACTAAACCACAAGTAGTCTCTATTCCTACTCCTACTATGCCTAAGCCTATTGATCCTACTACTAGTGATGCTAAGTTTGATTTTGATATTGATGGTTGCAATATTTCTGAAGTGATTATGTTCCTACAAAAGCTTGCTAGAAGTCCTGATGCTAGTGATATGCATGTTGCTTTCACTAAACATATTACACATGCTCTTGTGAAAATTAAAGAAGAGAAGCTAAAACACAAAGCTTCTATTCCTAGGAAAGTAGAAGATAGTTGGGAACCCATTATTAATATGCAAGTGAATGACTTTAATCTCAAAGCTTCATGTGATCTTGGTTCTAGTGTCTCTATTATGCCTAGGAAGATTTATGAAATGCTTGATTTGCCACCTTTGGAAGATTGTTATTTGGATGTCCACTCAATGATAATGCTAAGAAGAAACTCATGGGGAGTATTAATGATGTTCTCATCATGGTTAATAATGCTTATGTCCTTGTGGATTTCTATGTTTTGGATGTTGAATACAATGCTTCTTGTCCTATTACTTTGGGAAGACCTTTTCTTAGAACAGTTGGTGCCATCATTGATATGAAAGAAGGCACCATTAAATATAATTTTCCATTCAAGAAAGGTATGAACACTTCCCTATGAGGAGATAGAAGTTTCTTTTTGCTCCTCCTTTGAAAGCAAGATTTGATGTTAATGCTTCTTCATTTGAAAATACTTGATTCTTCTTGCTTCTTGTGCCTAACTTAAAGGCGTTACAGAAAAGTACTTGTTGGGAGATAACCCAAGAGTTTCCTTGAGTCTTGGAAGTTATTACTTAAGTAATGACATCTCCTTATCCTTTTTGTTTGCTTTTTGTGCCAAGAATGACCTCTAATGAGAGGGAAGTAAGATTTGGGGAGTTGCTGTCCCGAAACAGATTTCTGTCCTCCACCAAAAAAATAGTGAGGAGGTTCTGTAACTCGGATTGATCTCAAACTTTACGAATAAATCCTCTAGTATGTTATCTAACTTTTGTTAGTTCAACACTTTTTGATTTGAGGAACAGAAGATGTTCGAAAAAATCGGTTTCTACCTGCTGGTCTGTTTTGACAGAATTCTGCCATTATTTGCATTTGCTTCTTATTGATTCCTTTTTGAGTTCTCTTCAGGTAAATTGAGCTTTTTGAAGGAGTTACTATAGTAGCTTGTGTTTTTAGTGAATAGCCTAGCTGTTCCAAAGCTGTCATAGTTATGGGAATGGTAGAGCCTAAGCAAGCTAGAAAGAGCTGTGGGAGCAAAGCAGGGAAGCGTGCGACGGCGTCCGCAGGCAGGATTGGATACAAGCAAGCGTCAGGGACACAAGAAGTACCCAGTTTTGGAGCCCTCGGGTTGAGGTAAAACTCCTACTCCTGCCGATCTGACTATAGGGATGGATCACAGAGAATTACAAGGCTCCTCGAGCTGTATCTAGTCTGGCTAGTGAGTGAGTGGAGTTCAACCCATGCTAAGTTGCTCCCGCCGCCCCTTATATAGGCCATGGCGGTGCGGGAAACGACCAGGCCGACTAGCGTGTCCCACAGGAGGGCCCCAGCCGGCTAGGTCATCTACAGTGGCCGGCATGGGGAGCGTGTACCCACCGTCAAGCCCATGCCGCCACGCCATCGATAGTGGTCGTCGTGTGGGTAGTTATGCACAGTGCCACCTACTATCTATTGTTGCAACCGTCATCGGTAAAGTCGTTGGTACGGGCCGAGTGTCTGAGTCTCCTTTCTGTCTTGTCCGCTGTCCTGGGCGTACTGCGCACTGTGCCCTACATCATCTGGTATGTTGCATGTCTTGAGTGGCCAGCTAGGGTGATCTAGACGGCTGGCCTTCCTGGGCCAGATGGTCGGATCCATCCAGCTACTCTTGTGCCCTTGCTTGCTTCATCCGGCTGGTTCTCCCGCCGGTTGACTCTCAATCTGTCTTGCTCCGGCCGGCTCTCTTGATCTAGCCGGCTAGCCGCCTTGCCGATAGTTTTTGTTCGGCTGGCTGGTTTGCCAGTCGAGTCTTGGTCTGTTCTTCCTTCTAATCTGTCTTGGGGTTTCTGCGTCCGGCTGCTCTCAGCCGGCTGACGTGTTGGTGCTCTGCATCTTGTCCGGTTAGCCTACCTGGGGGTGATCCCCCCGACACTAGCCCCCAAGCGCGCGTAGATTCCACCCTTAGGCGAAATGTGCCCGGGCTCAAAAAGCTAGGATTTTGAAACTTTTCTCGGTTGAATTTGGCGGTTGAGCTACCCGACTGCGTCATCACTAACGTCAGCCACGCGTGATGATGGTCGTGGGAGGACGTGTGTCATGGGGTCGCGCTGGTTGTCTCCTCGGGAACTGGTGTCGGTGCCTCGCCTCCCGTGCTGGGATCTTCTGCGCGTGATGCATGGCCGCAAAGGATCCGGGGACCGTTGGACCCAAGGGAGGCCCCCACGTGGCAGGCCTGCGGTCTGCCTCCCCGGCCCCTTTAAGTAGAGGTCGAGGCGCTGCGCCACCCCCCACTGGTCACTTGCCCCCGCTGCTCTCGCCTCTGACGCCGCAGCTCTCGTCTCCTTCTGCCTCCGCTTGTCTTCTGCGCCGCCGGTGAGCTCGCACTACCCGCTCTGCCAGCGCCGCTTAGCCTTTTCCTCGCCGGAGCGACGGGCAACCATCACTCCTCCGCTGCTCCGCCTTCGACTTCCCTTCCTTGTTCCTCGTCTCCGCAGCACTCCGCCGCTGATGCCATGGCAGAGAGCAGGGGATCCTAGTGCGTCTCCTTCGTTACGGAGGCGCACGTGGAGAAGTACCAGCGGTCGCGCCTCCTACCGACCGCCGGCGAGGTCGGGGTCCATCTGGCCCCAGCCGATGAGATCTCGTTGGCTCGGCAAGCCAGCGAGAGGGTCATTTTCCTCGCGCACCTAGCGCGTGGCCTGGCCTTCCCGACCAGCGCCTTCTTGTTGTCTTTCCTTGCCCACTTCGACCTCCTCCTCCACCATCTCGGGCCAAAGCAATCAGCACTTTGGCCCATTTTGTTGCCTTCTGCGAGTGCTACCTCGGTATCCAGCCGGATCTCGGGTTGTTTTGCCGGTTGTTCCTGATCTGTCCTCAGGTGTAGTTTTCCAAGGGTCCCCTGGTGACCTGCGGTGGTGCCTCGATCTATATCCGGTCTTAGACCGGCTACCCCAAGTTCAAACTGCACGACACAGTCAAACTGTGGCAGCAGACGTACTTCTATGTACGGAACTTAGGGTCGGAGGACCGACTGAACCTCCCGGCCTTCCAGGACACCGAGTCCAGATGGGCGCACTGGGAGGAGAAGATCTTTGACCCCAAGGTGGAGTTGGACGGGCTCCTCCAGCGGATGCGGATGATGGTGATGGTTGGTCTAATCGGCGTCGACGTGACGCTGAGCTGGACCAGCCGGCTGATGATGCCCCTGCAGCAGCGAGCACATAAAATGTGCTACTACTCGGGGCGCCTCGACCCGACCCAGCTCTCCCGGCGAGACGCCTCCTTCGCCAACTTGTACGAGTGGGTGTGGATGATTACAAAGGAGAAGATCGCTTCCAACTGGAAGTTCGGTCTGGATCCTTACACGCACGAGAATCGTGCGCCCCAGGTAAGCGCACTTCTTCCTTTATTGCTTTTCTTTTCGTTCTTGTGTTGTCCGGCTGGACCGACTTATCCGGTTTTGACTTGCCTTCTTCCATGCAGATTTTCCCCTGCATCATCCGGGAGGAGGGAGACACGCCCATCCAGGTCTTCACAGACGAGGGCCTGCGCCGGACCAGCGGTGAGGGCTCTGATGGCGAGGAAGGCTTCTTCCCCAACCGAGGCGATGAGGCGGTGGAGGACCCGCACGGCCCCGAGCCGGAGGAGATCGACGGCGCCTCCGCACCCGAGGCTACGAGGAAGCGTGCCGGCGAGGGCACCTCCAGCAGCATCGCCATGCCCGAGGAGCCGGCCGCCAAGCGCACCTCCAGCAGCAGCGCCACGCCCGAGGAGGCGGCCGCCAAGCGCACCCGGGCGATGGGAGTCCCTCCGCACCCTGGTCGGACAGCGGGCGGACGGAAAAGATCCACGCTCGTGGTGCAGGGGTAGGTCCTCCGCCTTTTTTCCTTCTCGTTCATTTCTTTCTTCGCATCCGCCCTTGGCCTTGCTTTGATCTTGCTTTTTTCATGACCTTGCTCTTGCTTCTATGTAGCGCTGTTCTTTCCTTTGCTGCGAGCCCGGCTTGCAGAACACCTTCCGCTTCACCGCCCCACGACCTTCCTCCTCTGCTGGTTGCCCCCTTAGTGGCTACCCCACCTCCTTCGACCGAGACCGTGCCCCTTCCAGAGCCAGTGGCCACGGTCCAGCCGACTGATGTCGCGCCCAAGCGCACGGTGAGCCAGCCGGATGCGGCTTCTGGCCCGGGTAGGGGCTCTTAGCCGGCGCGGGGAGCTCGGGCGCCGGCAGGGACATGGTCATCGTCGAGGACATGGACTCCGATGAGTAGGCTATCGCGCAGTGGCAGGCAGCCATCCGTGACGCCTCGGCTGCTCTAGCCGGCCCGCTGGAACCTCTGCCAGTGGAGGCGGGAGCTTCGCTGCAAACCCTTGAGGTTAACCTCGAGGTCGGGCTAGCAGAGGTGAAGCAGCTCCAGGCTACGCTAGCCGGCGCCAACGAGGAGGCCGCCATGCAGCTGGCAGGAGCACGCAGGACCGTGCAAAGTAAGTTTTCCCGAGTCTTTCTCTCTTGCGCTTCTTTCCTTTTCATTTTCCTTCCGGCTTTCTCACTTGAGTTCATTTCCTTCTCCTACAGCCATCATGGTTTGCGCGTAGTGCGAGATTGACCGGTTGAAGCGCTCCAACACGTTCCTTAGCCGGGACAATGCCACCCTCCGGCTCCAAAAAAAGAATGACATAGCAAGGCGAATCAGCTGGAGGCCACCCTTAAGGAGCAGGAGGAGACTCTCTCCAGCCGGGCTAGCGCTTTCAACCTCCTGGACAAGGAGGCCACCCGGCTGAAGGAGCACGCAGAGATGCTCGAAAACAAGCTGATGGACATCGGCCTTCTGGTGAAAGGTGAGTTCTTCTGCTGGTGTTGTATGTTTTGTCTGACTGCATTTTCCGGGTCGCCTTTTGACTTGCCCTTCTAATCACAAGGCTTCTACCCCCAAGTAGATGTCCTTGCCTACGACCGGGTGCAACAGGTTGCGCCGGTGAGAAGGCTGCCGTTAAGGACTTGGTGGGCCAGCTCGGTGAGGACGCCGCCAACCTGCGCAAGGCTGCGGCCGATATCCATGACCTAGTCTTCCCGGGGGAGCTTCTGCCGGAGACCATGGGGGCCCTGGAAATCAAGTTGGGTGGTGCGCTGAACTTGATCGACCGGATGCGCGATCTGGGCGCCCGTGTCGGCCCCGGGATGGCACTGGCCTTGATGCTCTCATGGTACAAGGACGTCCGTCTCGACAAGCTGGTGGACGGCTTCCGATCCGGCGCGGATCTTGAAGCCGAGCGCCAGGCCTACCCGGACCTCCGCTCTACCGCGATCACGATTGCCGGCTACGCCGACATCGACGAGGTTCTCACGGACGGCGAGGGGAGCACGTGGACCGAGGGCGCGGGAGCAGATGGCGCGGAGGCATCTTCCCAAGCTAGTGGAGCCGGCGCGGCTCCTCCTCACGGCAAGGGTCCGTCCGTTTGAAGATGAAGACCCCGGGATGCCGAGTGAAATTGTAGATAACTTTCAGCTTTTGGTACTTATGTCTTCTGAATAATCTGGATATGCGGGGGCTTCGTCCTCCAATGTTTAAGTAACTGTCTGGCTGGGTTTGCCTTCGTGCACCACTATGCTTATGCCTTGATCGACTAGTCTTTCGGGCTGGTCCATTCTAGCCAGCATTATCTTGCCTTTGTCTTGCGCTCTTTGTGAGCATTTTTCTCTTGCGTTCCATTTCTTCTGGTTTTATGATGGTATGCCGACTTGCTCTGGCCGGTTGGCACATCTGCTAACCGGATAAGACATCCTTCCAATGGGGGCGCGCCAGCGCACCCACTAGGTGTAGCCCCCGAGATTCGGAACAGCTGGAGTAGCCAGGTGTTTAGAATCTTCAAAAAATTCTCGTCTTTCACCTTGCTTTGCCAAATGTGACCTGCTTAGCCGGGCCGGGGGAGCTGCACCGCAGTCCGGCAAATTATATCTGACTTGCTTTTCTCTATTACTTTCCTTTCTCCTCTCTTTCTCTTTCTTTCTTTCCTCTTTCTTTCTTTCCTCTTTCTGGCTAGGTCTGGCTAGGTCTGTCTAGGCGGGTGGTGCCTTTGCGTTCTGCCTGCCTTTGTCTTCCTCTTTATCTAGCTGACGCACCCTTCAGTCGGACACCGCATGCTTCCAGTGGGGGCGCGCCAGCGCACCCACTGGGTGTAGCCCCCGAGATTCGAAGTGGCTACCGTAGATAGGTACTTCGAATCTTCACTATTCTTGATTTCCGACTCGGTGCGATTTGTGCAAAAAAGAAACATACAGAAAATGACTCCTTATCAATATGTTGCCTTGTTTAATGTCTTTCTATTACCCGACTAGAGTTTTTCTTTTTTTGAAAACTAGCTCGTGCTCTTCTAGACACTTAGTCGCTTTCTCGTGTGGGGTGCTATTTACGCTGCACCTTGCCGGGCAGCTGGGTTGCGGTCTGGAGCCGGAACCGAAGGGAGATGACAATACACTGCACACGGTACTAGAGGCTTCGTTGCTGGAAAAGAACCAACTAGGCACATGGCCAGAGATGCCCGATCTGATGCATCTTTCACCGTTTTTCGTGTGGGATGCCCTCGGGCTTTTGCTCTTGCTAGCCGGACAGCTATGTTGCGGTCTGTAGCTAAGACGAAGAGTGGGCCTCTGGCATCGTTGCACACTACTCAGTCGGTTTACAGAATTGGCAGGGCGGGCCAACCGGCGAGCCCTCGGGTAGGGGTCGATGGAAGCCGGAAAAATCATTGCAGGAATTTAATCGGATAAGAACGACAATCTGACTATCCGGCAAGGAGCCCCCGAGAATCAGCCAGGGTTCCATATATTTCATTCATTCAGGGATCCAGATACATACACTGATTTTTGCGACTAGGTGTAAAATGGTCGGAGAAGGTCTGCGTTCCATGGCCGCTCGGTCTCCTCGTCCGACTTGTCCATCTTGTTCTTGCACGACTGCTGCGTGTCGATGAGGTAGTAGGAGTTGTTGTGCAACGCCTTGCTAATGATGAAGGGGCTCTCCCACGGAGGGGACAGCTTGTGCATGCCCTTCGTATCTTGTATCAGCCGGAGCACCAGGTCGCCCTCCCGGAATGCCACTGGCCGGATGCAACTGGAGTGATACCGGCGCAGCCCTTGCTGGTAGATAGCCGACCTGGACAAAGCCAGCTCGCGGGCCTCCTCGAGGAGGTCCACGCTGTCCTCCATCGCTTCCTGGTTCTCCTTCTCCGTGTAAAGGAAATTGCGGGGTGAGTCGAACTCGATGTCCTCCGCGAGAATTGCCTCCGATCCATAGGTGAGGAAGAACGGGGTGAAGCCGGTTGAACTATTCGGGGTGGTGCGGAGGCTCCACAGCACAGCCGACAGCTCCTCGATCCAGCAGCCGGGTGATTGCTCTAATGGCTCGATCAGCCCGGGCTTGATTCCGGCTAGCACCAAGCCGTTGGCTCTTTCTACCTGCCCGTTGGACTGCGGGTGTGCGACGGATGCAAGGTCCAGTCGGATCCCTTTGTTGTGGCAAAACCGGGCGAAGGCCCCCTTGGCGAATTTTGTGCCGTTATCGGTGATGATGCTATGGGGGTAGCCGAACCGGATGATGATGTCGCGGAAGAAGGTGACGACCGTGGCCCCGTCCAGCTTCCGGATCGCCTTCGCCTTGATCCATTTGGTGAACTTGTCCACCGCCAACAGCACGTGGGTCATGCTGGATCGAGATCACTTGAAGGGGCCGACCATGTCCAACCCCCAGACCGCGAAAGGCCAGGTAATCGGTATTGTCTTGAGCGCGGAAGCCGGCATGTGCCTTAGCCGGCCAAACTGCTGGCACCCATTGCACGCGGACCAGCTGGTCCGCATCCTCCGAAGCAGTCGGCCAGTAGAATCCTTGGCGCATCGCTTTCGACACCAAGGCCTGCGAGGAGGCGTGGTGACCGCACTCCCCCTGGTGGATCTCTTTCACCAGCCGGTATCCAGTATCCACATCGACGCACCACTGGAAGACGCCTGCGGCGCTGCGCTTGTTCATCTCTTTGTTAATGATGGTGTACATGTGCGCGCGGCACCGGATCTACCTTGCCTCCACCTCGTCATCCGGGAGCTCATCATTGAGGAGGTAGTTCATGAAGGGCTGGGCCTAGGACGGAACTTCCCAGATGGTGAAGACACTAACCGGCGCGATCTGGAGCTCATCCGGAGGGCGTCCGGGTGGGATACCCGAGTCAGCAACCCCCGGGCCTTTTGCCTTGCTTGCGGATGGCTTGCCTGAGGAGGAGGCAGCCCCCGGGTCTTTTGAGCCGGAGGTCACAACAGCGGGGCCCAGCTCTTTCGAGCCGGCAGCCCCCGGGTCTGCTACCCAGATGATGGACTCGGACTCTGGAGGAGTGACGCTGGGCTTGCGGAGATGCTCCAAGGATACTCCAGGCGGGATCGCTGCTCTGGTGGATCCGACTCGCGCGAGCCCGTCGGCCACCTTGTTGTTGGCGCGGGAGACATGGTGGAATTCGCATCCCTCGATGCCAGCGCTTAGCAACTGCACGTGAAACCGGTACATAGCCATGTTGGCATCCCTGGCGTCCCACTCGCCGGGTACTTGCTGCACCACCAGGTCCGAGTCGCCAAAGCAGAGGATCCGGCGGATGCCGATATCTTTTGCAAGCCAGAGCCCGTGCGCGAGAGCCTCGTACTCGGCGACATTGTTCGACGTGGTGAAGTGGATTTGCAGTACGTACTCCAGTCGGTCTCCCTTGGGCGAGGTGAGCATGATGCCAGCTCCCAAGCCCCCGTGCATCTTTGAGCCGTCGAAGTGCAGCTTCTAGTAGTCAGAGTCTGGGACCGGTGGCAGGTACTCGTTCTCTGCCCAGTCGACGAAGAATTCCGCCACCGACTGAGACTTGATGGTGATCCGGGGCACGTACCGGATGCAGTAGGCGGCCAGCTCGATGGCCCACTTGGCTACCCGACCCATGGCAGCCTTGTTGCCGAAGATCTCGTCCAGCGGCGCGGTGGACACGACGGTGAGCGGATGCTCCTGGAAGTAGTACTTGAGCTTCTTGAAGGCCAGGTACACCCCGTAGCACATATTCTAGTAGTGGGGGTAGTTCTGCTTGGAGAGGGACATCACCTCGCTGAGGTAGTAGACGGGTCACTGAACTGGCTACGCCTTGCCCGGCTCAGGGTGTTCGACCACCAGAACGACGCTAATGACCCGGTGGGTGGCGTCTATGTTGAGCAGCATTGGCTCCTTCGCAGTCGGCGTGGCGAGAACTGGTGTCGTCGACAACATGCGCTTGAGGTCGTGGAAGGCCGTGTCCGCCTGAGCCGTCCAAGTGAACTTGTCCGTCTCCTTCATCAGCTGGTACAGGGGCAGGGCCTTCTCTCCCAGTCGGCTGACGAATAGGCTGAGCGAAGCCAAGCAGCCGGTGAACTTCTGGACACCGAGCAAACTCTTGGGCGGCTGCATTCTCTCAATGGCCGCAATCTTCTCCGGATTGGCCTCGATTCCCCGGTTCGACACGAGGTAACCGAGGAGCTGTTCGGCTGGCACGCCGAACACGCACTTCTCCGGGTTCGGCTTCCTCTGGTACTAGCGGAGGTTCACGAACGTCTCGCCGACATCTTCCAGCAGGGTCTACTTCTCCTTCATCTTGATGACGACATCATCCACGTACGCATGCACGTTCTGGCCGATCTGCGAGTGCAAGCATTTCTGCATGCAACGCTGATAGGTAGCACCTGCATTCTTCAGGCCGAATGGCATAGTTACATAGCAGTAAGCCCTGTACGGGGTGATGAACGATGTTTTCAGTTAATCAGTCAGATTCAGCCGGATCTGATTATAGCCAGAATAACAATCGAGGAAGGAAAGCAGGTCGCAGCCGGCCGTAGAGTCAACCACTTGATCAATACGAGGCAGAGCGAAAGGGTCTTTCATGCAGGCCTTGTTCAGGCTCGTGTAATCGATACACATGCGCCAAGTCTTGTTCTTTTTCAGCACCAGGACTGGGTTGGCCAGCCAGTCCGGGTGGTACACTTCCATGATGAAGTCGGCAGCAAGTAGCCGGGCGATCTCGTCGTCGATGACCTTCCTCTTGTCCTCCGGGAAGCGACGGAGGGATGCTTGACCGGTTTGGCATCCGGACGCACGTGAAGGGAGTGCTCGGCGAACTCCCTCGACACACCCGGCATGTCTTTGGGAGACCATGCGAAGATGTCCCGATTCTCATGGAGGAAGTCGACGAGCGCGCTTTCCTATTTGCTGTCCAAGCCGGCGCTGATGGTGACGCACCTGGAGGGGTCAGCCGGGTCGAGCGAGATCTGGCGGGTCTCCTTGGACGGCTGGAATGCCATGTCCCCACCCGGCTTCATACCAGCCGGCACTTCCTGCTGCAGCATGGCAACATTGTGTAGCATCTCGCGCTTCTCTTCGGCGATGAGCAGGGCCTCGGCTATCTAGGCGCCTTCCTTCGCGCAGGCCATGGACCGTCTGTAGCAGCCGGCCACAATGATCACACCATTCGTCCCCGGCAACTTCATTTTGAGGTACGCGTAGTGGGGGACCGCCATGAACTTTGCGAGGGCAGGGTGCCCAAGAAGGACATGATAGGAGTTGGCAAGGTTTACCACCTCGAACCATATTGGCCCCCGCCGGAAGTTCTCTTCCAAACCGAATATGACATCCAGCCGGATTCTGCCGAGAGGGACGCACGATGGCCCGGGAGCGACGTCGTGGAACACAGTGGTCGAGGGCTGCAGGTCGCACTCCCGGATACCCACCTTGTCCATAGAGGACTGGTAGAGCAGGTTGAGGCTACTCCCACTGTCTACCAGCATGCGCGAGAACCGGCAGGTGCGCGTGTCGGAGATGACGAGGGGGTCGAGCACCATCGTGTAGAACCCGGGATTCGGGAGAGAATCCGGCTGGTCCGCTTGGCTCTAGGTGATGGGAGTCTTAGACCAGTTGAGACGCAGGGGGGCTAGGGGAACGATGGCGTTCACCTCCGCGCTGTGCTGCTTCCGGCCGCGATTATCAATCGGCTCAGCCTCAAAGATGTGGTAGTTCTCGTGCTGCTGGGGGTAGCCTCCATTGCCGCGGTTGTTGCCGGCTGCCCTAGCCGGTGGTGGGGGACCACCAGGAGGGGGTGGGGGGAGAGGAGGTAACCCGGCCTACTCCTTGATCTGCCTGGTCCAGCTACACTGCCGAGTGGTGTGCGTAGACGGCTTGGAGCCGCTGTGGTACTTGCAGGGCCCGTCGAATATTTGCTCGAAGGTGAAGGCATTCCTCTGCCTCTTGTCGTTGTGAGCCGGCACACCCTGCACCGCGTTAACTTGCCGTTGGTGGTAGCGTGAGCTCTGCTGCTCAACCGGGCGCTTGCCCTGGTAGCGGCTGTCGCTGTAGTGCCATTTGGACGAGCCAGCATCGCCGCTCTGACCGGTAGGCTTCTCCCTAGTCGGCTTGGTGGGAACCGGGCGCCCTTCCGCGTTTACCTGGAGGGGCTTCTTCATTGCCACATCCGCGGTGGCATACTGGTCGGCAACGGTCATCATCTCCGCCATGGTCTTGGGCTCGTTGCACAGCAGCCGGTGGCGCAGCATCGTGCCTTCGCGACACCCTTCGATGAAGAAATCGATTGCTCGGTCCAGCGGGCGAGGTACGCGCAATCCGACTCGCGGTCTCCCTGGACACACAGAGAAAGATCACGGGGCCTGCCTGGGCGCTTGTATGGGACGTTGAAGTTCCGGATGAAGACTTTCTCAAAATCTGGCCAAGCGTTGATGTTGTTGGGAGCGAGGCTGTTGAGCCAGGTTCTTGCCGAGCCGGTCAGCATGAGGAGGATGTAGCGGATCGCGACACGCTTGTTGCCGTGGGCGATGCCGACTACGGTGACGTAGTCGGTCAGCCAGTCCTCCGGCTTCATGCTGTTGTCGTACTTGGGGGTGTCCCGTGGCAGGGAGAACTTGTCGGGAAAGGGCTCCTTCCGGATGCGTGGCCCGAAGCACACGGGGCCAGTTGCATCCTCCTCCTCAGTGAGGCGAGCTTCCATTAGAAGGTCGATGCAGGCGCGCGCATCTGGCTCAACCGGATTGGGAGTTCCCACCCGGCCGGTGAGACGGGATGGTGGGGACAGAGGGGTGTTGGGGATATGCTATATGCGTATCCTTATAGCATGTCTCTTATCCGGCTCACCCGGGTGGCCCATAGTCGGTAGCATGGCCTATGGCTTGCTGGGCGGCCCAGTTAGGTGGATCCATAAGGGAGGCCCATTCCGGATAAAGGAAGGCTACGGTGGAGCTATCAGCGTACCCGGAGCCTTGGAGTGCAAGATACACAAGACTAGTAATAAACGGTGTAGGACTCTGTAACCTGTTCGGCTAGGACTTTTCCCTGTAACCCTAGGACCTGGCGACTATATAAGTCGTATGGGAGCCTTTAGGGCACGTTCATAGACAACTTCACACAACCGCGCACAGCGAACCTATCTCTGTAACTCGGCGTATTGCCCTTATAGTGATTTATAGTAGGAGTAGGATTCTGCCAACGTTGTGGGATCTAAACCTGGGTGAGCTGTGTTACCTCGTACCCGTCAACTGTCCGCCTTACCCCACGTCTCTAAACACGCACTATGAGGACCCCTCCATGGCGTACTCGTCGGCAATACCACGACAGTTGGCGCCCACCGTGGGGCAAGAGGCGCTTCAGGCTCTTCAGCGGGCGAGGACCAAGATCTTCGTGGGAATCGGTGAAACCGTAGCCATCGGACGCGTTCTCTTCTCCGGCAACGTTCCGATCGTCCCTCCTGACGAGTTCTGGATCCCGGTGAAGACGAACCCTACGCGGTGTTCGATCGTTCCTATCGGAGACATCCACCTCTTCATCGGCGAAACTAACTCGGGCACTAGTTCCCTGGGAGTCGGAGGAGCATCAAGACCCGCACGGACCGCCTACGGGCAGGATACGTTCGCGGAAGGATCAATGTCGGATCTATCTTTGGAGTTTGCCGGCAAAGATCGGAACAATTCAAGGCCCACCCAAACCGCCCCTGTGCAGGATATAAAGGTGGAAGATCACTGCAAATCTGCCGGCTTCGTCCGTGCGTCTGGACAACAGATATCCAAGTTCGTCGGCGTGGTTACCATCTTCGATCTAGCGCGCTGCATTCAGAGAGAAGGCGAAAACTCCCGCGATTACCTGGCCAGGTGGCTCCGTATACGAGCCGATCTGGCCCACTACCCCGATGATAACACTTTGTATCACTTCGTGGAAGGACTGTACCATGGCATGCTTCTCCGACATTCTCTAAGACGGCAGCAGGCAACAGGACGCCTTACCCTCGAGGAGATGGTGAGCACCGTCAACAGCTACACAGAAGCTGACGCAGCAGCCCAGATGGAGCTTGCGCTTAGAGACGGAGAACCTCCGATTCAGCAGCCGCCGCCACCGCCTCCCTCCGCCATCGTCGCAGCAGCACCACCACCTCCAGTCATCGTCGAGGCCGTTGCACCTCTACCGCCCGTCATCGAGGAAGTACTGGCACCCTCCAACTCTGTCATTGACGCGCTTTATGCTGATTTCAGTGCAGATTCAGAGGAGATAGACTTCAGTCCAGAAGAGCTAGACTCCGCTATGCAGGAGATGGAGGAGGAGTACTCGCGCGACGATCAAGCCAACAACATCGTCACGTCCCGAGGGGTGTTCGTCACCATTGGGGCGGTGATGGATGAAGATCAACCCGGACAAGCTCCGCCTACGGCGCTGGAAAAGGGGAAGGGCCACTTATTGCTGCTGACGATGATCGCGCAAAGGTCATGCCTCCTCCGCCTAACCCAGTGCAGCAGCCGCAGGAACTCGGCACCGGCCCGAGCAACAACAACACCGCAAACTTGCCACCTCCAGCATCTACGTCTGCAGCAGCCCAAGTTACTCCAGCTGATAGAGTGATGTACGGCAATCTCCTCGTCGAGCCACTAACCGTTGCTCATATCCGGAACGTGACCCAGCTTGACGAGAAGCGCCAGCAGCTACTGGAGGAAGCGCAAGCCATCGCGGAGCAAGGCGCTAAACTAGATCGAGATTTGGTCAACGCGTAGAAGTCCATAGAAAAGGCTAGAGCAATGGAGGCCGAGTACAAGACTCTGCTACAGAAGCAGAAGGCTAAGAAAGCTCCGGCTTGCGTCATCAACGATCCTGGTGTACGGCACAACCTAGGATGGGCTCCCTCGAAGCCGGCACAGGCCAAGCCATACATTGACAGTGAAGGCAAGGAGGTGATGCCCACCCCACTCCTTAACCTCGCCATCACCAAGACCCTTCTGGAGCAGGATAGATCGCCTGAGGCAGTGGAACAGGTCTATGACCTAGTGGCCAAGGAGGTGAAGCAGCAGGAAAAGGCCACCTCTCAGAGGCTCGAGTCTAACCCAGCGCTCTGCCAATCTAGCCAATACAAGCCGCCAAGGGACAGATCTCCTCTTGATGTCGGGTCCCAGACGGGTTCATCAGAAAGACTTGCAGGGTTCTTTGGGAGGACTACAAGATATTGCTTGATGATTTGCCGACATCCATCTAGGCGGATCATTCCACGTGAAGAGGCAAGACGGCGCAAGATCTCGGAGTTCTCCGGGTGCTACTGTTGGGGATATGCTATATGGGTATCCTTATAGCATGTCTCTTATCCGGCTAACCCGGGTGGCCCATAGTCGGTAGCATGGCCTATGGCCTGCTGGGCGGCCCAGTTAGGTGGATCCAGAAGGGAGGCCCATGCCGGATAAAGGAAGTCTACGGTGGAGCTATCAGCGTACCCGGAGCCTTGGAGTGCAAGATACACAAGACTAGTAATAGACATTGTAGGACTTTGTAACCTGTCTGGCTAGGACTTTTCCCTGTAACCCTACGACCTGGCGACTATATAAGTCGGGCCTATGGGAGCCTTTAGGGCAAGTTCATAGACAACTTCACACAACCGCGCATAGAGAACCTATCTCTGTAACTCGGCGTATTGCCCTTATAGTGATTTATAGCAGGAGTAGGATTCCGTCACCGTTGTGGGATCTGAACCTGGGTAAGCTGTGTTACCTCGTACCCGTCAACCATCCGCCTTACCCCACGTCTCTAAACACGCACTGTGAGGACACCTCCATGGCGTACTCGTCGGCAATACCATGACAAGGGGGGTTCTGGATAGCCGAAGGAGGGTGGCTCGAGGTGCCCTACTCGCCACGAGGCTGGCTGCTGCCAGATTGGCGACGCTTGGAGCGTGGGGGTTGCTGACCTGGAGACGCGGAGTACTCGGTTTAACGAGGTCTGCCCTGACTGTCCCTAGCCGGGCGATTCCCTCTGGAGCCGGCTCCAGCCTCGATTGAGATCCAAGCGGCCTTGGCCTGCTCGTCAGCCACGCGTAGCAGGTGCTGCACTCGCTGGAACTGGCGCAGCATCTCGTCCCCCTCCAGGTGGGGTTGGTCTTCCGCGACGGCTCGTGCTGCCCGGATATTCTTGACCATGGTGTCGTCGACGGGCGAGGGGAAGTAAGTGCGGGAAGCCGGCTAGGATCCTCGTTAGCTGGGGTGAGGCCGTGCACGCGATTATACTCGCGGATGTTGCTCTCCATCTGGTACTTGGTGGAGGCAAGGCCCTGGACCTGCTGGAGCAGGCGCTCACGCGCCGCCTTGATCTTGGCCATAGCTTCATCCGGATCGTCCCCGGGTGCACCGTCTCGCGGAGCTCCTCGATGACCTCGTCCACCGCACCCTTTTCGCGCACCGGGGTAGGCGGGCCGGCCTGGTCGGTGTCACGCTCGAGGGGAGGATGGTGGCTGTTGCTTGAGCCGGCCATCATCACTTCCACGGTGCCGGGCGCAACGAGCGTGCTGCCAGCTGGGGCAAAGGCTCGACGAAAGAGACAATTTCCCAAGGGAAACGCTCCGGCACGGTGGCGACGTAGACGGGAAGATCGCCGAATAACAGGATGGAGCCGCCTGCCGGGAAGCTGGATCCGGCGAAGCAGCTGGCATTGTCGATAACGCAGTCGAACTTGCCGAGCGCGAGCACGAGGCCGGAAGCCACGTGCTCGCCGAACGAAGTGCAGGGTCCCGTGCAGAACGTCACTCCGGTCGCCGCCATCTTTGCCCCATGGTGGGCGCCAACTGTCGTAGTTATGGGAACGGCAGAGCCTAAGCAGACTAGAAATAGGTGTGGGAGCAAAGCAGGAAAGTGTGTGACGGCGTCCGCAGGCAGGATTGGATACAAGCAAGCGTCGGGGACACAAGAAGTACCCAGGTTCGGAGCCATCGGGTTGAGGTAAAACTTCTACTCCTGCCGATCTAACTATAGGGATGGATCACAGAGAATTACAACGCTCCTCGAGCTGTATCTGGTCTGGCTAGTGAGTGAGTGGAGTTGAACCCTTGCTAAGTTGCTCCTACCGCCCCTTATATAGGTCGAGGCGGCACGGGCAACGACCAGGCCAACTGGCGGGTCCCATAGGCGGGCCCCAGCCGGCTAGGTCATCTACAATGGTCGGCATGGGGAGCGTGTACCCACGGTCAAGCCCATGCCACCACGCCATCTATAGTGGTCGCCGTGCGGGTAGTTATGCATAGTGCCACCTACTGTCTACTGTTGCAACCGTCATCGGTAAAGTCGTCGGTATGGGTCGAGTGTCTGAGTCTCCTTTCTGTCTTGTCCGTTGTCCTGGGCGTACTGCGCACTATGCCCTACATCATCTGGTACCTTGCCTGTCTTGAGTGGCCGGCTAGGGTGATCTAGCCGTCTGGCCTTCCTGAGCCGGATGGTCGGATCCATCCGGCTACTCTTCTGCCCTTGCTTGCTTCATCCGGTTGGTTCTCCCGCTGGTTGACTCTCGATCTGTCTCGCTCTGGCCGGCTATCTTGATCCAGCCGGCTAGCCGTCTTGCCGATAGTTTTTGTCCGGCTGGCTGGTTCGCTAGTCGGGTCTTGGTCTATTCTTCCTTCTGATCTGTCTTGGGGTTCCTGTGTCCGGCTGCTCTCAGCCGGCTGACGTGTTGGTGCTCTGCATCTTGTCCGTTTAGCCTACCTGGGGATGGTCCCCTCGACAAAAGCTTTGTCAGAGGTCTAATATCTTTTGAATACACTAATGTTGCTAATGAAGATTGTGTGAAGTTTTGTATGAAAGAAAAAATTTAGGTGTAGAGAAAGAATGATGCAATGAGATGAAGAATGGACAAAAGCTCAAGCTTGGGGATGCCACCATGGTGTCACCCCAAGAAATATTCAAGAGGTACAAGCGTCAAAGCTTGGGGATGCCCAAGGCATCCCCTTCTTCATCAATAAAAAGCTGAGGTCTGTCTAGACACTTCGTTTTTATTGTTTCATGCACAATTGTGTTGTTCTTGGAGCGTCTTAGTTTTCGTTTGCTTTGCTTAGTTTGTTTAGTTTTGTTAAGTAGTTTGGACCCCCGTTCTCGTTGTATTGTTTTGCAAATAAGTTTGCTTGGTGTTGGAAAGGAGTAGTAAGTTCTTGCTTGAAGTGCAAGAGGAGCTTGCATTGACTATGACTTAGACTTTAGCATGACATGCTAGGTGTTGTTTTAGCATAATGCTTAGTGATTATTGTTGTAGCATGTCTTGTTCCAAACAATTGGGATTGCTTAGTGTGCCTTGAAGAAATTATGCATTGTTTTAGCATGCAAAAGCATAGTATTGTGGTATTCTCCTTTGATGCTTTGCTTGGGCTGACTTGGCACATGCTCACACCATGTTATGACTATGACAAGTCACCATTAGCCTCTATGATCATTTAGTCCTTGACTTGTAGTAACACTCTTTGCTTTGATTAGTATGCTTTGTTGCACTGCATGATTATGGCCATTATTGCTCTCTTAGTTGGTTGCTAGCCTCCACTTGTATGGGTAAGTTCTACTCATGCCTCCAACTCCCAAGAAACCAAGTTATTCCAAAGTGTCCACTATAAATTCCTATGCATGGTGTGTTACACCATTCCAAGTATATTCTTGTTTTCAACTATCTTCCAATTAAAAACTATTTTTTATGTGAAAACTTAGTGATTAAATCCCTCACGAACTTGATGGCACACTTTATATTCTTTGCCCCTAATAAACTTGAACCATTGTGACAACTTTGTTGTATATGCTTGCACTTATAAGTTGGAATTAGCAGAACCGTGTTGTCATGGGGAACGTTTTCAACATTGCACTTGTACCTTGTTGTACTCAGTTGATATCATGTTCTTTTATCTATGGATGTCACTGATGTGAAATAAAGAGGGGACTTGTAAGTCCATGGAGTTTGTATCTTGTGTTAGAGAAACGCCTAGGCCGCTAGCCTAAGCCATGCCTAATCATGGTGGAAACTTGCAGCATCACCATAATGAGCTATCTATGATGCATCCTCAATAAAAATCTATGCATATGGTAAATAAAAATATTGCTGGGATGCTCATTGTCTGCTTGCCTTGTCATTTTGGTTACGGGAAAGCTCATGTACCATGTGCAAGGGGTACCCCGTTGGCGGTTCTCAATGATATGCAAATACTTACAGTGACAAGAACTTACCTAGACCCAAAGTTGAGTATGCATGAGGTGTTGCCCTCGTATTCAAGGGACTTGAGATTGCCAACTTATACTTCATCAAGCATATACTCCAACTTTGCCACTTTAACCTTAACCACTTCAAGATGCTTATGATAGGGGCAATGAGGGCTGAAAGCTAACAAGTACCATAATTTTTGGAAGCTATTTTTGAAACTTGTAATCCCTGCTTCCTTTACAAAAAAGGCATTTCTTCCACCTCTATTAAGTCTCCACCTTCTACCTTTAGGCACCATTAAGAGAGCATAGTTGTCATTCTGTGTGCAGTGTTCCAAAGCTTATTAATTGATACATATTGTGATATTACTTGTTCTTGTGCTATTTGTTTCTAGTCACCCTTGTGAACTTTGCAGGTGTCCTATGCATCTATTTGCTACTCTATGAGGGACAATATGATTTCCACTATGCTATGTTTTCTGCATGTGAAACAAACAAACGTTTTTCAATGCATGTTATTCATGATCTTTGTTTGTACCTTGTCATGTTGCATGCATAGTTACTATGTCCTATTGTTAGAACTCCATATTTCATGCACATGTTTAGAGTTCTTTGATCCCATCTTTCAATGCTTGCAAATGGTTGGATCTTTATTGTGAGGGTGCATGTCACCTCAAAAATTATTCTGTTTATCACTTACCTACTCGAGGACAAGCAGGAGTTAAGCTTGGCGATGTTGATACGTTGGAAACGTATCTATAATTTTTGATGCTCCATGCTTGTTTAGTATCTACTTTGCTTTGCTTTGTCTACACTTTGAGGTGCTTTTTACATGTTTTCTGGTACTAACCTACTAACAAGTTGCAACAGTGCCAGATTCCTGTTTTCTGCTGTTTTTGGTTTCAGAAAAGTTAGTAAAGAAATATTCTCGGAATTGGATGGGACAAAGGACAAAGTCAATTACTTTCCATGGGGAACAAGAAGTCCAGAGGAGAGCCGGAGGGGCCGGCTAGAGGGGCCACCCCCCCCCCCCCCAGGCGCGGCCACAGGTGGGCCCATGCCTAGCTAGGGTTTGGTGACCCTGGCCGCCGCCTCGGTATCCCCCTTCGCCTATAAGAATCCCACGATGCAGAAACCCTGGGTACCCGATCAGAAATCCACGAAACCGTCTGTAGCCGCTGCCACCATTGTCCCTAGATCAGGGGGGATCTAAAGTTCTTCCCGGCACCCTTGCGGAGGGAGATCATCCCGGAGGCCTTCTCTCCGGTATGCTGCGTGAGTAGTTCCACCTTGGACTATGGGTCCATTTAGTAGCTAGATGGTTGTATCTCTTCCTTTGTGCTTTCATGTATAGATCTTGTGAGCTCCGTTCATGATCAATATCTAATCTATTTGTAATCATGCATGTTGTGTTTGCGGGGATCTGATGGATATTGAGATTATTATGTTGGTTTGATTAATTGTTTTGTCTTTATGATTCTATCATGTTTGTGTTGTTTGTGATCTTGCATGCTCTCCGTTGTTAGTAGCTATCTTGGCCAACTAGTTGCTAGTGACTCCAAGAGGGGGTAGTTATGCTCGATAGTGGGTTCATGCCTCTAGTTTCCAAGGGAAGTGACAATAATCTCTTCATTTGTAGATGTGTTGTTGCTACTAGGGAGAAAACAACGGTCTCTTGTTCATGGAACATGTGGACTGTTTACCTTAAACACTTTGCTTAAAGGAGTTGTCTGTTGCTTGCAACTTATTACTGGAGGGGTTCAGATGATAACCTGAAGGTGGACTTCTAGTCATAGATGCAGTTGGATGGCGATCAATGTATCTTGTTGTATTGCCCAATCAACCTCATAGGATCTTCTGACGAGTAATTGCATTGTTATGCCTTGCTCAGTTCCTGTCAATTGCCCTGCTGTAATTTGTTTACCCTTCATGCCATGTTGTTTATCTAAGGAGAGCACCTCTAGTGAACTATGGACCCCGGTCCAATCTTTACCACTGATACATCTTCCACTGTTACTTGTTTACTTGCTGCAAACCATTACCTTCCACACCATATGTTTAATCCATTGTTACAGCAAATCGGTGAGCTTGACAACCTCACTGTTTGTTGGGGCAAAGTCTTGAGTTTGTGTTGTGTAGGTCTCCGCATTGCTTGCAACACCTGTGTGGCATTTCCTTCCTCCTTTTGGTTCGATAACCTCGGTCTCAACTGAGGGAAAACTTGCTGCTTGTTGCTTCACACCTTGCTCTTGGGGTTCCCAACAGTTTGTGCGTAGACAGTCGTCAATCATGCTTGTGATGGTGCATGTCACCTCAAAAAATATTCTTTTTATCACTTACCTACTCGAGGACGAGCAGGAGTTAAGCTTGGGGATGCTTGATACGTCGTAAACGTATCTATAATTTTTGATGTTCCATGCTTGTTTAGTATCCACTTTGCTATGTTTTGTCCACACTTTGAGGTATTTTACACAATTTCTGGAACTAACCTATTAACAAGATGCCACGGTGCCAGTTGCCTGTTTTCTTCTGTTTTTTGGTTCGAGAAAGGCAGAAAATCAATATTCTTAGAATTGGATGGTACAATCCAAAGTCATTATTTTACCCGGCACGACACGGAACCATGAAGCAGAGATGGAGGAGGACACCAGTGTGTCCACACCTTAGGTGGGCGCGGGGCAGCCTGGCGGCGCCCATAGGGGGTATGGGCCCCCTGGCCCTCCATCGACCTTGCCTCCTTCGCCTATAAGAAGCCCCTGACTCAGAAAGCCTAAATCATCGACCAGAAAGCCACGGAAAGTTCCGTAGCGCCGCCGCCACCGAAGGGGAGATTCAGGGGACAGAAAGTCTCTGTTCCGGCACCCTGCCGGGACGGGGAAGTGCCCCCGGAGCCATCTCAATCGATCTCCACCACCATCTCCATCGCCGTTGCTGATTCCCATGATGAGGAGGGAGTATTTCTTCCTCGAGTCTAAGGGCTCTACCAGTAGCTATGTGTTCATCTCTCTCTATGCATGATCATATTGTGACCATGAGCTTTGTAATCAAGTAGATCTATTCTGTTACTCGAGTGATTCAATAGATCTCTGCTCTCCCCATGTGTGTGAAAGTGAGTGTGCACGCCATGGTGGCACTTAGGCTAGAGTCTACATAAATACTCTGTCAACATCCGGATTTTTAATTCCAGATGCCTGTTATGCCATACATCGCAATCCCAGGATTACCATTTTTGTGAGACATAGCATATTGGATATCACAGTAAATCATCCATTACAAACTATAATAAGGTCTTACAACAAATAAAGGATCTCATGATCCAGTCTTAGTATAATCAAGCAGCGGAATAATATAATAACGGTAGCGTGGGCGAAGCTCCATCTTCATGGTCACAGGCAATGCTGACGATGGGAGATGATCCTAGTTGTCGTAACCTTCCAACAGTCCATCCTCCTGATAGTCCTCTTCATATTCTGGCCACGGGAATAGCAAGGGATAAAGCCATGAGTACTCTTTAAGTACTCGCAAACTAAGACTAACAAGTGAAGGGGTTTTGAGTAGGAATACTAAGCTCTAGGTTGTTTGCAAAAAGCTAGATTTACCTTAGCTGAGTTCAGAAACAAAGAAACCTAGTTGAAAGTTTTATAACCACTAAGTGGGAACTTGACTGTTCATATCATAACCCTGTTGTGGTAAAGTCAAAGTCATAATTCATTTCATAAGTCATTTTGAACACGGCTATTCGAATAGTTTGACACTCTGGAGAGATGGTACACTTTCACCATAATATTCGATACATCTATTAGGAGCAATCCTAAATTCACCATACTCAGTATGCGGATAATCAATCCAGACCTTTCAATTACACGCCCTAGTATAGGCACCTCTCCTATGAGTTTGGCCTCCCAACCATGACCAACTATCATCTTGGGAACTGCACAGGTGGCTAATCTTCACGAGGTAGCCTCCGCTCAAACCTCGGCCGCAAGGGAACCCATACTAAGGTATATAAACTTACAGTCAAGCCCTACCCAAATTTGGGTATTGTGGTTATACAATAAAATTGGAATGGTATCGCATCCAGACAACCATCAGTTTTATAAAAGGGCTAAGGCTCATGCCTCAACATTTCCATCATCAAAATCATCTGGTGTTCAAGAACACATGTCAAAACATTTCATTATAATGACTCATCATTCTAAGGTTTTCATAACCATTTTCACCAAGTATTCCCATCTAAAGTGATCAAGTTTTAAGATTAGCACTAGCCACTAAAGTTGGCGTAAACACTAATGAGGGGTGGTAATCAAGTGTGAATGATCTAAGTTCAATCTCATGCCTCAGGATGACATCAAGATTTATCTAACTTAGGTCAAGTTTTATGCTCTTTATGCTACCTTTAATATCTTTCCAAAATCTACAAGTCACTAAGTAAACTCAAATAAAAGCTTTGATAAAGAAATAAAAGAATCAAGCTTGCAAGTAAAACTGGGTTTGGTATAATCAAGTGGTATAACTAATGCATGCCTAATGCATTGCATAGGTTATCTAAATTTCACAGTTGCAAGTGTTAGCTTGCCCTGTGCAGTGCAGTGGTAGAAGTTCTCCTCGGCTTCCTCTTCGTAGTAGCCTCCTTCCTCTTCGTATCCTTGGTCGGTACTAGCGTCTATAAATAAATACGAGGTACACAATCACCACACAATACTTAACTAACTCTATTTATCACACCATGGTTTGCACCAGATGATCTAGCATCATCACAAACATTACAAACATTAAGGCAATAGTTTTATTTCTTTTATTTTAGAAAAGTAATTTCTACTAATTGAAAAACAACTTAAGATTTAATATTCTCCAACTAAAACATGGGATCATGTTGACACATGTCATCACCACATATTTCAGTACTTGGGAATGTGATTTAAAGTGGTGTCACAATTTTATAAGGTTTAACCTTTTTATTTTAATTAATTAAAGTGACTAGAAATGCCTATGGGGCATTCTTTTATTACTTATCCGTTATTTCTGTAAGTAAACATAGATATTTTTATATATTCAGAAAGGTCTTTTAGAATGTGATTTTTGAGAGTTGGAATCATCTCAAAAGCTTTTGTGGTTGAATTTTGAAAAATGTTTGAATGCATAAAAGTCTATGCCTTGTTATTTTTACTATAGGTAATCTATAACTCCAACTGGTTTGAATCCAATGGGCTTGGATTAAGAATTTCAATACCTTTCTAGCAAAATTAGTTTCATGCAATTTGGTTTAGTGAATATCTCTAAAATGATTTTTGAATCTATAGACAGAACTAAGTTTGAAACTAAATTGAAAAACCTAAGTTTGAATTACTGGGTCGCGCGGGAGTGTTAACTGGGCCAGCCCACTACGCATAGCACGGGCGGGTGGTTTAAGTGGTTGTACCCACCAGTCAGCGAGACAGGGGGTGCGAAGGGGTACGGGGTGATTAGGGTCGTAGGATTATAAGCTAGATCTACGTCTGAGGTTCATCGTCCACGTCTGAACAGAACGCAGCAAGGTCAAACCCTAGCGCGGCCATTGGGGGTCAGTGGTGGCTCATCAGGCATCTGGTGATGCTCGACGATGGGGGCGAACGACGAAGTCGACGACGGCGATCCTCCTGGTACTGGTGGCTCCTCCTGGGAAGGGTCCAATCGACAGCGACCTTCTCCTCCAGCAGCGGCAAGCTCCGGCAAAATTCCGGCCACCTGGTGCTCGCCTTGCTCCGGGGATGAAGTGGGGTAGTTCCGAGAGAGACTGGAGTGAGATGGTGTGCTGAATTCGAACGGGGGAGGCCTCTATTTATAGTGCGGCGAGGGGACCGAAGGGTGCGAGCGGAGCTCGTAGGGGTCATCTTCAAGTGATATAACGACATGGCTGGGGGTAGGGGACGGTGTACTGCCTCCTGGAGAAGCTCAACGGCATGGTGGCGAGGCGTGGGGCAGTGCGAATTGGTCATAACGCTTCGACACTCTAGGCGGCTCCGATGGAAAATTTAATGGCGCACAGGCGCTCTTGGTCACGCGGCGGCTAACGGGCATGTCTGGGCGGTTCATGGGGCGGTGGTGATCACGCATGAGAGCGGAGAAGGCGGGGTGTGGTCAGTGTGTGCGTGTCGAGCGCGGCGCTCTGGTGCGCTCTCGGCATGGTCGCAGAGAGACAGGGCGTGCTCGTTCCTTGTGGTCCAGTGGCTGGCAAGGCTCAGGCTTTGGACAGGGGGTGGCGGTGGACGGTGGAGTGCCTGCTAGACAAGATTGGCTAGACTAGTGAGGCTCCTAGTTTGTTGTCGACAGTGGAGTGGCAATTGGGCTCGGGCATGGTCACCATTGATGACATTGTCAAGCTTATAGTGAGCTAGGGCTGGTTAAATAAGTTAGATGATCTACTGAGAGTGTAGTGTGAGCTAGAGAAGGAAAAGTTAGGCACAAACACTGCTCACTATAGTGTTTGATGTTTGAATTGATTTGTGTTCAGAAGGTGTTTGATGAAATGGCCGCAAGAGATTTGAATTTGAATTTTTGAATCAAACTTGGTGGGTGTACTAGTCATATACTAGGTAGTCTATGGTTGCTTGGATTTGTCAAGGTGTACTGGTTTGGTTGGGTTTTGAGAAGTGGTGATCTTCACATATGATATAGATTTAGTTTTGAATTGTCATTTGAATCCAGTTGCCAAATGTTTCTGTGGGTTTGCAAGGTGGGCTTGGGTTCACTTTCACTTGGTCTAGCAAGGGGTGAAAAGAAATGGAATTGTTTCTGTTTGAAATCTTGGACTAGAAACACTCAAAGTGGTCTAGTGAGCAAGATTGGCAAAAATGACCATTTGCTTGTTTTGTTTGTTTTTGAATTTCTCTTGATTTGTTTCTGCTTGGAATTGTTGTAGATGATGTTGTTTTCATATTTAAACCATTCCTTGCCATTCATAACAATCACACAAGTCCAACCATGCATTCATACATTCATCACATACACACATGCATTCCTATGATTTTAATTCACAAAAGTTGTTGTTAACCCTAATTTTGGTGATTGGAATTTGATAACCTTGATTAATATTTGTGGGATGTTACAAACCTTCCCACCTTAAACAAAATCTTGTCCCGAGATTTGAGAAAGAAAACTAGGATTTAAAGAGATCTGGAAACTCTGTCCTAATGTAATCTTCTCGCTCCCAGGTAGCTTCTTCTTCAGTATGGTTACTCCACTGAATCTTGAGAAACTTGCTGCTCCAGGTCCTGGCGGTTCTGAAAGCTTCCTCAAAAATACGGATGGGTACTTCGGGATACGTCAGTTCATCGTTGATCTCTATGGTTTGGTGATCAATGTTCTTGAATACTTCAGTCTTCTCCGGGACTTCGAGACATTTGCGTATAAAGATATATGGAACACATTATGCACGGCTGACATCTCCTCTGGCAGTTCCAGTTGATACGATACTTCTCCTCGACGATTCAGAATATTGAAAGGTCCGATATATCTGGGGGCTAACTTTCCTTTGAGCTGGAAATGTTGCATTCCCTTCAAAGGTGACACTTTGATATATACGAAATCTCTGACATTGAAGGCGAGGTATCGACGTCTCTTGTCGGCATAACTCTTCTGTCTGGATTGGGCGGTCTTGAGGTGCTCACGAATCTTGTGAACTTTCTCATGTACTTATCGTAGGATGTCGGGTCTGAATATCTGACTCTCTCCTACTTCCGACCAATTCAAATGGGTACGACACTTCCTTCCATACATGAATTCGAATGGGGCCATTTGCAAACTGGCTTGATAACTGTTGTTGTATGAAAATTCTGCGAACGGCAGACAATCTTCCCATTTTGATCCATACTCTAACACACACGCTCTTAACATATCTTCGAGTATTTGATTTACTCGCTCCGTTTTTCCATCTGTCTGAGGGTGATAAGATGTGCTGAAATCCAGTCGGGTTCCTAACCCTTCTTGGACTTTCTTCCAAAATCTCAAGGTAAACTGGGTTCCTCGATCCGACACAATGTTCTTGGGGACTCCGTGCAAACTGACGATTCTAGCGATGTACAACTCTACTAGTTTTGAACTCTGGTAGGTGGTCTTGACTGGTAAGAAATGGGCGACTTTGGACATTCCAGCAATTATGACCCAGATAGAGTCATTTCCCCTACTAGATGTAGGCAAACCGGTGATAAAATCCATTCCTACAAAATCCCATTTCCATTCTGGAATCTGCAATGGTTGCAAAAGTCTTGCGGGTCTCTGATGTCCCGCCTTGACTCTCTAACAAATATCACACTTGGCTATATAGCTTCCGATTTCTCTCTTCATCTTATGCCACCAAAATTGTTCCTTCAAATCCTGATACATCTTCGTTCCTCCAGGGTGGATATAATAAAGAGTATCATGGGATCCCTTCAACATAGCTTGCTTCAATTATGAATCTGCTGGCACACAGATACTTCCTTTGTACCACAAAACTCCTTCTTCATCTTCGGTGAATCCGGCTACTTTCCTAGTACCGATACGACGTTTGATTCCGCCGGTACTAGCATTTCCTTTCTACGCCTCCTTGAGCTGACTGATCAAAGTGGGTTGAAGTTTTTTGCTAGCCAAAAATCCTTCACTTACTAATTATATTCTGAAATCCTCCATCTCCTTGTGCAAACTTGGTTTCTCCTTCAGAATCATGGAGTTCAAGCGACACGACAATCTACTAAGGGCATCTGCTACCACATTGGCTTTATCGGGGTAATAGTGGATGTCCAAATCATAGTCCTTGATTAACTCTATCCATCTCCTTTGCCTCACATTCAGCTCCTTCTGAGTGAAAATATACTTCAGGCTCTTGTGATCCGAATAGATCTCACAATGGTTTCCCATAAGGTAATGTTGTCATGTCTTCAAGGCTAGAACTACGGCTGCGAGTTCAAGGTCATGGCTAGGATAATTTTTCTCATGTTGCTTCAGTTGTCGGGATAGATAAGATATAACTTTTCCTTCTTGCATCAACACACATCCGAGACCGATCTTGATGCGTCACAATACACATCAAAAGGCTTCGTGATATCCGGCATGATCAAGATTGGGGCTGAAATTAAACTCTTCTTGAGTTCTTGAAAACTCGCTTCCCATTTGTCCGTCCATTCAAACTTCTTATCTTTCTTCAACAATTTGTTCATGGGACTTGCGATGCTCGAGAATCCTTCTACAAACTTGCGGTAATATCCCGCTAATCCGAGAAATGCACGAACTTGGGTTTGAGTGGTTGGGGCTTGCCATTCTTCAACATCCTTCACCTTTGCGGGGTCAACGGCAATTCCTCCGGCTGATACAATATGTTCAAGGAATCCTACCTCTTGTAACCAGAATTCACACTTTCTAAACTTGGCATACAACTGATGCTCTCTAAGGGTTCCAAGGATGGTCCTCAGGTGTAGCTCATGTTCTTCTTCTAATTTGGAATAGATCAGAATTTCGTCGATGAAAACAATGACAAACTTATCCAGGAAGTTCATAAAAATCTTATTCATGAGGTTCATGAAATAAGC
This sequence comes from Avena sativa, assembly GCA_916181665.1. Classification (NCBI taxonomy): domain Eukaryota; kingdom Viridiplantae; phylum Streptophyta; class Magnoliopsida; order Poales; family Poaceae; genus Avena; species Avena sativa. Next base: position 211,118,256 of record OV702280.1, on the reverse strand, counting down.
GGGGGCATTGGTTAATCCAAAATACATGACAGTGTACTCATACAGTCCATATCTGGTGGTAAAGGCAGTCTTTGGGATATCCTCTGCGCGAATCTTGAGTTGATGATAGCCAGTTCTAAGATCAATCTTAGAAAACACTTTGGCACCGGTCAACTGGTCAAACAGGTCTCCTATCTTCGGCAGTGGGTACTTGTTCTTGATGGTGACATCGTTCGGCTTCCAATAATCCATACACAAACGGTTACCTCCATCTTTCTTTTCCACAAACAATACAAGTGATCTCCATGGCGAAGCACTTGGTTGAATCAATCCTATCTCCAGCATAGCATCCAGTTGCTTCTTCAGCTCCACTAATTCAGACGGGTTCATACTATATGGTCTCTGGGCTATGGGTCTGGTTCCAGGGATTAGTTCAATGATAAACTCGATATCCCGATCTGGGGGCATACCGGGCAAAACATGTGGGGGTATTCACAGACTATTCTGACTTGGTTAATGGTTGGTTAGGATAGACTCTTGTTGCACTTGAATTGACGGTGCAAGGTTTCAGATACGTGATCTACTGATATTTCGGCTGTACTGGTCAAGGTTATGGCTTTCTTGGCACAGTCGATTAATCCTTTATGTTTTTACATCCAATCCATCCCTAGTACTACTTCCAAACCTTTAGTTCCAAGTACTATTAGATTAGCATAAAAATCTATGCCATGGATTCGGATAGGTACGGCCTTGCAAATTTGTCTAGCTTTGGTGGTTGAACCAGTTATTTGAACTATCATAACATGCTTCAGTTTTGTTGGTTGAATATTACTAGTGCATGCAAATTCTTTGGTAACAAACGAGTGCGATGCTCTAGAATCAAACAACACTCTTGCAAGTACTGAGTTAACAGAAAAAAAAATACCCAGCACGACATCTGGCGCTTCTTGGGCTTCTTTAGCATGCATGAGAAACAGACGACCATTGCAGTTGAGCGAATTTCCTGGGGCAAATCTTCTTTCAGACTACACACGACGTTGCTGCTGATCTGGGCATTTGCATTGGGGGCTGCTGCAATCTTCTTGGGGCACTCATTCGAATAGTGACCATTGGTGCCACATTCATAACAAGTCACCTGAGACTTGTCCTTTGCTGCAACAGGCACGGCATTTCTTCCAGTTCTTGGGGCAGTATTGGTATTGTTGGCGACATTGTTGTTGTTGAACTTGGGCGGTGCACGATTGAAATTGTTGGGGTTGTCGGGGTTGTTGTGGTTTCCTCCGGGCCTTGGGTTTCCTCCTCCACGGTTGGGATAGGTCGGACGGTTCATCTGGGGTCTATTGTTTCTTGGGGAAAATCCTGTAGACGGGTTAGGGCGATACTTTGGGGTATGGTGGGTTCCTGGTTGATTCATCATTCTATGCTTGCGATTCTCATTAGCTTGGTTGATCTTGCATTCCATCTGAATGGCAGAGTCCACTAAGGCTTCTATGTCAGCAAACGGAATATTGACTAACACTGTCTGCATCTCATCATGCAGACCATTCAGGAATCTCTCCTTCTTCTTGGCTTCAGTGTCAATCTCATCCGATGCATACCTAGCCAATGACAAAAATTTGTCACGGTACTCAACTACTGTCATTCTCCCTTGCTTCAATTCTCTGAATTCATCTCTCATCCTCTTGATCAAACCCGGTGGCACATGGGTTCTGCTAAACTTGAGTTCGAATTCATCCCAAGTCATCATTTGTCCTCTAGTCATGGCGTGAACGCTGTTCCACCAAGCTCTTGCATCTCCTGCTAGATAGTGGGTGGCAAACAGTGCTTTCTCGTTGGCTTACACTCCTGCGACTTCTAGATTGTTCTCCATGGTTTGCAGCCAATCATCTGCATCTAGGGGCTCTTTAGACTTAGTAAAGATGGGTGGATTGGTATTCTGGAAGTTCTTGAGCTTGGATCCATGGTTGTCCTGGTTTCCATGGCCTTGGTTGTTGTTGGTCATCTGAGCTATGTGTTGAAGGGTGGCTAAGTTGTCTTGACATTCAGCTCTTTCAGCTTCGCGGTCAGAAATCAACATTTTCAAGATCTGCAACATCGGGTCCGGGGATAAACTGCTTCCTACACGAGGCATCTGAAGATTGAGATAGATCATGAGAAAAGAGGGAAATTTCTAAGGTTCGGGTTTGTTTTGGAAAAGTTTTTGAAGGTTTGACTCAGATTTTTCCAGCAACTTGCTTTTCATTCATTCACAGCACACAATACAAACACACACCACAACAAGGAAAACAGATGGTTTTAAGAACCATTCTGTGAAATTACGATACAGTGGGACCGGATACAACTCACTAACGCTAGTGCTCAAGTGCTACTACTCCTCGGAATCGGTGTTCTCATCATCCTCATCATCATCAATGAAGGCGAAATCATCCTCATCGGTGAAGAAGTCCATGGCTTGATCCTCCATAAAGTCATCATCGTCACTGAGGTAAGAGCAGGGGTCTCCACGAATATCCTCCCCTGCATTCTCCCTCTCCTCAAGCTGCATGTCCCTCTCGTGGATGGTCTCCTCCAAATCTGTGATCCTATGATGAAGGCGGGCAATGATGTGCTCCTTCTTGTCAAGCTGACGATGATGAGACTAGCGATCCTTCACCCACATGGCGATGGTCTGGTCCTTCTTGACGGCGATGGAATGCTTGTGGTTGGCGTAGGATCGGGCATTGTCTAACTCCTTCTGTCGGTCATACATCATGAAGCTGAGGTGGTCCACTTGATTCTTCAGCTCAGGGTGATAGGGTGCCTCCAGTGGCTGTCCCATAACATCACGCCTTGGATAGAACTCAAAGCGGGTACCCTTGATCTGATTGATAATCTGCCCACACAGACGGGCACCCTGTCAAGTCCATCAAGCCAGTTGTTCTCCCTTAAGGTGAACTGGACTCCCTCTGAGATGAGGGCTTCAATCTTTCCTCGAAGGGTTGCAACAATCAGCCATTGCAATTCTCCTCCTTCTTGATTATTGAGCCGAGCTCCGAAGAACTCGGGATGCGAGTGCTCCAGAAGTTCCGAAAGCTGGTCCAAGTCACGCTCAAAGATGAGATCTCCTCCATTTCCCAACTGATAGAACTTGCTATACTTCATGTCCATCTATAAGAATGTAGGATGAGTAAGTCAGTAGAGTGATCAAGTGTGTCAAATTTTATGTATGTTTGCAAGAATTTTTGAGGATACGAGTTTTCATGAAAGAATCCAAGTGATAAGGATGAGAATAGGTTTTCATAAATACTCACTTATTTTGTTTTGAAACTAAGTTTTTGATTCAAACGTCCATTCTAAACTATGGTCTCCTATGGTCTGGATGGCTCTAATACCATTTTTGAAATCATCTGGTGTTCAAGAACAAATGTCAAAATATTTCATTAGAATGACTCATCATTCTAAGGTTTTCATAACCATTTTCACCAAGTATTCCCATCTAAAGTGATCAAGTTTTAAGATTAGCACTAGCCACTAAAGTTGGGGTAAACACTAATGAGGGGTGGTAATCAAGTGTGAATGATCTAAGTTCAATCTCATGCCTCAGGATGACATCAAGATTTATCTAACTTAGGTCAAGTTTTATGCTCTTTATGCTACCTTTAATATCTTTCCAAAATCTACAAGTCACTAAGTAAACTCAAATAAAAGCTTTGATAAAGAAATAAAAGAATCAAGCTTGCAAGTAAAACTGGGTTTGGTATAATCAAGTGGTATAACTAATGCATGCCTAATGCATTGCATAGGTTATCTAAATTTCACAGTTGCAAGTGTTAGCTTGCCCTGTGCAGTGCAGTGGTAGAAGTTCTCCTCGGCTTCCTCTTCGTAGTAGCCTCCTTCCTCTTCGTATCCTTGGTCGGTACTAGCGTCTATAAATAAATACGAGGTACACAATTACCACACAATACTTAACTAACTCTATTTATCACACCATGGTTTGCACCAGATGATCTAGCATCTTCACAAACATTACAAACATTAAGGCAATAGTTTTATTTCTTTTATTTTAGAAAAGTAATTTCTACTAATTGAAAAACAACTTAAGATTTAATATTCTCCAACTAAAACATGGGATCATGTTGACACATGTCATCACCACATATTTCAGTACTTGGGAATGTGATTTAAAGTGGTGTCACAATTTTATAAGGTTTAACCTTTTTATTTTAATTAATTAAAGTGACTAGAAATGCCTATGGGGCATTCTTTTATTACTTATCCGTTATTTCTGTAAGTAAACATAGATATTTTTATATATTCAGAAAGGTCTTTTAGAATGTGATTTTTGAGAGTTGGAATCATCTCAAAAGCTTTTGTGGTTGAATTTTGAAAAATGTTTGAATGCAGAAAAGTCTCTGCCTTGTTATTTTTACTATAGGTAATCTATAACTCCAACTGGTTTGAATCCAATGGGCTTGGATTAAGAATTTCAGTACCTTTCTAGAAAAATTAGTTTCATGCAATTTTGTTTAGTGAATCTTTCTAAAATGATTTTTGAATCTATAGACAGAACTAAGTTTGAAACTAAATTGAAAAACCTAAGTTTGAATTACTTGGTCGCGCGGGAGTGTTAACTGGGCCGGCCCACTACGCACAGCACACGCGGGTGGTTTAAGTGGTTGTCCCCACCAGTCAGCGAGACAGGGGTGCGAAGGGGTATGGGGTGATTAGGGTCGTAGGATTATAAGCAAGATCTACGGCTGAGGTTCATCGTCCACGTCTGAACAGAACGCAGCAAGGTCAAACCCTAGTGCGGCCAGTGGGGGTCAGTGGTGGCTCACCGGGGCTCTGGCGATGGTCGATGATGGGGGCGAACGACAAAGTCGACGCCGGCGATCCTCCTAGTACAGGTGGCTCCTCCTGGGGCGGCTCCAATCGACGGCGACCTTCTTCTCCAGCAGCAGCAAGCTCTGGCGAAATTCCGGGCACCTGGTGCTCGCCTTGCTCCGGGGATGAAGTGGGGTGATTCTGAGAGAGAGAGAGAGAGAGAGAGAGAGTGGAGTGAGATGGTGTGCTGAATTCGAACGGGGGAGGCCTTTATTTATAGTGCGGCGAGGGGACCAAAGGGTGTGGGCAGAGCTCATCGGGGTCATCTTCACAGTGAGCTAATGGCATGGCTCAGGGTAGGGGACGGTGTGCTGCCTCCTAGCGAAGCTCAACGGCATGGTGGCGAGGCATGGGGCGGTGCAAATTGGTCGGAACGCTTCGACGCTCTAGGCGGCTCCGGCGGCAAATTTAATGGCGCACAGGCGCTCCTGGTCGCGCGGCGGCGAACGGGCATGTTTGGGAGGTTCTTGGGGTGGTGGTGATCACGCATGAGGGCGGCGAAGGCGGGGCACAGTCTGTGCGTGCGTGTCGAGCGTGGCGTTGTGGCGCCCTCTCGGCATGGTCGCAGAGAGACTAGGCGTGCTTGTTCCGTGTGGTCCAGTGGCTGGAAAGGCTCAGGCGTTGGACAGGGGGTGTGAAAGAACATTTCTTAATCACTAGTGTTTTGTGTGTTAGATAACAATATCAAGGATTATTTTAATGTGTGTTGAAGTGTTGCAGCTCTCTCTAAGAAAAAGGGAAAAGTATCTGCATTTGGGGGGCGGATAATCCGCCTCAACCAGGGGCGAATAATCCGCCCCTCCCTCTTCCCAAGCAGGCGCAAGCCCCATAAGGGGGGCGGAGTTTTGTGCGGATTTTCCGGCCCCGCCGGATAGTCTGCCCCCCTTGCTCACCGCCAACGCGCAAGCCTCAGAGAGGGGGGCGGAGTGTTGGCCGGACTTTCCGCCTTGGCCGGATAATCCACCTCAGGAGGGGGCCGTATTATCCCCCCCCCCCAAGATCTTCACCAAGTCTCGCAGGCGCCAGCCCCAGAGAGGGGGCGGAGTTTCCCCCGGAAAATCCGCCCTTGGGGGCGGATTTTTCCCAGGGGGGCGGATAATCCGCCCCAAAAGTTGCTCGACGGCCAGATCTGGGGAGGGGGTATTTAAGCCAGCCTTCCCCCTCCTGCCAGTTCTCTTGATTCATTCGAAAAAGACAAGATCTGATCTGCAACCTTCATCCAAGAGAGCTCCACCAAGATCCACCCAAAGGCTCCGTCCCTTGGGGAATTGAACGAGGAGAACTCGATCTTCATCATCGGCAATCAAGCTCTTCATCTCCTCTCCATTCATTTGGAGAATCACCGATCTAGTATTTCTTGCAAATACCTAGATCCTTGTTTGTTTATATTGATAAACCTTGTTCTTGTGACAGCTTGTTGTCATCTCGGGAGACCCCAATTTGGTTGTGGGTGTGTGCCCCGATAGCGTTGTAAAAGGCATTGGCCGCCTCAAAGGGATCCAATAATGGAGAAGGTGGATCGGGCCTCTCGTGGCGAGATCCATCGGAGAATAGGGTGAGGCCTATTGTGGCGTGGTGGTCTTAGAACCGCCCACCCCTCCAACGCAGATGTACTTCCCTTAACAAGGAAGGAACTGTGGGAAAACAAATCCCTATGTCTCCGCTTGCTCCACTACGGTTCCTTCGCTCCTCTCTTTACATGCTTAGTAGTTAGGGTTGCATATAGGGAAATTCTCGTAGTTGCATATCTAGAGAATTTACTTTGTGTCAAGCCTAAAATTGAAAAAGTATTAAAAAATTGGTTAGCACCTATTCACCCCCCCCCCCTCTAGGTGCCCATACGATCCATTTCAATTGGTATCAGAGCCCTGGCTCTTATTTCGGGCTTAACCGCCTAAGAGAAGTATGGGTTCCAAGGTAGATGGGACTGATGCTCCGGATGTAGTCACCATGAACGATCTCAAGACGTTGGAAACAACCTTGGTGAGTTAAATGGAGGATAAGATGGAAGAGATGCGTCAATTGATAATGCGTCTCTCCACATCCACAGCATCACCTTCATCTAACTCTGAGGCTACCACTCCGCAATCCAAGGAAACGGGTAAAACCGATTCCAAGGAGAACGAAGTGGTTGGTAATGACACTAGCAAGAGCTCCTCCTCAAAAAAGGATAGTGGTAAGGATGGATACAATGAGGTTTCTCATGTGTATTCTCCTGATCCACCTATCCCTCACCCACATATACATAATAGGGGTGATCCACCCAAACTTTCTGCATCTACTTTTACTCAATGGCAATTTTTGATGAAGTCTCATGTGTGCAGTTCCTCCATTGAGTTGTGGAAAATCATAGAAAATGGTCTTCATGTTGGCAACCCCAACAATCTCACAAGAAGATAAGTTGTCGATAGCCAACTCAACGCTACAGCTCTACACATGATACAGCTTGGTGTGGGCGACAAAGACATGCCACACATTCAGCATCTTAGCACAACTAAGGAAGCTTGGGATGCCCTCACCGAGCTCTTCGTAGGAAATGAAAGTATGAGAAGGAATAGATATGATGCTTTGAGCAATGAAGCTGAAGGATTCTATATGTTGGATGGAGAAGACCACGAGGACATGTATAGGAGGCTCAAGGCAATAGCCACAACGTTCAGAAACCACGGTGCAGCTCATGTTGATGATGCATGGATCAAGCGCAAGTACGTCAGTGCTCTTATGCCATTTGAGCCCACAGATTTGAAAAGTCTCCAAGGTAGGCATAACTATCACCTCATGACATCCAATGAGGTAATTCAAGAAATGGCCACTTTCCAAGTGGCTGCCAAGAATGCCGAAGATGCTCGTGCTCGAGCTATGGGGATGCAAAAGGGGGGTCAACGTGGCCTTGAAGACTAGTGTGATTGATCATGATGAATATGCCATAGAAGGTCTGGACTGTCCCGAGGATATAAAAAGGATCCATGGACAATACTTGGCTCTTTATGCTAGAAACTTTTGGAAAGATCCAGCCAAAGCTAAAGCTGAACTAGAACGCAAGAGTGGAGCCTATGGAAGAAAAGAAAATGGTCCCAAGTTGAGAACATGTTTCAACTGTGGTGACCGGCTGCACTTTGTAGCTGAGTGTCCATATCAAAGTAGGGAAGATAATGGAGGAAGACTTATTTTCAAGGACAAGTCAAAGGCTCCACGCAAGAAACAGTTTGTAAAGAAGAATGCTCCCTTCAAGAAGCAACCAAAGATTGTTCTAGTGGCTCAAGAAGAATATTCGTCGGGAAGTGAAGATGAGGACGAGGACGATAGCTCTCAAGAGGTGGCTGCTATAGCCACCACATCTACATCAACATCTGTCAACACCCGGATTTTTAATCCCAGATGCCTGTTATGCCATACATCGCAATCCCGGGATTACCATTTTTGCGAGACATAACAGAATTGGATACCACAGTACATCATCCATTACAAACCATACATAAGGTCTTACACGAATAAGGATCTCATGATCCAGTTCTTAATACAACTCAAGCAGCGGAAATACATAATAATTAAGGTAGCGTAGGCGAAGCTCCATCTTCGGGGTCACAGGCAATGCTGGCGATGGGAGATGATCCTAGTTGTCGTAACCTTCCTGGGGTCATAAGCTCTAGGGTTGTTTTGCAAAAAGCCAGATTTACCTCTACTAAGTTCAGAAGCAAGAAAAGCTAGTTGAAATTTTATAACTCCTAAGTGGGAACTTGTATTTCATATCACAACTCTGTTGTGGTCAAGTCAAAATCTCAATCCATTTCACAAGTCATTTTGAAAACATCTGATGGGGGAACAGTATGGCCACTCCAACTGTCCATAACCGCGGACGCGGCTATTCGAATAGTTTGACACTCTGCAGAGATTGTACACTTTCACCACAACATTCGATACATCCGTCAGGAACAAATCCTGAATTCACCATACTCAGTATGCGGATAATCAATCCTAACCTTTCAATTACACGCCCTAGTATAGGCACCTCTCCTGTGAGTTTAGCCTCCCAACCATGACCAACTGTCATCTTGGGTACTGCAAAGGTGGACAATCTTCACAAGGTAGCCGCAGCTTAGACCTTGGTCGTGAGGGAACACATACTAAGGTATATAAGTTTCTATTCAAGCCCAACCCAAATTTTCGGGTATTGTGGTTGTACGGTAAAATTGGAATGGTATCGCATCCAGACAACCATCAGTTTTATAAAGGGCTAAGGCTCATGCCTTAACATTTTCGTCATCCAAATCATCTGGTGTTAGGAAACACATGTCAAAACATATCAGTAGAATGACTCATCATTCTAAGGTTTTCATAACCATTTTCCACCAAGTATTCCCATCTAAAGTTGATCAAGTTTTATGCTTAGCACTAGCATCTACAAGTGAGGGTGAGTACTAATGAGGGGTGGTAAACAAGTGGAGTTTAACTAAGTTCAATCTCATGCCTTAGGATGACATCAAGATTATCTAGATTAGGCCAAATTTAATGCTCTTTATGCAACCTTCAATTATCTTTCTAGTATCTATAAGTCACTTAAGTAAACTCTAAGAAATAGCTTTGATTAAGAAATAAAATAGAAAGCTTGTAAGTAAAACTAGGATTGGGTATCATCAAATGTGTCTAACCAAGCATGCTTAGTGCATTGCATAGGTTATCTAACTTTCATAATTGCAAGTGTTAGCTTGCTCAATCAACTAGTAGTATTAGGCTTGCCTTGTGCAGAGCAGTGGTTGAAGTTCTCCTCGGCTTCTTCTTCGTAGTATCCTCCTTCCTCCTCGTATCCTTGGTCGGTACTAGCGTCTATAAATAAATACGAGGTACAAAATCACCAAACAATACTTAACTACTTTCAATCATCACACAAAGGGGTTCTATAGATGATCTAGCATCATCACTAATATCACAAGAATAAATAATTTGTCTTATTTATTTATTTTTACAAAAGTAATTTCTACTCATTGAAAAACTACTTAAGATTTAATATTCTCCAACTCAAACATGGGATCATGTTGACACATGTCATCACCACATATTTCAGTACATGAGAAGGTGATTTAAAGTGGTGTCACGATTTAATAAGGTTTAACCTTTTTATTTTAAATCATTTAAGTTGCTAGAAATGCCTATGTGGCATTCTTTTATTACTTGAACATTATTTCTGTAAGTAAACCCATATATTTTTATATATTGTGAAAGGTATAATCAAATATGATTTTTGAGAGTTGGAATCAACTCAAAAGCTATTATGGTTTAAATTTGAAAAATGTTTGAATGCATAAAATCTTCTGCCTTGTTATTTTTACCAAGGTTGATCTACAGATCCAAATGATTTGAATCCAACGGGCTTGGATTCAGCATTTCAGTATCTTTCTAACAAAATTGGTTTCATGAAATTTGGTTCACTGAATCGAGCTGGGTTGATTTTTGAAACTAGGTATAGAACTGAGTTTGAATATAAATAGAAAAGGCTAAATTCGAACGAGTGGGTTGTGCGGGAAGGGTTATTGGGCCGGCCCAGTGTCACTCCGCAGCACGGGGCGCAGCTGACAGGGGGGTCTACTGGTCAGTGGCTCATTAAATCCGAAGCGGTATGGGGCGATGTGGTGCGTTGGATTAGAATGAAGATCAACGGCTGAGGGTCGTCATCGACGATGAATAGGTCACCGGCTTGCTCGAACCCTAGTGGCTCGGTGGGGGTGCATAGGGGGCATACCAGGGCTCCAGTGACGATGGCGAGGCGGGCAAACAACTAAGTCAATGACGGCGAACTCAGGGGTGGTCGCGGCAGCTCCGGGGGTGGACGAAATCAACAGCTCCCTTCTTCTCTAGAGGCGGCCTGCTCCGGCGCAATTCCGGCGAGCTGCTGGTCCTCGTGCTCCGGCTAAGGGGTGGAAGGATCAGTGAGGTGAGGGGAGTGAGATGGTGTGAAGAAATCGAGCGGGGGTCGTCTCCTTTTATAGGCTCGATGGCGAGACTGAGAGGGATGGGCAGGCGACGGTGGCGACACGGCTACAGGCAGCTAGAGGCATGGCCGAGGTTGGCGATCGATGGGCGGTCTCCTGGTGATGCTCTAGAGCTTAAATGCGCGTGTAGGGGCGGTGGCAATTGGTCGGGAACATGCGATGCTCTGCGAGGCAGAGGCGGAGAACTCTGCGGCGAGCGGTGGCTACAGGGTACGGGCGGTGAAACGAGCATGTCTAGTGGTCTCCTGGGACGGTGGGGTGCATGCTGGCGGGCGGCGAGGGCTCGAGGCGGTCGGGTTGCGTGGGAACGGCCCGTGCTCTGCGGTGCGCGTCGGCATGGTCGACGGCAGCGCGGGTGCGGCATTCCTGGCGGTTCTGGTCGCTGTCTTCGAGCTAGGGCTGGTCGAGAGGGGACGGTGAGGCATGGGCTACCTCCTAGACAAGGTTGGCATGGCTAGTTCTTCTCCTAGCTTGCTGTCCACACTGGGGTGACATGGGTGCTCTCATCCTGCTCACCATTGATGACAATGGCCAGCTTACGGTGGTGCTAGAGGTTAGTTAAGGTTGCTAGATGATCTATTGAGGCTAGTTGTAACCAGAGAGGGGACAAGGTTGGCCAAAACACTGCTCAACATAGTGTTTTTGAATTTGTTGATTTGAATCTGCAACCTGTTTGATGAAATGGCCGCATGAACTTAAGTTTTGAATTTTGAAAAGATTTTTGGTGGGTGTGCTAGGCATGTGCTGGTGATACTGTGGATGCTTGGGTTTTGAAAATTGAGCTTGTTTGAGTGGTTTTTGAAATAGTGGGATCTTCCCATATGAAATAGATTCAATTTTAAACTGTCATTTAAACTAAGCATTTAAATGTTTTTGGATGATCACAAGGTGGGTCTTGGTACCTTATTATGAGTACTATCAAGGGGTGCAAAGATCCATACATGTTTCTGTTAAGTTCTGAAAGTTAGAGATAGCCAAAGTAGGCATGGGAGTTAATTTGGCCAAAGTGACCATTCACTTAATTTGTTTGTTTTGATTTGTTTGTATTTGGGAAAAGTTTAGGGATTTTTTAGATGATGTTTATTTCACCTAAGAATCATTTTACAATCAAAGAAACACAGAACCATGGCAATTTAAAAGAATCCAAATTTTAATGCACACACATATGAATGCTTTCATATTTTTAATTAGAAAAGTTTTTGTTAACCCTAATTTTGATGATTAGAATTTGATGATCCAAGTTTAGTATTTTTGGGATGTTACAACATCTCTCTTTGACTCTCCGAACAAAAACATCATCAACAAGAATGCTACTTGTCTCATGGATGATCCTACTAGTCTTAAGGTTAAAGAAGAGATTATTGCTTTGGATTACTTCTACACTAACTTGCAAGGTGAGCACAAAGTTCGTTTTGAAGCTCTTATGGATCAGCTGGCCCAAAACGAAGCTCTTCTCGAAGAAAAGGGCAGAATTGAAAGGGAGGATGCAATGGAAATTGCATCCTTAAAAAATTCTCTTGAGGGAGAAGAAGAAGCTCGGGTCTCTCTTGAAGAGAGGCTTGAGTCCATTGAAGAGTCACATGAAGAAATTGTGGCTAAACTTGTTAAGAAACATGACAATGCAGTCACCAAAGCAAAGAAGTTAAAGAAGGAAAAGATTGACTTTGGGGCTGCTCATGATAGACTCTCCGAAGAATTGGAGAAACTTGACAATGCTCACAAGGCGTTGAAAAACGATTTCTCCATTCTCAATGAGTCACATGATCAGCTTCAAAGTCGATTGGCCAAATATGATGTTCCTATCTCATCCAACTCAACATATAGTCACAAGGAAAATGCTAGTGTGGAAAAGAAGTGGTTGAGGACATCACTCCCAAGGATAAGGGTGTGCTTGATGAAGTTCTTGGCAAGCAAAGGTCAAATCATGGTAAAGAGGGACTTGGGTATGTCACCAAGTCCAATAAAAAGAAAAACAAGAAGAACAAGACCAAGAATATCCAATCAAAGACAAGCACCGCTGAGAAGAATGTCACAAAAGACAAGACTAACAATATTGGTTTTGCAGGGTCTCACAATCCAAATTATGAACTCTTTTGTGATGATTATGGTGATGTTTATGCTTATTATGTCGGTCCCAAAGACCCTTGTTACTAACATGAAAGGACCCATTGAAAAATGGGTACCTAAAACCAAGAAGTAATTCTCTTGCAGGGCTATGCTTCCGGTGGGTCGAAATGGGTGCTGGATAGTGGATGCACTAGTCATATGACCGGAAGCAAGGAGATCATCACGGATATGCGTCCAAATCATGATAATATCACAGTCTCCTATGGTGATAAGTCTAAATCTCAGGTATTGGGTCTTGGCAAAGTTGTGGTTGCCCACGATATCTCTCTCGTGGACATCATGCTTGTTGAGACCCTCGGTTACAACCTTCTTTCTGTTCGTGCCCTTGGAAAGATGGATTTTGCTATTTTTATCGATTATGATTTGGTGGTACTCTTGTGGAGCAACTCTCTAAAGGTCGCTTTTGTTGGATACGTCGAAAATGACCTATATGTGGTGGAATTTTCGGGGAAAACCACTTCGGGTCCGATGTGTCTATTCGGAAAGGCCGACGTGGGTTGGCTATGGCATCACCGTTTAGCCCATGTCAACATGAGAACTTTGCAAAGTCTCCACAAGGGTGGCCACATCCTTGGACTAAAAGACAATGTCTCCTTTGCCAAAGATCGTGTTTGCAGGGCTTGTGTTGAAGGCAAAATGCACGACTCCCCCCACAAGAGGAAGACTATTGTGTCTTCAAAGATGATCTTGGAATTACTTCATGTGGATTTATTTGGTCCTCCTTCTCATGCAAGTCTTGGTGGGAAGAAATATTGCTTGGTCATTGTCGATGATTACTCAAGATATAAATGGGTCTATTTCTTCAAACTAAAGAGTGAGACTCAACAAACAGTCATTGACTTTGCCAATGAAGTTCAACGCCAACACAATGTTCCTATCTTGGCAATAAGAAGTGACAACGGCTCCGAATTCAAAAACTACACCTTGAATGAGTTTCTAAGCGAAGAGGGGATTAGACATCAATATTCCGCTGCGTACACCCCTCAACAAAATGGTGTAGCTGAGAGGAAGAACCGGACTTTGATGGATATGGCAAGATCAATGTTGGCTGAATTCAAGTCTCCTTACAATTTTTGGGCTGAAGACATATCCACTACTTGTCACTCATCAAACCGGCTCTACCTCCGAAAGATTTTGGACAAGACTCCTTATGAAATACTTACCGGTAACAATCCCAACATCTCATACTTCAGGGTATTCGGGTGTAAGTATTTCTTTCTTATTAAAGGTGACCGCTTGTCTAAATTTGAGTCCAAGGCTTTAGAAGGTATTTTTGTTGGTTACGGTGCCGAATCCCACACTTATAGAGTATACAACAAGCTCACTGGGATTGTTGTAGAATCTTGTAGTGTGGAGTTCGATGAAAATAACGGATCCTTTGTAGGGAAAGTTGATGTTTGTGATGCAGATGTTGAAATACCCCAAGATGCCATAAGAAGAATGGGCGAGGGATTTTTCCGCCCCATTGAGGAACCCCTTGTGGAGGATCGGTAAGGACAATGCTCCACTCAAGTGGATCCCTCATCTACACAAGATTAACAAGCTCCTACTGTTGGAGAAAACTCTGCACCAACACCGCAACCTGTTGAAGATCATCAGTCTCCTGGACAAGATGGTAGTCCCAGGCCGGACTATCCGCCCCCTCCAAGGGGCGGACAATCCGCCCCTGGCACTCCAACTTGTTCCAGGGATCCGAAGAAGAAGACAACAACCAAGAAGCTCCCAGGCCGGATTCTCCGGCCCCCGAGGGCGGATTATCCGGCTCTGGTTCTCCAAGTCCTGTCAGGCATTCTCAGGAAGAAGGCACGGGTGCTTCATCTCCCATGCCGGATAGTCCGGCCCCTCCAAGGGGCGGATTATCCGGCCCTGAAGAACAAACTCTGCAGCAACCTCCTGGTGTTAACTCAGATCAAGATCAAGGGAAAGGCAGTGGTCAAGACAAGGATACAAATACTGAATCAACTCCTTCTAGAAACAATAAGGACAATGAGGCTCGTAGCAAGGCTCGTGCTGGTCGGAACCTTGAACTAAGGGGTCACACTCTTGACAAGGTTGTTGGTGATCTACGAAGAAGGGTGTCTACTAGAAGAGAACTTGCAAGCTTCTGTGATCATCAAGCTCACATTTCCATGGTTGAACCGAAGAAAGTCTTTGATGCTCTTGAAGATCCCGATTGGGTGGTTGCAATGCATGAAGAATTAAATAACTTCGAATGCAACAAAGTTTGGAAGCTCGTAGAGAAACCCAAGGATTGCCGCAATGTTATCGGCACCAAGTGGATCTTCAAGAACAAACAAGATGAAAATGGCATTGTTGTGAGGAATAAAGCAAGACTCGTGGCTCAAGGATTCTCTCAAGTGGAAGGAATTGATTTTGGCGAGACTTATGCTCATGTGGATCGTCTTGAGTCCATCCTATCCTTCTTGCATATGCAGCCCATCATAATTTTAAATTACAACAAATGGATGTTAAGAGTCTGTTTCTTAATGGTCCTCTACATGAGTTAGTATACGGCAAGCAGCCCCCGGGTTTTGAGGACCCCAAATTTCCGAACCATGTATACAAACTCGATAAGGCGCTCTATGGCCTTAAACAAGCCCCACGTGCGTGGTATGAGCACCTTAAAGAGCTTTTGTTAGACCGTGGATTCGAAGTTGGGCAAATCGATCCCACTCTTTTTACTAAGAAGGTTAATGGGGAGCTTTTTGTATGCCAACTCTATGTAGATGACATTATTTTTGGCTCTACTAACCAAGCTTTTAACGATGAATTTTCAAAGCTTATGACTGATAGGTTTGAGATGTCAATGATGGGTGAGTTGAGGTTCTTTCTTGGATTCGAGATCAAACAACTTAGAGAGGGAACCTTTATTAATCAAGCTAAGTACATCCAAGACATGCTCAAAAGGTTCAAGATGATGGATCTCAATGGCGTTGCTACTCCAATGCAAACAAAGTGTCATCTTGAGCTCAATCCCAAGGGTAAAGACGTGGATCAAAAGGTATACCTATCCATGATCGGCTCTCTCCTTTACCTTTGCGTATCTAGGCCCGATATCGTGTTAAGTGTAGGAGTGTGTGCAAGGTACCAAGCCGCTCCTAAAGAAAGCCACTTAGTGGCAGTCAAGCGAATCTTCTGATATTTGGTTCATTCCCCAAATTTTGGGTTATGGTATCCCAAGGGTTACACTGATTCAGATTGGGTTGGTGACAAAGATGATAGGAAATCAACCTCTGGTGCATGTCAATTCTTGGGCAGGTCTCTAGTGTGCTGGTCTTCAAAGAAACAGAATTGTATTTCACTCTCAACCGCTGAAGCTGAATATGTTGTTGCTGCAAGTGCTTGTACACAATTGTTATGGATGAGGCAAAATTTAAAGGAATATGGTGTCAACTGTGACAAAGTGCCTCTATTATGTGACAATGAAAGTGCTATCAAAAAATTTCTTACAATCCTGTGCAGTATACAAGAACAAAACATATAGAGATTCGCAACTACTTCATTCGGGATCATGTTGCTCGTGGTGATATTGCCCTATCCTTTGTGAGCACGAAGAACCAACTTGCTGATATTTTCACGAAGCCCCTTGATGAAGCAAGATTTTGTTATTTGAGGAATGAGCTAAATATCATAGATTCAAGGAGCTTGGCTTGACTACCCTTGCACACTCACTTGCTCTTTTTCATGTATTTGGTTTAGATGCGGGCATAGACATAGGGGGAGTGTGGTCCTAATTGATTGGGCCAACCCTCCCCCCATAATGCCGACAGCAAGTAAAATCATTTCCCTTAATATCATTTTGTGATATGTGGGTCATTGATGAGCATTGGTTTTGAACTCAAGATACATCTTCGCGGTGTCATTCCATGCGCTCCAACATGGTGGCTTCGGACACCGCCCTCTTCCTAGAGAAGAGTTGGTTTCTAATGGGTCTCTTTGGATTTTCTTGCATATCTCTTGTTCTTATGGAAAACACACTCAATTTTGGCTTTTGTTTGATTTGATTCTTGCAAATTTGGGTGTGTAGTACCATCTCAGTTTGTTGCTCTAAACCCAAGCCTTTCTTTCCCTCCTTGAACCATCTATTCTTGCACACAAGTCCTCTATACACCATCGAGGGGTTTTGCTAGGTTGCTCCGGCCTGAATCTGTACTTAACAGAATTTTCAGAGGGGGGCGGACTACCAGCCCTAAGTGGGGGGCGGATTATCCGCCCCGGGCGAAATCTTCCTGTTAAAGGCAGGGTTGGGGAGGGCAGGCTCAAATAGAGCAGACAGTCCTCCCCCAACCCTCCCTCAGCCCCCAGCCGCCGCCGGAGCCTCCGCCCCTCCCGGAGTCGGTTTGACCACCGGATTCTCCGGGATCTCCCCGGATCTTCTTCACCTTGCCTCCGGGTATCTTCTCCTCTGCGATTTTCCTCCAATGAGTGAGGGTAACTCCCTCATCTCTCTCCTTTTATATGGGATGTATTTTATTTGGTGGAAATCTCGTTGTAGAAGATCCTTGGTGTTGTTCCTTGCATGCTAGAATGAGTAAAATTGCAACCCTAGTGCCCGATCTGTTTTGCCATGGTAGATCTGGGCCAATCCAGAAAATTTCTGCGGGGGTGGATTATCTGCCCCTGCCAGGGCCGGATAATCCGGCCTGGAGATTCACCTCTGGTCTGGTTTGGTCCTGACTCCTGCAATGCACATCATTGGCTATGGATTGCTTTGCTACTCTTTCTATTGTTTTCTCCTAGACTTGTGTGTATGCTTATCTCCATGCTATCACTCTAATGCTTTTCACAGGTGGTTCCAAGCCAACCAAGACCTTCTCCCGTCGTTCCCGTGCCCGTTATCTCAAGCCCACTGCAGAAGGGAAGTTCATTGAAGAAACCGAGGTCAGCAGAGCAGCGAGAGAGGCTGAACGGATGGGAGAGGCAGGCAAGAAAACAAAGAGGACTGCATCTCGCAAGGGCAAACAGTCTTGGCCCAATTACAAAGCTATGGACAGTCTTCAGTATGCCTCCATTCGCCAGACTGATTACTATGATGAGGCTGATAGTGATGGTCCCCCCGAGGACTCTATGTTTTGGAATGCCCACTTTCGGGCTATTCATGATGATGTATATGCTACCCTCAAGCTTCGCCCCATGCATCCTATCAATTTGACTGAGGCTCAATCCAAGTCAAGGCTCATTGAGGCATTAGATGTGACCAACAAGATGGGGCTGCACCACCTCATGACTATCCAATGCAACTATGATTCCTCTATGGTGCGGCAGTTTTTCTCGACTCTTGTGATTTGCGGTGATGAGCGCCGTACTATGAAGTGGTGACCGGGACCATAATGATTCAGTCGGACTTTCGCATCTTTGGGCAGGTTCTTGGTTATGCATTCCATGGCCGTGACACTCCTTCTGGCCACCGTATCATTTCTCCTCTGAAGCCATCCAAGGATACTGCGCTTGCTCCTTGCCTTACTCCTGATGGTGTTGCTGGTACTTTTGCTGGACTCTCTCCCTTGTATGCCTCCCTTTTTTGGCATATTTAGGGATTGCATTTCTCCAAGTGGTGGCAACAATGACAGGATCCGTGGCCATCTGGTTCCTCTCCTTGCTTTTGCCCACGAGTGTGCCACCAACTCTGGTTCAGCTACAGGTTACAAACTGGATGTCATGGACTACATATACCATGAGATGACGGATGCTATGATCAACAGGCTCTCTATTCCTTATGCTCCTTTCATTATGATGCTCATCAAGCATATGTTGCCCCATGAGGACTTTGGCACTACTTTGGATGGAGTTCACAAGCCCAAGAAAATCTACAACAAGGCTCATAAGACCCATCACCCTTCCACTGCCCCGGAGTCCTTCATGCGTGATGCACGGGCTAGTGGTCGTCGTTCCGTGGTGTCCCCAATGGCACGCGAGGTTAAGCAGCTCACTTGGTTCCAGCGGCACATCCGTTGCATGGGCATTGACACTCACAAGGGACAATATGAGGCGTACCGCAGGGATCATGAGAGGGATCACACAGCAGCAGCTTATTCTCCACCATGTCTCAGGTGCCACTAGCCATCCACCTCCTCCCACTGCTCCGGAACCGTATGCTCAGTGGGAAACTTTAGGGATCAACTACGGCGAGCTTGAGAGTTGCCTCTTTCCTCCACCACCGAGGGCACCCACTCCTCCAGCTGATGACGATGATGATGAGTATGATGAAGAGGAAGGGGACGGGAATGACTACGACGAGGATGAGGAGGAGTGACCTTTAGGGGCGTTAGCATCGCTCTTCTTCCTTTGTTGGCGTTTCGATGCCAAAAGGGGAGAAGTATTTCTATTAGGTCTCATGGATTTGCAAGGGTCGGGCGCAAGCACTTGTCTTTCCGGTGATTTTATTTGCTTGCTTGTTCTCTTTTTAGCATGAACTTTTTGCTATTTGTGCTTGGATTATGTAAGACTATGTCGTGCTCCACTATTTGGTACTATGTGTGGTATTCATGGAATTCTAGATTTATCTATTGTGGATCTCCTGGAATTCTGGATTTATCTATGGAGCATATTTGATGGCATATGGAATCATGGGATTATCTAATGTATGCATCAGTATTGTTGGGATGTGCTTGGAGGCTATCAAGCTAATTATTTTCCTTGGCTATAATCACATCCCGGTGGTATGACCTTGTTTCCCAACCCACCTTGTTTCAATTATCTTTGCGATGAAAGTTGTGTTCTCTCTAGTGTGTGTATTTGTATTCAAATGCAAATTTTAAATATGCACACATCTAGGGGGGAGCGTCTTTCATTTTTAAGGTGGCGTTAGCCGGTTTCATTGTAAATCCTAGTATTGTCATCTAACACCAAAAAGGGGGAGATTGAAAGAACATTTCTTAATCCCTAGTGTTTTGTGTGTTAGATAACAATATCAAGGATTATTTTAATGTGTGTTGAAGTGTTGCAGCTCTCTCTAAGAAAAAGGGAAAAGTATCTGCCTTTGGGGGGCGGATAATCCGCCCCAACCAGGGGCGGATAATCCACCCCTCCCTCTTCCCAAGCAGGCGCAAGCCCCGGAAGGGGGGCGGAGTTTTGGCCGTATTTTCCGGCCCCGCTGGATAGTCAGCCCCCCTTGCTCACCGCCAAGGCGTAATCCCCATAGAGGGGGCGGAGTGTTGGCCGGATAATCCGCCCTAGGAGGGGGCAGGATTATCCCCCCCCCCCAATATCTTCACCAAGTCTCGCAGGCGCCAGCCCCAGAGAGGGGGCGGAGTTTCCCCCGGAAAATCCGCCCTTGGGGGCGGAATTTTCCTAGTGGGCGGATAATCCGCCCCAAAAGTTGCTCAACGGCCAGATCTGGGGAGGGGGTATTTAAGCCAGCCTTCCCTCTCCTGCCAGATCTCTTGATTCATTCGAAAAAGACAAGATCTGATCTGCAACCTTCATCCAAGAGAGCTCCACCTAGATCCACCCAAAGGCTCCGTCCCTTGGGGAATCAAAGGAGGAGAACTCAATCTTCATCATCAGCAATCAAGCGCTTCATATCCTCTCCATTCATTTGGAGAATCACCGATCTAGTATTTCTTGCAAATACCTAGATCCTTGTTTTGTTTATATTGATAAACCTTGTTCTTGTGACAGCTTGTTGTCATCTCGGGAGCCCCCAATTCGGTTGTGGGTGTGTGCCCTGATAGCGTTGTAAAAGGCACCGGTTCCCTCCTCGAAGGGATCCAATGGTGGAGAAGGTGGATCATGCCTCTCGTGGAGAGATCCATCGGAGAATAGGGTGAGGCCTATTGTGGCGTGGTGGTCTTAGAACCGCCCGCCCCTCCAACGCAGATGTACTTCCCTTAACAAGGAAGGAACTGTGGGAAAACAAATCTCTATGTCTCCGCGTGCTCCACTACGATTCCTTCGCTCCTCTCTTTACGTGCTTAGTAGTTAGGGTTGCATATAGGGAAATTCTCGTAGTTGCATATCTAGAGAATTTACTTTGTGTCAAGCCTAAAATTGAAAAAGTATTAAAAAATTGGTTAGCACATATTCACCCCCCGCCCTTTAGGTTCCCATACGATCCATTTCAGGGTGGCGGTGGACGGTGGAGTGCCTGCTAGACAAGGTTGGCTAGGCTAGTGAGGCTCCTAGCTTGGTGTCGACAGTGGGGTGGCAATTGGGCTCGGGCATGGTCACCATTTATGACATTGTCAAGCTTACAGTGAGCTAGGGCTGGTTAAATAAGTTAGATGATCTACTGAGAGTGTAGTGTGAGCTAGAGAGGGAACAAGTTAGGCACAAACACTGCTCACTATAGTGTTTGATGTTTAAATTGATTTGTGTTCAGGAGGTGTTTGATGCAATGGCCGCAAGAGATTTGAATTTGAATTTTTTAATAAAACTTGGTGGGTGTACTAGTCATATACTAGGTAGTCTATGGTTGCTTGGATTTGTCAAGGTGTACTGGTTTGGTTGGGTTTTGAGAAGTGGTGATCTTCACATATGATATCGATTCAACTTTGAATTGTCATTTGAATCCAGTTGCCAAATGTTTCTGTGGGTTTGCAAGGTGGGCTTGGGTTCACTTTCACTTGATCTAGCAAGGGGTGAAAAGAAATGGAATTGTTTCTTTTTGAAATCTTGGACTAGAAACACTCAAAGTGGTCTAGTGAGCAAGATTGGCAAAAATGATCATTTGCTTCTTTTGTTTGTTTTTGAATTTCTCTTGATTTGTTTCTACTTGTAATTGTTGTAGATGATGTTGTTTTCATCTTTAAACCATTCCTTGCCATTCATAACAATCACACAAGACCAACCATGCATTCATACATTCATCACATATACACATGCATTCATATGATTTTAATTCACAAAAGTTTTTGTTAACCCTAATTTTGGTGATTGGAATTTGATAGCCTTGATTAATATTTTTGGGATGTTACATACTCATCATGCTTTAATAGATCTATGCTTTTCCCCACGTGTATGAAAGTGACAACATGCACACCGTGTGTGGCACTTAGGCTAGATTACATATATATTTCATAAGTATATTTGGAGTTGGATATCTTTATGAAATTGTGGTGTTTGCTGGAACCATCTAGCAGTCAAGGTGACAGTGTGGGGTTATCTAGATGGGGAAGGCGGACTTTGAGGAGTGCTGTTATAGCCCTACCATGGATTAGAGTGTCCAACCAGAGAGTAGTTCAGGGTAGTATCATGAAGAGAATATATTTATATGAGAGTGTTCACTAGTGAAAGTATGATCCCTAGGCCTTGTTTCTAAACATTGAAACACCGTTTGCATCTAGATATGTTACATGTTTGCTTGCTTCCATATTTTTGCATTTAGTATTTTCCTCCCCGTCAGAAGCTATTTTCTGGCACCATTACCACTTATAATCATCCATACCACTTGTATTTCACTATCTCTTCGCCGAACTAGTGCACCTATACACCTGACAAGTGTATTGGGTGTGTTGGGGACACAAGAGACTTCTTGTATCTTGATTGAAGGGTTTCTTGAGAGGGATACCTTTGACCACTTCCTACCTGAGTTCGATAAACCTTGGGTAATCCACTTAAGGGAAACTTGTTGTTGTTCTACAAACCTCTGCACTTGGAGGACCAACAACTGTCTATAAGAATAGAAGTGCGTAGACATCAGTAGACATGTCATACGAATAGAACACACAGAAGTATGTGGGTGTTGATTCTGTAGTTGCAACCCTATTTCATGTTCTTGTCATATCGCAGGATTGATTGATGAAGCGGCCAAGACCGACCTTACTCGTAAGCTTACGCGAGACTGGTTCCATGCTCAACATACGATTTGTTCCGTATAAGTGGTTGGCGGGTGTCTATCTCTTTTTCAATAGTGGATATGACTTTTACACTGGAGGGCCCTGAAAATGGAGCGAAGAGGCAATCACTGAATCAACTTGTGGCTCAACGTTCATATGTGGGAAGGGGTTCTGCCATGAAATCCCTAAAGCCGCGTAAAACTTGCAAAAGGATAAAGTAGAGGTGTTTAACTTTGTTTTGCAGGGGAGTGTGTTGTGACATGGTAATGGTAAGTTTATGAAATAATTATCCATTGGAGCCCTCGATGGAGATCAAGGTGCTACAACCATGTCACGACACCATACTTATGAAGTATCTGTTTGCACATCTTGTTTGGCATAGAATACTAGTTATACAACGGTAGCTCAATAGGATGACCCCTCCCAAATTCCAATGATAGTGTTCCCCTCATGTGTGCACCACCAATAAAGTTCTTCGATATGAGGCAGTCTGTGATGATCGGGTGTCAGACATACCTACGTTCACATACAATGGTTGTAAGAAAGGTTACACAACAATACACACGAGTTTGAGTTGGCGAGCCTAGCATGTGCAGACATGGACTCGGAATACGGAGACAAAAAGGCCAAGCATGAGTCACATGGGGATGTGATCGACATTCAGAATGTCCACCTTTGGAGCTATGTCATCATTCGTGATGATCGGGGGTGATATAGTGAAATGGGATCATGTGATCACTAAGACGAATGGAGGGATGTTCGTCTTGAGTGGGAGCCATGTTAACTTAAGTTTAAAGGTGAAACTTAAAACTTGTTCTTAGTATATTATCAACATGGTCTAAACTCTTTGCAAATCCTTTGTAGATGTCTTGCCACCCACCGTCAACCTTAGCGCTTTCCTAGATAAGGACAAGCTAAAAACCGATGGGTCCAACTTCACCGCCTGGCACCGCACTCTGAGAATCCTCCCAACCCCCTACAAGGTCAACTATTCTTAGAGGAAGAACTGCCCGCCAAACCTGCAGACACCGCCACTGAGGACGAAAAGAATGTCTGGCAATCCAAGGCGAATGATTCCTCCCTCATCTAGAGTGGAATCCTCTATGCCATGGAGCCGGAGCTTCAAAGGCATTTTGAGAAGATGGTCGCATTTGTGATCCTAGAGGATCTCAAAGTCGTCTTTTCTCCAAAGGCTCGGTCAGAGAAGTATGAGGCTTCCGAGCTCTTATTCTTTGCCAGGATGGAAGAGCATAGCAGTGTGAGCGAGCACGTGGTCAAAATGTCTGGCTACGCTCAATGCTTGAACGTCCTGGATTTCAAAATCCCGGACGAGCTAGCAATTGATAGGGTGTTGCACTCGTTGCCTCCTAGCTACAAAGCTTTCCTGATGAACTACAACATGCAAGGGATGGCTAAGACCCTTGCTGAGTTGTTCACCATGCTCAAGGCTGCTGAGGTGGGAATCAGGAAGGAGCATGCGGTGTTGATGGTCAATAATAACACCAATTTTAAGAGGTCGGGACCATCTAAGGGCAAGAAGCCTAGGAAGGACGGCAAGCAAGTTGCATGTTCCCCTAAGGGCCCAAAGCCAAAGACTGGCGCCATGTGATACTACTGCAAGGGAGACGGTCACTATAGGACTGGGTGTTCGGTTTGACCGAACTGATTGGTTCGGTTCCTCAGTGAATAATTTTTTCGGTGTTCCATAACTGAGTACCGATCAGTCATCTACAATATCACTAAACAAAGGTTTGTTCCCTCGATAAATTCGGTTCGGTTTCAGTTTCAACCGAAGATACCGATCAATCGGAGGATGAATCAGGGATTGACGAGTCTAAGTTGAGGGCGGAAAGAGAACTAGATGACGCCGGCTTGCACATGATGGCCGACCACACCACTAAGGAATGTAGAGAGTTGTACAAGGAAGAGTCGGAGATCTAGATCGATCGAAATTAGGGGATTCCGAAGGGAGCTCCAGATCGAGATTAGGGGACACCGGAGGGAGGCAAGGTGATGACTCCCACATGGTTAGAACCAAGACAACGCACAACAGCAGGGGAGATGTGCGCGGCTGTGAAGTCTGAAGGTTGAAGACAGACAACGACCCACTACAAGATATTTTGGATGCGTGGTAATTTTGTTGACTAGTAAGAGGAGTGCTCCATTGGTTTGCTAGACTCTTGGTGGGCTTAATTCAATGGTCTATTTCGAACTAGTTCGGTACTTCAGGATTTTTGGTCAACGAGAGGTCATGACCGAAATGAGTAAATAAAATTCGGTTTCTACAAACAGGAAACCGATTTGAGCACCGAATTTTCAGTTCTTGGATTGTTCGATTCGGTCTTGGTTTATTCGGATCCGGTCTTCGGTTCTCGGGTTTTTTGCCCACCCCTAGTCACTGAAAGCGCAACTGCCCCAAGTACCTTGATGACAAGAAATCCGGCAAGTTTGTCGCAAAAGGCAAAGGTATATGTGATATACATGTTATTGATGTGTTCCTTACAAGCACTATGAGCACCACCTGAGTATTTGATACCGGTTCTGTTGCTCATATTTGTAACTCCCAGCAGGAAATACAGAATAAGTGTTGCCTAGGGAAGAATAAAGTGATGATACGCGTCGGCAACGGATCGAAGGTCAATGTCAAGGCCATCGGCGATTTGTCTGCGATTTGTCTCTATGTCTGACTTTGGAATTAATATTAGTTTTGAATAAGTGTTACTTTGTACCTACCTTAAGCATGAATATTGTGAGTGGATCTTGCTTATTGCAAGATCATTATTCGTTTAAATCCGGAACAAGTGGTTGTTCTATTTATATGAACTAGATAATACCCCGCGCGTTGCTGCGAAAGTTTTAGGAATAAATTTATTGCGAACAAAATTAGAACACACGAAAATTAACTTCAAAGTACAATAATAAGTATCATAATAAGTGTGCAGAAATTTTGTTCGAGAAAGCATAACAACACTCAAAATCGGCTTACTGTGGCAACTAAGAAAACATAATGAGTCTGATATGCAGCGGCCCTGAGAAAAACATGATTTCTGTCGTTGTGCATTTGAAGTTAAAGTTTATTTACTACATGCACTATATATGCTATAACCCGTGGAACATCCAATCTGCTTCCATGCAGGTGAACAACAGTGATCTAAAAATAATATTAAAAATTATTTATAAATTAGCTGTGCCAAAAATAAATAATAAAGAAGTTTCCTTTTTTGAACACAAAAAAATGAGACAAAGATTACAAAAAGTTACTAAAATGGTACTAATCATGGGACAACTATATTCCTTTTCTGAAACATGGCAGAAGAACTAAGCACCAGGTTGAATCATTCTGCCAAGAAATAACCGATGTTCTTGTAACACGTTCAGAGCAAGCCATATGATCATCTTTGTTTGAAACTCTCGTGTAACAAAGTACAATTGTTTTAATCTAGAATGATAAGATATTTAAGTTAGTAAAAAGAAAATTCAGAAAAGGAGTGTAGAAATAATTTGCATCTAATTTTTGTGCATGTAGAAACAATTTTAGCACCAAAGGAATATATTCCCAATCATTACCTTGAACAGATTACAATTAACAAAAGAACCTGCTGGCTGCACCTGTCTCCTGTCTGTCTCACACTCACCCTCTTACTTTCTTCCGTATGGAGCATTGTGTCCTTTCTTTCACGGGAAATGAAACCACATGTTGTGAGCTTTCTTCACGTATATCAGATTATGTGAAAGCTAAATAGAAAAAGGAAATGGAAGATGACTTCAGGTTATATAACTGGTATTTTGCTGACGAAAAAAATGGTTACCTTAGACATGCTTGTCAAATAGCTTTAGTAAATAAATGATAATATACAGAAGTTTCAACAGGTGAAGGATTTGAAGGAAGGGTCTCATGTAGAAAACGTGACTTGCGACGAAACCAACAGAACATGAAGAATAGGTGCTTCCTTGTGACGGACCAAGTAAAAGGTACGACAGCTTCCACGAGCATGAAAGACCGAAAGAGCGATTAAGAGTTGAAAGGAGCGCTCGGCGAGCATGCCTTGCAGACTGCTCGGAACCTCAACGGGTAAAGTAGAGAGCTCATGTACTCCGGCAGCATGATGTTGGATTCGTTGGTTGGTCGAAGATCAACTGGGTAGATCTTGCCGTACGGGGAGGATAGGTAGAAGTAGATGATGGTGGCGTGGATCAAGCTGATCAGAGAGACAACTGAGAAGAGGTGTGTGGTTGTCATATATATATATAGAAAAACAATTAAAAGATGACGGCCGTTCGCCTGTCCTAAAAATTCACGCCTGGCCGGCCGTTTGGTTTCCTCATTAGTTCATCGAATAATAAAGGTAATAATAACGCTCGGTGGACTCGGTCGTTTCCAGGAGTACTCCACGTTCAAGCTGGTGGGGGTAGTAATTGAGGAGAAGATAGAAGGTCGGCCGCATGTGGGCTGAAGTGATGGCACGAACCGCTTCGGTTGCTATAGAAATAGTAAGTGTTTGCCAACGGAACGGAAGAATGAAACCCAAACGGGGACTGCTGACATGGCATATTTGATGAGCTGTATGGCTGCATGTTGATGATGATGTGGGAGCCTTGCATGTCAAGAGAAATCAGGTAGTGGGGGACTCCTATTTAGATATAGAAGATGATGTCTTTTATGTTCATGTGCATGTATGCAAAGGTTTATTCTTACTAGATCTTGATGACAGTACCCATATCGATAACATTGATGCCAAGCGTAGCAAGCATGATGACGATAATACCATGTATATATGGCATTGTCGTCTTGGTCATATTAACATAAAGTACATGAAGAAGCTTCATTCTAATGGACTTGTGGGATCACTAGATTTTGAATCTCTTGATACATGTGAGCCTTGTCTCATGGGCAAGATGACCAGGACACCCTTCTCTGGTACTATGGAGCGGGAAGCAGACCTATTGGGAATCATACATACTGATGTGTGTGGACCAATGAGTGTCTCAACATGCAATGGGTATTGTTATTTTGTTACCTTTACTGATGATTTGATTAGATACGGTTATATCTACTTGATGAAGCATAATTCTGAAACCTTTGTAAAGTTCAAGGAATTCAGAAAGAGGTAGAGAATCAACTCAACAAGAAGATAAAGCACCTCTGATCAGATCGGGGAGGCGAATACTTGAGTTATGAGTTTGTCAAGCATTTGAGGGACTATGGTATAGTACCACAACTTACGCCAGCCGGAACACCATAGCGTAATGGTGTGTTGGAACGATGTAACCGCACTCTATTGGATAGTGCCCGGTCCATGATGTCTTTAACTGATTTGTCTGTGTTGTTTTGGGGCTATGCATTAGAAACCGCCGCTTTTATTCTAAATAGAGCACCATCCAAATCCATGGAGACAACACCATATGAGATATGGCGTGGCAAGAAGCCAAGGCTGTCGTTCTTGAAAGTTTGGGGATGTGAGGCTTACGTTAAGAAACTACAGCCTGACAAACTCGAACCTAAAGCGGAAAAGTGCGTTTTTTAGGATACCCAAAGGAGACTATTGGGTATACCTTCTACAACAAAGCCGAGGGCAAAACGTTTGTTGCTAAGGACGAAATTTTTCTAGAGAAATAGTTTCTCGCGAAAGGAGTTAGTGGAAGAAAGATAGAGCTAGGTGAAATCGTTGACCCTTCTTTCCAAATACCGAGTAGCGCAATGGAAACTGTTCCGGAACCGCCCTCTATAGTGGAAGAATAAACGAATGATACAGATCATAACATCGAAGATCCTACGGTTCGAAGATCTACAAGGGCGTGTGTTGTCCCAGATTGGTACAATAGCCTTGTGATGTTAGTCTTGTTAGATGAACAAGAGGAACCAAAAACCTATAAAGAAGCAATGGAGAGTGCTGACTCTGAGAAATGGCTACAAGCCATGAAATCCGAGATAGGATCCATGCATGAGAACCAAGTATGGAACTTGGTGGATATCCCTAAAGGTCTAAAGGCCATGGAGAACAAATGGATCTTTAAGAAGAAGACAGATGTTGATGGCAATGTGATTGTCCATAAGGAAAGACTTGTCGCAAAGGGTTTTCGACAAATGGAAGGAATTGACTACAGCAAGACATTCTCTCTTGTGGCAATGTTAAAAACTGTCTGGATTTTACTAGCAATTGACGCATATTATGATTATGAAATATGGCAGATGGATGTAAAGACCGCCTTCCTCAATGGTCATATTGATGAAGAGTTGTATATGATGCAACCAGAGGGGTTTGTCGATCCTAAGGGTGCTAGAAAGGTATGCGAGCTTAAGTGGTCCATTTATGGACTAAAGAAAGCATCTAGGAGTTGGAACAAGCGATTTTATCAAGTAATCAAAAGTTTTGGACTTGTCCAAAATAGTCAAGAGGCTTGTTTTTATAAGAAAGCGAGTGGAAGCTCGGTGGCATTCCTAGTGGTATATGTGGATGACATACTACTGACTAGGAATGATGTGGATTTATTAAGGAGCGTAAAGAAATATCTGAGTAGTCAGTTTTCCATGAAGGATCTGGGTGAAGCAGGCTATATATTGGGCATCAAGGTCTATATAGATAGATCAAGATGCCTGATAGCATTAAGTCATAGTACATACATAGATAAAAATTTGAAAAATTTCAAAATGGAAGACGCCAAAAGTGGTTTTGTGCCTCTTGTGAAGGGTGTGCCATTGAGTAAGACTCAATGTCTAGCAATAGATACTGATAGAAAAAAGAAGGTTGGTATCCCCTATGCTTCAGCCATAGGATCTATCATGTATGTTATGCTATGTACTCAACCCGATGTGGCCCTAGATCTTAGTTGGACAGGTCGTTTCCAAAGTGATCCATGAGTGGAACATTGGACAACTGTAAAGAATATCCTAAAGTATCTGAAAAGAACTAAGGATATGTTCCTAGTCTATGAAGGTGATGATGTATCTCTGAACGTTACTGGTTACGTGGATGCGAGCTAGAACACATACTCTGATGAATCGAAGTCTAAGACGGGATTTGTCTTTTTGGTGAATGGTGGCGCGGTAACCTGGAGAAACGTGAAGCAACCAGTGATGGCACAGTCTTCAATGGAGTCAGAATACATCGTAGTTAACTCTGCGGCGAATGAAGATGTATGGATATGAAATTTTGTCATCAAACTAGGAGTTGTTCCTAATGCGGATGACCCTGTGACAATCTATTGAAACAACACAGGTGCCAAAGAAAACGCGTAGGAACCAAGAACTCATTCCATAGTCAAGCACATCCATCTTAGATTCCATGCCATTAGACAAAATATTGAGAATGGCGAAGTGAAGATTTGCAAAGTGCATACGGATCTAAATATCGCATATCCGTTTACCAAAAGTCTACCACAAACTAAGCATGGGTAACATTGATATTGTATTGGCGTTATGCCATTGCGTATTGTAAAATTAGATTAATTTATACTCTAGTGCAAGTGGAAGGCTGAAGGAGATATGCCCTAGAGGCAAATAATAAAGAGTTTTTATTTGATGTATATCTTATTCATAATACGTTTCTTGCCATGCTATAATTGTATTAATACGAAACGTTAATACACATGTGGTATGTAGATAACCAGGTCTCTAGTTACCTCTAGTAAACTAGCTCATTGGGTAAGTGATGATCTTATGTTTTGAGATCATGGTGATAGTGGCGATTGACAATGAGGTCACATCATTGGAGAATGATGTGATAGACGTCCAACCAAAATTAATCACAATGAGATCTAGTAACTTAAATGTTCATCATTGATGATAACATAGAAACATCATGGCTTACATCCTTCGACTATGAGGTAATGCATAATCACTGTTTTGGAGGGGGACTTTCATGATATGAAGTATCAAACCATGAAAGGCTGATCATAAAGGTATCATTTGGTTTCCTGAAGAAATGGGTTGAGGAGTTTTTATCAAGACCATGATTTGCCAATCCAAGTAATGGATAGATACATGTGGCCAACTCAGTGACGTTGCAGTAACAAAACTTGCAAGCGTATGATTGGATCATGGAATGCAACGGCATGGAAACGAGTAAACGAGTCCATCGGTAACGATATCAAACACAAGTATGGAGATACTTGAGATCAAATATCGAATGACCTAGGTATCATATGGCAAATGGAATAGGACTACGCAGTTAAGGTTCAAGTGATGAGATTAATCATGAGTGCATGGGTGGTCATTATGGACATCGAGGTCCCGACGATGATCATTGATACAAGAGGAATCTTGGTCATGTCCGTAGCATCTCCAAGCCTAAGGGTGGCACACTTAAGGGTGGGGACACAATGGGATTGAACCGGCACCAAAGGAGAAATGAGAGAGAGAAACCGGAAAGGTTCCGGGTAACATCCGATGATGATCGGAAGGGGACCAAAAGGAGTTTTAGGATATGAAATATAGTAATATATGTTTTTTATATTAATTAATTGAATTAATATTAAACCATATTTTATTTTATATTTATGGGCAGCCTTCTTGCCATTGGGCCGCTTCTAGAAGGGCTCGTAGGGCTAGGCGCCTAAGGGAAAGAGGGAGGAGGGGCCACCAGCCAAAACCCTAAGGGTTTCCCACCTGTGGGGTGGGGCCTAGGGCCGGCGGTGGCTGCCCCCTAGAGGCGGCGGCTTGGGGGATCCCACCCCCCAAGCCCTAGGGCTTGACCCTACCCCTCTCCTATTATAAATAGATGAGCTCCCCTCCCCTCTATTTGTACCAAAAATAATAAGTTCTCTCCTCTCCTCCTAAACCCTAGAGCTCTCTCCATCAGATTGGATCTAGCTACTTGGTTTAGTTCTCCACCTCCGCACTATCGTCGTGCACAGGATGGTCCAACTTCCTTCTTCTTTCGCTGCTCTACTAGATCGGATCCCGGGAGATGTCCCTACACCAGACGTATGTCGAGCTTCGAGGCGCAACACTTGGGACGCTATCTTCATCGCTATACGCCTACCTGTGTAAGGCGTGCCACGGTCTTCAAGGGTATGAACTCCGTTCTTCATCTGCGTTACTTATGTCTACATATATTAGATCTTGGTTGTCGTGTTCATGTAGGTAGAAATTTTTCTGTTTTCTGCTACGAACCCCAACACTTTGTCCTTTCTTGTAGAGCATGCACATCATTTCTAATTGCAATGGTCTGGTTAGATAATTTTCCTATACTACTCTCATGGTTCTCCGTGATTTTAATAAGTATATTGTTTTGCTCAGTTTGAGCTTGTATAAATGTTCTAACAGTTTGTTTAAACGAGATACTGCCATGATTTGCTCCATTATTATTATTATCATAATTCTTGTAAGGAGCTCCTATAGGATTAGGATAATGTTTTGAGCATTAGAAACATAATGATTTTTACATGCAGGATTAAAAGGAGTGTGAGCTATAAAATTGACATCATTAACATCGGTAGGGATAGCATTAATTTGGATATCTTCTTTACCTTTTACTATGCTTAGCAGTTTGTCTATCTTAGATGTAAGCTCTTCATTATTTACCTCGGTGATTGAACTTACTCTCTCCGAGGTTCTTTCCACATGCCATTGGGCATGATTATTTTGCATACCATCAAGTAGTTTCTTTGCAACACTCACTTGCTTTCCCATGATTGTTCCTCCTGCTGCAGTATCTAGCATAGACTTAGACATTAGGTTAAGACCATTATAAAACAAATGTAATATAAGACATTCTTCCATCCCATGACTAGGACAGTTTATTACGGCTTCTTTCATCCTTTCCCACGCAAGCACTAGTGGCTCACGGTCTTCTTGTCTAAAACTTGTAATATTGGATCTTAGCTGCATAGTCTTAGCTGGGGAAAAACTTAGTCATAAACAAATTAGTACATTCCTCCCAAGATTTAATCGTGCCCTTTGGTAGAGCTAGCAACCAATCCTTAGCCTTTCCTCTAAGAGAGAAAGGAAACAATCTTAATTTAACAATATTTGGATCTACATCCTTAATACGCATCATATCGCAAATTTCGGTGAAAGTGTTTAAGTGCAAACCTGAATCCTCAGAAGATGAGCCCTCCAAATTGGTTATGTTGAACCAAGCTTAAAAGGTTAGGCTTAATTTCATAAGATTCCGCATCAACGGCAGGCTGAGTGATAGGTGCATGAATAAAATCATCAATGGGAGTAGTGTATTCCCCAAGTCTCTTCTGAGCCATGGCTCTTATATTTTTTGGTAACTTTTAAGTAATGAAAACAAATAACAAGTAACTATTTTTGGGGTTTTCAAATAGATAACAAGAAAGTAAACTACTAACAAGAATTAAACTACAAACTAATAATAAAACTAAAAACAAGGTCTCTAGTGATCTCACTAGGATAGCGAAATTGCGTCCCTGACAACGGCGCTAGAAAAAGGGTTGATACGTTCGATCCGGATTCACGGATGTAGTATAATAGCTTTTTTCCTATAAGACCTAGGTTTAATCGAACCTTGGAAAGCAATGCTAAAAGAAAATAAAAAAGACACGTCTACAAGACTTTGTTTCTTTGCTTTACCTTAGTTTACCGGACCAATCTAGTTTACTTTTATAGTGGGTTGAATCAATGGATGGAGATAGGCCAGGGTTGAAGATCCACTTGTAGCTACACATGATATGGGATAAAATATAATAATAAGCATAGTCATGTGTAATGTTTGAATGGAGATAATCTCTTGTAGGCAACACATCCTAATATACTAGAGCCCCCGTGATGCAGCGGGCATAGAAATAGTCTTTTAATCCAACAGAGTGCACATCTAAGCAACGGGCTACAAATGATTATTAAGTGTAGAACACAGATTAAAGCATTAAGTGGTGATGTTGTTGTGATCCCGAATGAGTCACTAAGCGAAGACCGTACTACCCTTTCTGTCACAGGTTCCTATGAGATCGCCACTAGCCAAGTATCTCACCTCAAGCCTTTATAAATCTATGGGATGTTGGGTACCTACAAGTCCACAGATCGAGACAAGAGACAAAGAAACAAAATATACAAATCTCAATTGCAAATAAAATACAATACTCCTATGATTAGATGCACATAGTTGTTGTGAGGTTTCTCCCCAACCCGCAGCCCGTGAGGACTACTCACTCATAACAAATAGATCTAGGATAGAAAACATTGTGCAAAATATTTTGATTGAAATCGAATATTCTTAAAATGGTCGCCAAATCATAAGGAGATCTAAAGTAGAAAGCAATGGCTATGGCTAATAGAGGGGATGGATGAACTATGGATGAACAATGGTGTGGATCTCTTTAGGTGGTGTTGTGATGAAATCTGAGAATGGCGACTTCCTGGACGGCGGCTGGAGCCTCAAAATATATAGGCGTATTCACAAAACAAGTTATAGTGTTTGACGAGACGGAGTCGCCGCCACCTGTTATGGGCGGACGGTGCGGGCGGGCCCGGCCCATACCAGTGGTCGTTAAGCTCACTGACGCCTGGAATTGACTTCCCAATTACTTAGCCGTGTGGACTTTCTCAAAATCCTTCATTATGACTCCTGATTTCGCATTAAAACCCGTGATTTCCTGCACAACATAATTCAAAGCAAGTTTTGCATATCTTTGCAATTATTAGTCATTAGTGGCAAGGATTATGAGTTTCTTGTCAATTGCTTGACTAAAAACAATGTTTAAACACGGAGAAAAATGACAAATATTGGAGCCATCAAGCTGCAAGCAACTATGTTGATATATCTAGGAGGTGAGGAATGAAGCTCATAATTCCGATGGGAAACCCAATCCTTCTCGTACTTGTGGGGAGATCCTCGCGTATTGTTTAAGAAACCCCACAACTCCTAGGTGTGATTCCGCTTCTCCGGTCTTAAATGGAGTCCATCGCCACCAAGGGTAATTCAACACTTTTTTTAGGAGTTGGGCGGGATGAGTGCGGGCATTGTGGCCAGAGATAATCTGGGAACATGTGTTGTTACTTGTCGTCAATAGTTCTTGATATTGGCATGACATGTGCGAGGGAGGAGCGGGAAGCAGGCGCAAGGGACAAGACAAAGAGCATCGAGAAGGACGCGATGATTCCTGCGAAGATCGGAGTGTCCGGCCAAAGCCAGCCGGAATGTTTGGCCTACCCGGGACTCGTCAAGGTGGCAACCATTCTGTATGCCAAATCGGAAGCCACCCGGAATCCTGCCGGAATTGTGAAGTTTCCGCCGGATCGGACTGTCCGATGTGAATCACCTGGAGTGTTCGTCCAGACCGGAGTGTCCGACCCATACGGACTGGAATATCCGTCCGCCGACGGATTTGTTCCGAATCGGCATATATCCAGTTTGAGTCCAACTAGGTTAGATGTCGGTTTGGGCCCGTCCAACCGGCTATATAAGGAGTCGGTCAATCTAGGGTCAGGGGAAGCTTTTGAATTTAGTTGTTTAGTCTAAAACTATTGTGTGTGTTTCTTGGTGAAGCATCCCTCTGGGGACGGCGATGCCGTGTTATCTCCCATATTGATATTGTCGCGGAGGTTCTTGTGTTCATCAAGGATTGTCGTGTTTTGGTTTGAGGCGTGGTGATCTACATCACGTTGCTTGCTGGATTTATCCCCATCTTCAGATGACGTTCATCGACATTGTTGGAAGGATTTCTATCCGGGTTACTCGCTGTGAAAGATCGGACAAAACTCATAGGATCATCGGGCGTGATCTTTATCAGTTCTAGGCTCTGATGACGCCGGAAGAAGCTAAGGCCCTGCCCTGCGTCGAGCGGTGAGAAGCTAAGGCCCTGCCCTGCGTCGAGCGGTGACCCTAGCTCAGGACGAAGGTTTTCACAAAGTCATCTTCGCATTCTCTCTGGCTCGTTCAACGGCTCAACTCCACGACGTTGGACAGATCACCGGCTGGCATCCTGGTTAATTGAATTAAGGCCATGACCAATTCCTTCACATCGGTGCCGTTCATCCAGGAACCTTGTGATTGATTATGTTTGATCAATATAAAGCGTTGTTTCTGTCAAAAAAAAAAATACAATGGTGCAACTTCACACATCATACACGCGACACCTCCCCGCCTTAGTGCCATGGCGTTGGGGCCGGGATAAATATCGTGGTCTTCTCTAGTTTGAATAATAGCATAAGAAGAAAAGCTGTCGCTAATAGGGAAACAAGGACCGTGTCATTGAAGCATCTGCAAGGTGTGCTTTGTCCAACGGCACGCGCGTGCCACACAAAGTGGTAGTAACGAAATATGCACGGTAGATGTAAAGAGTTCTGGACGGAGGTTATTTAGGCATCTCCCTCGGCACGGCCACTGCAGCAGTATCTTAACAGATCAAAATCACAGCAAAACAGATAAAGAAAAAATCACAGCAGAATGAGCACGGCAGCTCACACAGGAAGATGCATACTGACCTTTGGTTGTAACATCTGGGAGATCACTGAACAAGAACAAGTATACATCAAAGTCCGGAGTCGTATATACTGTGACTTGGAACATTTACGTTAGCTCCACATGACAGTCACAAGATACAATGTTTTTATCTTACACATCAGGTAAGCATTAGGCAAAGCATCAAAGCCTCGGTAGACTTCATCCAGTATTATATATGTCATGTCTAGGGGCACTTATTAACATTATGAACAAGAAAAAGAAATTCCCATGCTTTAGGTACATTTCTTATTTGGTCCTCAAGAAAATTTCCTTCCGGTGCATTGACGGTAAGGATCCAGCCTAGAGTTTGGAGGCAAGCTCATCACCAGCATGTCCTTTGAGCCATGTCTTGTGGATGTGGGTTACCACGAAACCCCCCGGGGTATCAGGCTGATCATGAAAACAAAATGGCATAGTTCAGCCCATGTTAGTTTCAAAAATAATGAGGTGAACCTATGTTCACGAGCTTATGTAAGCATATCGATTGCAAAGGACAAGCATATGTCGACGAGTGGGCCAGGTTTTGGCTGAACAGAAGTTTTTTTTTTTTTTGAAACTAGCGGGGCAATGAACAGAAGTAATATACCTTTACACTCAGCGCAAGAGTTGTCAAACAGCACACCCACGCAGCACCTGAAAATAGCAGTGCATTAAACATTCAACCGTGAATATGTTAAAATAAGATTTATGTAGATAACGGGAGCGTGCTTCATAATTAGACACAAGGAAAAACTTTGAAATCCACGTCTCACTGTCCCACAGGTTATATGATATGCCCTCCATCAGGCAGAATCAAATAATCACATGAACCTTCACTGATGAGACTATCCAAGCGGGATCCTGCCAATATCCCGCATCTAGTTCACTTTGAAATTTCTAGTTCAAATTTTGAACTAAAAATATTGAAATGAACAAGAAGGGGGATATTAGCCTGATCCTGCTTGACACCTTAGACTGATGTCCATCAGATAGAATCAAAGGGCAAAGGCATGCTAAAGAACTGGTATCTCATTGTGAAGGGGGGATAAGACAAATCAGGTAGCTATATAGTTTCCAACTTGCAGCACAATTAATCATAGACCAAAATTGATTTTTGACATCCCCAACTGACTGGATATGACTACTTATTGCTGAACAACAAGGCCATAACCTACAGGTTGTCATTTTGCAAATCCATGGTTATAACCATCAGGTAATCATTGATGCTTACATATCTAGTAAAGGGATTCATGTGACAATGAAGTTCTACTACCTAGAATATTTCATAGTATAAACTGTAAGTCCATAACATCTGGCCAGAATAGAGTTATACAACAGTCTAGACTGCAAACTAGCATTGTACTTTCAGTAACTGAATGAAGCAGTCATTGTTTTGCAATAGAAAAGAAGGATACGTGCGCAAAGTAATATACAAACCTATTACCATAGTCCTAAAACTGTTAGGTGGAATCTACGAGTCGAGTCAATAAAGGTAAAGCATGAACGACACAATCTATGAAAAAATCAGAATGCTGATTGAGAACATATAAATTGGGCAAAAAGATAAACGTATTACATAGCATTTTTTATTAGAGTTCCAGTTGCTTATACTGTATAAAATAACATACTTTGCAAAATCATAAGAACTCACCTTCTGACTCCCACAAGTCGAATCTCACAAGCCAACTGTCAGAAGCAGTCTGTGAGATAACTAGTCTGTCCACCCATGATCGGTACTTTTTCCCTTGTTTGTCACCGTAACATGAAGCCAATGCATCAATGGACGAATGGATCGGAAGTTCAAGGCCAGATGGATGAATAATAACTCCATTTGCATCCTAACACCCATAAAAAATAGTTAAATAAGCTGAAAGCTCAACAGAATATTAACATGGACCATGTGCACTTCCGATGAAAATATGTTATTTAAGAGTGTAGATCAAAGATGAAAACCATATACATACAGTGATGCTTTTGAAGTACTCTATAACTGAAACAGCCTTTGGAACATCAGCCCTACGCCACTTCTCATAGAGAACATAGAACTTCACAATGGCCGCTGTAGGCTTGAAAGGGGCGTCCTTGACGTAAGGAAACTCAACGTCTCTTGGAGAAATATTAGGTCCAAGCTTGAAGTGCCCGATAGCTTGAATAATACCAGCAGCACACCTCTCGGTTGCATGAATTACCTTAGGATTATCCTTCGCATTTTCAGCATGCCATTGGAGTAGCTCCTCTTGTGCATTGCTAACCTAGAATTTTAGAGCATCTCGAGTTGAAGTAAATTCATATTCATTTGCACGAACTTTTATAGACAATTCATGCAAGTTAGTGTATACTGACCATCACACCATGTACACCAGGGATGCTGAATAATTCTGCATCATTACCAGAGTCACCACAAACAAGAGTATTGTTGGGTGTTTTTCCGCATGAGCCAAACTTCTTGAGCAAATATGCAAGCGCCTGACCCTTTCCGGCCCCTTGAGCTAATATGTCAAGGTCCTGGCCACCACTGTAGATTATTTTCGCATCTACCTGTTTACAGTGAATATAGTAGTTAACCACACAATTTCCAAATAAAAAAATGTCTCTAATAATAAATTGCAAAAACCTAAAACCTAAGAACATCAATAAACGTGCTCCCTCACCCCACGTTTCTCAAACTTCTCAGAGAGAGACTTTATCACTTCCTGAGCACTCTTCTTGTCAACCAAAAAGCTGACCTTATGTGGGCGCTGTTCTGTCTCTGGCTGCAATCATGCAAGTGTATGACAATAAAGGCGCTATTTTTTTAGCAATGAAAATGAATATAAAGTAAGGGATCATAGGATGTTTAGCAATCAAACATGCCTGAAGCTTCAGGTCAGAAAACTTAGCCGTCTCCTCAAGAACAATACTCTTGTCCCACTTATTGTTCAGATACTCCTCCCAGCCATTATCAGGAACCATGGCCTCACCATAAGTTATCTCAGAGCCCACAGACATAATAGTGATGTCTGGAGTTAGCATAGGCTTCTCTTTCCTCAATTCCTTATACAGAGTAGGTGATCTTCCGGTAGAGAAGACAAGTAGAGAATCCTGACAGTAAGTGGACTCCCAAAGGGCCCCAAACCTAAGCAAAGACAAGTTCTCTTCGTCATGATGATCGACCTGAAAAATTGGACACAACAAACTGCACATTAGTCGGGACATACGAAAAAGTTATAATTATCTCTGGACAAATCCAAGCAACGAGTTTAGACAAATACCATTGTATGATCGAGATCTGAAACAATCATAAGCCGCGCAGAGCCATTGAGCTTATCCATCTTAGCAACCTGCAAAGATGGTTTGTCTCTCAGTGAGAAATCAAGATTTGAAGGTAAGATCTTGGGTGCATAAAACACCAAGAGGAATTTTGTTCGTGCCATTGACATCATTAACAATGGACCGAGGCTTTCACAGGCAGTCAACTCAGGCAGCAAGTGAAACGGGTAGTTCTTACATGGTGTATGGAACTGACTGATTATTTAACATCCCGCCATCCTAATGTTTCCGCCAAACCACAATGTCTACGAATTGTCTCAAGGCTACACTTCTTTCAGAAAGTAAGATATCACACCCAACTTTTGATCACGCGAGCACTCAATGTGAGATAGAAATACATTGTCAAGTCTTACGAGAAAAATCACAATCAATCAGTGCAAACATAAAAGTACGATGCAACTAATAATTCTTGTGTTTTGGTACTGCTAGGCAGACCAAAATTAACACCACCGACTGTAGAATAGGGACGAGCAACACGCCAGACCAAAATCTTAAGAACGATCCAAGCAAGTTAGGGTTCGTCACCAGCAACGGAAAGCAAAGCAAGCACGGATCGATCCCCACCTCCACGTCAGTCCAGGCGAACGGCGGAGGAAGACGGCGGTTCCGGGAGGATCCCCTTGGAGGTGGCGTGCGGGATCCGGAGGCGCGTTTGGCGGAGATTGGGTTCGATCGACGAGGCCGTTGCCAGGAGAAGGGAAGAGGAAGGGGAATGGAGAGAATCGTGGGAGGGGAAGGGAGGGGAGGGGGAGGGCAGGGAGACGGGTGGCGAGCGGTTGTTTCGGGAGAGATGGGTGAACGTCTTCCTTCCGCCCGAATTCCGTTGGTGGTGAGGCCCCGCGCCTTCCTTCTATCGACGCATCGATGCCCACCACAGGATATGATATCGAACATCTCCAATGGCATATCCAGTGTCGCGGAAATAGTTCATGATTCTTTTTCAGACGATCATCTGTTAATGCACCGAGGCGATTGAACATGGTACTTCCTCCGTCATAAAATAGATGTCTAAAATTTGTCAAAATTTTGGATGAATCTAGACACTGTTTAGTATATAGATTCATCTAAAATTTAACAAACTCAAGACATCTATTCTTGACGGTGGGAGTAGTAAAGAAATACCTTTGCAATCAATAGAAGAACATTATACTGTTCCCTCGGACCCAATTAGTTGACTTGAATTTCTTAAAATTTAGATAAACCCATATACTAAATAGTGTCTAGATTCTTTAGACAAATTTGAGTCAACTAATATGGATCAGAGGGAGTAGTAGAAGAAAGATAAGAAACATGACAAGAAATGTCATGTCACTCCCTCAAAAAACTTCACCTCCCATTATTTAGAAAAGAAACGACACACACGTGTCAGTGAGTACTAGACCATATGTTTTCATCACCCTGAATATTATCATGTCAACTCCTAGCAATGACTGTAATAATAAACTGTGCTTCGAAAAAAAAGGTATAGGCCACCATTGTAATAGGAAAATGATACTACTCCCCCGGGGGATCGCGCGCCCCCGATCCCGGCTCCTCCGTCTGCCACGTGTCCTCCCGCGTGCGAAGCAGCCAGGGGTCCAAACTTTATCTCTTTCACAGAATCGCGCGTCCCTGACCACAGCATTGCTCGCGCGCGCCTGCATCTCGTGATTCGCATCGCCCTGCCCGGCACTTGCCTTCCCGGCCGCGTCGCCACCGCCCTTGCCGCGCGCGGCCTGCCTTCCCGCGCCCTGCTGCCGCCCGCCTTCCCGGTCGCGCCGCCGCGCGCCGCCATCGTCCTTGCCGCGCACCGCTGCCCTTTGCGCGAGCCGCTGCGCGCGCCGTCGTAGTCCTCCGTCATGGCCTTCGCTGTGCTGTTGTCGCGGAGCCGCCACCGCGGCCGGATCAGGCCGCCGCAGCCCAGCCTTCGCCGTCGTTCGCCCTGGAACGTGTCAGTCGCAGCCCAGCCTCCGTCGCCGTGCGCCCTGGAACATATTTTTTTTGCTATGAGCATTGCTACTTTAACATATTATTTTTGCTATGTACTCATATATTTTTTGCTACTTCCGCATATTTTTTTTGCTATAACCAATCTCTATGGTTTTGCTACGTGGTCTCCGGCGATGTCCCCTTTGCTACATTAGAAAAAACATTTTGCTACATCCGTTTTGTGATTTTGCTACAATAGCGTTGAGTTTTTGCTACACGATCTCCGGCGAGGTCTATGTCTCCGGTGAGGTCGGATCTGCTATATTAGCACAACTTTTTTGCTACCACCGTTTTGCGTTTTTGCTACAATAGCGTAACGTTTTTGCTACACGGTCTCCGGTGAGGTCTAACCGGCGAAAGCCTCCGGCGAGTCTCCGGCGAGGTCGAATATGCTACTTTAGCCCAACTTTCTTGCTACACGGTCTCCAGTGAGGTTTCCGGCAAAATCTCCGACAAGGTCTAGTTTTTCTATTTCTGGGCGAACCGTTTTCTGCTACAGTGTAGCAAAAGCGGGGCATTATGTAGTAAAAATGGGTCTAAGTGTAGCAGAAGCGGGATTTGGGTGGACACGTGTCAGAAGTTTTTATCCCCGGGGGACGCTTAGCACAGTCCATTGTAATAAGGTCCAAGCAACAAAAATTAGATCCAAAGCAGATGGGAGACGTGAAGGGTGGAAGCCTGCCTGTAAATGGGGGCAGAGCAGCAACTCGCCGCTGGTGCCCAAGCTTCTGATAGGCACGGCAACAAAAATATGCTAACGTCCCCATCTGTAACAGCTAATGTTCGATTGTATGGATGTGAAAATATACTGGGCAACGGACACGTAACGTAACACAAGGGAATAAAGTGATCCTTTCGCCACCGTAACTCTAATGGCATTTGCATGTGCCAAGCCTACAATTTGGCCAACAGTTTCAACATAGCACTCCGTATCAATAATGTGAATATACAAATGTCCCGAACCTTAATTGAAGTACACCTTCCTGTGTATATCAGGATGCAAGCAACACAACACCAAAGTTTTCCAAGGCCCACTGGAAACAAGAAACGAAGCCAGAGCCACTCCCAAAAGATCTCCTGCCTTTGTTCCCTCATACTACAAGCCATCTGTTACTTTCAGCGAAATCAAAATTACAAAAAAATTGTTCCAAGCAACTAATACAACAGACAAGGACTAACTTGCTAGTCGCATGTACATGTGTAACACATGAGATGAAACCAAATTCCTCTCACGATTCATTAGGCACTTGGTGGTCTCTGCACACATCTTCGTACAACAGGGAAGCTCAGCTGGATCAATGACGCCTGTGCCGATCTTTGTCACCAGACGAGTAGTAACCGCCATGATCTGGAAAAGCAACAAACAAGACATGTAAGAAACATAATTTTTTTTAACAAAACAAAATGGGGATGATTAACTCTGGCTTGCTGCACAAACATAAATTTTTTTTAACAAAACAAAATGGGGATGTACCTCGTGATGAGCGGTGTCTTGATTTCTCCTTGTCAGAGTATCCTGCGTTGGAGGGACATCATGCAATATGAGAACAACGCAATACATCTCAAACAATATTATTAGACCCAACAGAAATGTTCTTAATAGTACCTGAACTCTTGTCTCTCGAACGGTGTCTCTTGGATCTATCACGCTCCTTCTCGCGATCAGAATCCCTACCCCTACTATCACGGTCACGTCCTCTCGATCTGCTTCTTTCTCTTTCCTCAGTCCGGTTGACATTAGACTCTGACTTCTCACTCTTCGAATTCACTGCCAGGTCTCCTTTTCCATTTAGCTCATCAGGCAATGACTTCTCCTTTTTATCACTTTTTTCCTTCACCTTCTCTGGTGCTGCCTTGGCCAGTGA
The DNA here is from genome assembly GCA_916181665.1 of Avena sativa. NCBI lineage: Eukaryota > Viridiplantae > Streptophyta > Magnoliopsida > Poales > Poaceae > Avena > Avena sativa. Next base: position 211,074,997 of record OV702280.1, on the reverse strand, counting down.
ACTCTTCTCCTGGCTAGAACTAGAAGGTATAGGGGTACCCCTATCACTAGCAACAGCACTGGCTGAACTCTCCTGTACAGAAAAGCAAATTATTTCAGTAATCGTTAAAAATTAATAACTTCATAAGTCCAAAAAAAAATTAGCGGTGTTCCTTACCTTAGAAGCCTGAGAATCAGAAGCCCTTCTAACACTGAAGGAATCATTGTCTTTATACACTGGTATATATTGTGCCTTTGGGAGGCTGTAGAGATGGGCAAGAACCCTGCAAATTTCCTGAATAGCTGCCTCATCAGCATCAAAAACTGTCCACCAAGCAGGATCTTCAGGGAGTGGAACCTTGTGTCTCCTAGCTGCAGCATACACGACTCCACATGCTACTACTTCACTCTTGAACCGTACGCAAAGAGTTGTCCGCAAGCTGATACACCAAATGTTGGATATTTTAGTAAATGTTGAAATTTAACTGGGTACAATTGAAATGACATGAACAATGAAACATGACAAGTAAAATGCAATGTTTTAATGTCAACTCGTGAAGACATTGTACATTCCTATGAGTGCATCTGCAGATTGTGAGCCCAGATATCTTGACATTTCAAATTCAAAGGCCATTTTTTTCATGTATCTGTTAGATGAAAATCTAGCAAGTACATTCCTTATGAAGGCATGTGCAAGTGGGCCCTAACTAGGCTACCGCAGTAGCGCAACAGAGCATATGACAGCATCATTCATTCAGGTATGAGTATAAACAGTTTCCAGATCAGATGCAACACAAATAGAGCTAACAACAATAAGAAAATCCAATAAGGAACAGAGTACCTATCATTAGCAAGGTTCCATGCTTCTTGTGTCAGCTGAGGGGCTTCGAGTGTTGCAAGGTAGTTCGAGATGAACTTGTGAGGGTGTTCGACATGGCAAATGAAACCCATCTCCTTCAATAGATGCCGCTCAGTCCTTATCAGATCATGCCTGAGCTCTGAATATTTCTGCAACCAAGATGTGAGTAACACCTTTCAATTGACTATTCATAGAAGACAGCATATATGTATTAAAAAAGTTAAAGCGACAATAGCACAGAATGCAGCAGTAGCAATGCAAAAACCTAAGGTAGAGATGCCATAGAAAGTTTTGGCTTCTTGCTGCCATAAATATTACTCCCTCCATCCCATAATATAAGATATTATTACAACCAATATGCTCACATATTGGTTCTGGTAACATCTAAAAAAACATACCGCTGAAAATACATCCAAGTATTCTATTGGTAGGTTTTCTCTCCTGCATTCCATTCTGTGGAAGACAAATATAATATGCTTTGATCTCCTTGGACTCTCCTCCAACTTCCCAGCTAGCCAAACACAACTAGCAGCAAGTCTCTGCAAGAATAAACAGACAAGCTTATTCAGTCAGCCTGTAAGAGTCTAAGAATTGTTCAGCTAAGAACTAAACTGGAGATGAACCTATTTACCTTAGCACTAAATCGTGCAAATGATTTCTTGCAGTAAAAACGATGAAACAGTACTTGTGCTGTGGCCATCACTGCTTGTGGTCTTGGTTAAGTCAAAGAATACACAACCCATACATAAATTAAAGAAGAAAAGGCTAAAATACAATGATCCTATGCTCTTTAGCCATAAGTTGTCAAAAAGATCAAAATGCTGAATACATGTGAAGTTTTGCCATATACATCCTCGTGACATCTTACTTTAGTGTATTATATGGAGCCCATTTTTAGTGGTTTTTTAGATAGAAGATAAATTACACTGCAGATGGCATCAACTTGGGATTTTTTTACCATTTGCCACACTTTATTTTGAATTTCGATCATTTTCCACATTGACCGCTCAAATTTCAAAATAAAGTGCGGCAAAATGCCAAATCCCCCGCATCAACTCTATACTATTCCATCTGACCTTATTTTTCCCTATTTTGTGGCAACTCCATCAGGCAGAAGCCAACATGGTGTAACAACGCAAATCAGCAAACTAAACTAGCAACAGATCATTTTACCAAAAGCGACACTTCATTCAACCTACCAAATCAGGAACTTCAATCATACACCATCAATAAGGAGAAATCATATGTCAACTTATATCTAACAGATGAAATGCCGGTACTGATCCAAATACATACCACCCTGATCCAATAGAGATTGCAAATTGCAAAGCTTTTGATCATCTAAAGGCATCTTAGTGATCCACAAAGAAATGAAACTACTCTCCAACAAATCAGCACGGTGGGGCAACAAACTTCCTCCTTTACTACTGCATCATAAACGAACCAGCTAATGCAGAGATCTATACGGTATTGACAAGCAACTAGTAGCTAACCAAAGCTGGTGTTTCATGTATGTATTCATATTCCTATTGCGCAACTGCACTTGTTCTTATGCGGTTGGATACGGAATTGCACATCACCAAACCCTAGGAAACCCTAGGAAATTGGCAAATTTGGGCATAACCAGAAGGGTGGGGAGGGAGGACAAAAGGATACAGTCTGAGGAGGATGCCACTCTCCTGGATGAGGTCGCAGCCGTAGACGCGGAGGGTCGTCTCGGCAGCCTCGTCGATCCCATCCTTCCGCGACGGCGAGTCCCGCAGCTGCTCGTCCGTGAGGTAGAACGTGTCAATCGCCGTATAGATCATATCCTCCCTTGCTCACTTACCGCCTCGAATCGGTCCGGAACCGTCCGCCCAGCCGGGGCAGCGCGTCCCGGCGGCTGGGGGAGGGAGGGGAGAAGCGCGGTGGGATGGCCGGCGAGTTTTAACCAGAGCCGAAGCGGAATCGCTGGGCACTGGCTAGAGCAAGAGGAGGAGATCAGGAAGACAGGAACTGAGTTGTGACATAGGAGCATCTCCACTCGCCTACCACCAGGTCGATCCGGACGTCGAATTTTGGTCTGCACGCCAAAAATCGGTCCAATCGCGTATCCGAAGACTTGTTTTCGGCTGGATTTCGGTCATTTTTTGGTTTGGACTACCCAGGCCGAATCTAGGTTTCTGGGTACGCCCTTGGGACACCGGACTCAGCGATATCGGCGAAAAAAAACAAAGCGGCGCGTGGACCCGTCTAGTTAGTGACGGAAGCCGAGTCGTCGTCATCCTGGAAACCACGCGGCGACTGTAACACCCTCAGAATCGGACCTATGCAAGTTTTAGCGAAACCCGCCAAACCCGCATAGAAACGATCCTGAGGGTGTTACAGAGTGGTATTAGAGCTCAGCAGTTGCGATACCCCACAAGTCCAGCCTGTAGGATAACCTAGCTAACGGCCGAAGTAGAGTGTCAAAACTATTTTGAAAAAATCGGTTGGATAGTTCTGATTAGGTCTGATTTTACTCCTTACCCCTCTGCTGCTCTCCTCTCACCTCTGCGTGTTTTGAATCCGTTCTCTTCTCTCTCTTCGAGTCCAGGATTTCTCGTGGTTGGGTTCCGTCGTACCTTCAGGGTTTCGCTTCCTCCTTTGATAACGGTGTTCTACCATCTGGTCTTCATGCTATCCGAGGAATCCTTCGTCTGATGGACTACTCTTTGTTCCTTCTCGTGCCTTCCGGTGTTTTCCGACACGACGACATCATCTACGCCAGATCCGATGCAGAGTCTGCATCACTCCTTTGTTCTGAACCTCGTTTGTCGAGATCTACAGTCTGAATTCTGAGAGTTGGTTGCATAATCCGCCTATTCGTGTGCAGAGTAATGGTTTGGGTGCGCGATGGACTGATCACCATCCGACTACTCTTATCATTCGCTCTTGTACATCGGATCAGTGGATCCAGCAGTTTTACTCCGACCATGGAAGTTAGAGGTGTCTTTATTTGTGGATACCTCTACCTTCGACCTTTTGTTTCCGGAGTGTTCTCTCGACGATCACGGACAACGACCTCTTGTTAGTGGTGTCGCGAGGATCTACACAAAGCGAGAAGACGCAGATCGCCGACCTTCCTTCCGGTAACATGAGGCGGATCTCGAGGGCGAGATCCATTGTTAGTGGTGTCGAATTGTGGCATCCCGCAAAACCACTACTAGAAAATCGCGTTGTTTTTGTGCATTGCATCATCATGACCGCATGCTCATGTCATCGTGCCACATTGCATTTGAGCATCGTCGTCATCTTGCATTTGCTTGCATAAAACTATTTGCGGAAAAACCTATTTTTGTTTTCTAAACGCCCCGTCTTTATTCAAACGCAAAACCCGGGTCTCCGGATTATTTTATTTTGTCTGCTATCGGTTTGCAAAAGGCTTGTTTGAAATAAATAAAACATTTAATTATTTTTAGTGGGCCGAACGGGCCGAACCGACCAGTCGACCACCCCCAATTCAAAACGGCCTAACCTGGAAACCTTTTTCTACCCAACCTAATCTACCCAGCCCCTCTCCACCTCACCCCCTCCAATCCCTGGTGGACACGTCACCCTGCCCCATTTCCCACCCAATCAAACAAAGCCACCTCACCACCCAACTCTCCCTTCTCCTCTCCCACCTCCTCTCTCTCCCTCCAGCCGACCCCACGCCCTGGGTCCCACCCGCAGCCCCTCTCTCTCTCTTTTTCCCCCTGGTCAACCCGCACCCCTCTCTCCTCCCTGTCGCCTGGCCCCACCCCAGCCCAGCGGACCCCACCACGTCCCCCACCTCCCGCTGCCTCCTCCCTCCCCACGCTTCCTTCCTCTACCTCATGCGCGTCTGCCCACTCCCTCCTCTCCCTCACCGACGGCCCCGCCCCCTTTTCCCTTCCGGCGCGCCGCCCTCCTCGTCACGCCCCGCATCCTCCTCCCGCGCCCCGCACCGGCCGCTCCCACCGCTCGCCGCTTCCACCTCCGCCCGAGCCGCTGCCTCCTCTCCCGCCTCAGGCCGGCCTCGCCCCTCCCCCACCGTCGTTCACCGCCCCTCCTCCCTCGCCTGCGGCCCCGCCGCCTCGCTCGCCACCGCCAGCCGCGGCCGCCTCCGCTCGCCGCCTTCCTCCTCCGTTTCCCTAGGCGTCGTCCCTGCCGGAGCTCCATCCCGCCACCGCCTGCGCCTCACCTCGCTGAGCTCTTCCCCCCTCCACCGCCGGCCTCCCCCGACGCCGGACCAACCCGTCCCGAGCTCCGCCCGCCGGGGCCGACCTTCACCGCCGCCCGTTCTTCTCCGGCCATCACCGCCCGCCTCCACCGCCTCGCCGCCGCCGTCCCCACCTCGCCGGCTTCCGCGAGCGCCGCCCCGCGCGGCCCCGTCGACCGCAGCAACCGCCGCCGCGACCCCTCGTCGCCCTGCCGCCTCCTCCACCCGCCGGCGATCTGACGCGCGTTCTCGGGCTCGTCTCCGGCCGCCGCTGCTTCCAGGTTGCCGCCGACGCGGGCGATGGAGCGCTCCCCTTTCATGTGTTGGTGTATTGGGGCACCTTAGAACCAAGCTCGTGTTTGGTGAATCCTTTCCCCAAGCATGGCAACACCAAGTCCAAGATCTGCGAGCCGTGTTTGTACACCGAGATGCTGCCTGAAGATCTACGCCAAGATATCCTTTCCGGACGCCGAGGCCCCCGAACCCGAAGACCGATCCCGTACCCGGTGCCGCGCCAAGAACTCCGAAAAACCCCAGTACCGGACAAGTTCGCCATCGACCTCGAGTTCTCCTACACGGATACCAAGCGACAAGATCTCCTTCATGGGTTGAATGGAACCGCCATGACCTCCTCCAAGGATCTGATGGCCGAGACCTCGCACCGGTTCCGGAATCCGAAGCTCGACCCCGGCGCCGAAACCGAGAACCCCGACAAGAACCACAACACGGATGCTCCGAGTTTTCCATCGAGGACATCAGGGCCGTCGACATGGAACCAAAGGGCGCCGAGTACTTCACCCGGACACAGAGACCCTGGACGACAAGTTCTCCTTCCCGGAAGCATTGACGCTCGTGCAACAAGATCTACTACCCCGATCCGAAGGCCCTAACCCCGGAGTCCGAGAACGATCCCGTCGAACCCTGAACCCTGAGAACCGACCCCGAACCCCTCGGACCCCAAGTTCGTCGAGACCCCCTAATGTGTGAACCTTTTTCCCGAGCCCCTATTTTATAAATGCTAAATATAAAACCTGTTGCATATTAAATTGTCATACTCGCATGCATATTTGTGTGGTTTGGGGGCACTATGCCGATTCACCTTATAATTAAATATGGGGCCCATATGCGGGCAAATCTAGTCTTATATTGGCCTCATTTAAATTGGTGTAGCGAACCCGGTACTATCTTCTGCCATGTTATGACAACATTTAATCTGCGGGGTAGATAAATAACATGAACCATCTAATTAATTGTCGGGACCCCGGTTCCGCTTAATATGGCCTAATTGCATCGCATCTTTGCCATGCCATACATCATGCATGCATCATGCCGATCTTTTGCCGTAGTATTAAATAGTGCATCCGGTGTTTGTGCTAGTGTTTTGCTTCTTCGCGGATAAGGCCATTGAGTTGATGCGAGTGTCGACCCGATCTTCGGTTGAACCTTCGGCAATGTTTTTCAGGCGAGCATCTTCCCCTTTCTACCTATCTTACTTTTATAGTATTTATTTCCCTCCTGTTGATCTATTGCTATCTGTGTTGCGTTGTTCTAGTTTCCGTACCCGTGAAATTCCTTGCAGCCATATATTGCCTTGGACACATCCTATTACCTGTTGTTTGGTAGATAGCTGTACTTGCGCGTCGTAGTCGCTTGCTCAATTGTTGTTGCGTGCCGTCAAGTGCCACAGTTGTTGGTGTATGGCCGCATGTTGATGTTGGAGATGATCATGGTTTTACTTATCGTTCACTGTAATTCCTGTTTAACAACTAAAATTGAAGTAAGTAAGCAGAGGCATCGGTGGGTGATAGATAATATTTGGTTTCCGACCGCCCACTTGTGTCCCGTAGGACCCCGAGTACTTGATACCTGTTCCTTGAATATTCGCGCTATCCACATACGGGGAATTATGGGACCCCCCTTAGCCAGAGCTTGATTTATTCTTATTTCTTGGGGCCACAAACTAGTTTGAGGTTTTATTTACGATCCTGTACTTATGCCATGCTTTACTGCTTTATTTACGATTGTGCGAGCAGCACACTGTACTGTTTAGGTAAGCGGAATGTTTTCACGGTATCGACAATCCCAGTTTTGGGTTCCCAGTCGTTTACAGCCATTGACGCAAACCTTGAGTCCGTCTCGGAGCTAGCTTACTTCGTTGCGGGTCTACTCAATGGGGTGGCCCCCTGAAATATTTCTGAATCCTGTGATTGCTTTGTCGTGAAAGCCTCGTTGGGTTTTGATTTGGTTTTTCCGAGGTTGATCGTGTGTGTGTTGCTATTTGTGCACCCCGGCCGGGTTAAAAATTTCTGAAAGCCGTGTCCGCGGTTATGGACGACTTGGAGCACAGTATCTCGATCATAGACAACTATAACTAAAGTAGCGCTATAAATTTGACCTTATCTCTGTAACACCCTCAGAATCGGACCTATGCAAGTTTTAGCGAAACCCGCCAAACCCGCATAGAAACGATTCAAAGGTGCCCACCAGGCACTTTCGTGCACTTTCCCGCGCAACCCGACGTCGACGGCCAGGACGGGTCGGCGTGCTCCGGCGAACTGGGCGCCGAGGAGGATGGCGAGCATGAGCTTGTCCTCCTCCGCTTCGGCGTCCCACTCTTCCGGCAGCGCGCCGCTTCGCACGCCGACGGCCGTGAAGCGCGAAGTTGTCTCGCCGGCGCGCTCACCGCCGCGCACACGCGCGCGCGGTATCGTCATCGGCGAGCCGTCTGCGCCCACGCCGCCAAGAGGCCACCTGCGCCTACGCCGCCCCAAGACAGAAGGCTCGGCGCCGGCCGAGGACGCTGCCTTAAAGATGGCGTTGGAGCACTCACTCCGCGAAGCGCCGCCGCTTACGCCGACGCTGCCGCTGACAATGCCGCTGGTCGAGCCCTCCTCACCGGACATCCTCGAATGGTCCAGGAGGGACTGGGAGAAGGCGGAGCATCAACGCATCCTCGGCCTGCGCAGCATCAGGCCGAGGAGTAGGCCGCACGGCATCGGGCGCTGTCTGGGCGTGAGATCGCCTACCAAGACGCCCCGCTCTACGTCCTAGACGACGACGACGAGGACGCAGGCCCGTCCTACCAGCCATGGAGGTACGACGACCCTGGCCAGGGCAGCTCCCGCCAGAACCAGCCGCCGAGCGACGACGACGGCGAGGATGACGGCCGAGCCGATCCCGAATACACGTCGTTCTACGACAACTTTGGCATGTAGGACGGCGAAGGCACCGGAGGCGGCCTTTTTTTAGTTTATTATGTATTAGTTTAGTTTAAATTCGATGTAATCCGCCTATATTCGCCCAACTTAATGAAAATCGCCTAAATTTGATGAATTTTAGCCGAAATTGGGGACTCGGCCTGGGTACGCGGGTGGGAGAATGGTCGTACCCAGACCGAAAACAAGTTCAGTCCGGCCAAAAAACGGACCAAATTTCGCCCTGGATTCGGCCAACGAGTGGAGATGCTCTAAGAGCAACTCTGTATATTTAGACGTCCTAAAATGCCTATACAGCGAATTTGCCCTAAATTTGCAGCACAAACCTATTCAATAGGCGCGAACAGAAAAAAATATACATAAATCGTATTGAGGAAAAATACTAAAAATTACTAGTAACTATTACTAGAATCCAGTCTGAGTTGTAGTCATCATCGCACGAGGCCGATATCGTGTCGGACATCGGGGTCGACGACAGACAGTCCATCCAACGGGAATCATCGTCGGAGATGGTCGTCGGCCCAACCATCTGTGCCTCGATAAAGGCGCGCCTACACGCCTTGTCTTCTCGGAGCTTGAGGCGGTTCTGGTGCTTCGCCGTCCTCACTGCCGCCTTGGTCGGGGCCTACTCGGCGTCGTGCCTGCGCTGCGCTTCGACGTCTTCGGGGAAAAGCCGCGCCACTCTTGCCTCCGCCTGCTCGCACGTCCAGACGTCCTGGAAATTCATCGATGCGCGTGGGTGCCCAAGCCGCCACGCCACGGCGTCGTAGACGCGCACGGCCTCATGCGCGGTGTCGAAGGTGTCGAGGCAGATGCGTCATCGTCGAGGCGGATCTCGGCGTAGAAGTTGCCGATCAGGCGCGCTCGTACGCCGCAGTACCCGGAGCTTCCCCGACGCAGTGGCATCGCGGAGGTGGCGCGGGCGCGGCGCGTCGGCAGAGAAGCTGTAGAGAGGGGAAAATGAGTCTGCGCGCGTGATGAAGTGCCGTCGGTTTGATTTCACGTGTGGTGCGTCAAAAGAAACACATGTAACCGCGTGCGGCAAAGTTTGTCCGTGCACGAAAAGATAGTGCGACTGTTGGGGGCGCGACACAAGTTCTCGCATCGAAAAAAGCGGCTCTTAGACGCAATTTTACAGCGGCTGCTAGAGTTGCTCGAGACATCCTGGATTGAAAAATCAGGGAAACCCGATCATTTCAAGTCAACGTCCGGGCCTATTCCATAGATCAAACAGTTCCGTAAATTCTTTTTATTGCTGGAACCTGATAAAACTTGACTAAACCTACGACAACTAATCTGTAAATCAAACGGTTCATAGCATGTGAAGTTAAGTAAGGATGCAAGTGGTAACGTAGAGGACCCTTTACACTCTTTAATACAATAAAATGAACTATCTTTTAAAAATCCTAACCTTTTCAAAAGAACTTGTTCATTTATTTAAACTAGACTAAAATACAGGATACCTTAAAGTTCTAAACTTGCATCTCTAAAGTTTAGGAAGTTATTAGACAACAAAAGTTCACAAAAAGCACGTTCTGTTCCATATTATCTTGTTCTTCCATTCAGACCTGCTTTATTAGCTATTATATTTATTTAACAAGTTAAATATACCAAGTATACCAGACCCCGTGCCATTGAATAGCTTTGATCCGTCAAAATGCATCATCCAGTATTCTGGCTCTGGTACATGGGTAGCATTCGGCATCTCCGTCCAATCTGCAATGAAATCCGCCAAGACCTATGATTTGATAGTGTTGCATCTCTTATAGGTGATCTCGAAGGCGGCAAGTTCAATGCCCCACTTCACAACCCTTCCTATAGCGTCACTGTTATTGATAATGTCGGACAGTGGAGCCTTGCTCACAACTGTGCTAGGGTGCTTCTGGAAATAGTGCCTTAGCTTCTAAGAAGCAAGGAACACTCCATAAGCTAGCTTCTGGTAGTGCGGGTAACGTTGCTTGGACTCCATCAAGACCTTGCTTATGTAGTAAACTGGTCGTTGCACTCTATACTCATGCATTGGTTTTTTATGCTCCACCACGACGACGATGATGATTACCCGGTTGGTGGCCGCCATGTAAATTAACATAGGCTCCATTGGCTCGGGTGCTGCGAGTACAGGCGTCGAGGAGACTATCCCCTTTAGCTCCTTAAGCACAGCATCTGCCTCGTCCGTCCATACAAATTTGTCCGCCTTCTTCAGCAACTTGTACAGAGGTAGAGCCTTCTCTCCAAGTCGGCTGACGAACAGGCTTACCGCTGCAACGCAGCCTGTGAGCCATTGGATGTCCTTCAGGAATGTCGGACGGTTTATGTTTAGGATGGCTTTGATCTTCTCCGGGTTGACCTCGATTCCACGCTGGAAAACTATGAATCCCAACAATTTCCCGACTGGAACCCCGATGACGCACTTCTTTGGGTTAAGCATCATGTTGTATTTCCAAAGATTATCAAAGGTTTTCTTTAAATCAAGTCATTTGATTTTTTAGACATCATCGCGATATCGTCCACATAGGCATGAATGTTTCAACCAATTTGATCGTGTAGGCAATGTTGCATAGTCCGCTGGTACGTAGCACCAGCATTTTTTAGCCCAAAGGGCATAGTGACATAGCAAAACATTCCGTAAGGTGTGGTGAACGAAGTGGCCAATTGGTCCGACTTCCTCATCTTTATCTGGTGGTATCCTGAGTATGCATCTAGAAAACACAGAAATTCCGAGCTAGCCATCGAGTCAATGACTTGGTCAATGCGAGGCAAAGCAAACGGATCCTTCGGATACGCTTTGTTCAAGCCGGTGTAATCAACGCACATTCTTAATTCTTTGTGCCCTTTTTGGGGACAAGTACAGGATTGGCCACCCATCGGGTGTGAAGGACTTTTAGGATAAAACTAGCCTTAAGTTACCTAGCTATCTCTTTGCCTATGGCGTATCTCTTCTCGTCTCCTAAGCGTTGTAGAGGTTGTTTCACCGGTGAAAGAACATGTTGGGCCCCCATGTGTGGTTTTGGTAATTAATGACAATCTTTATGGACTAATGTGTGTATTAAGTTACTTGTAGGATTTGTCCATTGGCATCGCTTGGAGCATGTGTTGGCTTCAAGGTCGATGAAATGCAAAGAAGATATGTTGGGCAAGCTCAATATGCGAGGTCGATGATGAGGAATTAAGGAGGGCGTTCCATCTTGAGAAGGGAAAGATCGTCTACATCAAGCTCAAGTGGAATGCTCAAGGCAAAGGTATAATCTTGATAGGTTTTCTCTTTTGCCGGTCTCACGTCGTGTGTGTGAGACCGGGTTTAGGATAGATAACCGTACTATCAAGAGAGGCTCTCATATGAGTAATTAGGTCACATCGTTCGAAGAGAGCTCAAACCTTTGCATACTTGCATTATCATATTTGGTTGTTATTTGGTCTTATCCATGTGATGATATAGAGCTTGTGGTAATCTCCATAACAAGCTCTTGTTCATCTAAATCGGATCTCCCATTTGTATCTTGTTGCGATTTTGATTTATGCGGTTTTTCGGTTTCTCACCAAGTGAGGTATATCATATTATTCTACTTGATACTTTCTCACTTGGTGATAATCAATATTTCCACTTTCTATTGGGAAGCCCTTGTCTCCCTCTATCCAACGCAATTTGAATCGGGTCAATCGGAGCTTCCAGTCAAAAGTTATTGTCATTTGAATATTTGCATGTTAGGCTGTTTTCTGGGCCAAGCGGTAGTACCGCCCGGACAGGCCGGTACTACCGCCCGGGCCTAAAAACGGCCCGATTTCTCTCTATCTGGCTAGGTACCTTTTCCCGGTACTACCGGCCGGCCCGGTAGTACCGCCCGGGTGGGCCGGTAGTACCGGTCGGCCCAGTTTTTTTACCCAGAAAATCCCCAGATATTTTTCTAGATCTGAGATATGTGCGTGTCCGCTCGATTGGCCCAGCCCGCCGCGTTGACCTGCCGCTGCGTCCGCCTCGCTGCGCGCGCTCTCCCTCCCTCGCGCGCTGCTGCGCGCCAGCTGCTGCCGCTGCGCTGCGCCATGCTGCTGCCCTGCGGTGGCCCCAGCTGGCGTCGACCCCACCTGGCCCCGCTCCTGCTGCAAGCTCGCGCGCACGCGCGCGCGCGTCCGCTCTGCTGCTGCGCCCACAGCTGCTGCTAGCTGCCTGCTTAGCTGCTAGCTGCCTGCCGCTGCTTAGCTGCTAGCTGCCTGCGCTGCTGCTTAGCTGCTTAGATGCTAGCTGCTAGCTGCCTGCGCCGCTGCTGCTGCATGCTGCTGCTGGCCCGCGCGGACCCCTGCTGCATGCGCTGCTGCCGCGCCTGGCTTGCTGCGCGGCTGCGCGCCTGCTGCTGCGCGCCTGTTGCCAAGGGCCCCGCGTGCTCCAGCTGCTGCCTGCGCGTTGACCCGCCGACTGCCCTGCTACTGCTGCTCTCTCTCGCTCGCTCGCTGCTGTCCGGTTTGCTGGGTGCGGTAGTGCGTCGACCCCACCTGGCCCCGCTCCTGCTGCAAGCTCGCGCGCACGCGCGCGCGCGTCCGCTCTGCTGCTGCTAGCTGCCTGCTTAGCTGCTAGCTGCCTGCCGCTGCTTAGCTGCTAGCTGCTAGCTGTCTGCGCCGCTGCTTAGCTGCTTAGCTGCTAGCTGCTAGCTGCCTGCGCCGCTGCTGCTGCATGCTGCTGCTGGCCCGCGCGGACCCCTGCTGCATGCGCTGCTGCCGCGCCTGGCTCGCTGCGCGCCTGCTGCTGCGCGCCTGCTGCCAAGGGCCCCGCGTGCTCCAGCTGCTGCCTGCGCGTTGACCCGCCGCACTGCCCTGCTACTGCTGCTCTCTCTCGCTCGCTCGCTGCTGTCCGGTTTGCTGGGTGCGGTAGTGCGTCGACCCCACCTGGCCCCGCTCCTGCTGCAAGCTCGCGCGCACGCGCGCGCGCGTCCGCTCTGCTGCTGCTAGCTGCCTGCTTAGCTGCTAGCTGCCTGCCGCTGCTTAGCTGCTAGCTGCTAGCTGCCTGCGCCGCTGCTGCTGCATGCTGCTGCTGGCCCGCGCGGACCCCTGCTGCATGCGCTGCTGCCGCGCCTGGCTCGCTGCGCGCCTGCTGCTGCGCGCCTGCTGCCAAGGGCCCCGCGTGCTCCAGCTGCTGCCTGCGCGTTGACCCGCCGCACTGCCCTGCTACTGCTGCTCTCTCTCGCTCGCTCGCTGCTGTCCGGTTTGCTGGGTGCGGTAGTACCGGATTTTTGCGGTACTACCGGACCGTCCAGAAATTTTGCCCCAACGGCTATATTTTGGCTATCTCTTTAAATAGCTTTGCCCCATTTTCTTTTAGGGTTACTTGTTCCTTCTTTTCTTGCCCAAGCTTTGCCCCCATTTGCTCTACCCTTTAAGCTTGATTGCTACACACCCCTTCATTGATTCTTGCAAATATTTGAGGGGTTGTTGGAGGAGATCTAGCCCCACGTTTTGACCTAACCGATTCATCTCTTTGTGAATGCATCTTTGGGGATCTAGATTTTGGGAGATTTTGTGTCTCTCTTTGATTCCTTCTCTCTTGTTCCCCCAATAGCTTTAGTAGCTTTGTTGGAACTTGAGAGTGAGGGATTTGAGCATCTTTGTGGTGTTCTTGCCATTTGCATTTGGTGCATCGGTTTGAGTTCTCCTCGGAGGATTTGGTTTGATTTACTCATTGGAGCTTGTCCCTCTTGGGTTCTTGGAACCCTAGACGGTTTTGTGGCCTTGGTGGCATTTGTTGGGAGCCTCCAATTAAGTTGTGGAGTTGTGTCCCAACCTTGTGAGAGGTTCCGGTTGCCACCGACAAGTGCACCGATAGTGGAAGGGTGGATTGATCCCATTGGGGTGAGATTCACCGGAGAATAAGGGAGGCCTTTTGTGGCGTTGGTGGTTTGATACCACCCCCTCTCCAAACGAGACGTACTCCATGTTGGGAGGAACTCGGTAAAATATCGGTGTCCCCGCGTGCCTCGGTTATCTCTATACCCGAGCTCTTTACTTATGCACTCTACATTGTGATAGCCTTCATGCTTGAAGTAATATATATATCTTGTTATCTCTTTGTTGCTTGTATTTCTTAGCATAAGTTGTTGGTGCACATAGGTAAACCTTAGTTGTTTCTAGGTTTTTCTTTACAAAGTAAACACTAGTTTTATTCCGCCTTTGTTGAGCCACTCTAGGAAAAGTTTTAATAGCCTATTCACCCCCCCTCTAGGCGACATCCGTATCCTTTCAACTGTTTTGCATTTTGGACCAATATTCAAGCTGTGTTCGGCAAGTTCCCTAGGTACACCTTTCATGTCGGCAAGTTGTCAGGCAAAGATGTCCCTATTCTCACGGAGGAACTCGATGAGCGTGCTTTCCTATTTAGGATCCAGGTTCGTCCCAATGGCGGTGACCTTGGAGGCATCGCCTACCACTAGTTCCACCGACTTGGTTTCGATGGTGGCCTTGAAGGCGGGATCGGAGTCAAAAATCTGCTTCTTTGATGTCGGTATCTCCGAGGCGTCAACCTTGCTCTGGATCTCCTTGAATTCTTCGTTGTAGAGGACAGCTTCTGCAAAGGCTTCTTCTCCAATATCGCGTAGTTGTTGATGGTGCTGATCATGCTCTCAAAGGTGAGGAGACCCGCGGCCTATTGCCGCCTTAGCATATGCCGGAGAAGTGTACCGCGATCTAGTCCTTCCGCGCAGTGATAAATAGCATCATCACTGGGGTAATGCTCCAGATAGGCCCGTATATGGAGCCATCTGGCTAGGTAGTCGCGGGGGTTTCCCCTTCTCTGTGAACGCAATGCGCCATATCGAAGATAGTCACGCCGCCGACGAACTGTGATCTCTGCTTTCCAGAGGCACGGGCGAAGCTAGCGGATTTGCAGCGATCTTCCACCATTATATCCTGCACAAGGGCGGTTTGGTTGGGTCTTGAATTTTTCTGATCTAAGCCGGCAAACTCCAAAGAGAGATCCAACTTCGATCCTTCCGCGAACGTATCCTACCCGTAGGCGGTCCGTGCGGGCCTTGACGATCCTCCGACTTCCAGGGAACTAGTGCCCGAGTCGGTCTCGCCGATGAAGAGGTGGATGTCCCCGATTGGGACGATCGAGCAGCGGGTGGGGTTCGTCTTTGTCGGGATCCAGAATTCGTCAGGAGGGACGATTGGAACATTGCCAGAGAAGAGAACACGACCGATGGCTATGGTTTCACCGATTCCTGCGAAGAGCTTTGACCTCGCCCGTTGTAGAGCCGGAAGCGCCTCTTTCCCCACGGTGGGCGCTAACTATCATGGTATTGCCGATGAGTACCCCATGGAGGGGTCCTCACAGTGCGTGTTTAGAGACGTGGGGTAAGGCGGAAGGTTGGCGGGTACGAGGTAACACAACTTACCCAGATTCAGATCCCACGATGGTGGCGAAATCCTACTCCTGCTATAAATCACTATAATGGCAATACGCCAAGTTACAGGGATCGGTTCGCTGTGCATGATATGAGTTGAGTTATGCCCTAAAGGCTCCTCTAGGTCCGGCTTATAAAGACACCAGATCCTAGGGTTACAGGGCAAGTCCTAGCCGGACAGGTTACAGAGTCCTAGACGGTATACAACTAGTCTAACGTGTCTTGCACTACAAGGCTCCGTGTACGCTGGTGACTCCACCGTAGCCTTCCTTCATCCGACATGGGCCTCCCTTCTGGATCCATCTAACTGGGCCGCCCAGCAGGCCATAGGCCCTGCTACCAACTGTGGGCCATCCGAGTTATCCGGAGTAGAGACATGCAATGGTGATACCCATTTAGCATATCCCCAACATGAGCCTCATGTGGGTCATGGTGGTCGAACAGACGTGGACCCAACCATACCTCCGCTACCTGATAAGTAAACAACTGCCTAAGGACCCGTTTGATGCCCGGCGCATCGCCCGCCGATCAAAGGCCTTCACCATCATGAATGGAGAGTTGTACAAGCGTAACATTTCGGGTGTGCTATAGCGATGCGCCACTAACAGTGACGGGAAAAGCATCCTCCTCGACATCCATGAAGGTATCTGCGGCCACCACATAGGCAGTCGCGCCCTCGTCGCTAAAGCTCTGCGAGATGGCTTTTACTAGCGAACTGCGATGCGCGATGCCAAGGACATAGTACAGAGATGCAACGCCTGCTAAAGGTACGCCAACAAGACGCACGCGCCAGGATCAGAGTTGTGGCCAATACTAGGCCTTCGCCCAGTGGGGACTCGACATGATCGGAAAGCTGCCAAAGTCCTCGCCGGGAGGGCACATATTCCTCCTGGTGTCAATCGACAAATTCTCGAAGTGGATCAAGGCCATGCCCGTCACTAACCAGTCTGGCGCTGCTGATACCTTCGATCCGGATTACAGATGTAGTATAGCTATTTTTCCCTAGTAGACCTAGGTTTATCGAATCCACGGGAAGCAAAAAGCAAAGTGAGATTACTTAAATGGACCTTCGATAGTTTTCGAATTCCTATTGCGTTTTCACCGGGCCAAGAGTTTGCGATCTTGTTGTTGTTGTTGTTGATGATGATGGAGAGAAAGAGGGCCTAGGGTCTTCGGTTTTCACCAGTAGCTGTGCAAAAGATCGGATGGGAATAATAGATAACAATAAAATACCCATGTAATTGTTAGAGCAAGCTAATTATATGTGGGCAGTGCATCCATAATTGTTATCGCCTCCGCAACTGCTTATGGCAATAACCTACTAGTCTCATCCATAGAATAAAGAGAACTAATGATATGCATAGTGATGTCACCGTTAATCCCAAGTAAGTTCCTCACATACAGCCATACTACCCTTTCTGTCACTAGGGTTCCTATCCTGCAGATTAGTCGTTACTCACACTCCCTTTACCTGGATCAATCCTCAGGGTCTTGGGTACCTGACAAGTCCTTAGATTGAGGCAAGAGAGGGTACTACAATCATCATGTCATAAAAACTAATACATGATCCCATCTATGATAAATAACATGCACAAAAGCTACATGGCTAGGCCAAAGCCCTTAGCCCAAGGAGAATTACTCACACATAGAGATGAAATCGACAATCATAAACATTGTAATGGAGATCATAGAGTTGATAGCAAATAGTCTTACAATGTCGCCAATTAGAGATGAGATCTACTATTACAAGTGGTGGAAGATGGCTATGGTGGTGGAGAAGGTTTAGAGGTTCAGATCTAGATCTATTCCTCTGGCAGGGAGAGTTTAGGGTGAAAGAAGCGAGATTGTGGAGTCGGGGGCATGTTTCCTGTCGCCTTAAGTCAGTTTATATAGGGGTCCCTTCATGAAAGTTGTTATGTTTGACCTAATGAGGTCGGTGCAAACTATATGGCGGCAACTATACAGCGGCGAGCCGTATAGTTGGTCGTTAAGCTTGCAGTGATCTCTTCACGACTCCTGGTTTCTTTGGCATGTTGGAAACCTCGTATCTTTGGCATTTATGTCCATCATCATACGTCATTATCTACGCAGAAAAAATAGCAAGGAAGGATTGCATACCCCTTTGATCATTAGGCATTAGTGGCAGGTTTTAGAGAGATATTTCATCAAATATATGAATAATATCTAGTTTAAATACGGACGTGGATGTCTATATTTCACATCCATCAGTTTTTGCCGTCAAGTTCTTCGAGTCCATTGTCTATAGGTTCGGAGTGCCACACAACATCATCACCGACAACAGCTCGAACTTCACCTCGAAGGAGTTCTGAGGCTTCTGCGAAAACCTCGGGATCAACCTCACATACGCCTCCGTGTCGCATCCGCAGACCAATGGGCAGGTCGAAAAGGCCAATGGTCTCATTGGCAATGACATCAAGAAGCGGCTGCTATGCCCACTCGAAAGGCTTGCGGGAGCCTAGGTAGACGAGCTACCATCTGTTCTATGGAGCCTGTGCACAACGCCAAACAGCTCAACTGGCTACACACCCTTCTTCATGGTGCACGGAGAGGAAGCCATGTTGCCTGCTGAGGTACGCTACAAGGCCCGCGGGTCATCGCCTACAGCGAGGCCGAATCATTGGCCGCACTCGAAGACGTCGTCGACACGCTGTACGAAGCTCACGACATCGCCGCAGCCCGTTCGGCGGTGTATCAACAAAGTCTCCACAACTACCATAGCCGTCGGCTACGCCCAAGGTCCTTCATCGAAGGAGACCTCGTTCTGCGACTCAAGCAGGAAGGGCACCTAAAGCTCGTATCACCTTGGTAAGGACCTTACATAGTCACTGAAGTAATCCCAGGTGGCACTTACCGACTAAAGGAGGTCGAGTCAGGAGTCGAATACTCCAACCCCTAGAATGTTGCAAAACTACGACGCTTCTACCCTTAGTTGTATTTTACTTTCAATAAGGCTATTCAGCCAAGCTACTCAGCCAAACACTATACCCTCTATATTGAGATGAATAAAAGCTAAGTCTCTTGGCCCAAAATTTCTCTTTTTTACATTTATATAGCTAAATATGCTCGGGGGCTGCGCCTCACCTTACAACTTTGTCGATTGACAACAACACATAACACCTGAGTAGCTGATAATGTAAGGCCAACGAAAAGACATGCACAATCTATAGTCAAACAATGCACTGCATGCCAATACATACAACTTTACAAGGGCGTTAATAGCCCACTCAACAATATACAAACTTTACATTGTTTCTTTTCTACTTACAGGACTCAACCATGCTGGAGCAGGACATTCGTCTGCCCCTCGAAAATGTCTACAATTTCTTCAGCATGATGTGCCACTACTACGTAATGAGGACGCATGTACCATGATATACCATCCGGAGGAGGAGGCAGCCCAGCTGCTATCTCCGCAAGGTTGACATCGCGACGATGCAGCCGAACACGTGATAGGGCTACTTTCACACCCGCTATCAGCTGATGGCGCACCAGCTCCTTTACGGCGCTCGTGTCTCAAAATCTTCCAAGCAAGCCCAAAAAGCCGGAGGCACCGAATCTAGAGGGAACATCGTGGCCGAAATCGCCGCGAGTGACGACCTTGCGCGCTTTAGCACCTGAAGCACTTGATGGACATGGTCTTGCACTGTAGCAAGAACAATCGCTCAGTCGTGGTCCATCCAAAAGAAGCCGTCGGCCTCCAACTCCTGTTGCGTCAAGCAATTTATCCGAATCGCAACACGCTTTTTATCTTCCTTCGGAAGAAGATTCACAACTGCACAAAAAGCAACAGGTGAGAAGACATCAAAACCTTGTGCAGTAGAAAAGACAAGGGCTCAAGGTGACTTACACTAGAGCTGCTCGCCAACCTGCCGAAATTCCTCAAGGAGAAATTCTTCCCTAGCAGATCATGAGAACATCCTTCTCCAGGCTTCCGATGCGATCACACAGAAACGACAATTGTGACGCCTCACTCGATGGCGGATGGGCACCAAATAAATGAGGAGGCGTAATCACCGGTTCAACACTCGAAGGACCCTAAGGGTATACAAGTAACAAAGCATCAAAATCGCGACATTTGATAGCAGTCAAAAGGGGAACTTATATTTATATAAATTAACCACTATGTGTTAGAGTAAACTTGTCTAGCATAAAGCATTACAAGTGCATGGGCTAAAGAAAATCAAAATACTACTACAACTACGAGGCAGAAGCCCTAGGCGGTAGCATCCGGAGCAGCTTCGGACTCCGAAACTCTAGCTTTGGCCGCCCGCTGCTGCTCCAGCTCATATGCGGCTAAGAGGTCAATCAGCTTCGGGCCAAAATGCTTGCACTTTGTAACACCCTCAGAATCGGCCCTATGCAAGTTTTAGCGCTTCCCGCCAAACCCGCATAGAAACGATTCAAAGGTGCCCACCAGGCACTTTCGTGCGGGTGGAAAACGAAGTAATATCATTACACATTAGTCCACGATGGAACCCACAAAACATATATATACAACAGCGACTCAAAGAGTCAAGAATACAGATATACAATACAAAGATCCCAAATCACCTTTAAAACGATATAGCGTCCGAGTACGGACAAGATGCAAATTGAGCTAAGATCCCTGAAGAATAACCAATGGCGTCCATAACCCTGCCCAGGCCAAGCCGGAAGGGTAACCCTGCTAACAACGTCGATCTCAAAACCTGCTTAAACAAAAGGGGTGCCGACAAAGGGCAAAGGAAAAAGAGAGAGCGGTCAGTACTGAGGCCAGTACACGGCGAGACTAGAATTCGGCGGTCCTCGCCTACATAGGTATGGTGGACTGAAGCGGCAGCGCGGCATGCACTAAACAACCTATAGAGACTCGATACAACTAGCGGCTATCAGAGAGGGGTAAGAAAGACCTATTCGGAACCAACCTGATACTACCACCAAACATACCCATCCTGGTGTTTCCCCCTCGAGACCAAACGAGGAAGTCAACCGAGGAACTCACACCGTTGGCAGTTTTAGATATTCAGTTATCGTTGCAGCAATTACTAGTCAGGTATAGATAATCATCCTGATATAATAAGCAGTGGGCAATTTTAGTTAACCATTCCGTTGTAGTTGCAACACTTACTAGTCAGATACAATTAGCATGAGAGATCCCAAACCCAGCAGTTGTTGGTACTTTTATTTAGCCATTCCGTTGTAGTGGAGCTGATTACTAGTCATATCGGATACAAGTCAAATTATAACAATAAACTTTAGTTATAGTTGTCTATGATCGAGACCTGTGCTCCAAGTCGTCCATAACCGCGGACACGGCTTCTCGAAAAGATTTAACCCTGCAGGGGTGCACCAAAGTTTCCACACGCACCTACACCCTTGTCGTCAGATCAGGTAGGTACAAGATCACAAAGCATACACCCAACGGTATGTCGACGGGGTTTCGGACACGACGTTTCCCAGACCCAAAGCAAGCACAGGGGGCCACCCCATTAAGCTACCCGCAACGAAGTTGGCCGGCTCCGAGACGGACTCAAGGTTTGTGTGGACGGCTGTAAACGACTGGGAACCCGAAAGTGTGACTGGGCTTATCGATACAGCGAAAACGTGTCACGATCCTAAACAGTACAGGTGCTCCTCGCACAATCGTAAATAAAGCAGTAAAGCATGGCATAAGTACAGGATAGTAATAAAGCCCCAAACTAATTGTGGCCCCCAGTACAGTACTTGGAATCAGGTACTAAATCGATGGGGGTGCCCATACACCCCACCTGTGGTTAGCGCGCTCGATCTCGGAACAGGTGTCAAGAACTCGGGGTCCTACGGGACACCAGTGAGCGGTTAAAATCCAAATATTGTCTATTACCCACCGGTGCCTCTGCATTATTTACCTACTTCAATTTTAGTTATTAAACAATAATTAAAGTTATAATCATCTCCAACATTAAACATGCGGCAATACTCCAACAACTGTGGTACTTGACGACACGCAACAGCACTTGGGCAAGCGACTACGACGCGCAAGTCCAACTATCTACCAATCAACAGGTAATAGGATGTGTCCAAGGCAATATAAGGCTGCAAGGGATATCTCGGGCACGAAAACTAGAGCATCGCAACACAGATAGCAATAGATCAACAGGAGGGAATAAATACTATAAAAGTAAGATAGGTAGAAAGGGGGAGATGCTCGCCTGAAAACATTGCTGAAGGTTCATCCGAAGATCGGGTTGATACTCGCATCAACTCATCGGCCTAATCCGTGAAGAAGCAAAGCACTAGAAGAAACACCGGAGGCACTATTTAATACTACGGCAAAAGATCGGGCATGATGCATGCATGATGTATGACATGGCAAGAATGCGATGCAATTAGGAAATATTAAGCGGAACCGGAATTCCGACATTTATTAAGTTCATGTTGTTTAGATACCCTGCAATTTAAATGTTGTCTTAACAAGGCAAATTATATCACCGGTTCGATGCACAAATTTAAATGGAGCCAATGTAAGACTAGATTTGCCCGCATATGGGCCCCATATTTAATTATAAGGTGAATCGGCATAATGCCCCCAAACCACATGATATGCATGCGAGATGAACAATTAATATGCAACAAGTTTTATATAAAGCATTTATAAAATAGGGGCTCGGGAAAAGGTTCACACATCTGGGTTCGGAAGATCTTGGGGTTCCGGGGGTGCGGGGTTCGGTCTCAGGGTTCAGGGTTCGACGGGATCGGTCGTCGAAGGTCGGTTGCAAGATGAAGAGCTTGGCGTTCTGGGAAGAAGGACTTGGTGTGGCGTCGGGGGCGCATCGGACTCGCCCTGGTCGGTGTCGATCTTGTCGGGCCCGCGTATCAGGTCGGTCTTGGCGTCCGGGATGAAGAACTTGGCGTTCTGCGTCGGTGTCTTTACCGTCCGGGTTCTCGAGCATCGCATCCGGGAAGGAGTACTTGTCGCACATGTGGTCTTTGGGTCCGGGGTCTCAGTCATGGCGTCCCATTGTAGATCTTGTTGATGGTCCAGCAAAAGCCACCGGGTTCGGTCTTGGCGAGATCGGTCTTCGCATCCTCGGGGTTAGGGCTTCGGATCCGAGAAGGCGATCTTGGATTGGTGTCGGTATCCTTCGAGTCACGCCTTATACAACCTTCGAATGTGTCGGCCTTGGGTTGGCCTCGTCGACGAGAAGATCATGCCCAAATTTACTCGAAGATCAGAGCACCCAAAATAGATGGCCACACGACATTCACATCCTCACTTTGTGACTGGAAACAAAAACAATGTGTCAACATGGCCCTTGGCGGTAGAAAACTTCCAGGAGGGCAGCGGCATGGTACACGCCGAAGATGGGGAACAGGGGCGCGAGGCGGGACCCGGCAGTCCGGAGGCGGGGGGGGGGGGGGGGGGCGAGCAGACGGAGGGGCGGCCGGAGCTTGGTACGGAGGGAGCCCACGGCTTGCAGACGCGTAGCAGGAGGAGGGGTACCGCGCAGCAGCAGGCGACAGGAAGGCGGCGGTAGAGAGGCGGCGAGGAGCCAAGGAAGAGGAAGGCGACGCAGCGGCTCGGCGACGGGAGACACGGCGAGCTAGCGGGTCAGAGAGGCGAGCTTGGCAGAGGAGATGGCGGGCGGCCACGAGGGGGTCAGGGACAAGCGGTGGAGGGGAGCGGCGAGCGCCTGCAACCCGCGGGGCTCGCAGGAGCTGCTGCAGAGGAGGCCGGGCAGAGGGGCCGCGCGGTGAGGAGGCGACGCCGGTGAGGTCGAAGGAGATCAGCAGCGGAGAGGTGCCCCTGGCGGCGACGGGCGGCCAGAGGAGAGAGGAAGGCCAGAGGCGGCGCTGCGGGTCTGGCGGCGGGGACCCCGCAGATAGCAGCGGTCGCTCGGGCGGGGCACAGCCGGACGCGAGGTAGAGGCCGGCGGGGGTCTGCAGCCTCGGGGAGAGACGGGGCGGCGGCACGCGCTTGGCAGACGAGGGAAAGGAGCGGAGGGGGTTCTCGCGAGGCAGAGAGAGGGGATCATGCGGGGTGGGTCTGACGGGACGGGTGGTGAGGAGCGGGGAGTTGGTGGGGCTACGAGGTGGGGTCAGGCGGGAGTGGAGCGAGGGCAGTGGGGCCGGGGTGGGGCCAGGGTGTCGGGGAGTGTGGTGAGAGGGGTCAACGGGGTGTTGGGTGTGGGTGGGCAGGCAGGTGGGAGGTGGCAGGTGGTGATTGGTGGAAGGAGGGATGATAGCTGAGGTGGCGAGCACCAATTGGGTGGGATGAGGTGGAGGAAGGTTGGGTAGATTAGGTTGGGGTAGGAAAAGGGTTTGGGGGGGGATCTGGGGTAGGTAGGATAAGTTTAGGACTAGATATTTTGATTCGGGTTTGGAGGTGGCTGGCCGGGTTTTCGGGCCTGGCTGGCTGCCTCCCAAAAATAATATAAACTTTTATTTTAATTTAAAAATAGATTTTTGTAAATAGTTTTTAGACAAATAAAAGACCCGGAAAAGTCTGGAGTTTTGATTTGAAATTAAGACGGGGAATATTTAGAAAACAAAACTAGGCTTTTAGAAAATAGTTTTAGAAAAACAAATGCATGATGATATGACGATGCTCAAATGCAAGGTGGCATGATGACATGAGCATGCGGTCATGATGATGCAATGCACAAAAACAACGCGATTTTCTGGTAGTGGTTTTTGCGGGGCGCCACACACTTAGAGGCGAAGGGAGCAAACGCTACCCCGGCGCCATCCGCTGCCGTCGGCATCCTGGAGGTGATCTGCTGAAGGTCCAGCTGCGCGCTAGAAAATAAGGCAGCAAGCCAAGTAAATAAGGGGGCTTGGGGGCTCACACGTGAGACAGAACAAATTACTTACATGGTCACCCGAAGACTCCGGAGGTTTTACTTGCATCTTCCGAGCAACAATTTCACGAACTCCTGGCCTCAAGGAGCTCGAGTTGCCGTCTTCGGAGTCGGCCTCCATCTTCGGGAACGTCGAAACAACCTTCGACTCCCCATGCATTTCCTCGAGTTCCTCCTCGAAAGATTCTTCCGAAGAGTTCCTCCTGACACATTCAAAGAAGCAAGTGAACAACAAGCTAATATTTAGCATACCAAAAACAACAAGAGGGGATCATAAACTCATGAGGGAATGTCGGATAAGTTGAAGACTGGAGCCTCCTTCTGCTCCGTCTTCTTCTTCTTCTTGGTCGGTGCCTGAGGAGCCACTTCTCGAACATGCATGGTAGGAATGGGGGACTCTGCACCCCCGTCCCTAGCATGACGCTCAAGGAAAGTAGCCCCCCTCAGCGTTGGCAGCATCGCCCCATCCAAACTCTTGCTTCGGGACCTCTTTCGAGATAGCCCTTCGCTTTGCTCGGGGGCTTCAATGGTAGGCGACTGAGCAGGGGGAGCTCAGAGTTAGACTCTACATCCCCACCATCTGGTGCATCCTCGAATTTCTCAGGCAGAGGTGGCATCATGCCCGCTACCTTGAAGTTCTGCGAGTTAAAGGCAAAAGCAGAATTCAGTCAAACAAAAATAGCAATCAAAAAGCATTCGAAATGGCATTACATGCAACTACAGGTTTCACCTGAGGGACCTCCTTCTTATCATGAAAATGGGAAGTCCCAGACTTCCCCAGCAGATCGTCTTCAGCCTTGTGCTTCAGCAGAGGCCAAAGCGCCTGGTCGAGGTCAGTCGAGACATCTCTGACAAAACTCTCGTCGGGTATGCTTCCTCGCTTGGAGTGGCTGCACCCGACTCTTGAGGAAGGTGCGAATAATATCAACAGCATTAACCTCCTTTCCCGGAATTAGCTAGAGCTCCTCCACCCGCTAATACAGCTTCTCCACCTCTTCGTATTCACCCTCCATAATGTCGTTTGACTATGAGTGCTTTCGGGTGATCTTCTTGGTGGAGTCGAAGGGGCGAGCCCGGAATATTGGCCGTCCAGCTTGACGTCGTGGA
This sequence comes from Avena sativa, assembly GCA_916181665.1. NCBI lineage: Eukaryota > Viridiplantae > Streptophyta > Magnoliopsida > Poales > Poaceae > Avena > Avena sativa. The sequence continues at coordinate 211,049,412 of OV702280.1, read as the reverse complement.
TGTAGAACCATTTGTTCCGCCACTTCTAGATGGACTCGTAGAGATAGAAGGAGAAAAACTAGACGGTGGGGCCGATGGAAATCCCGCACCCACCCAGTGGATAGACGCCACCGGTGCCAGATTGCCTCTTCACAGAGTAAAGTCTCCTGAAGAGGCCAAAGCGTGATGAAGCACGCAATGTGGAGAAGAGAGTTGGGCGACAACTGATGGAGTTGAATCCCATAGAGAAAGAGAAGCCTATGAAGAAATTCGTGGGCAGGCAAAGAAAGGCCGCGAACAACAAAAGCGTAAAACATGACTCGAAACCCTTCAGGTGGACGTGGGATTACCTCCTGATCATGAAGGAGAGCGTCGCCCTTGTTCTTGGAGATCAGACCGGACTCGTGCAGCTTGCGCAAATTCGCATACCTCATCTGGGAGCGCCCCATCCACCATCGGTGGTGCGACTGGGAGCGGCGACCTTCTTGGCGGCGCCATCAGTGCTCGATCCCGCTGCAGCGGATTAGCTCTTCTTTGCCTTGCCTATCTTGGCGGCACGACGAGCGTCGCGATGAGAGCGGAGGAAAGCAGAAGGGAAAATGCGGAGAATGTCCAGCGCGCAGCATGGGCTCTAGAAATGGCAGCAGCAAGAAGATGATGGCAAATGACGAAGGCGAAGATTACTCTATTTTCACCACGGTATAAAAGGACGAGGAAGATTAAGAGGAGCCGTTGATACATAAGCCCTAATGCGTGCCCTTCATCTCGTCGTACACGTGTCAACAGCCGCCCGAAACCGTCGTGAACACGCTGCCCACTACGCACGTGAATCGAGGAGGCGCGGTAATTTTCGCCAAAGTTACGCGTGACTTGTCAAATCCACGTCAGAAGGTGGGACCCAAGGTCATCACGTCGCATCGTCTCTGCTACCACAGACGGTTGAGCTCACCAGGCGATAGAAATGATGTCATCAATGCAAAGCCAGCACCGGCTCGAAACTTTCGACTGAACAAAAAGTACTTACTCGAGTCTACGACTCGGCCAACTACTCGGGGCTACTCCTATCAGGAGAGATGGCCGCGCACATGAGAAATGACAATAGTGAAAATGCCTCAAAGAAATCTTTAAGTCCTTCGTCGAGTCTGCGACTCCACTACAGACTCGGGGGCTACTCCCATAGGGAGCGTTGGTCGCACATTCTAAAAAACACTAGCATGGATGGAATCCGTAGCATTAAAGTCTCTGCTCAAGTCTACGACTCAAACAGACACTCAGGGACTACTCCCATAGGGAGCGCTGGTTGCGCACCCTATGAACTATTCGAATGAGATTCTTTGGTTCACGTATGACAAAATCTTTTTGGCAAATTTTCCCAAATTAACGCTGAGTGAGAATCCATCTCCTTGGTCACCCGAAACACCTCCGCGGTGATAAACTTTCGGATGATGTGTCTACGACGCAAAGATAAGCCCTACAGATACCATCTGATGGCTTGGTAACGCACCAGACTGCACTCTGCCAATAACATACCGTGACAACAGACATGATGAAAAATCCCGATGGACGCATTGGGTATATAACTTAAAACATTGGAATGCGACTCCTGTAAGACCTCAACAGCCAGAGTCGAATTACACTAGCATTATTCCGGATTCGAGTCCGGGGACTCGAGTCTAAAGAAGATCATGTTGTTTTGTCCAATGACAGTTAACTGACCCTGATCCGTCGGGTGAGTCAGGCACACGTATCAACAATCCCTATGAACTAACGTGTTTATTCGAAAGACTGGTTCGAATGAGAAGCACCTGAAAGATTATAGAGTCTCCAGTCAAAGCTACAATTCGACTGAACACTTAGGGGCTACTGACATGGATATTCCGTATGGGTGCCTCACATTGGTATACCCGATCTAGCCCAGGGAAGTCCCACATGAAGACCTGCTGCTCAAGGAAACTCCGGGTGGCCCAAGCCCAGTATAAGTTAATCCTTGGGGAACACGGCCAAGCTGTAGATAGAATATTCAAGGGTGAAACCCTAACTTATAATCACATCGACCTACCCCCGGGACCTGGCCTATCTATATAAAGGCCAGGAGGGCACGACGAGGAGGACCTTGACAACTCATACACACACCTCACGCCATATTGCATCTGCGCACCCCTATAACCTTTGGTTCCGCCATAATCAAGAACAGACAAGCAGAAGTAGGGTTTTACCTCTAGGGCCCCGAACCTAGATAAATCTCGTGTCCCCTTGCTGTGTTTCTGTTAATCCTCTCGCGATCTCCAACATCCCCATCTTCTCCAAAACCCAAGTCCATAACAATGGTCATTGACGAGTCGAACCCTCGTCAGCTGGGGCATTGCCTCGTGCCTTGAATCAGGAGGAGCGCAGCCAAGGAATGTTGCAGGCGCCATTGTGGAGCGCAGGGAGGTCACGATTGCCACCGCGGTCGTTGATGCCACCATGGGTATGGCCGCCTGTCTTCTTCATTAAAGACAAGTGGAGGATCCTGCTGGCTCCCGCGCGACTTCCGGTGTTCATGCAGAGCAGGAGTTGGAGGCGGCCTCAATCGTGGAGGTTACAGGCCAACCTTAACACATCTTCCCCCTCCACTACAATTGATGTCCGATGCATCCATGGCTGTCCTCTCCTGCCCAGGCCGCTCTAGCCTCCAGGTATTCTCTTCCCTTGTTCTGTCGTTTAGAGGTTCTATTAGTAATTCTTAAGTGCAACCCGATATAGGCTTTGTTTTATTTCAGTTGGCAATATGTGTCGTGGTTGGGATAGCACATGAAAACAAGCGGGATTTTACTGTGCTTTGATTTCTCATTCAATCTAACGAAGTATATTTTGTTCTTTGTAGGAGTAGAGTGTTGTTGATCTCTTTATGCCAGTATGTTTTCGAGCGTACACATAGTTTTTATCCCCTCCTCCTCCTTGAAACAGGCTTTACGTCCAGCTTTATAAATAAAGCAACCGTCATCCAGACACATAGTTTTTATTGACAAGGTCAGAAAAGAACTAGCAATTTGACACCAGCTGGATGAATTATGTATCACACATACATAGTTCCAGAATTCGGACACACTTTGTAGTTGTTGTTTCTAGATAGATTTGGCAGGTTTAGGTGTTCAATGTTTTTGCCACGTGGGTGTTGTACTTTTACGGTTAGACCATATTATGGAATTTTTTGTAAGAATTGAACTCAATCCCTAGAGCTCAAAAATGTCCTTGTTATGCAATAGTAAGGAGAGAGAGGTAGTTAAACATAGACCAATGGATCTATTCGTTGCAGCATGAGTATTCTCCTAAATATTTTTGTTTGTGTGCTCCTGCAAAATAAATTTCTGAATTGAGTGATTTCACTTCACTAAAGTGGTACTGGATATTTGTTGTTGCTACTACATCTCTGAGTAATTGATTTGAATAGCACTCTTTTTCGTCTCTTCCTATTTCATGTTCATAGCTTGGAACCTTTAACACTTTATGTCATCAAGGTTCTCCCCATATGCATCATTTAGTTGTTTTGCTGCATAAGTTTGAATTTCTGTTATTCCTCCTGGTGTCTTTCTCTGGGGATGTTGTGCTGTAGGTTTTGGATGCTGAGTGCTGGGTTGTGCCAAGTTACATATTAGTTAAACATGAACTGCAATGAGTTGGTGCTTTTTCTTTGTATCATTAACAACTGTTGAAGGATTAGACTTGTATATCTAAATAGAGTAACACCATGTACATGTTCCATGGCCTATGCAGTTGAACATTATTACTGAATACTGATTGAACATTGTTGCCTTCTGTGTTTGACTAAGCATGTTTGTGTTATTCACTTTCTACTCTTCACATGTTACAAGAAAAATGTGTGTAACTCATGTCAATAAAATTGGAAAAATACTTTGTCCAGGATAAGCTTTTATATTGCACCCTTTTTAAACTATGTTTGGCAACATAATGTTCTTCGATATTTTTGCCGTTGGTGTCAATCATATTTGAAACGGCCTGACATTAAGACTATTGTTGTATTCTTTGCACTAATAAAACATAAATCAATTTTTGACTGTAAATGACTCCACTTTTGCTCTAGGAGCATACCAATCCCACTATTTCTATTTTTTCACAGCATATCTTTGTAGGGTTCGTAGTATGAAAACAAAAAGTTTCTATCGCATGAACACACAAAAACCAAGATCCAATCTATGGCAAAGCCAAGATCTAATCTACGAGATCGGTGCAACGATATTGTAGAGAACTAACCCTCATAGATCCAAAGCGTTTAACGAGATTAGATTCTTGTGGTTGATTTAGTCGATCACTTGCTGATCTCAAGATCGTGTAGATGATCCTTCCGGCGCCACATTCCGGCAGCACTTCTGCAGTCGGTCACACGTACGGTAGTTGATGAAGACCTTCCTCTCCCTTGTTCTAGCAAGCAGCGGAGGTAGTAGATCCCCTCGGAATCCCAACAACACGATGGTGTGTGGTGGTGGTGGTGGAGGAGGAGAGATTTCTGTAGGGCTTCGCCTAATCCGGAGCAGTGCGGTGGAGGAGAGAGGGGTAGGAGGTGGCTAGGGTTTAGGCATCAGGGACAAGTGTGCAAGGGGGTGCGCCCCTACCCCTCCTTATATAGGTGGGGGCGGCTAAGGGTGTTACCAACCCTAGTTGAGTCCCTCCCCAACTCGGCCACCAAGAGAAGAGCTTGAAACCTTTTCCAACAAGTCTTCCTTCTTACCAAAAACTAGAGTTTGACTTTTCAAACTAGGATTTGACTATTCAAACTAGGGTTTCACCCTTCTACTAGTCTTGTCCGAATTGGCCTTTTAGGGTTTGGTGCAGCTGACCCCTAGGGCATGCCACTGACCAAGTGAGCCCCACTCGGGGTGGTGGACCTTCCAAAACATTCTAGAAGCTTCCCGTTAAAACATCGAAAACATTTCCGAACCCCAAAAATTGACCTTTCTTATATGAATCTTATTCTCCGGACCATTCTGGATCTCCTTGTGATGTCCTGGATCCAATCCGAGAATCCAAACAACATTCAGTCTCCAACTCACATTCCATATCTACTTTAAACAAAATCGAATCCTTAAGTGTGTCTCCCTATGGTTCGTGAACTATGTAGACATGATGGAGACACCTCTTCGATCAATAACCAATAGTGGGATCTGGAAATCCATAATGGTTCCCACATATTTCTACATTGACTTCATGATCGAATGAACCATTTACATACGATACCGATTCCCTTTGTCACGCGATACTTTACTTATCCGAGGTTTTATCATCGGTATCTCTATACCTAGTTCAACCTCGTTACCGATAAGTACTCTTTACTGGTACTGTGATGTAACATCCCTTGTGACCTTGTCACATGCTTGCAAGCCAATTGGATGACACTCCACCGAGAGGGCCCATAGTATATCTATCTGTCATATGGATGGACAAATCCCACTCTTGATCCATGCACTTCAACACATACTTTCAGAATACCTAATGCCACCTTTATAACCACCCAATTACGGAAGTGGCATTTGATATCATCAAAGTACTCATCCAGTGATGGTATTAACATGATCTCATGGTCGAAGGATTAGGTTACTATGTATTTAAAAGCTTGTAGCAAACGAACTTTAATGACTTGATCTTATGCATGCTAACTATAGGAGTGTGTCCATCACATCATTCTCCTAATGATATGACCTTGTTATTAATAACATTCAATGTCCATGATCAGGAAACCATGATCATCTATTAATCAACAAGCTAGTTTAACAAGAGGCTTACTAGGGACTCTTTTATGTTTACAAAACACAAAAGTATTAATGTTTCTGATTAATACAATTATAGCATGGGATGTAAACATTTATCATAAACATAAAGATATGATAATAACCACTTTATTATTGTCTCTTGGGATTATCTCCAACAATCTTGTCGGTCCAGACTACTGGTCGAGGAAGAGTGACACAGGTACCAGGCTACGATAAGTTACACCACTACATGTCCTTATTACCAAGACTAATATGTTCTAATTCAGGTATGGTGTTGATTCACTAGTTCTTCTGCATACCCCTTCTTACAATTTTTATACGCCAATTTTCCTCAAGCCTGGCTTCCCATCTATGTCCATGGATTATCAGGAAAACATATTTGAAATTCTGAATGCATCTTTTGTTTTGTGTTTCAACTATTTTCCATAGTTTTCAAAATCCCTATTCCAACAAGATAGTCCCAAATTATAGCCACTTATTTAGTTATATTATGTCCTTGCAGGTGCCTTAGCATCTCACTGGATTTGCTGGTACTTGTTTCCTCTGCATCAGGATACCAATGCAGAACATTCTTGGTTTAAGCAGTCGTCAATGAGTTATTCAATTTTTCTAATATCCTAAATATGACCATATAGTGCCATGTATGCTTCCTACACATGATTAATTATATGTCAAAACTTCTGTTGTGCCTGTCTTATAATACTTATTTTACATTTGAACTATATTAAGCTCGGAATCATATCACTGGATTTAGAGACGAGTAGTACAGTAATGGACATGGTGACATGAACCAAAGTAACTGGTTATTTCGTCCCTTGTTCTTACTATAAAACGTGATTTTGGGGCAACTTCTCGACACCCTAACTTGGGTGCGGCTATCTTCATTATATAGAGGGATACACAATATGTATACAATACAAATACAAGTTAATGTACAACTACTCTGTATATGTGTAGTCTAACACCCTCCCTCAATCTTAAATATATTCGGAGGTACAAAGTAAGTTAAGATTGTGTCTACAACCTACAAACTGAGGCTGCGGAAGAGGCTTTGTAAACATGTCAGGAAGTTGATCTTTTTAGGATATGGACTTGATTCAGAGTATCTTCTGAGCAACGCATTCCCTCACAAAATGATAATCAACTTTGATGTGTTCCATTCGGGAATGAAATACCGGATTTGATGAAAGGTATGTAGCACCAATGTTGTCAGACCAAAGAACTGGCGTCTGAGATTGAGAGATTCCCAACTCTCTCAATAGCGACTGTACCCATATGATCTCAAGTGTGGCATTAGCAACTGCCTTGTACTCAACTTCAGTACTGATGTGTGATACTGTAGCTTGCTTACGAGCATTGCACGCGATCAAATTGGGACCAAATAAGACCACATAACCCCTCGTGGATCGCCTGTCATCAGGAGTGCCAGCCCAATCAGCATCTGAGAACGCCGAGAGATCACAAGGCGGTGTTGGTTAAAGATGCAGTCCATTGATGGCTGTGAAATATATCCATCCACGTCCGAATTTAAACCAGATATTATTCATATATTTGATGAAATATCTCTCTAAAACCTGCCACTAATGCCTAATGATCAAAGAGGCATGAAATCCTTTCTTGCTATTTTCCCTGCGCAGATAATGACGTATGATGATGAGAATCAGTACATAAATGCCAAAGATACGAGATTTCCAACACGTCAAAGAAATCAGGAGGCTTAAAGCCATTACTGCAAGCTTAACCACCAACTATACAGGTCGCCGCCATATAGTTGCCGCCGTATAGTTTGCACCGACTTCATTAGGTCAAACAGAACAACTTTCGTGAAGGGACCCCTATATAAAGAGGCTTCAGGCGACGAGAAACAGTGCTTATTTTTCGACCTCAACTCTCCCTTCCACCAGAAGCCGCCACGTCGGAGGAATAGATCTAGATCTAAACCTCTAAACCCTTCTCCACCACCATAGACATCTTCCACCACTTGTAATAGTAGATCTCATCTCCAATTGACAACATTGTAAGACTATTTGCTATTACAATGATTATGATTGTCGATTTCATATCTATGTGTGAGTAATTCTCCTTGGGATAAGGGCTTCGGCCTAGACATGTAGCTTTTGTGCATATTATTTATCATAGATGGGATCATGTATTAGTTTGTATGACATGATGATTGTAGTACCCTCTCTTGCCTCAATCTAAGGACTTATTAGCTACCCAAGACCCCAAGGATTGATCCAGGTAAAGGGAGTATGAGTAATGACTAATCTATATGATAGGAACCCTAGTGACAGAAAGGGTAGTACAGCTATATGTAAGGAATTTACTTGGAATTAACGGTGACATCACGATGCTTATCATTAGTTCTCTTTCTTCTATGGATGAGACTAGTAGGTTATTGCTATAAGCGGTTGTGGAGGCGATAGTAATTATGGATGCACTGCCCACATATAATTATCTTCCTCTAACAATTACATGTATACTTTATTATTATCTATTATTCCCATCAGATGTTTTGCGCAGCTACTGGTGAAAACCAAAGACCCTAGGCCCTCTCTCTCTCAATCATCAACAACAACAAGATCGCAAACTCTTGGTCCGGTGAAAACGCAATAGGAATTCTAAAACTCTCGAAGGTTCGTTTAAGTAATCTCACTTTGCTTTCTGCTTCCCGAGGATTCAATAAACCTAGGTCTACTAGGGAAAAGGAGATATACAACATCCGTAATCTAGATCGAAGGTATCAACCCTTTTTCTGGCGCCGTTGCCGGGGAAGCAATAGCTACCCTAGTGAGGTTAGTAGGAACCTTGCTAGTTTTAAATTCTCGTTTTTAATTTTGTTAGTTTGCTTTCAGATTTTATTTGAAAAAACCAAAAAAAAATTGTTAGTCTTTTAATTCTTGCTTTATCTTCATTAGTACTTGTTCAAGAAAATCCAAAAACATAGGAAGTATGGCTGAAAAAAAACTTGGAGAGTTTTCAACTCCTAACAATGATTATTTGCGTACTCCTATTACTTAGCCAACAATTGTTGCTGAAGATTATGAAATTAAGCCCCATAATTTAAGATTGGTTCAACATAATAAATTTGGAGGCTCTGCTGTAGAAGATGCAGGTATGCACTTAAATAATTTCAGTGAAATATGTGATATGATGCACATTAAAGATGTTGACCCCGATGTGGTCAAGTTGCACTTATTTCCTTTCTCTCTAAGAGAAAGAGCAAAAGAATGGTTGCTATATTTGCCTAGAAATACTATTGCATCGTGGGTGGAATGAACTTCTTTATTTATGACTAAATTCTTTCCACCTACAAAGACTATGCAACTCAGATCTAATATTACTGGTTTTAGACAGGAAGAGTGTGAGCCACTAGCGCTTGTATGGGAGAGAATGAAAGAATGCATGAGAAACTGTCCCAACCATGGGATGGAAGATTGGTTATTTCTCTATTTATTTTACAAAGCTCTTAACCCTGTTTCTAAGTCTATGCTAGATACTGCAGCTGGAGGAACATTTATGGGTAAGCAAATTACCGAAGCAAAGCAGCTGCTAGACAATATGCAAGACAACCATGCCCAATGGCATATAGAAAGATCAAACACAAAAAAGTGAACTCCATCACACCTTAAGAGAATGAAGAGCTCAATGCTAAGTTGGATGAGATCATATTAGCCGTTAAAGGTAAGGAAACCCCGGTAGAGCTACTCCCGAACCAACTATTGAAGAAGTAGACTTCATAGCTCGTAATTATTATAACCCTTCTTGGAAGAAAAACTATAATCCTAATTTCTAGAAACATTATTCTAGTCCAGCAGGTAACTCCAATAATAATATGGCATCAAATAATAGTAGTCTCCAAGAAACTCTTAAGTCTTTTATGGACACACAAAATGAGAAAAACAATATCCTAGTCAAAATTACGGAGAATCATGATGCTATGGTTGGTAATGATCTAACCAAGCTGTTAGTTTGAGAAATGATTAGCAGGCCCTCCAAGAAACAACCAGGATTATTGAGACACAGCTAGGTAAGATAATCGAGAGTTAAACTGTCATTCTAGCTAAATTTGCAGGTAAAGCATGAGCCCAATCTGGTAGATGACCTCAAGATGATAAGGATCCAACAGGAGGATCCTGAAGAACTTGATTATAGCAATGTCCTTCACCAAACTATAGAGTTGAAGATCTTGTAAAGAGCATCAATGTCAAGATTCCGGTAAGTGAAGGAAATGAGGAAGCATGTATCAACACTTCGTAAATCAGGTAGCAATAAAGGTACGTGAGCTTGAAGAAGAATCTAAGAAAATTGTTGAATATTTGCCTATTAAACTAGATGATATATTTGAGCCTACCATGAAGATTAAAATTGGGAGTAATGAATTAGCTGCACTGTGTGATCTAGGTGCAAGTGTTTCAACAATTCCAAAGAGTCTTTTTAACAAGTTAAATCTTGTCTCTTTTGAAATTACCGAACTAAAATTATATCTAGCAGATTCTACCTATAAGCAAGCAGTAGGCATTAAGGAAAATATTTTAGTATACATTAAAGGTTGTCCTGACCTTATTGATTTTTTTATTGTTGACATGCCTGAAGATGCTAATGCTCCTATCATATTAGGCCGTCCTTTCTTAAGAACTATTAAGGCTTTAATCAATTTGCATTAAGGCAACATGAAGCTCCAGTTGCCTTCGCGGGATCCTTTTGTTATTCATTTTCCCAAGAAAAAGAAAGCCAAGCAAGATGATAAGGAGACCATCACTTTGAAGGCCAATTACTTTGGAGTGGGTGTTCCACTCATATGGCCTAAGTGAGCAATATCAAGGTCAAGCTTATTAACCATAAAAGAGTGTTGCATGGGAGGCAACTGTAGAGTTCCCAACCTTTAATAAGGTAGAGTCCCCTGTGTTTACAATGCTAGTCCCTGGATCAATAGCTAGCATCCACAGTTAAGATGTAATATCAAGAAACAAAGGTCATAATACAACTTTATAACCAGGAATAACATAATTTTATTACATCTTACATAGCTCATTTGGCTATTACATTACATTGCAGCAGAATATCTATAAGCATGGGGTCCTTCATCTTCAAAGTGCCACAGGCAGACATGTTGGTTGTAGACTTGTAATCCTAATCATTAAACTTCACTAATATCAATCAAACCTGCAACATAACAAGTTACAACCACAAGGGTCAATACATTTGTATTGTATTGGCAAGTGATACTATGGTAGTATAGTGGAGTCTATCATCTATATGCATTTGGCTAAGTGGAGCTTAGGCTTGCATTGCTCAAAATAGATTTTCCTTATCATTTGAAATCACTAAGTTTTTGCTTGACAAAATAATCTTTCCCAAGGCATCTCCCAATCAAAGATTGCAGATCCTTTAACCCTTGTTCAACCACAAGTTTTTAACTTAGAAATTTGGATGATGAGATTCTTGATTGCTTCCATGTCTTGATGCTCAAATTGTCCTTTACCAGGGACATGGCTAAGTACTTAGATTTTACACTCTGCAGAGGTGGTGCACTTTCCCCACAAGACTTGGTTTCACCAAGACAATATCTTTCAGAAGCCTTCCCTTAGACCAAATGGACGCGTTCCAACCTATCATCCCACTACCACCAACTGTCCAAACGGCTATGTTCTAGCAACCTATATGATCTAGGCAGAGCCCATAATGCCAAGTGGTTGCACTTGAAGCTTCTCAACATTTGACATCTCAAATCTCTTTGTTCCTGGGTGGCAATCCACAAGTGTGATACACAAGGTAAACAATAAACATGGGCCTTGTGTAACCACTCAACCAAAAACCACCAAGCAATTACCATTCCACCCAGGTGATTCATTAACTTAGTTGTTTTATTAAACAAAAACACAAGTCCTCAAACTTAGAAATTTTTCCATAGTATGAATATATATATATTCCACCCTTGTTTTCTATTAGCTAAGCTAAGCATGATAGTAGTAGGAATCTTAACTTAGGAAATTCTACTAAGGTTTTCATCTACTAGGTTTTCCCATAGCATGGTTTATACTTAGCAAAATTCCATGCAAGTTTTACTTAGAAAAATCACTAATGCATAGTGAAAGTAATGGGACAAAAGTATGAAGCATCACTTGCCTTTTTTGGTAGAGGGTATAAGTTCACTCCTTGTCCTTGCAACAATCACACTCTTCAAGTCACTACAATTCAATCAAGCAAGGCACAATCTCAATCTACCAATCAAGCAAAACATCACATAAAATGATAAAGTCTAAGAAATGCATGCAAGCATGCCAAGCTTTCTTTTATTTGAAAGAGTGGTTCCTAATGGTCATAAACATTTGAAAACACCTAATGGTCATTTTGTAAAGTGGCAAAGTCATTTGCAAAAGGTTTTCACTTCATAAACCATTTTCAAAACAAGGTATCATTTTATGTGGTGTAGAAATGTTTTTACTAAGGCATTAATCTATAGGGTTCACAAATATTTTTTCAAACCATAAAACTTTGTGTTTAGGGTCAGAGAGTTTAAAACAAAACATTTCCCAAAGTTTTTCTTTCAAAACCATTTTTAATAAATAAACCATATTTTTATTTGACTAGAATTGGTTTTAAATCCAAGATTCATTCTTTTCTTCACCAAATATATTTTTGAAACCACAAAGTGATTCCTAGGGTCAGTAGGTTCAAAACACACTATTTGCAAAAGATTTTATCCCCAAAATCATTTTTGAACAATTTTTATAATCTAAACAAGCATACAAATGTTTCTGCAAAAACAAACATTTTACCAAAAACTTTTTACTAAAAAGATTGCATGGTTGGCTAGGGCTTGTTCCACTGATTCCAATGATATAAAGTTTGTAATTTTTGGACGTGTGGATCAAAAGTTACAAGGTTTACAAGTTTGCATCTAAATCTGATTTCAAAATTCTGTTTTAAAACAAAGACTGGCCACGCGTCGCGTTTTTATTGGGCGGTACCGCTTCGTGCGGATTAGCCTCTCTGGTGCGTTGGATCTTAGTTCAATCGCATGGCTCAGGTCCACTCGTACCCCTTCGACTTGATTCTAATCCTACGCGTCTGATTGAGATCTAACGGCTCTTACGCAATGACCAAAAAGCAGCGGCGCTGGCGGCGGCTGGCGGCGGCGGCGTGTCTGCCTACGGCGGAGCCGGCGATACAGGAGGCAAGGAGGCTAACGGAGATGCTTACCGTGTTCGCAGGGTACTGGGGAAGCTCAAGGTGGTGCTGTCTGGGCGAGGGGCGCACTGGAGTGGGATTAATCGCTCGCCGGAGCTTGAAGCGGCGTCGGGTTCGTCTGGTGGTCGTCGAGGGTGGTGCTGCGGTTCACCCCGAGGGAAAACAAGGGCACGGTTAGATGCAGCCGAGTGTGGCGAATGCAGGAGCATGAACGAGGGGGCGCGGGGCGGTCTGTCTTACCAGGGGAAGGTCGCCGGAGTAGCAACAGACGGTGGCGGCGCTTGGAGTCGTTGCTGTCGAGGCTCAGGGGCGCCCGCGGTTGAATGGAAGGCACATGCAGAAGCGCCTAGGTCTGGGGAATGTGCCCGTGTGCTTGGGGAGGCAAGGGGCGATGTCTGCTGGCCGGAATTGGTTGCGGAGCTCGCCGGAGCAGTGAGAGCGCGGCTCGAAATTACGACGGCCTGGGGGCGGTGGAAGTGAGATGTCTGGGGGGAAAGAGAGGTAAGACGCAGGCGTTTAAAACAGCGTGGTCGCGGGGTGGAGTAATGGCCGTTAACAACGCGAATTGATCGCCGGAGTAAAGGACAGGAAACAGCGAGGAGGAATCAGTGCGGGTTTGAAGACGATGAACAATGGTGTGGGGTCCTGTCGTCAGTGGGGGAGAGAGAGGGGAAGAGGGTCCACCGGTTAGTGAGGGTGTGGGTTCTTCTGTGTGTGACAGAAAACTCTTCGCGCATGGGGGAGTAGCTGGGCTGGTACTGGGCTTCTGGGCCAGGTTTAGTTGGGTCGAGTCTGACTCTATTTTTTTTCTTTCAAATGCTTTTTCTTTTTCTATCTCTATTTTCTGTTTTGCTATTTCAAACAACAATTCAAACATTCAAAACAATTCAGAACTCCATCACACGTTGCAATTGAATTTGGTTCTGTTTAACAACACAAAACCAAGTCTCAAAAGTAAAATAATAATTTTGTTTTTAGGGTCCATTATAATTAAATAAAATGGACATTAGTTAATAAATCAAATGGGTTTTTAATTTATTTAAAAAAAATCTCCATTTTAAATCTAAATATTTTCAAAACCAAAATAGTAGGTTTTATTTGAAAATAAAGAACACTTGGAAAACTTGTTTAAAATAAATAAATAAGTTTTGATGTTCCATTAAAATAGTAAAACTTTTATTTTCAATAAACTTGGATATTAAATCCTTATTATTTTATTTAAATAAACCTTTATTATTTTTAACAAATAGAAATATTTTATTTCAAAGTCTTGGCCAAGTTTTAATTTGGCTTATAAAATAATCCTTATTTATAAATCTTCCTTTTCAAAAACCAAATCTTTTATTAAAGATCCAAAAATAGTAATTCCAAATATTTTTTAACTTTATTGCTTATTTAACTTTTTAAATCCCTTTAGGATTTTATTGTTCAAAATAGGTTTGAAAGTTTCCAATTGGAATCAAAAAGTTTCTTCTCACCCTGAAATTCAACAAAGTTTTATTTTATTCATTTATTTTTCACATTACAAGATTTGGAAAATCTTGGGATGTGACAGGCTACCACCCTTAAAATAAATCTCGTCCCGAGATTTAGGAAGGCTAGGGTTACAAGTAGGCTCAAAGCATCTAGGGTACTACCACCCTTAAAATATTTCCAACTAAATTACATGTTGGCTTGCTTGGGATCTTGGGGAAACTTCTCTGGGCAAACATCTGCATAGTGTCCTTTGTTTCCACACTTGACTCATGGGCCAAGGCTGAGATCCTTCATAGGCTTGTTTATCTTGTTCTTCATCTTTTCTGGACAATTGCTTGCATAATGTCCTGGTTCTTTGCAATTGAAACATATGATGAGTTTGAGTTCTTCACGTGTCTCTTGTGGACAAGTTGTTGCATAATGGCCTAGCTCTTTGCAGTTGTTGCACCATACCTGGCCAATCTCCTTATACTTCTGTTTCTCTGGACATTCACTGGAATAGTGTCCCATTTCTTTACAATGATGACATTGCACATGGCTTTTGTCCTTCTTTTTCTTTTTGGGCTTCTCCAAAGCTAGGAGTGCATCTAGTTCATGTTGTTCATAAGTTATCTGGTAGGTAGGAATGTCTACATGTTTCTTGTACCTTCTATTACTCCTTGGATAATTCATATGCCTCTTGTTTGGTCCTTTAAATTGGGTTGTATTGCATGGAGGTATAAGTGGAGCTTGTCCTTTGTCCTCATTCTTCTTGGTAGACTTAGATCCCTCTTGATAGTTTGCAATCATTTGTTGCACTCCACCTTGTTTCCTTTGTTCATCTATGGAATAGATGGGACATTGGATAGGAACATGGTTGTTTCCTTCACATAGGTAGCAAGTAGCTTGAGATGTGGGACATTGGCCAATTGGGTGTTTCTCTTCACAGTTGGGGCATTGATCTCCATGCTCCTTGGAAGTGTGATCCTTGTCTCCACAAATATTGCAAGCTTTGGCTCCTTTTAGAATAACATCCTTGTCTCCTTTGGAAAAGTTGCTTTCCATGTTGAGCATTTGGTCTGTCACCTTATGCAACATTTGGGCTTGGTCTTCCAAAAACTTTTGCAGTGTTGGATCTTCCCCACTGGTGTTGGCTATGAATTGAGCTGTCATTTGGTTCAACTGGTTTTGGGTTCCTATGAGTTCTCTCATGTTGTCCTCTTGGTTGGTGTTGATGTCATCAACCTTGATGTTGGAGTCTCTTGGAGTTGTCATCTGTTTGGGTTGAATTGAGATTAGAATAGGCAAGATATTTCTAAGGAAATAATTATAATCACACACATTACAATTCACTCAAGCAATGTGCAAGCAATCACAAACAGACTTTTTTCACTCAAACAATGAAGTTCAAGCACATTTTTAGGTAACAAAATATTTTGTTACACCACACAAGTTGGTGTGTTTGACTTAACTATATATGGTGGTCCATCTATATGGTTTACTTGTGATCTTTCCATCCTTCTTGGTTGATTCTTCTTTGCATGAGATCATGGTTTTCCTTGAGAAAATTCTTGGTCACAAATCTTCAAGTGATGTGGGCTCCTTCTAACTTGTTTTTCCTTAGTCTCCAAATCTTGAGCAAGATTTCTTGTCTCACTTGTCCTTAGTGGTATCTAAGGTTGAAGTCCTTGGTGAATATGCTGAAGATGTTGAAGTCATTAGAGTTGAAGATGTTGAAGTCATTAGAGTTGAATATGTTGAAGTCATTAGAGTTGAAGAAGTTGAAGTCATTAGAGTTGAAGAAGTCCTTTGCACATGGTGAAGTCTTTGGCCATGGGGTAGGTTCTTCCATCAAGTTGAAATAGATGAGATGTAGAGTCAAAACCAAAATGGTTGAGAAAAGAGTTTACAAGATTGTTTGTAAATAAGTTTTGGAACAAATACAACTCCTATATTTCTAAGGGTTTTTGTCCAATCCTAGGTTTACAAATCCTACAGGCAACACAATGCTCTGATACCATCTGTAGAGTTCCCAACCTTTAATAAGGTAGAGTCCCCTGTGTTTACAATGCTAGTCCCTGGATCAATAGCTAGCATCCACAGTTAAGATGTAATATCAAGAAACAAAGGTCATAATACAACTTTATAACCAGGAATAACATAATTTTATTACATCTTACATAGCTCATTTGGCTATTACATTACATTGCAGCAGAATATCTATAAGCATGGGGTCCTTCATCTTCAAAGTGCCACAGGTAGACATGTTGGTTGTAGACTTGTAATCCTAATCATTAAACTTCACTAATATCAATCAAACCCGCAACATAACAAGTTACAGCCACAAGGGTCAATACATTTGTATTGTATTGGCAAGTGATACTATGGTAGTATAGTGGAGTCTATCATCTATATGCATTTGGCCAAGTGGATCTTAGGCTTGCATTGCTCAAAATAGATTTTCCTTATCATTTGAAATCACTAAGTTTTTGCTTGACAAAATAATCTTTCCCAAGGCATCTCCCAATCAAAGATTGCAGATCCTTTAACCCTTGTTCAACCACAAGTTTTTAACTTAGAAATTTGGATGATGAGATTCTTGATTGCTTCCATGTCTTGATGCTCAAATTGTCCTTTACCAGGGACATGGCTAAGTACTTAGATTTTACACTCTGCAGAGGTGGTGCACTTTCCCCACAAGACTTGGTTTCACCAAGACAAGATCTTTCAGAAGCCTTCCCTTAGACCAAATGGACGCGTTCCAACCTATCATCCCACTACCACCAACTATCCAAACGGCTACGTTCTAGCAACCTATATGATCCAGGCAGAGCCCATAATGCCAAGTGGTTGCACTTGAAGCTTCTCAACATTTGACATCTCAAATCTCTTTGTTCCTGGGTGGCAATCCACAAGTGTGATACACAAGGTAAACAATAAACATGGGCCTTGTGTAACCACTCAACCAAAAACCACCAAGCAATTACCATTCCACCCAGGTGATTCATTAACTTAGTTGTTTTATTAAACAAAAACACAAGTCCTCAAACTTAGAAATTTTTCCATAGTATGAATATATATATATTCCACCCTTGTTTTCTATTAGCTAAGCTAAGCATGATAGTAGTAGGAATCTTAACTTAGGAAATTCTACTAAGGTTTTCATCTACTAGGTTTTCCCATAGCATGGTTTATACTTAGCAAAATTCCATGCAAGTTTTACTTAGAAAAATCACTAATGCATAGTGAAAGTAATGGGACAAAAGTATGAAGCATCACTTGCCTTTTTTGGTAGAGGGTATAAGTTCACTCCTTGTCCTTGCAACAATCACACTCTTCAAGTCACTACAATTCAATCAAGCAAGGCACAATCTCAATCTACAAATCAAGCAAAACATCACATAAAATGATAAAGTCTAAGAAATACATGCAAGCATGCCAAGCTTTCTTTTATTTGAAAGAGTGGTTCCTAATGGTCATAAACATTTGAAAACACCTAATGGTCATTTTGTAAAGTGGCAAAGTCATTTGCAAAAGGTTTCCACTTCATAAACCATTTTCAAAACAAGGTATCATTTTATGTGGTGTAGAAATGTTTTTACTAAGTCATTAATCTATAGGGTTCACAAATATGTTTTCAAAACATAAAACTTTGTGTTTAGGGTCAGAGAGTTTAAAACAAAACATTTCCCAAAGGTTTTCCTTCAAAACCATTTTTAATAAATAAACCATATTTTTATTTGACTAGAATTGGTTTTAAATCCAAGATTCATTCTTTTCTTCACCAAATATATTTTTGAAACCACAAAGTGATTCCTAGGGTCAGTAGGTTCATAACACACTATTTTCAAAAGATTTTATCCCCAAAATCATTTTTGAACAATTTTTATAATCTAAACAAGCATACAAATGTTTTTGCAAAAACAAACATTTTACCAGAAACTTTTTACTAAACAAATTGCATGGTTGGCTAGGGCTTGTTCCACTGATTCCAATGATATAAAGTTTGTAATTTTTGGACGTGTGGATCAAAAGTTATAAGGTTTACAAGTTTGCATCTAAATCTGATTTCAAAATTCTGTTTTAAAACAAAGACTGGCCACGCGTCGCATTTTTATTGGGCGATACCGCTTTGTGCGGATTAGCCTCTCTGGTGCGTTGGATCTTAGTTCAATCGCACGGCTCAGGTCCACTCGTACCCCTTCGACTTGATTCTAATCCTACGCGTCTGATTCAGATCTAACGGCTCTTACGCAATGACCAAAAATGTCACATCCCAAATTTTAGATTTGGTCTTGCATATCATTCATATCATTGCATCATGCCTTTCCATGCAAAACCGTCGATCGAAATGAATCGGCGAAACGCTATTTTCGAAACCCTATTCTATTTTGCTACGAGGCTCCTGCGGGAGGCTTTAGTAGGACTAGCGTTGTCCACCCTTGTAGCCTAGTGGTTTCGCCCGAACCTTGACCCTAGATTGTTCCCCTCGACTGTACGAAACCGTAGGAGCAAGAATCACTCGATTCGGAGCTCGTACGGAGAAGTTGCGGCCGTTTTAGTGAATCGTCGGAAAATGGTCCGATTTTCCGGACCGATTTCCGAGTCCGTAACCAACTCTGCGCCGTTTTCGCATAGGATTCCGCGAGGGGCCCCACATAAATAGGCCACCCGGCCTCGGGAACCGCGCCCACCGACCCCGCCCTGCCGCGATCGAGCCACCCCCTCCTCCTCGATACGCGCGCGCCGCCAGGAGCCGCGACCACCGCCTCCTCTTCCTCGGGTCTCGCGCCGCCTCCCAGGTTCGTCGCCGCCGCCCTCTTCTCTTGCCGCGCCGCCCCTTCTCCTCTTCCCGCCGCTGGCACCCCGCACCACCACCGCCATCGCACCACGCCACCGCGGCCAGCCGCCGCCATCGCCGCCCTTCACCGCGCGCCCGTGCGCTGCGCTACAGCGCCTACACCCGCCTCCGCAGCGCCCCGCTGCGCTGCGCCGCCGCCGAGCCACGCCAATGCCGCTTGTTGCGCGCGCTGCGCGCTAGCCGCTGTGCTGTGCGCCTACTGCTGCGCCGCGCGCCGCCCGCTAGCTACTGCGTGCCGCGCCGCTGCGCCGCGCCATGCCGCTACGCGCACCCACACGCACACGCGCGCGCACACATGCATGCACGCATGCCGAACGCCGCCGCCATCGTGTGACCGTTTTAATCCGTTGCGCTGACCCTCTTCATCCGCGCAGGAAAAACCCCGACGCCGGAATCGATCTCCGCACCGTCCGGAACTCGCCGCCGTCCGTTTCGCCCGTTCGTTTCCGGTAAGACTGCAGCCACCGTCAGATTTCAGATCAGTGGTTCAGATCGTTCGTTGACCAGTCAGACCCAGGCGTTGACTAGTCAGACGCCAGTCAGCAGACGTGTTGACCAGTCAACAGACAGAGTTGACTGGTTAATTTCGTTAATCCTTTTAGTTGACAGATTTCGTTAGAAACTTGTAATTTGCGTAGAAATTAAACCGCTTGGCCAAAATTTGCAAATAAAATATGTGTAGATTCAGTGAGTCGTGTAGAATCTCGCTGTACCTTTGGTTCAGGCTTTTGCAGCAAAGTTTAGTACAGTTTAATCAAACTATTTAGTGGCCTTTTCGGAGTAATAAATTCGTAGAAAAATATCCGTAGCTCCAAAAATCGCGTATGATATGTCCCTGGATTCAGTGGAACGAGGGGAATCTCATCGTGAATTAAAAAGATAGGCTTACAGTAAAAACTTCTGCAGAAACTGTCTAGTGGCTTTCTGCAGTGTTTTAATTACTCGGGGAGTTTTATAATTCCTTTTTGAGTAATTCCAATTGGTACTGTTTCTAATCAGCGATGCCTATGCGGTAGAATTTTCCCACGATTTTACAAACAGTATACTACCGGTAGTGAATTAATCGAGTTCTAGCTCTAGTTTTGAGCATTATATTTTGCGGAATAGTTTTCCTTGCGCTAAAACTATTTTTCCATGCATGCAATCAGTAGTATTATTGATTAGGATTATGTGGTGCAGCTATAGCACCAATTCACTTGCCTTGCATACCTTCATGCATCATCTTTGTTGCATATGCTTGTGGAATTGTTTGTTTATGATTGCAATTGTATCGTGTAGATTGTGACGAGTGCAACGCTTGCTCGTGTGTGGATTGTTCTTCCGACCTCTACAACCAAGGCAATAGATGCTACTTTGTTCATGATATCGTCCTACTATTTTTCTATGCATTGTCGTGTATTTTGTAGATGCATGTGTAGGATGATACTATCGCTATGCTATGTCCTATTATGTGGTAGGGCTTTCCTTGTAGATGAACCACCGTTGGTATATGTGCTTAGCCATGCTATGTTGAACAAGGGCTGGGTTACATCATTGAGACTTCTTTCTAAAAGTATTGGTTTGTGAAAACTAAAACAACTTAATCAATGAATCCCCTGGGTGTGATGGTATTGATAATTTTTGGTGGTTTCATTGCGGAAAGGCACCCAGGTATCAAGAGAGAATGATTGGCTTCTTTATTGTGTAGCTTACGTGTACAACCATGTGCCAATAATGGAATGGGCGGTTGGTTGGGCTTAGTAGGTTGTGGTGACTCGAACCCGCGTATTCAGAGATGTAAAATTTTGGTAGGTTGGACCGGTGCGCGTCGGGATTGAGGAGCTACTTCCCGAACAGTCTCTTCTTGGACTTCTCCCTATCATCACCCAAAATGAGAGTGATGGTACGAGCTGGGCTGGCCAAGTCACATGGGTAAAGTGTACTAACCTCTGCAGGGTGTATAATCTAATCGATTAGCCGTGTCCCCGGTTATGGACATCTGAGTTGCTTGATATTGATTCCATGACATGTTTCTCGCTCATTCTAATTTCATAATTGCTTTAATATTGTTGGGTTAACTTAATTGGGATCTTTTCAAAGAAAATCAAAAACTGTTTATGAAAGTAGGACAAAGGTATTTGCAAATGCAAGCCAGACACATCTCCACTTGCCAAATATGCATGTAGATGTTAGTATTATTGTCTCCATTACTAGCTCTACTTGCCATACATTCCATGTATTGACCCTTCGGGGCTGCTACGTTTCATGTTGCAGGTTATTCCGATTCTGATTAATCGATGTAGGCCACGGTACTCCACTCGGCACTTGTTCACTTGTGGGCAATTTGAAGAATGGAGGATTTACTTTAATTATGTTGCTACCTGAATAATTTGAGCTAGCTTTGGGCTAAGCTTTTATTGTAATATTGGTACTCTGGATCTTCGTTATTCATGATACACGGATATTTTGCTATTTTATTCATCTTATTCTACGTGGGCCAATGAACCGATCCAAGGATTGGCATGTCACATAGAAGCCTCGGTCTTTTCAGAACCGCGGTGTTACAGGATGGTATCAGAGCCCGTGTGTCGACTATAGGATCGTGACCTAGGATTGGATTAGGAAGCCATAGAATTATTAAAGCCTATATTAACTCTGTCTTTCATCTTATGCCTTTCACCCTCGTAAATTCTTACCATATGCTATTCTCACACTTTCCTATTTTACTTGATAGATGGGAGAAGTCAGGATTGAGTATGCCACCATGGAGTCACCAAGGCCCTTTGCAAGGCAGTTGGCTCAGCTCTCGCAGTCATTGGGATTGCCACTGCCCATGTTCAAGGGAAGAAGGCTGTACACCTATGGATATGGAGAGGATGCATGGGAGATCACTACCTTCATATTCAGGGATGCCGCCTTGCCAAATCCAGTGCATTTGATCTACACCAAGACATACTGCAACTGGGGACTTGGAATCAACTTGGCCATACATGAAGCCCTGTCTCGCCAGTGCCATAATGTCCGACACCTACTGCCAGCAGATTCACCCTACCGTGACTATGGGAGGCGTGATGAAGATGGGCACACTGTGGTTACCCCGGGCGACATGAACAACATGCCGCCCCGTCGGAGGCACATAGAGGACATGAAAAAGGAGAATGGAGCTCTAGCTGAGAAGGTGATGATGATAAAGGAGATTGCAGATTTTGCTACCAATGGTATGGTGGTCCAAGGACAGGAGATTGACACTTTGCATGAAGCTGTGGGAGTTCTGGAGAATGCCCTAATAGCCAGAGATGCAACCATAGCTCATCTTCATGGTACTGTGCATGAGAACACCCAGAACATACAACAGCTGCAAGGGACCGTCCAGGAAAGGGATCAAACTATTGAAGCTATGACAACCCAGATTGCCGCTCTCCAAGCACAGCTAAATCCACCCTCTGATGATGACAATGGAGATGATGGCAACAATGGGGATGATGATGATAGTGTAGACGATGATGATGAGGACGAGGATGATGATGATGGAGACGATGATGGTGGAGGAGATGAAGCTGTCGCAGTTGCAGCTGAGAGTGAAGAAGAAGAGGAGGATCCAGAAGAGGTGGAGTTTGAGATCTCAAGTGATGATTCAGGAGAAGTGTACACTCCACCGCCATGGTTGTACCGCGAGCCGAAGCGCCAACGCATGACAGCAAGGACCTACTGCAACCTCTTCAAGAAGTAGATAGAAGTCCACCAATTAGTCCACGTTAGGCAAATTCGTTAGGATTAGTCTCGATCGTTGTGAAGCTTAGTTCGTATTAGTTTAAGAGTGTTTAGTTGCTTATTTGTGTACTCCAATATCCCAGGAATTATTTGTGCGAATTTTATGAAAGAGTTATGGCAATTTTGGTTACTATCTGTGTTATTTTCGCTGCAGTTTTCTGCTGATACAGCAGTACTGCGTGTTTTTTCATATTTTTCTGGTAACTCGGAAAAATCTGAAAAACATTGGGCTGATGCGAAACTCTCTGTACTGTATGTGCAAAAATCAGCTAATTTTTCTGACGAGTTTAAGTCAGGCGGAAAAATTCGCGAACGCTGCTGGACTGTTCTGGCAGATTGCTATTTTGCTGTTTAGTTGATCAACTGTTTAGTTAACCATTGCCAACTCTTGCAAAACTATTTCAGTAGGTATATACTGCTAGGATAACCCCTGGGATGTTGCTGGATCACTTGTTTGTGGATGTGTTGCTTGCCTGTGACTGTCTGCTATTGTTTGTTGTTGATTGATCATATGCATGGGTAGAGTCCTATTGTCGTAGTTGATTCTTTCTAAACTTACCTGTGCTGAACCGCAGATGCCTCCCCGCCGTCAACCCACTGAGTTTGAGCAGCTCATGGAAGCTCAGGCACAGCTGACCCAAGTGATGACTCAGTTCATGGCAAATCAGAACAACAACAATGGAAACAATCAGCCTCAGGGAGATGCTCTCACCAGATTTTTGAGGTTAAGGCCAGCTAAGTTCTCTACTGCAACAGAACCAATGGTTGCTCTCGACTGGTTGCGTTCTATCAACAAGGATCTAGTAACTGTTGGATGCACTGATGCTGAGAAGGTGAGGTTTGCCGCTCACCTACTGGAGGGACCAGCCGCTTCTTGGTGGGACACATTTCAGATCACCCACCCGCTGGATACCGTGACTTGGGCTATGTTTGAGGAAGGTTTCAGGACCAACCACGTGTCTTCAGGAGTTCTTAGCCTGAAGAGGAAGGAGTTCCGCAACTTGCGCCAAACCAATCGCACCGTGGCCGAGTATATTGAGGAGTTCAACAACCTGTCCCGTTATGCACCTGAGGATGTTGACACTGATGCAAAAAGGAGGGAGAGATTCCTGGATGGCCTCAGTGATGAGCTTTCAGTACAGCTACTAGTGGTTTATTGCCCCACTTTCCAGGAGCTTATGGACAAGGTCAGGATCTTGGAAGGGAAGCACAAGCAAGTAGAAAGCCGCAAGAGAAAGAACAATAATCACCACTCTGGTTCACATCACAAGACACGCACTTCGTATGATGGATACTCCAAGCATGGAGGGAGTGACCATGGGAGACATGACCGCCACCACCGCCACCACCATGGAGGCGATGGACATCGTCATGACAACCATAGGAGCAGCCACCACAGCCACAAGGGAGGACACTCTCACCACTCTGGAGGACATGGTGGACATGACCGCAACCGTGATCGCAACTTTGTGAAGAAGGATTTGAGTGAGGTGACATGCTTCAAGTGTAAACAGAAGGGACACTATGCTGACAACTGTCCGGAGAGGAAAGGACTGAAGCCAAACAACAACGAGAAGGCCACAATGAACCACATGAATGTGGAGGAGATTCCAGATGAGCCTGACCTTGTGATTGGTAAGTTCCCAATCAACACTTACCGTGCACTTATACTTTTCGATACTGGTGCATCACATTCATTCATATCAAGGGCATTTGTGGATAAGTATAAGTTACCTACTGAGTCTATGAAGAGGTTGTGGCATCCCGCAAAACCACTACTAGAAAATCGCGTTGTTTTTGTGCATTGCATCATCATGACCGCATGCTCATGTCATCATGCCACATTGCATTTGAGCATCGTCATCATCTTGCATTTGCTTGCATAAAACTATTTTCGGAAAAACCTATTTTTGTTTTCTAAACGCCCCGTCTTTGTTCAAACACAAAACCCGGGTCTCCGGATTATTTTGTTTTGTCTGCCAACGATTTGCAAAAAAGCCCCGTTTGGAATAAATAAATATTTAATTATTTTTAGGGGGCAGCCAACCGGGCCGATCCGACCCAGTCGGCCACCCCCAGTACAAAATCGGGCCACCTAAATCTTTTCCTACCCTATCCTAATCTACCCATCCCCAGCCACATCACCCCGGCCAATCGGAGCCTGCCACCTCACCATTCCCTAGCCTCCCTCCACTCTCATGCCGCCACCTGTCCCTACCCCACCACCCACACACACACGCCACACCACTCACCCCACACAGCTGCCCAACTCCCTCTGCTCCACACGCCCCACGCCCACCTACCGCCTGTGGCCGCGCCGCCTGGCCCCCCTTCACCACCCCTCTGCCCGACCCCAGCCGGCCGCGTGCTCGACCCCCACCTCGTCGCCCTCTGGTCCGGCCGCCCCGCTCGGCCCTTCCTCGCCCGGCCGTGGCCCTGTCGCCGAGCTCGCCCCGCCGGAGGCCGCCTCCACCGACGCGCCGACCCGTGTGGCTCCGCCCTGCCCCGACGCCGCCGTCCTCCGCCTCTCAGCTCGCCGTCGAGCCCGCTCCGCCGGTCACCTCCACCAGGCTCTGCGCATCTCCGGCCGCCGTCGCGTCTGGCCGTGCCTCCGCCGGCGTCGCCTCGACCTCCACCTTCCGCGCCCCGCGTCCGCCCTCGACCTCCCCGTGTGGCCGCGCCTCTCCCCTCTTGCTCGTCGGCTCGCGTCCGCTTCCTCTGGCCGGCCCGACCTCGCCCCGAGCAGAGCTAGCCTCGCCGGTGCCTCCTCCTGTTTTTTTTCTGCCGCCAGAGACACCAACCCCCCCCCCCCCCCCCGTGCATCACTTCCTGAGGCCAACAACCCGACAGCAACACCCTCCACAGTACCAGGGGCACCTTTTGGTGCAGGTATAGGTTGTGTGCAGTTTTAGCAGTAGGGAAATGGCGTGTTGATCGTGTCTTTGGTCACGAGTGGTTATCCACGAATTTAATCGTTGGTGTACTGATGTGGCTTTGACACTAGGATCGCGTGAAGCACGACAAGATCTTCTGCCCAGAACTCGTGGAACCGACTCCGTTTCATGTCCTTCGCCAACCGTCAAAGGGGAACCCAAGTACTCTGATATGGAGCCCTGAAGACCCCGGTGTCGAGCCCCAAGTTCACCACCGATGATCAGGATGGTACCCCAAGATCTTCTTCCTAGAATGCGACGCCTCGATCCTGCGAATCCGAAGACCAAGCCTGAACCCTGCCGAACCCCGGAACCCCAAGATCTCCCGAACCCAGATGTGTGACCCCTTTTCCTGAGACCCTTATTGTGTAAATAACATACAACTTGTTGCATATTAAATTGTCATGTTCGCATGCATACTGTCATGTGGTTTGGGGGCATTATGCCGATTCACCTCTAATTAAATATGGGGCCCATATGCGGGCTTATCTAGTCTTATATTGGTCCCATTTAAATTTCTGTAGCGAACCGGTGCTATCTTTTGCCATGTTAAGACAACAATTAAATTGCGGGGTAGTTAAATAACTGGAACCATCTAAGTAAATGTCGGGACCCTGGTTCCGCTTAATATGACCTAATTGCATCGCAGCTTTGCCATGTCATACATCATACATGCATCATGCCCGATCTTTTGCCGTAGTATTAAATATTGCATCCGGTGTTTATTCTAGTGTTTTGCTTCTTCGCGGATAAGGCCGTTGAGTTGATGTGAGCTTTGCCCCGATCTTCGGATGAACCTTCGGCAATGTTTTCAGGCGAGCATCCCTTCCCCTTCTACCTATTTGGCATTTATAGTCTTTATTCCCTCCTGTTGATATATTGCTATCTGTGTTGCGTTGCTCTAGTTTTCGTACCCGTGATATCCCTTGCAGCCTTATATTGCCTTGGACACATCCTATTACCTGTTGCTTGGTAGATAGTTGGACTTGCACGTCGTAGTCGCTTGCTCAAGTGCTGTTGCGTGTCGTCCAGTACCACAGTTGTTGGAGTGTTGCCGCATGTTTAAGGTTGGAGTTGATCAGGGCTTTCATTATCGTTTACTTTAATTACTGTTTAACAACTAAAATTGAAGTAGGTAAGCAGAGGCACAGGTGGGCAATAGATGTTATTTGGTTGTTAACCGTCCACTTGTGTCCCGTAGGACCCCGAGTACTTGATACCTGTTCCTTGAATATTCGCGCTATCCACATCCGGGAGGATTATGGGACCCCCCTGAGCCAGAGCTTGATTCATTCTTATTTCTTGGGGCCACAAACTAGTTTGAGGTTTTATTTACTATCCTGTACCTATGCCATGCTTTACTGCTTTATTACGATTGTGCGAGAAGCACCTGTACTGTTTAGGATCGGGACACGTTTTTGCTGTATCGACAAGCCCGAGTTTTCGGGTTCCCAGTCGTTTACAGCCGTCCACCCAAACCTCGGGTCCGTCTCAGAGTCAGCTAACTTTGTTGCGGGTGTACTCCAAGGGGTGGCCCCCTGAAATATTTCTAAATCCTGTGATTGCTTTGTCGTGAAAGCCTCGTTGGGTTTTGATTTGGTTTTTCCGAGGTTGATCGAGTGTGTGTTGCTATTTGTGCACCCCTGCAGGGTAAAATTTTCTGAAAGCCGTGTCCGCGGTTATGGACGACTTGGAGCACAGTATCTCGATCATAGACAACTATAACTAAAGTAGTGCTATAAATTTGACTTTATAATGACTAGTAATCAGCTTCACTATAATGGAATGGCTAAATAAAACTGCCAACAATTGCTTGTTTGGGTTGTCGCTTGCGACAATTGTATCTGACTAGTAAGTATCGCAACTACAACGGAATGGCTACATAAAAGTACCAACAACTGCTGGGTTTGGGATATCTCATGCTAATTGTATTTGACTAGTAAGTGTCGCAACTACAACGGAATGGTTAACTAAAACTGCCCACTGCTTATTATATCAGGATGATTATCTATACCTGACTAGTAATTGCTGCAACGATAACTGAATAAATAAAACTGCCAACTGTGTGAGTTCCTCGGTTGACTTCCTCGTTTGGTCTCGAGGGGGAAATACCAGGATGGGTTTGTTTGGTGCTAGTATCCGGTTGGTTCCGAATAGGTCTTTCTTACCCCTCTCCGATAGCCGCTAGTTGTATCGAGTCTCTATAGGTTGTTTAGTGCATGCTGCCGCTGCTGCTTCAGTCCACCATACCTATGTAGGCGAGGACCGCCGAATTCTAGTCTCGCCGTGTACTGGCCTCAGTACTGACCGCTCTCTCTTTTTTTCCTTTTCCCTTCGTCGGCACCCCTTTTGTTTAAGCAGGTTTTGAGATCGACGTCGTTAGCAGGGTTACCCTTCCGGCTTGGCCTGGGCAGGGTTATGGACGCCATTGGTTATTCTTCAGGGCTCTTAGCCCCATTTGCGTCTTGTCCGTAGTCGGACACTCTATCATTTTCAAGGTGATTTGGATCTTTGTATATTATATCTGTATTCTTGACTCATGGAGTCGCTGTTGTATATATATCTGTTCGGTGGGTCCCATCGAGGACTGTTGTGTAATGTTATTACTTTGTTTTCCACCCGCACGAAAGTGCCTGGTGGGCACCTTTGAATCGTTTCTATGCGGGTTTGGAGGGAATCGCTGAAACTTGCATAGGGTCGATTCTGAGGGTGTTACAGAGTGGTATCAGAGCTCAGCAGTTGCGATACCCCACAAGTCCAGCCTGTAGGATAACCTAGCTAACGGCTGAAGTAGAGTGTCAAAACTATTTTTGCAAAAACGGTTGGATAGTTCTAATTAGGTCTGCTTTTACTCCTTACCCCTCTGCTATTCTCCTCTTACCTCTGCGTGTTTTGAATCTACTCTCTTATCTTTTCTTCGAGTTCAGGAATTCGCGTGGTTGGGTATCCGTCGTATCTTCAGGGTTTCGCTTCCTCCTTGGGTAACGGTGTTGCTACATCTGGTCTTCATGCTATCCGAGGAACCCTTCGTCTGGTGGACTTCTCTTTGTTCCTTCTCGTGCCTTCCGGTGTTTTCCGACGCGACGACATCATCTACGCCAGATCCGATGCAGAGTCTGCATCACCCCTTTGTTTCCGAACCTCGATTGTCGAGATCTTCAGTCTGAATTCCGAGAGTTGGTTGCATAATTTCCTATTCATGTGCAGAGTAATGCTTTGGGTGCGCGATGGACTGATCACCATCCAACTACTCTTATCATTCGCTCTTGTACATCGAATCAGTGGATCCAGCAATTTTACTCCGTCCATGGAAGCTAGAGGTGGCTTTATTTGTTGATACCTCTACCTTCGCCTTTGTTTCCCGGAGTGTTCTCTCGACGATCACGGATAACGACCTCTTGTTAGTGGTGTCGCGAAGATCTA
Source organism: Avena sativa (assembly GCA_916181665.1). Classification (NCBI taxonomy): domain Eukaryota; kingdom Viridiplantae; phylum Streptophyta; class Magnoliopsida; order Poales; family Poaceae; genus Avena; species Avena sativa. The sequence continues at coordinate 211,020,049 of OV702280.1, read as the reverse complement.
CACGATGCGAGAAGATTCAGATCGCCGCCTTCTTCCTGGTACCATGAGGCGGATCTCGAGGGCGAGATCCATTGTTAGTGGTGTCGAATTGTGGCATCCCGCAAAACCACTACTAGAAAATCGCGTTGTTTTTGTGCATTGCATCATCATGACCGCATGCTCATGTCATCATGCCACATTGCATTTGAGCATCGTCATCATCTTGCATTTTCTCGCATAAAACTATTTTCGGAAAAACCTATTTTTGTTTTCTAAACGCCCCGTCTTTGTTCAAACACAAAACCCGGGTCTCCGGATTATTTTGTTTTGTCTGCCAACGATTTGCAAAAAAGCCCCGTTTGGAATAAATAAATATTTAATTATTTTTAGGGGGCAGCCAACCGGGCCGATCCAACCCAGTCGGCCACCCCCAGTACAAAATCGGGCCACCTAAATCTTTTCCTACCCTATCCTAATCTACCCATCCCCAGCCACATCACCCCGGCCAATCGGAGCCCGCCACCTCACCATTCCCTAGCCTCCCTCCACTCTCATGCCGCCACCTATCCCTACCCCACCACCCACACACACACGCCACACCACTCACCCCACACAGCTGCCCAACTCCCTCTGCTCCACACGCCCCACGCCCACCTACCGCCTGTGGCCGCGCCGCCTGGCCCCCCTTCACCACCCCTCTGCCTGACCCCAGCCGGCCGCGTGCTCGACCCCCACCTCGTCGCCCTCTGGTCCGGCCGCCCCGCTCGGCCCTGCCTCGCCCGGCCGTGGCCCTGTCGCCGAGCTCGCCCCGCCGGAGGCCGCCTCCACCGACGCGCCGACCCGTGTGGCTCCGCCCTGCCCCGACGCCGCCGTCCTCCGCCTCTCAGCTCGCCGTCGAGCCCGCTCCGCCGGTCACCTCCACCAAGCTCTGCGCATCTCCGTCCGCCGTCGCGTCTGGCCGTGCCTCCGCCGGCGTCGCCTCGACCTCCACCTTCCGCGCCCCGCGTCCGCCCTCGACCTCCCCATGTGGCCGCGCCTCTCCCCTCTTGCTCGTCGGCTCGCGTCCGCTTCCTCTGGCCGGCCCGACCTCGACCCGAGCAGAGCTAGCCTCGCCGGTGCCTCCTCCTGTTTTTTTCTTGCCGCCAGAGACACCAACCCCCCCGTGCATCACTTCCTGAGGCCAACAACCCGACAGCAACACCCTCCACAGTACCAGGGGCACCTTTTGGTGCAGGTATAGGTTGTGTGCAGTTTTGGCAGTAGGGAAATGGCGTGTTGATCGTGTCTTTGGTCACGAGTGGTTATCCACGAATTTAATCGTTGGTGTACTGATGTGGCTTTGACACTAGGATCGCGTGAAGCACGACAAGATCTTCTGCCCAGAACTCGTGGAACCGACTCCGTTTCATGTCCTTCGCCAACCGTCAAAGGGGAACCCAAGTACTCCGATATGGAGCCCTGAAGACCCCGGTGTCGAGCCCCAAGTTCACCACCGATGATCAGGATGGTACCCCAAGATCTTCTTCCCGGAATGCGACGCCTCGATCCTGCGAATCCGAAGACCAAGCCTGAACCCCGCCGAACCCCGGAACCCCAAGATCTCCCGAACCCAGATGTGTGACCCCTTTTCCTGAGACCCTTATTGTGTAAATAACATACAACTTGTTGCATATTAAATTGTCATGTTCGCATGCATACTGTCATGTGGTTTGGGGGCATTATGCCGATTCACCTCTAATTAAATATGGGGCCCATATGCGGGCTTATCTAGTCTTATATTGGTCCCATTTAAATTTGTGTAGCGAACCGGTGCTATCTTTTGCCATGTTAAGACAACAATTAAATTGCGGGGTAGTTAAATAACTGGAACCATCTAAGTAAATGTCGGGACCCCGGTTCCGCTTAATATGACCTAATTGCATCGCAGCTTTGCCATGTCATACATCATACATGCATCATGCCCGATCTTTTGCCGTAGTATTAAATATTGCATCCGGTGTTTATTCTAGTGTTTTGCTTCTTCGCGGATAAGGCCGTTGAGTTGATGTGAGCTTCGCCCCGATCTTCGGATGAACCTTCGGCAATGTTTTCAGGCGAGCATCCCTTCCCCTTCTACCTATTTGGCATTTATAGTCTTTATTCCCTCCTGTTGATCTATTGCTATCTGTGTTGCGTTGCTCTAGTTTTCGTACCCGTGATATCCCTTGCAGCCTTATATTGCCTTGGACACATCCTATTACCTGTTGCTTGGTAGATAATTGGACTTGCACGTCGTAGTCGCTTGCTCAAGTGCTGTTGCGTGTCGTCCAGTACCACAGTTGTTGGAGTGTTGCCGCATGTTTAAGGTTGGAGTTGATCAGGGCTTTCATTATCGTTTACTTTAATTACTGTTTAACAACTAAAATTGAAGTAGGTAAGCAGAGGCACAGGTGGGCAATAGATGTTATTTGGTTGTTAACCGTCCACTTGTGTCCCGTAGGACCCCGAGTACTTGATACCTGTTCCTTGAATATTCGCGCTATCCACATCCGGGAGGATTATGGGACCCCCTGAGCCAGATCTTGATTCATTCTTATTTCTTGGGGCCACAAACTAGTTTGAGGTTTTATTTACTATCCTGTACCTATGCCATGCTTTACCGCTTTATTACGATTGTGCGAGGAGCACCTGTACTGTTTAGGATCGGGACACGTTTTCGCGGTATCGACAAGCCCGAGTTTTCGGGTTCCCAGTCGTTTACAGCCGTCCACCCAAACCTCGGGTCCGTCTCGGAGTCAGCTAACTTCGTTGCGGGTGTACTCCAAGGGGTGGACCCCTGAAATATTTCTGAATCCTGTGATTGCTTTGTCGTGAAAGCCTCTTTGGGTTTTGATTTGGTTTTTCCGAGGTTGATCGAGTGTGTGTTGCTATTTGTGCACCCCTGCAGGGTAAAACTTTCTGAAAGCCGTGTCCGCGGTTATGGACGACTTGGAGCACAGTATCTCGATCATAGACAACTATAACTAAAGTTAGTGCTATAAATTTGACTTTATAATGACTAGTAATCAGCTTCACTATAATGGAATGGCTAAATAAAACTGCCAACAATTGCTTGTTTGGGTTGTCGCTTGCGACAATTGTATCTGACTAGTAAGTATCGCAACTACAACGGAATGGCTAAATAAAAGTACCAACAACTGCTGGGTTTGGGATATCTCATGCTAATTGTATTTGACTAGTAAGTGTCGTAACTACAACGGAATGGTTAACTAAAACTGCCCACTGCTTATTATACCAGGATGATTATCTATACCTGACTAGTAATTGCTGCAACGATAACTGAATAAATAAAACTGCCAACTGTGTGAGTTCCTCGGTTGACTTCCTCGTTTGGTCTCGAGGGGGAAATACCAGGATGGGTTTGTTTGGTGTTAGTATCCGGTTGGTTCCGAATAGGTCTTTCTTACCCCTCTCCGATAGCCGCTAGTTGTATCGAGTCTCTATAGGTTGTTTAGTGCATGCTGCCGCTGCTGCTTCAGTCCACCATACCTATGTAGGCGAGGACCGCCGAATTCTAGTCTCGCCGTGTACTGGCCTCAGTACTGACCGTTCTCTCTCTTTTTTCCTTTGCCCTTCGTCGGCACCCCTTTTGTTTAAGCAGGTTTTGAGATCGACGTCGTTAGCAGGGTTACCCTTCCGGCTTGGCCTGGGCAGGGTTATGGACGCCATTGGTTATTCTTCAGGGCTCTTAGCCCCATTTGCGTCTTGTCCGTAGTCGGACACTCTATCATTTTCAAGGTGATTTGGATCTTTGTATATTATATCTGTATTCTTGACTCATGGAGTCACTATTGTATATATATCTGTTCGGTGGGTCCCATCGAGGACTGTTGTGTAATGTTGTTACTTCGTTTTCCACCCGCACGAAAGTGCCTGGTGGGCACCTTTGAATCATTTCTATGCGGGTTTGGCGGGAATCGCTGAAACTTGCATAGGGTCGATTCTGAGGGTGTTACAGAGGTCTATTAGAGTGAGTTCACCAGGAGGAGATATGATAGCTAGCGCGGGATGCCGCGATTTGACTGTGAGGATTGGAACACACAACTTCATTACACATTTGGTAGTGTTGGAATCACAGGGATTAGATGTAATTCTGGGTATGGATTGGATGTCTATGCATGGGGGACACATAGATTGTGCACAGCGAGCTGTTTCACTCAAAACCCCGGATGGTAAGAGGATTAGATTCAAGTCGGCTGCACGACCGAGAAGGTGTAAGTTGAATTATCTTAAGGGGGTTAGCATGGATACTGTGCCAGTGATTAGGGATTACCCCGACGTGTTTCCGGAAGAGCTGCCAGGGATGCCACCTGACAGGGAAGTAGAGTTTCTTATCGACCTGATGCCGGGAACATGACCTATTGCAAAGAAACCATATAAGATGGATGTGGATGAGATGAAGGAATTGAAGAAGTAGTTGAAAGAGCAGCTGGAAAAGGGATTCATTCAGCCTAGTTCGTCGTCATGGGGTGCACCTGTTCTATTCGTGGAGAAGAAAGATAGCAGCAAGAGATTAGTGGTGGACTATCGCTCGCTGAATGAAGTAACCATCAAGAACAAATACCCTCTGCCGAACATAAATTATTTGTTTGATCAACTGGAAGGAGCGAAGGTGTTCAGCAAGATTGATCTGCGATCAGGCTACTTTCAATTGAAGATCCGGGAGCAGGACGTACCAAAAACCGCCTTCAACACTAGGTATGGTTTATATGAGTATACGGTTATGTCTTTTGGACTAACGAATGCCCCGACATATTTCATGACCATGATGAACAAGGTATTTATGGAGTACTTGGACAAGTTCGTGGTGGTGTTTATTGATGACATACTGATATATTCCAAGGATGATGCTGAGCATGAGAAACACCTGCGAATAATTATGGAGAAGCTGAGGGAACGCAAGCTGTATGCCAAATTCAGCAAGTGTGAATTCTGGCTTAACACCGTTGGATTTCTTGGACACGTAATGTCAGGAGAAGGAGTCGCTGTTGACCCAAGCAAAGTGACTGCAGTAACTGAGTGGGAAGCACCCAAGAATGCGGGAGAGATTCGAAGCTTTTTGGGACTTGCTGGATATTACAGGAGGTTCATTGAAAACTTTTCCAAGATTGCTAAGCCGATGACTGAACTTCTGAAGAAGGAGAGGAAGTTTGAATGGTCAGACACATGTGAAGCCAGCTTTCAGGAACTGAAGCGTCGACTAGTGACCACGCCTGTTCTGTGTTTACCAGATCTTCAAAAGGATTTCCAGGTGTACTGTGATGCTTCTCGATAGGGACTTGGGAGTGTGCTGATGCAAGATGGGAGAGTAGTGTCATATTCCTCGCGACAACTCAAGCACCATGAGCGGAATTACCCCACACACGACTTGGAGTTAGCGTCAGTGGTTCATGCGCTCAAGGTATGGAGGCATTACTTAATGGGAAAACACTGTGATGTGTACACCGACCACAAGAGCCTGAAGTACATATTTACACAGAAGGAACTGAACATGAGACAAAGGAGATGGTTGGAACTTATCAAGGACTAGGATATGAATCTGCAATACCACCCAGGAAAGGCCAATGTAGTAGCAGATGCTCTGAGCCGGAAGGTTTATGCCAATGGATTGACAATTGGTGAATTGCCTGAGGATTTGTGCAAGCAATTCAAGGACCTTAGACTGGAAGTAGTGTCTGAATAATACTTGGCTACAATGGAAGTCCAACCGACGCTACAGGACAGAATCGTAAAGGCTCAGGTAGGAGACAAGGAAATAGAGGAGATAAAGGAAAAGATGAAGGAGAATCGGGAAAAGGATATTCGCGAGGATGAGCATGGTACCTTGTGGTATGGAGATTGTTTGTGTGTGCCCAGCGACCCGGAGATAAGGGAGTTGATTCTGCAGGAGGCTCATAACTCGCCATACTCCATACATCCGGGCAACACAAAGATGTATATGGATTTGAAGAGCAGATTTTGGTGGAACAACATGAAGGGAGATATCGCCAAGCATATTGCCCTATGCGATGTGTGCAGCCGAGTGAAGGCGGAACACCAGAAGCCAGCAGGATTGCTACAGCCATTGCCCGTGCCGGATTGGAAGTGGGATAGAGTGGGAATGGACTTTATCACAGGATTTCCCAGGACCAGGTCAAGATATGACTCTATTTGGGTAGTGGTCGACCATTTGACCAAGGTAGCCCACTTATTACCGGTGAAGACGACCTATACGAGTGCAAAGTTGGCCAAGATTTACATGGACAGGATTGTGTGCCTACATGGAGTTCCTAAGAGTATCGTATCTGATAGAGGCACCCAATTTACCTCGCACTTCTGGCGCCAGCTGCACGAGTCACTTGGCACTAGATTGGAGTTTAGCACAGCGTTTCACCCACAGACTGATGGACAGACCGAGAGGGTGAATCAGAATTTGGAGGACATGCTGAGAGCTTGCGCTTTGGCTCATGGTTCTAGTTGGGATGAGAATTTGCCGTATGCTGAGTTTTCCTACAACAACAGCTATCAAACCAGCATCAAGACGTCACCGTTTGATGTACTGTATAGGAAACGGTGCCGAACACCATTGCTATGGGATGGAGTAGGAGAACGCCAGTTGTTTGGACCTGATTTGATCAAGGACGCTGAGGAGAAGGTCGCCTTGATTAGGGACAGGCTGAAGGTAGCACAATCAAGGCAGAAGAGCTACGCTGACGCCAAGCACAAGGAAGTGGTGTACGAGATAGGTGATAGAGCATACCTCAGAGTGTCGCCACTTTGTGGAATCAAGAGATTTGGAATTAAGGGTAAGCTGGCACCTCGGTTTATTGGACCATATCGAGTCTTAGCACGCAAGGGAGAAGTTGCTTATCAGTTGGAGTTGCCAGAGGCTCTGTCCGCTGTTCACAATGTGTTCCACGTGTCACAGCTGAAGAAGTGCCATCCAGAGATGGTGGATACACCATTGAGAGACACTGTACCGCTAGAGGAGGTTCAACTTGAGAATGATTTGACCTATGAGGAGAAACCGGTCAAGATTCTGGAGACAGCAGAGAGGATTACCCATACCAAGACGATCAGGTTTTGCAAGGTGCAGTGGAGCCACCACACCGAAGAGGAAGCCACTTGGGAGCGTGAGGATAACATCCGAGAGGACTACCCACACCTATTTTCTAGCCGCGCCGAATCTCGAGGACGAGATTCATCTTAAGGGGGTTAGTCTTGTCACATCCCAAATTTTAGATTTGGTCTTGCATATCATTCATATCATTGCATCATGCCTTTCCATGCAAAACCGTCGATCGAAATGAATCGGCGAAACACTATTTTCGAAACCCTATTCTATTTTGCTACGAAGCTCCTGCGGGAGGCTTTAGTAGGACTAGCGTTGTCCACCCTTGTCGCCTAGTGGTTTCGCCCGAACCTTGACCCTAGATTGTTCCCCTCGACTGTACGAAACCGTAGGAGCAAGAATCACTCGATTCGGAGCTCGTACGGAGAAGTTGCGGCCGTTTTAGTGAATCGTCGGAAAACGGTCCGAATTTCCGGACCGATTTCCGAGTCCGTAACCAACTCTGCGCCGTTTTCGTGTAGGATTCCGCGAGGGGCCCCACATAAAGAGGCCACCCGGCCTCGGGAACCGCGCCCACCGACCCCGCCCTGCCGCGATCGAGCCGCCCCCTTCTCCTCGATACGCGCGCGCCGCCAGTAGCCGCGACCGCCGCCTCCTCTTCCTCGGGTCTCGCGCCGCCTCCCAGGTTCGTCGCCGCCGCCCTCTTCCCTTGCCGCGCCGCCCCCTTCTCCTCTTCCCGCCGCCGGCACCCCGCACCACCGCCGCCATCGCACCACGCCACCGCGGCCAGCCGACGCCATCGCCGCCCTTCACCGCGCGCCCGCGCGCTGCGCTGCAGCGCCTACACCCGCCCCCGCGCGCCCCGCCTCCGCAGCGCCCCGCTGCGCTGCGCCGCCGCCGAGCCGCGCCAACGCCGCTTGCCGCGCGCGCTAGCCGCTGTGCCGCGCGCCGCCCGCTAGCTGCTGCGTGCCGCGCCGCTGCGCCGCGCCATGCCGCTAAGCGCACCCACACGCACACGCGCGCGCACACACGCATGCACGCATGCCGAACGCCGCTGCCGTCGTGTGACCGTTTTAATCCGTTGCGCTGACCCTCTTCATCCGCGCAGGAAAAACCCCGACGCCGGAATCGATCGCCGCACCGTCCGGAACTCGCCGCCGTCCGTTTCGCCCGTTCGTTTCCGGTAAGACTGCAGCCACCGTCAGATTTCAGATCAGTGGTTCAGATCGTTTGTTGACCAGTCAGACCCAGGCGTTGACTAGTCAGACGCCCAGTCAGCGCCCAGTCAGCAGACGTCTTGACCAGTCAACAAACAGAGTTGACTGGTTAATTTCGTTAATCCTTTTAGTTGACAGATTTCGTTAGAAACTTGTAAATTGCGTAGAAATTAAACCGCTTGGCCAAAAATTGCAAATAAAATATGTGTAGATTCAGTGAGTCGTGTAGAATCTCGCTGTACCTTTGGTTCAGGCTTTTGCAGCAAGGTTTAGTACAGTTTAATCAAACTAGTTAGTGGCCTTTTCGGAGTAATAAATTCGTAGAAAAAGATCCGTAGCTCCAAAAATCGCGTATGATATGTTCCTGGATTCAGTGGAACGAGGGGAATCTCATCGTGAATTAAAAAGATAGGCTTACAGTAAAAACTTCTGCAGAAACTGTCTAGTGTCTTTCTGTAGTGTTTTAATTACTCGGGGAGTTTTATAATTCCTTTTTGAGTAATTCCAATTTGTACTGTTTCTAATCAGCGATGCCTATGCGGTAGAGTTTTCCCACGATTTTACAAACAGTATACTACCGGTAGTGAATTAATCGAGTTCTAGCTCTAGTTTTGAGCATTATATTTTGCGGAATAGTTTTCTTTACGCTAAAACTATTTTTTCCATGCATGCAATCAGTAGTATTATTGATTAGGATTATGTGGTGCAGCTGTAGCACCAATTCACTTGCCTTGCATACCTTCATGCATCATCTTTGTTGCATATGCTTGTGGAATTGTTTGTTTATGATTGCAATTGTATCGTGCAGATTGTGACGAGTGCGACGCTTGCTCGTGTGTGGATTGTTCTTCCGACCGCTACAACCAAGGCAAGTAGATGCTACTTTGTTCATGATATCATCCTACTATTTTTCTATGCATTGTCGTGTATTTTGTAGATGCATGTGTAGGATGATACTATCGCTATGCTATGTCCTATTATGTGGTAGGGCTTTACTTGTAGATGAACCACCGTTGGTAGATGTGCTTAGCCATGCTATGTTGAACGAGGGCTGAGTTACATCATTGAGACTTCTTTCTAAAAGTATTGGTTTGTGAAAACTAAAACAACTTAATCAATGAATCCCCATGGGTGTGATGGTATTGATAATTTTTGGCTGTTTCATTGCGGAAAGGCACCCAGGTATCAAGAGAGAATGATTGGCTTCTTTATTGTGTAGATTACGTGTACAACCATGTGCCAATAATGGAATGGGCGGTTGGTTGGACTTAGTAGGTTGTGGTGAATCGAACCCGCGTATCCAGAGATGTAGAATTTTGGTAGGTTGGACCGGTGCGCGTCGGGATTGAGGAGCTACTTCCCGAACAGTCTCTTCTTGGACTTCTCCCTATCATCACCCAAAATGAGAGTGATGGTACGAGCTGGGCTGGCCAAGTCACATGGGTAAAGTGTACTAACCTCTGCAGGGTGTATAATCTAATCGATTAGTCGTGTCCCCGGTTATGGACATCTGAGTTGCTTGATATTGATTCCATGACATGTTTCTCGCTCATTCTAATTTCATAATTGCTTTAATATTGTTGGGTTAACTTAATTGGGATCTTTTCAAAGAAAATCAAAAACTGTTTATGAAAGTAGGACAAAGGTATTTGCAAATGCAAGCCAGACACAGCTCCACTTGCCAAATATGCATGTAGATGTTAGTATTATTGTCTCCATTACTAGCTTTACTTGCCATACATTCCATGTATTAACCCTTCGGGGCTGCTACGTTTCATGTTGCAGGTTATTCCGAATCTGATTAATCGATGTAGGCCACGGTACTCCACTCGGCACTTGTTCACTTGTGGGCAATTTGAAGAATGGAGGATTTACTTTAATTATGTTGCTACCTGAATAATTTGAGCTAGCTTTGGGCTAAGCTTTTATTGTAATAATGGTACTCTGGATCTTCGTTATTCATGATACACGGATATTTTGCTATGTTATTCATCTTATTCTATGTGGGCCAATGAACCGATCCAGGGATTGGCATGTCACATAGAAGCCTCGGTCTTTTCAGAACCGCGGTGTTACAAAAAAGCAGCGGCGCTGGCGGCGGCTAGCAGCGGCGGCGTGTCTGCCTACGGCGGAGCCGGCGATACAGGAAGCAAGGAGGCTAACAGAGATGCTTACCGTGTTCGCAGGGTACTGGGGAAGCTCAAGGTGGTGCTGTCTGGGCGAGGGGCGCACTGGAGTGGGATTAATCGCTCGCCAGAGCTTGAAGCGGCGTCGGGTTCGTCTGGTGGTCGTCGAGGGTGGTGCTGCGGTTCGCCCCGAGGGAAAACAAGGGCACGGTTAGATGCGACCGAGTGTGGCGAATGCAGGAGCATGAACGAGGGGGCGCGGGGCTGTCTGTCTTACCAGGGGAAGGTCGCCGGAGTAGCAACAGACGGTGGCAGCGCTTGGAGTCGTTGTTGTCGAGGCTCAGGGGCGCCCGCGGTTGAACGGAAGGCACAGGCAGAAGCGCCTAGGTCTGGGGAATGTGCCCGTGTGCTTGGGGAGGCAAGGGGCGGTGTCTGCTGGCCAGAATTGGTTGCAGAGCTCGCCGGAGCAGTGAGAGCGCGGCTCGAAATTACGACGGCCTGGGGGCGGAGGAAGTGAGATGTCTGGGGGGAAAGAGAGGTAAGACGCGGGCGTTTAAAACAACGTGGTCGCGGGGTGGAGTAATGGCCGTTAACAACGCGAATTGATCGCCGGAGTAAAGGACAGGAAACGGCGAGGAGGAATCAGCGCGGGTTTGAAGACAACGAACAGTGGTGTGGGGTCCTGTCGTCAGTGGGGGAGAGAGAGGGGAAGAGGGTCCACCGGTCAGTGAGGGTGTGGGATCTTCTGTGTGTGACAGAAAACGCTTCACGCATGGGGGAATAGCTGGGCTGGTACTGGGCTTCTGGGCCAGGTTTAGTTGGGTCGAGTCTGACTCTATTTTTTTTTCTTTCAAATGCTTTTTATTTTTCTATCTCTATTTTCTGTTTTGCTATTTCGAACAACAATTCAAACATTCAAAACAATTCAGAACTCCATCACACGTTGCAATTGAATTTGGTTCTGTTTAACAACACAAAACCAAGTCTCAAAAGTAAAATAATAATTTTATTTTTAGGGTCCATTATAATTAAATAAAATGGACATTAGTTAATAAATCAAATGGGTTTTTAATTTATTTAAAAAAATCTCCATTTGAAATCTAAATATTTTCAAAACCAAAATAGTAGGTTTTATTTGAAAATAAAGAACACTTGGAAAACTTGTTTAAAATAAATAAATAAGTTTTGATGTTCCATTAAAATAGTAAAACTTTTATTTTCAATAAACTTGGATATTAAATCCTTATTATTTTATTTAAATAAACCTTTATTATTTTTAACAAATGGAAATATTTTATTTCAAAGGCTTGGCCAAGTTTTAATTTGGCTTATAAAATTATCCTTATTTATAAATCTTCCTTTTCAAAAACCAAATCTTTTATTAAAGACCCAAAAATAGTAATTCAAAATATTTTTTAACTTTATTGCTTATTTAACTTTTTAAATCCCTTTAGGATTTTATTGTTCAAAATAGGTTTGAAAGTTTCCAATTGGAATCAAAAAGTTTCTTCTCACCCTGAAATTCAACAAAGTTTTATTTTATTCATTTATTTTTCACATTACAAGATTTGGAAAATCTTGGGATGTGATAGCAACCCATGAGAAATAAAGGTTTGAGTTAAGTTTTTAAGTTTTAGTTTAAGTTTTATATAAAATAAAGGGTGCTAGAAAACTTCAGTGAGAAAAGAGAGATTTTTCGGTACTAAAAATTCCTGTTTTATATGCGATAGTTTGTAGAAATTTTAGTCTGACATTTTTCTGTCAAAACAAGGTGTTCCGCTAAGTTTCAGTCTAAAAAGTAATCCTCGAAGAATTTTTTTTTGATGTGTACAGAAAGGTTAACGACCAACTATACAGCGGGAATAAAAATTCCCGCCGTATAGTTATGCTACCCATCGACAATTTTTCATCCTAGGATACTGAAGGTTTGATGACCAACTATATGGCGGGAACAAAAGTTCCGGCCGTATAGTTGCCGCCGTATAGTTACAGCTGCCAGGAAAGAAACCCTAGAAACCCTAAAATTTTGCCGTCAGACCAACTATACGGTGGGAACAAAGTGTTCCGGCCATATAGTTGCCGCCGTATAGTTGCGTTCGACCACTTAAACGCAGGGGGATGTACTCAAAACATCAAAACATCAATCCTTTTTCTCTCTTCTACCTCTAAACTCTCTCAAAGCCTCAAGGGATCTTCATCCCTACTCAATTTCATTCGAATTATTTGCACACAAGTGATCTACGGTATGTTTCTCCTCCGATCCTCCAATTAATTTTCTCGAATTCATCTTTGTTCTATTGTTATTATCAATCTAGGATGAGAATTGTTTTGAACAATTTGCCATGATTATCTTGCCTAGATTATTATATTGAGGAGATTCTTTAGTATGCTATGATGAAGATTATGCTATGACTATTACGGTTGGATCAAAAAGTTTTATAATTGTCTTTCTTATTTGTTTTTAGAAGATGAACACGAGGAGCCAGACATGTGCTCTTGCTGCAACTAGTTCTTCTCAGGCTGCAGCTCAGGAACGCATGGGGATTCGATTCAAGAACGAATCCGACCGTGATCGTTTCGACAAGATAAAAAACCAAGAAGTTAAGGCAACCAAGTGGGCTTGCCCCGTCACATTGAACCAACTCGGTATTTATAATGACTTTAATTTACTTTGCAATAGAGTTGGCCTGCAAAACTTTGTATTTCATGATGCACCAACCTATCGCTGGTTAACCATTGAATTTCTTAGTTCTTTGAAAAGCACCATTAAGACATGGCATGGGGAGGATAGAATTTCTTTCCGACTCATGAAAAATAATTATTCTCTATAACTTGATGAATGGTGCAATTGTTTTAATTTACCCACAATGATCCTAATGCTCTGCGCGCGGCTTTTACCTACATGGAACCTTCCCCTGAATACTGTTATAATAGAATGAGTTTCACTTTGAGAGTCAGTAAAGGGAAGAATATTCAACATCCTGCCATTCTATATTTGTTCTATGTTATTGCTAACATCTTGCAGACGCGTAATGAGTTTACAAGACTCAATAAGGAGGACATCTTAGTCCTCGCAAAGCTTATCTCAACTATGACAACTTGTCACTTCACTTGGGCGCAATTCTTGTGCGCTACTGGGAGTACCAATCCAACCAAAGCCAAGGACCAATCACTTGTGGAGGCATCATCACCGTGCTCGCCAATATTCTAGGCATCAACCTAGGTGAGTTACAACCGGTGCTAGGTGAGCGACATGTTGGTTTCTCTACTTTGAGGGCTTGTGGAATGCTCACTAGGAGAGGTGGTGTTTATTATCTGCATATTGCTGGAGCTGGGCGTATCTACCCCGCTCCTTTGCATAATGGTCTTTTCTCTATCAAGGAAGGACGTGTGCTTTATGACTTGCAGTTTGAGCAACACCAACCCGAGGAGCATATTTCGGAAGAGGATGAGGACCAAGAGGAGGAGCAAGAAGTCCCTCATCAAGAGCAGCAGCCACCAAACCAGTTTGCAACATATTAGGATTTCCAAGAACTTGGAGGAACTATGGAGAGAATGCATAATCTCGCCCTGAACCACCGAGAAACAACAAGTAACCTCTCAACTCAATTTGCGGATTGGAGTTACAACTAGTTCCCCCCACCACAGTGATTTGAAGGGCTTGCAAAAGCCTAAGCTTGGGGAGGTTTTCTATTTATTTTATTTTTCTTTCATTTCCTTTATCTTATTTTTCGAGGTTATGCTTTTATTTGAGTTTATAAGCACTCGTGTTGGTTTCCCCAACACTTTATCCTAGTTATTTTATTTTATTTTGAGATTTTCAAGCCGATCTTTGCCGCCAATTTTATATTTTTAATTGCCCTTCTCAAAAATTGCAAAAATATTTCTCCGTTTATCTTTATTTTCTCTCTCTTCTTCTTTTCGCCTCGAAGTTCTTGTTGATTTGTAGGAGATTGATTGACTTCGAGTTTCCAAGAAACAAATAAAAAGGGAAGAGAGAAGATGAACCAAACATGAGAGGTATGCCTTATGACTCCCTAGTTTTGAAGTTTGAGAAACCCATGCTAGTTAGTAGTAATGTTGAGATGTTATATTGGTGGAGTGAGTCTCTATATTGTAGTAAAATTTTGTTTGCATGGGTATTTAACTTCGTACATTTTGTTCCAGCTCTTGTAGTTAACCAAAGTCTTGCCTAAAAATTTGCTAAACAATTGAAACAAGAAAAAAGTCTCACAAATTAAAGACTTGGGTGTTGTAGTGTTTAGTCTTGAAAGATTATTCCTAGAGACACTCGAAACCATAGCAAATAATGATTGAATTGATAGCTCTCTTTGAAAATATTTGTTCAATTGAATTAATGTTTAGTGGTTATTGTGAGCATGCCAAAGTTTGACTTGTAAATTATCAGAATGATATAGCTTTATGCATGTCAAACTTCATGGGATGCCAACGACTCCGCTAGCCTATGAACGATCTTCATGGAGGAAACTCCTAGATTTCGGCTATGAGTTGATTAAACGTGTGTAGCAGCAATGCTATAATGGGTAAGATTCTTGACACTCCTGGGTAGCTGTAACATGATGGAATCACTCCTCTGTATGATATGAGTAATCATTATGAAAAAGGAACAAAAACCTTAGTGATGCCATGAGTGTCCATCACAGCCTGGTAAACTAATGATTTTTTGGCATACTCTCAATTACTTAAGAACTGAAATTCTTGAAGGACAATGAATAGAAAAGTAGTGCTTGAAAAGTCTTGATTTATTGATGTCGGAGAATTGAGATACTTTAGTATATATGATTTTCATGACAAACTCTCGCACTCTTAATTCTACATGATTACATTTTATTGTTCAAAGGAAAGCTTATGAGTTGATTACATGATATGGAATAAAGTTTACTCTTTTGAATCATCCATGCTTACAATAATTTTGCTGCGCTATAAGAATTCATGAAACCCGTATGATATGCTTGCCATTACTCTATCTATGCTGAAGTTTTTCAGATTAATAAAGTGGAGAAAACATGAGACTATCAATCATGAGTAAGATCATCATCTCGTTATGTCAGTTTAAATGCTGAGTTCCCTTTTGATTTTGGTTTTCTTGCTCGAGGATGATCAAGTTTAAGCTTGGGGAGGTTAATCGCTATGAAATATATCCATCCATGTCCGCATTTAAACTAGATATTATTCATATATTTGATGAAATATCTCTCTAAAACCTGACACTAATGCCTAATGATCAAAGGGGTATGCAATCCTTGCTATTTTCCCTGCGCAGATAATGACGTATGATGATGGGAATCACTACATAAATGCCAAAGATACGAGATTTCCAACACGTCAAAGAAACTAGGAGTCATGAATCAATTACTGTAAGCTTAATGACCAACTATACAGGTCGCCTCCGTATAGTTGTTGTTGTATAGTTTTCACCGACTTTATTAGGTCAAACAGAACAACTTTTGTGAAGGGACCCCTATATAAAGAGGCTTCGGGCGACGGGAAACATAGATTCTTTTTCGACCTCAACTCTCCCTGTCACCAGAAGCCGCCACGCCGGAGTTATAGATCTAGATCTAAACCTCTAAACCCCTCTCCACCACCATAGCCATCTTCCACCACTTGTAATAGTAGATCTCATCTCCAATTGGCAACATTATAAGACTATTTGGTATCAACCTTATGATCTCTATTACAATGTTTATGATTGTCGATTTCATCTCTATGTGTGAGTAATTCTCCTTGGGCTAAGGGCTTCGGCCTAGCCATGTAGCGTTTGTGCATATTATTTATCATAGATGGTATCATGTATTAGTTTGTATGACATGGTGATTGATACCTTCGATCCGGATTACGGATGTATTGTAGCTATTTTTCCCTAGTAGACCTAGGATTATCGAATCCTCGGGAAGCAGAAAGCAAAGTGAGATTACTTAAATGGAGCTTCAAGAGTTTTAGAATTCCTATTGCGTTTTCACCGGACCAAGAGTTTGCGACTTGTTGTTGTTGACGATGGAGAGAGAGAACGCCTAGGGTCTTCGGTTTTCACCAGTAGCTGTGCAAAAGATCTGATGGGAATAATAGATAATAATAAAGTGTTCATGTAATTATTAGAGCAAGATAATTATATGTGGGCAGTGCATCCATAATTGTTATCGCCTCCGCAATCGCTTATGGAAATAACCTACTACTCATAGGCTTGCCTTTGAACAATAAAACGTAATCATGTAAAATTAAGGGTGTGAGAGTTTGTCATGAAAAGCATATGTACTAAAGTATCTCAATTCTCCCACATCAATAGATCAAGAATTTTCAAGCACCAATTTTCTATTCATTGTCCTTCAAGAATTCTAGTTCATAAGTAATTGAGAGCATGCAAAAAAATTCATTACTTTTATCGGGCTGAGATGGACACTCGTGGAATCACTAAGGCTTTTGTTCCTTTTTCATAATGATTACTCATATCATCCAGAGGAGTGATTCCATCATGTTACAGCTACCCAGGAGTGTCAAGAATCTTACCCATTATAGCATTGCTGCTACACACGTTTAATCAACTCATAGCCGAAATCTAGCAGTTTCCTCCATGAAGATCGTTCGTAGGCTAGCGGAGTTGTTGGCATCCCATGAAGTTTGACACGCATAAAGCTATATCATTCTTATGATCTACAAATCAAACTTTGGCATTCTCATAAAAACCGAACAAATCTTATCAAAGAGAGCTATCAAGTCAATCATTATTTTCTGTGGTGTTGAGTGTCTCTAGGAATAACCTTTCAAGACTAAACACTACAACACCCAAGTCTTCAATTTGTGAGACTTTTTATTATTTCAATTATTTAGCAAATTTTTAGGCAAGACTTGGTTAACTACAAGAGATGGAACAAAATGTACCCAATTAAATACCCATGCAAACAAAATTTTACTACAATATAGAGCCTCACTCTACCGATATAACATCTCAACATTACTACTGACTAGCGTGGGTTTCTCAAACATCAAAAGTGGGGAGTCATAAGGCATACCTCTCATGTTTGGTTCCACTTATCCCTTCCCTTTTTATTTGTTTCTTGGAAACTCAAAGTCAATCACTCTCCTGCAAATCAACGAGAACTTCGAGGCGAAAAGAAAAAGATATAGGAAAATAAAGATAAGCGGAGAAATCTTTTTGTGGTTTTTGAGAAGGGGGATTAAAGAATAGAAAATTGGCGGCAAAGCTCGGCTTGAAAATCTCAAACAAAATAAAATAACTAAGATAAAGTGTTGGGGAAACCAACATGAGTGCTTATAAACTCAAATAAAAGCATAACCTCGAAAATAAGATAAAGAAAATGAAAACCAGAATATAAAATAGATAGAAAACCTATCCAAGCTTAGGCTTTTGCAAGACCTTCAAATCACTATGATGGGGGGGGGGAGTTGTAACTCCAGTTCGCAAATTGAGTTGAAAGGTTACTTGTTGTTTCTCAGAGGTTCAGGGCGAGATTATTCATTCCCTCCATAGTTCCTCCAAGTTCTTGGAAATCTTGATATGTAGCGAACCGGTTTGGTGGTTGCTGCTCCTGATGATGGACTTCTTGCTCCTCCTCTTGGTCCTCATCCTCCTCCAAAATCTCCTCCTCGGGTTGGTGTTGCTCAACCTGCAAGTCATAAAGCACACATCCTTCCTCGATAGAGAAAAGACCATTAGGAAAAGGAGCAGGGTAGAGATGACCAACTCCAGCAATATGAAGATAATAAACACCACCTCTCCTAGTGAGCATTCCACAAGCCCTCAAAGTAGAGAAACCAACATGTCACTCACCTAGTACCAGTTGTAACTCACCTAGGTCGATGCTCAATGCATTGGAAAGCACGGTGATGATGCCTCCACAAGTCATTGTTCCTTGGCTTTGGTAGGATTGGTACTCCAAGTAGCGCACAAGAATTGCGACCAAGTGAAGTGACAAGTTGTCAAAGTTGAGAGCAGCTTTCGTGAGGACTAAGATGTCCTCCTCATTGAGTCTTGTAAACTCATTGCGCGCCTACAAGGTGTTAGCATAACATAGAACAAATAGCGAATAGCAGGATGTTGAATATTCTTCCCCTTACTAACTCTAGAGGTAAAGCTTATACTATTATAACAGTATATAGGACGAGCAGTATTTAGGGGAAGGTTCCATGTCGGTAAAAGCTCTGCGTAGAGCATTAGGATCATTGTTGGGTAAACCAAAACAATTGCACCATTCATCAAGTGTTAGAGAATAATTATTGTTCATGAGTCGAAAAGAAATTTTATCCTCCCCATGCCATGTCTTAACGATGCTTTGCAAAGAGTTAAGAAATTCAATGGTTAACCGGTGATGGTGTTGCATCAACGTGGGAGCACTTCGTCGGGAAACCCCAAGAGCAAGGTGTGATGCAGCACAACAACAAGTCTTCCCTCAGTGAGAAACCGAGGTTATCGAACCAGTAGGAGGAAGGAAACATCTCAAAGGTGTTGCAAGCAACATGTAAACCTACACATCACAAACTCAAGACTTTGCCCCAACTAACAGTGAGGTTGTCAATCTCACCGGTTGCTATAACAAAGGATTAACTGTATGGTGTGGAAGGTGATGATGTTTTGCAGAAAGTAAACAGTAACAGTGAAAGATGTATCAACGGTAAAGATTGGACCGGGGTCCATAGTTCACTAGAGGTGTTCTCCTTAGATAAACAAACATGGCATGATGGGTAAACAAATTACAACAGGGCAATTGAGAGGACCGAGCAAGGCATAACAATGCAATACTAGACATAAAGATCCTATGAGATTCGATTGGGCAATACAACAAGATACATAGACCTCCATCCAACTGCATCTATGAGTAGAAGTCCACCTTTGGGTTATCATCCGAACCCCCTCCAGTATTAAGTTGCAAGCAACAGACAACTGCTTTAAGAAAAGTGTGTAAGGTAAACAATCCACTTGTTCCATGAACAAGAGACCGTTGTTTTCTCCCTAGTGGCAACAACACATCTACAAACTTAGAGATTTCTGTCACTTCCCTTGATTAAATAGAGGCATGAACCCACTATCGAGCATAAATACCCCCTCTTGGAGTCACTAGCAACTACTTGGCCAAGATAGCTACTAACAACGGAGAGCATGCAAGATCACAAACAACATAGACATGATAGAATCATAAAGACAAAACCATTAATCAAACCAACATAATAATCTCAATATCCATCGGATCCCCGCAAACACAACATGCATGATTACAGATAGATTAGATCTTGATCATGAACGAAGCTCACAAGATCTATACATGAAAGCACAAAGGAGGAGATACAACCATCTACCTACTACATGGATCCATAGTCCAAGGTGGAACTACTCATGCTTCATACCGGAGGCTGGCATGATGAAGAAGAAGGCCTCCGGGATGAGCTTCAGATCCCCCCGATCTAGGGACGATGGTGGCGGCGGATACAGACGGTTTCGTGGAATATTGATTGGGTCCTTAGGGTTTAGGCATCGGGGGCATCTTATAGGCGAAGAGGCAAGGCTTGGATGTGTCCAGGGGGCCCACACCCTTCCGAGGCGCGGCCCAGGGTGGGCCCACGCCTAGGGGTGCAGCCGCCCTATGGCGCCCCTCTGTCTCTCCTCTGGACTCTGTGTTCTCCTCGGTGAAATATTGACTTTGGATTTTTTCCCGTCCAATTCTGAGAATATTTCCTTACTAGCTTTTCTGGAAACAAAAACAGCAGAAAACAGGCATCTGGCACTTTGGCAACTTGTTAATAGGTTAGTACCAGAAAACATATAAAAAACACCTCAAAGTGTGGACAAAGCAAAGAAAAATAGATACTAAACAAGCATGGAACATCAAAAATTATATATACATTTCCGATGTATCAAGCTTCCCCAAGCTTAACTCCTGCTCGTCCTCGAATAGGTAAGTGATAAAAGAATAATTTTTTAGGTGACATGCACCATTAAAACCAAGATCAAACCATTTGCAAGCATTGAAAGCTAGGATCAAAGAACTATAAACATGAGCATGAAAGATGGAGTTCTAACAGTAAGACAAAGTAACTATGCATGCAATATGACAGTATTTAGGGGAAGGTTCCATGTCGGTAAAAGCTTATACTATTATAACAGTATTATTCTTTGATAACAGTAAACAAAGATCATTAATAACGTGCATTGAAAAACGTTTGTTTGTTTCATATATAGAAAACATGGCATAGTGGCATTCATCTTGTCCCTCATGGAGTAGAAAATAGATGCATAGGACACCTTCAAAGTTCATAAGAGTGACTAGATACAAATAGCACAAGAACAAGTAATACAACAATATGCATCCATCAATAAGTTTTGGGACAATGCACATAGAACTAAGAATGGCAACTATGCTCTCTTAACTGGTGCCTAAAGGTAGAAGGTGGAGACTCAATATAATAGTGGAAGAAAGGCCCTTCATATAGGGAAGCAGGGATCTCAAGTTTCAAAAAGAGCTTCCAAAAATTATGGTACTTGTTAGCTT
Source organism: Avena sativa (assembly GCA_916181665.1). Classification (NCBI taxonomy): domain Eukaryota; kingdom Viridiplantae; phylum Streptophyta; class Magnoliopsida; order Poales; family Poaceae; genus Avena; species Avena sativa. The sequence continues at coordinate 210,999,114 of OV702280.1, read as the reverse complement.
ATAGCCCTCATTGCCCCTATCAGAAGCATCTTGAAGTGATTAAGGTTAAAGTGAACAAACTATGGAGTATATGCTTGACAAAGTATAAGTTGGCAATCTCATGTCCCTTGAATATGAGGGCCACACCTCATTCTACTCAACTTCAGTCACCTGTAAGTTCTTTTCATAGTAAGTACATGTGTATCAAGAGAACCGCCAACGGGGTACCCCTTGCACATGGTATAGGAGCTATCCCATAACCAAAATGACAATGCAAGTAGACAATGAGCATCTCAGCGATCTTTTTATTTGCTATTTGGATACGTTTTTGAGGATGCTTCACAAATTTCTCATTATGGTGATGCTGCAAGTTTCCACCATGATTAGGCATGGCTTAGGCTAGCGGCCCTAGCGTTTCTCTAACACAAAATACATAACTCCATGGCCTTACAAGCTCCCCTTTTATTTCACAACGGCGACATCCATAGACAAAAGAGCATGATATCAACTATGTACAAAGTACAAGTGCAATGTTGAAAACATTCCCCATGTCAACATGGTTCTGCTAATTCCAACATATAAGTGCAAGCATATACAATATAGATGACAAAATGGTTAAAGTTTATTAGGGGCAAGAAATATACAGTGTGCCATCAAGTTCATGAGGGCTTTAAATCACTAAGTTTTCACATAAAAAAATATTTTTTAATTGGAAGATAGATGAAAACAAGAATATACTTGGAATGGTGTAACACACCATGCATAGCAATTTATAGTGGACACTTTGGAATAACTTGTTTTCTTGGGAGTTGGAAGCATGAGTAGAGCTTACTCATACAAGTGGAGGCTAGCAAAAGCCTGGAAGCGACCAACTAAGAGAGCAATAATGGCCATAATAATGCAGAGCGACAAAACATTACTAATCAAAGCATAGAGTGATAGTACAAATCAAGGACTAAATGATCATAGAGGCTATGGTGACTTGTTCATAGTCATAACATGGTGTGAGCATTGATGACTCCTTGATGGCGCCAGAAAACTTGGTGGCTGATGTGGAGTCTTGTTAGGAACCCCAAGAGCAAGGTGTGAAGAGTACATCAACAAGTCTTCCCTCAGTTGAGACCGAGGTTATCAAACCAGTAGGAGGAAGGAAACGTCACACAGGTGTTGCAAGCAACGCGGAGACCTACACAACACAAACTCAAGACTTTGCCCCAACGAATTAGTGAGGTTGTCAAGCTCACCAGTTTGCTATAACAAAGGATTAAACGTATGGTGTGGAAGGTAATGGTTTGCAGCAAGTAAACAAGTAATAGTGGAAGATGTATCAATGGTAAAGATTGGACCGGGGTCCATAGTTCACTAGAGGTGCTCTCCTTAGATAAACAACATGGCATGAAGGGTAAACAAATTACTGCGGGGCAATTGACAGGAACTGAGCAAGGCATAACAATGCAATTACTATCTAGAAAGATCCTATGAAGTTGATTGGGAAATACAACAATATACAAAGACCGTAATCCAACTGCATCTATGACTAGAAGTCCACCTTCAGGTTATCTTTCGAACCCCCTCCAGTATTAAGTTGCAAGCAACAGACAACTGCTTTAAGCAAAGTGTGTAAGGTAAACAATCCACATGTTCCATGAACAAGAGACCGTTGTTTTCTCCCTAGTAGCAACAACACATCTACAACCGAAGAGATTTCTGTCACTTCCCTTGGAAACTAGAGGCATGAACCCACTATCGAGCATAAATACTCCCTCTTGGAGTCACTAGCAACTACTTGGCCAAGGTAACCACTAGAAACAGAGAGCATGCAAGATCACAAACAACACAAACATGATAAAATCATAAAGATAGAACTATTAATCAGACCAACATAATCATCTCAATATCCATCGGATCCCCGCAAACACAACATGCATGATTACAAATAGATTAGATCTTGATCATGAACGGAGCTCACAAGATCTATACATGAAAGCACAAAGGAGGAGATACAATCATCTAGCTACTACATGGACCCATAGTCCAAGGTGGAACTACTCACAAATCATACCGGAGAGAAGGCCTCCGGGATGATCTCCCCTCCGGCAGGGTGCCGAGAAGAGCTTCAGATCCCCTGATCTAGGGACGATGGTGGCGGCGGCTACAGATGATTTCGTGGATTTCTGATCGGGTACCAAGAGTTTCTGCATCGGGGGCTTCTTATAGGCGAAGGGACGAGTCCGGGAGGCGACCAGGGTCGCCAAACCCTACCCAGGCGCGGGTCCACCTGACCCCGCGCCTGGGGTGGGTCTGGCCCCCCTGGCCAACCCTTTTGGCTCTCCTCTGGACTTCTTGTTCCCCACGAAAAGTTATTGACTTTGGTGTTTGTCCCGTCCAATTCCAAGAATATTTCTTTACTAACTTTTCTAAAACCAAAAACAACAGAAAACATGCATCTGGCACTATTGCAACTTGTTAATAGGTTAGTACCAGAAAACATGTAAAAAGCACCTCAAAGTGTAGACAAGTAAAGCAAAGTATATACTAAACAAGCATGGAGCATCAAAAATTATAGATACGTTTCCAACATATCAAGCATGTTCCAAGTCAACCCAAACAAAGCATCAAAGGAGAATACCACAATACTATGCTTTTGTATGCTAAAACAACGCATGATTTTTTTCAAGGCACACTAAGCAATCCCAATTGTTGGAACAATTCATGCTACAGCAATAATCACTAAGAATAAGGTGAAAACAACACCTAGCATGACATGATAAAGTCTAAGTCATAGTCAAAGCAAGCTCCTCTTGCACTATTCAAGCAAGAACTTTCTACTCCTTTCCAACACCACTCAACTTATTTGAAACAACATAGCGAGAATGGGGGTCAAAACTACTTTATTCAAGCAAAACAAACAAAGTAAGCAAAGTAAACGAAAACTAAGACGCTCCAAGAACAACACAACAGTGCATGAAACAATAAAAATGAAGTGTCTAGAAAGACCTGAGCTTTTTATTGATGAAGAAGGGGATGCCTTAGGCATCCCCACACTTTGACGCTTGTACCTCTTAAATATTTCTTGGGGTGACACCGGGGTGGCATCCCCAAGCTTGAGCTTTTCTCCATTCTTCATCTTATTACATCATTCTCTCTCTACACCTGCAAATTTTCCTTCATACAAAACTTCACACAATCTTCATTAGCAACATTAGTGTATTCAAAATATAAGACCCTTGGGTTTAGCTTTGGAACAGTAAAACTTTCACTAAAAACACAAGCTACTGTAGCAAATCCTTCAAAAAGCTCAATTTCCCAAAAAGAACCAAAAAGGGAATCAATAAGAAGCAAATGCAAATAATGGCAGAAATATGTAAAAACAGACCAGCAGGTAAAAACTGATTTTTGCGAAGACCTTATGTTTCTCAAATAAAAAAGTGTTGAACAAACTAAAGTTATCTAACATACTGGGGGATTTATTCAAAAAATTTCAGCTCAATCCGACTTACAGAGACTCCTCACAATTTTTTGTGGTGGAGCACAGAAATCTATTTCAGGACAGCAACTCCCCAAATCTTACTTCCCTCTCATAAGAGGTCATTCTTGGCAGAAAAAGCAAACAAAAAGGATAATAAGAGGCCATTACTGAAGTAATAAATTCCAAGACTCAAGAAAACTCTTGGGTTACCTCCCAACAAGTACTTTTCTTTAACGTCTTTAAGTTAGGCACAAGAAGCAAGAAATCAAGTATTTTCAAATGAAGAAGCATTAACATCAAACCTTGCTTTCAAAGAAGGAGCAAAAAGTAAATTCTCTCTCCTCACAGGGAAGTGTTCAATACCTTTCTTGAATAGAAATTGATATTTAATGGTGCCTTCTTTTATATCAATGATGGCACCAACTGTTCTAAGAAAAGGTCTTCCCAAAGTAATAGTACAAGAAGCATTGTATTCAACATCCAAAAAATAGAAATCAACAGTTACATAAGCATTGTTAACCATAATGAGAACATCATTAATACTCACCATGAGTTTCTTCTTAGCATTATCATTAAGTGGGACATCCAAATAACAATCTTCCAAAGGTGGCAAATCAAGCATTCCATAAATCTTCCTAGGCATAATAGAGACACTAGAATCAAGATCACATGAAGCTTTGAGATCAAAGTCATTCACTTGCATATTAATAATGGGTTCCCAACTATATTCTACTTTCCTAGGAATAGAAGCTTTGTGTTTTAACTTCTGTTCCTTAACCTTAACAAGAGCATCTGCAATGTGTTTGGTGAAAGAAACATGCATATCACTAGCATCAGGACTTATAGCAAGCTTTAGCAGGAAAATAATCACTTCAGAAATATTGCAACCATCAAGATCAAAATCAAACTTAGCATCACTAGTAGTAGAATTATTAGGTTTAGGCATTGTAGGAGGAGGAATAGGGACTTCTTGTGGTTTAGTGGCATCCATATTGGTGGTGATGGAGCACACACTATTTTTTCTATCAATTTCAGCTTCCATTTCCCACTTAGCATGAAGTTGGGCTAATAGTCTAACATTTTCATCAATAGTAACTTGTATGGCATGAGTAGCAGCAAAGGTACTTTCCATGGTTTCAGGTTTAGCAGCCATTTTATTAATCAAAGAGGACTGTGCTTCAGACAAATAGGAAATATTTTTCTCTACATTTAAAAGCTTTTCCTCCACAGTCTTGTTGAAAGTGGTTTGTTTACTAATAAAGTCTTTGAGCATGACTTCAAGTTCAGAGGGGGCACTTCTAGCATTGTTGTAGGAGTTTCCATATGTATTGCTATTATTAGGAGGAAAAGGACTATAATTGTTGTTACTACCAAAATTATTCATATATGCATTGTTGTTGAAATTGTTGTTTCTAATGAAGTTCACATCAACTTGCTCTTCTTGAGCAACCAAAGAGGCTAAGGGAACATTATTAGGATCTAAAGGAGCTTTACATTAACAAGCATAGCCATAATAACATCTATCTTATCACTCAAAGAGGAGGTTTCTTCAACAAAATTTACCTTCTTACCATGTGGAGCTCTCTTAGTGTGCCATTCAGAATAATTAACCATCATATTATCAAGGAGTTTTGTTGCAGCACCCAAGGTGATGGTCATAAAGGTACCTCCAGCATCTGAATCCAACAGGTTTCTTGAAGAGAAGTTCAACCCTGCATAAAAAGTCTGGATAATCATCCAAGCAGTAAGTCCATTGTGGGACAATTCTTAACCAAAGATTTCATTCTTTCCAAAGCTTGAGAAACATGTTCATTTTCAATTTGTTTAAATTTCACAATATCACTTCTCATAGATATAATCTTAGCAGGACGGTAGTACTTCCCAATAAAAGCATCTTTGCACTTACTCCAAGAATCAATACTATTTTTAGGCAAAGATAGCAACTATTCTTCAGATTTTCCTCTCAAGGAGAAAGTAAACAACTTGAGCTTAATAATATCTCCATCTACATCCTTATACTTTTGCATCTCACAAAGTTCAACAAAGTTATTGAGATGGGCAGCAGCAACATCAGAACTAGCACCAGAAAATTGCTCTCACGTCACAAGATTCAACAAAGCAGGCTTAATTTCATAAAAGGTAGCATTAGGAGCAGATGGAGCAATAGGAGTGCTTAGGAAATCATTGTTGTTTGTGCTAGTGAAGTCACACAACTTGGTGTTCTCAGCAGAGTTCATTTTGGCAAAAGTGGATCCAGCCAACAACAACAGCAACTAGAGCAGGGACTAATTTTTTTGTGTTTTTGATAAGAGAAAGAAAACCAAACTAAACTAATATTTTTGGAGTTTTTGATAAAAAGAGGCAAACAAAACTAAGCAAAAGAAACTAAGAAAACCAAAAACAAAGTAAATGGAAAGTTTGAGCAAGACTCCCCTTATGAAGACGTCCTTAGCCTCCCTAGCAACGGTGCGAGAAAATCTTGATGGCGCTGCGTCAACGTGGGATCGCTTCGTCAGGAAACCCCAAGAGCAAGGTGTGATGCAGCACAACAGCAAGTCTTACCTAAGTAAGAAACCGAGGTTATCGAACCAGTAGGAGGAAGGAAACGTCTCAAAGGTGTTGCAAGCAACGTGTAAACCTGCACAACACAAACTCAAGACTTTGCCCCAACTAACAGTGAGGTTGTCAATCTCACCGGTTGCTGTAACAAAGGATTAACTATATGGTGTGGAAGGTGATGATGGTTTGCAGAAAGTAAACAGTAATAGTGAAAGATGTATCAATGGTAAAGATTGGACCGGGGTCCATAGTTCACTAGAGGTGTTCTCCTTAGATAAACAAACACGACATGCTAGGTAAACAAATTATAGTAGGGAAATTGACAGGACTGAGCAAGGCATAACAATGCAATACTAGACATAATGATCCTATGAGATTCGATTGGTCAATACAACAAGATACATAGATCGCTATCCAACTACATCTATGACTAGAAGTCCACCTTTGGGTTATCATTCGAACCCTGTCCAGTATTAAGTTGTAAGCAACAGATAACTGCTTTAAGCAAAGTGTGTAAGGTAAACAATCCATTTGTTCCATGAACAAGAGACCGTTGTTTTCTCCCTAGTGGCAACAACACATCTACAAACTTAGAGATTTCTGTCACTTCCCTTGATTAAATAGAGGCATGAACCCACTATTGAGCATAAATACCCCCTCTTGGATTCACTAGCAACTACTTGGGCAAGATAGCTACTAACAACGGAGAGCATGCAAGATCACAAACAAAACAGACATGATAGAATCAATAAGACAAAACCATTAATCAATCTAACATAGTAATCTCAATATCCATCGGATCCCCGAAAACACAACATGCATGATTACAAATAGATGAGATCTTGATCATGAACGGAGCTCACAAGATCTAGACATGAAAGCATAAAGGAGGAGATACAACCATCTAGCTACTACATGGACCCGTGGTCCAAGGTGGAACTACTCACGCTTCATACCGGAGGCTGGCATGATGAAGAAGAAGGCCTCCGGGATGATCTCTCCTTCGGCAGGGTGCTGGGAAGAGCTTTAGATCCCCCGATCTAGGGACAATGGTGGTGGTAGCTATAGATGGTTTCGTGGAATATTGATCGGGTCCTTATGGTTTAGGCATCGGGGGGATTCTTATAGGCGAAGTGGCGAGGCTGGGAGGTGGCCAGGGGGCCCACACCCTACCCAGGCGCGACCCAGGGTGGGCCCATGCCTGGGGGGGGGGGGTGCATCCGCCCTGTGGCGCCCCTCCGTCTCTCCTCTGGACTCCATGTTCTCCTCGGTGAAATATTGACTTTGGCTTTTGTCCCGTCCAATTCTGAGAATATTTCCTTACTAGCTTTTCTGGAACTAAAAACAACAGAAAACAGGCAACTGGCACTGTGGCAACTTGTTAATAGGTTAGTACCAGAAAACATATAAAAAGTACCTCAAAGTGTGGACAAAGCAAAGCAAAGTAGATACTAAACAAGCATGAAACATAAAAAATTATACATACGTTTCTGACGTATCAACCGGCGATAGGTTGGTGCATCATGGAATACAAAGGTTTGCAAGCCAACTCTATTGCAAAGCAAACTAAAGTCATCAGAGATACCGAGTTGGTTCAAAGTGACGAGGCAAGCCCACTTGGTTTCCTTGACTTCTCGGTTTTTGATCTTGTCAAAATGATCACGGTGAGATTCGTCGTTGAATCGAATCCCCATGCATTCCTGAGCTGTAGCCCGAGAAGAACTAGCTGCGGCAAGATCATGTGTCTAGATCCTCGTGTTCAACTTATAAAAACAAATATAAGAGACAAATATAATTTTTTTTGATCCAAATAGTCATTGCATAATCCTCATCATAGAACACTAAATAATCTCCTCAACATAGTAATATAGGCAAGATAATCATAGCAAATAGTTCAAAGCAAGTCTCACCCTAGATTGATAATGACTATATATCAGAGATGAATTTGCAAAAATTAATTGGAGGATCAAAGGAGAAACATACCATAGATCACTTGTGTGCGAGGAATTCGAACGGAATTGAGAAGGGGTGAAGATCCCTTGAGGTTTTGAGTGAGTTTGGAGGTAGAAGAGAGAAAAAGGATTGAGTTTTTGATGTTTTGGGTACCTCCTTGAGCATTTAAGTGGTCGGACGCAACTATACGGTAGGAACAAAGTGTTCCGGTCGTATAGTTGGTCTGACGGAAAAAAATTTAGGGTTTCTAGGGTTTCTTCCTGGTGGTTGTAACTATACAGCGACAACTATACGGCCGAAACTTTTGTTCCTGCCGTATAGTTGATCATCAAACCTTCTGAATCCTGGGATGAAAAATTGTCGATGGGTAACTTAACTATACAGTCGCAACTATACGGCGGGCATTTTTATTCCTGCCTTATAGTTGGTCATTGACCTTTCTATACACATCAAAAAAATTCTATTTCTTCGAGGATTACTTTTTATACTGAAACTTAGCGAAACACCTTGTTTTGATATAAAAATGACAAACTAAAATTTCGACCAACTATGGCATATGTAAAACAGTAAGTTTTAGTACCGCTGAATCTCTTCTTCTCACTAAAGTTTTCTAGCACTCTTTATTTATATAAAACTTAAACTAGAAATTTAACTCAAACCTTTATTTCACATGGGTTGCCTCCCATGCAACACTCTTTTATGGTCAATAGATTGACCTTGATATTGATCACTTAGGCCATATGAGTGTAACACCCACTCCAAAGTAATTGGCCTTCAAAGTGATGGTCTTCTTATCATCTTGCTTGGCTTTCTTTGTCCTAGGAAAATGAATAACAAAATGATCCCACGAAGGCAACTAGAGCTTCACATTCCCTTCATGCAAATTGTTTAAAGCTTTAATAGTTCTTAAGAAAGGACGGCCTAATATGATAGGAGCATTAGCATCTTTAGGAATGTCAAAAATAACAAAATCAATAAAGTCAGGACAGCCTTTAATGTATACTAAAGCATTTTCCTTAATGCCTACTGCTTTCTTATAAGTAGAATATGCTAGATGTAATTTTAGTTCGGTAATTTCAAAAGAGCCAAGATTTAACTTGTTAAAAAGACTCTTTGGAATTGTTGAAACACTTGCACCTAGATCACAGAGTGTAGCTATTTCATTAGTCCCAATTTTAATCTTAATGGTAGGCTCAAATATATCATCTAGCTTAACAGGTAATTTTTCAGCAATTTTCTTATATTCTTCTTCAATCTCACATACCTTTATTGCTACTTGATTAAAAGAGTGTTGATACATGGCTTCCTCATTTCCTTCACTTACCAGAATCTTTACATTCATCCTCTTTACAAGATCTTCAACTATGTACTTTGGTGAAGGGGCATTTCTATAATCAAGTTCTTTGGGTTCCTCCCTTTGGATCCTTATCATCTCTAGGTCTTCTACCGGATTGGGCTCATCTTTACCTACAAATTTAGCTAGAAGGAGAGTTTGACTCTCGGTTATCTTACCTATTTGTGCCTTAGAAATCCTTGTTCTTTCTTGGAGGGCCTGCAAATCATTTCTAAAACTAATAGCTTGGTTAGATAATTTACCAAGCATAGCATCATGATTCTTCGTACTTTTGACTAGAATATTATTTTGCTCATTTTGTGAGTTGATGAGTGCATATTTGCATCATGTTTTAGATTATTATTTTTCATTGTAGATGTAGGATTTTGGTATTTTACGGTGTTCGCACGAACTTTTTATGTTTATTTTCACCAGGATCAGATCAGATGATGGATCCAATGGGCACAATTCTTGGAGCAGTTGTGCTGGAGAGAAAAGGAGCCAAAAACTACGTATATCGTTTATTTGGGAAATATTAATAATACTAGAAGAAAACCCAAAGCGAGAAACAAAGAGAGAAGAGCTGATGACGAACTATACAAACGTCCGCTGTATAGTTGGCGCCGCCTCCGCCCCCTCAAATAGTTTTACCCCGTGCAACTGGTTCAGAGAGACGACATACAGAACATCCAGAAATCACCGAAACCTAACCTCCGTAAGGAATCTACATGGGGAACTTGCCTTAGGGATCCATCTTCGCCCTACGTAGATCTAGGAGGCCAAGGCATTGATCTCCATCTTCATTAACCACTTCATCTTCATCACCACCATCATATCCATCCATCCCATCTAGATCTTGTTGTAATTGTTGCACTAGTTGTGGATTTATACAAGTACTATTCATCGATAATCGTTTCCATTACCATTACCATGATGTTGTTTGCCTCCATGTCTAAGTAGATCATTAGTTCTTGGGGAGATGGAGAAACCCTAGCATGAGATTGAAATAAGATAAAGTTTATTATGATATTCATCATTGTGACCATGTGTTAGATTGTCTACATCTTGATGTTAGGAGAAGTCGACCTCTGCAATATTTACCTCTTGTGGGGACTTGATGTAGAAAACTACTTGTTGGTAGACGGAGGGATGTTAGCACTTACAGTGACTATAAAGCTGTTGGCACTCCTTATGTATCAACTTGGGAATCGAGGAAACTCGCAAAACAATATCCATGCAGTAGGATACGTCCTACGGGATTACGTCCCTTAATAGCGCAGTAATTTAATTGATGTTGATTGCAGTCTGCTATGGTTATGAGGATGATTTTAGCAGTGGTTGCTGCTTCTTTGTCCAAATACGGAGTTCCTACCATACATACATAGTTGAGATTGTTCATGATAAAAATCTTTACCTTAGTCCTTTATAATGCTAGTTGTGTATCCGCTAATCCCTGAGAACGCCTTTTTTCCACTGAAGTTTCAAATCTCTTTTTGTCACATCCCAAGATTTTCCAAATCTTGTAATGTGAAAAACAAATGAATAAAATAAAACTTTGTTGATTTTCAAGGTGAGAAGAAACTTTTTGAATTCAAATGGGAATCTTCAAACCTATTTTGATCAAGTTAAACCCTAAAGGGATTTAAAAAGATAAACATTTAGTAAAGGAGAAATAAAATATTTGGATTCACTATATTGAAATCTTTTAATAAAAGAGTTGATTTTAAATGAAAAGGATAGAAATAAAATAAGTATTATTTCTAAAAAGAGCCAAATTAAAACTTGGCCAAGCCTTTGAAATAAAATATTTCTATTTGAGAAAAATAGTAAAAGTTTTATTTAAATAAAGTAATAAGGATTTAATATCCAAGTTTTATAAATAAAGGTTTTACTATTCTAATTAACCATCAAAACTTATTTTTTTAATTCAAATAAGTTTTCCAAGTATTTTATATACTCAAATAAAACCTACTAATTTGGTTTTGTTATTTTAGATTTCAAAATGGAGTTTTGAACAAATCAAAATCTATTTTTGATTTAATAACAATGGTCTATTTATTTAATTAATAATGGACCCAAAAATAAAAATATTATTTTGATCTTTGGACTTTGGTTTATGTTGTTAAACAGAACCAAATTCAATTACAATGTTTGGTGAATGTTTGAATTGTTTTGAATGTTTGATTTGTTGTTTGAATTTCAAAACAGAAAACAGAATTGGAAAAAGAAAAACATTCAGGAAGAAAAAAAATAGAAATAGGCAGCAGCCCAGCCGGCCAGCCCAACAGGCCCAACAGCGAGCCCACTCCCACTCTCTCTCGCGAAACGTTTTCCTACTCCGCAACCCACCCACTCTGCGACTGACTGGTGGCCCCTCCTTCCCTCTCTTTTCCTCGCTGACGCCCGGACCCCACACAGCCAGCTCGTTCTCTTCTTCCTCGCGCAGACGACGCCGGCCGTTTCCTGCCGTTGATGCCGCGGTTAAATTCGCCTTAACGCCTTCGCCATTACTCGCCGCGACCACGCACGTTAAAGCGCCCACTCCTCCTCTCCATTTCCCCTCACGCGCCTCCCTCTCTCTGCCCCAGGCTGTCCTGAATCGAGCTCACAACGCCACTGCTCCGACCACCGTCCCCAGACGATTCCGGCAAACCCACGTCACCTATTGCCTCACCTAGCACACGAGCACACTCCCCACTCCCAGACGCTCCTCCCTGTACCGCCCATTCAATCACGGGCGCTCCAGAACATCGACAACCACTTCGACCGAGCGCCGCCGTGTCTGCTACTCTCTCCGACGACGTCTCCTGGTAAGTCTAGACCACCCCACGCCTTCTTGTTCATGCACGCGTCATCTCCTTGATCTTACGCGACTAACCATGCTTCTTGTTTACCCTCTCGTGACCCGTAGCACCGTCCTCGACCACGACCACGTGCAACCGTCGCCAGACCCAACTCCGGTGAGCGATTCCTCCTGTTCCCGTGCGCCCGTTGCCAAGACGACCCCAAGTTGAGCTTCGGCGTCGCCCTGCGATCATTGTAAGCATCTCCCCACCTTCCATTCCTTCCTGTATCGCCGGCACCGCCACCATCTGACCGTCACCGCCGCTAGCCACCGCCAGCGCCGCTACGTTTTGGTCAAATACATAGGAGCCGTTAGATCTGAATTGGACGCATCAGATTAGAATCAAGTCGAAGGGGTATCGTAGGATCAGAGCCGCACAGATCTCTTTTAATCCAACGGCCTGTATCTGTCGATCCACTCGAACCGGTACCGTCCAATAAGAAAGCGACGCGTGGCCAGACTTTGTTTAAAACAGAATTTGAAAACAAATTTGAGTTGCAAATTGAAACCCTTGTAACTTTTGATCCACACGTCCAAAAATTGCAAACTTTATATCGTTGGAATCAGTGGAACAAGCCCTAGTCAACCATGCCATTTGTTTAGTAAATAGTATCTGTTACATTGGTTGTTTTTACAGAAACATTTGTATGCTTGTTTAGATTAGAAAAATTGTTCAAAAATGTTTTTGAGGTTGAAATCTTTGCAAATTGGTTTGTGGTAAACTTACTGACCCTAGAAAGCAACCCATGGTTTTAAAAATGGATTTTGTGAAGTTTAGGAATAAAAACTTGATTTAGCCTTTTCTAGCCAAATAAAAATATTGATTTTGCTATGGAAATGACTTTGGAGTAAAAACTTTGAGAAAGTGATTTAGAGCAAACCTACTGACCCAAAACACCAAGTTTTGTGAATTAACAACTTATTTGGTGAACAACTTAAAGTTGTTGCTTCGATAAAAATATTTTCCACCACAAAAAATAATGAATGGATTTAAAAATGGTTTGAGAATAAAACCCTTTTTGCAAATGACTCTGCCACTTTGGAAAATGACCACTTTGAACCTTGTAAAGTTTAGAGCCTAGTAGAAACCATCCTTGCAAATAAAACTATCCCTTGCATGCTTACATGCATGACTTAGATCCCATTGTTTATGTGTGTGAATTGTTTGATTGATTATTGTTTTGGAATGCTAGTTGATATTGTGTTTGCTTGATTGATTGTAGTGAAGTTAGAAAAGTGTGAGACTAGCAAGATCAAGGAGTGAACCAACATTCCCTACCAAAAGAAAGGCAAGTGACACTATCATCTAAAGTCCTACTATTTTCATTATACTTAGTGGATTTTGAAACATGCATGAAAAAGAATTTTCTATACTTATGCTATGCTAAATCCTAATAGGATACCCTATACATTCCTTAGTGAAAACAATGTAGTTGTTACATGCTTAGCCATGCCATATTTTGAAAAGAGTTACATGTTGAGATTTTATGAGGTTGAGAAAAGGACTTGTGTTTTTATATAATAAAACAAGGACTCAATGAGCCACCTGGGTGGACAAGGATACTTTGAGTTTTGGAGAAGGTGGCAACAAAAGGAACCATGTCTATGGCAATCTCTTTGTGTTGTGCTCCAAAGGAAACCACCCAGGAAACTTAGAGATTGAACATGTTTCTCCAATTGTGGCTTTCGTGTGCAACCACATGCTATTTATGGCTCTGGCTTAGTCAACTACATTGGGAAGACCCATGCATTGTCTTCAGGTTACTGGACATGAGGACCTGGAATCCTACATGGGTACTAAAGACAAGCTAGCAATGGTGTATGGGAGGACCCTCTGGAAAGACTTCGTCACATTCTCAATCTTCCAGTACTCCATCTTGGTGAGTACTAATCCAGTGGCCACTGGTGGCAACAAGATGGGATTGTGACATGTGGGTAAAGTGTGCAACTTCTGCAGAAGATAATAAAATCTAAGTACTTAGCCGTGTCCCCGGTTATGGACAATACTGAGCAACTAAAGTTTGAAGCTATGGGAGATCTCGACATTCCAATTTCTAAAAATAAAACTTTCTAAGTGACAACAAAAGACTTGATGCACTTGGGGTTACCAAGGAGCTCAAGAGATTTTGATAAAACTTGATGCACTTGGGGGTACCAAGGAACTCAAGAGATTTTTGACAAGGACTTGAATACTTGGGGATACCAAGGAGTTCAAGGGATTTTGATAAAGAGATTTGACAAAGGAAACAAAACCATTTGAAAAGATAGGGTAAATTATTGCTTTCTGCAAATGAGCCTAAAACCCTACTTAGCCAAATATGCATGTAATGATAGGATCCACTTATATTCAACATAGTAGTGAAATTTGCCAATACAATTCAAATGTATTGACCCTTGTAGCTGTAACTTGTAATGTTGCAGGTTTGATTGATTTTAGTGAAGATTGATTGATTAGGATTACAAAGTCTACAACCAACATCTGCCTGTGGCACTTTGAAGATGAAGGACCCTATGCTTATAGTTATTCCGCTGCAATGTATTGTAATAGCCAAATGAGCTATGTAAGATGTAATAAAATTTTGTTATTCCTGGTTATAAAGTTATATTATGACCTTTGTTTCTTGATATTACATCTTAACTGTGGATGCTAGCTATTGATCCAGGGACTAACATTGTAAACACAGGGGACTCCACCTTATATCATTTAAAGGTTGGGACACTCCCTCTACACTTTTACATAGGCGATACTTATTTTCTGTAGTCAGTTTTATTTACTTTACGCATATACCAAAAACCCCAAAACACCTTTTTACACATTATTCGCATTTTAGCTTGTCACTTAGAACTTTATTTAGCAATTCTATTTTTAGTATTTACTTCAAGAATTCTTAGACTTCAGACTCCCGCTCCCTGTGGGATCGATATCTTTATTTTGAAACTAGCTACATCTGATCTATGCACTTGCAGTCATCAAGCTATTTTATGGCGCTGTTGCCGGGGAGCTAAGCGCTGTAGGTCTTTTAGTTTTTGCTTATTTACTTTAGTTTTATTAAGTTTTGTTTTGAGTTACGGGTTTCCACCAACATGATGGAGTTTGAGCATATGACTAGTGCCAACCCACTCAACTACTTTGGGAAGCCCTATGGTATTTATAAAAGAGATAACTCCAACTAGAAGACAAGGGGTTTGAAATAAAACCTCTACTGCTTGGTATTTGACACAAGAAGCAATTTACTGGAGATGAAGAAGATCCTAATCCATATGAGCATATTGCATGTTTCAAAGATATATGTGGCATGTTCCAATTAACGGGTTATACCGCCGATGAGGTAAGGGTTAAACTTTTTAGTCAAACTTTGACAAGTACAGCTCTCTCATGGTATAGATCTCTACCATTAGAAGCCACTACTACTTGGGATAATTTAGCTTGCGAATTCCTACCTAAATATTACCATTATCAAAATCTTTTGGAATTAGGCGTCTTATAATGACTTGGAAGAACCGTCCCAATGAAGGACTAGTAAGAGCTTATATAAGATTTAAAGATTTGCTTAGACAATGTCCTCATCATGATTTACCTGAATGGTATTTATTGCATATATTTTATGGCGGTTTAATTGAACCTAATAAAATTGAACTAGACTCTTGCACGAGAGGAGCTTTTATGGATTTTCCTATAACTAAAGCTTGGGATTTACTTAATAGAATTCGCGATCATGGAGTTTCATGGAATTTTGGTCTAGGAAGTGAAGGAGGCACCGAAATAGATCATGAATGTTTTAATGACTATAATAAAAAGGGCCATGTTAATGAATTGTCTAAAGAGCTTTATTTAGATTTAGATCTTGTGTTGCGAGTTGTTAAAGCTTTTACAGAACACATCTAAGCTCCAAAGGAAGGTTCAGTCAAGTTTGATCCACCACCTGAACCTAAGAAGAAAAGAGAAGTTAAAACAAAATTAGCTTCCCTAGAACCAATGTATGAGATACCTTTCCCTAACACTCCACAAAAGCATATTTTGGAATATGAACAGGTCAAAGCAATACATGAGGTGAAAGAAAAGGAAAGTGTGCCAATAATTGAAGAACATCTAGATGAAACCAAAGATGAAGAGGTAACCAAGGAAGCAATCATGGCTATGTATGCACATTGTAACATAGTTGAAATTGATGAAGAGACTTCTATATTGGTTGAAGGTAAAATTAAGGTAAAATATGTGGGTAAGCCTATTCTTCCCTGCATATTTAAAGAAACCTCGCATTACGGTTTATGTGATCTTGGCATCGAAGTTAATGTTATATATTATGGTTTTTATCTAAAAATAAAAGAAGAGATAACACCGGCTATAATAGAAAATACTGATATGACAATCTTGTTAGCCAATAAAAATATTAGAATTCCAATGGGAGTAGTTGAAGATGCAGTTATCACAATTAATAATAAACATTTCCTTATCGATTTTGTAGTTGTTGATATGCCAATTGACACTCTTTTCCCAATTATATTTGGAAGAAACTTTTTGAGTGATATAGGTGCCACAGTTGATTTCAAAAAGGAGATTGTATCCCTTAAGCTTGGGAAAGCGGAAAAAGAATTCCACTTTTCCAAATTTAAAGGCACACCTCTATTCATAAAACAAGAAGAGAAGGCGAAAACTATTGAAGAAATGGCAGCTCTTTTCTTAAATAATCAAGATGAAGAAAGAAATGAAGACCCAAATTGTGGAGAAATAATTATGGAGGATAGAACTCTAGAAGAATTAGAAAATGAATTTGATTCATTTCTCAATGAAGAACCTCCAACTGATGATGCTTTTGAAGAGCCAGAAAAGAGAGGGGATGAAGAATTACCACCCCTAGAATTAAAAACTCTACCGGATAATCTTAAGTATAGAGTTTTAGATGATACTAATAAATTCCCTATTATTATTAGTGCTAAACTTTTAGGGGAAGAAGAACAACTTATGAAGGTACTAAAGGAGCACCGCAAGGCCTTTGGGTACTCAATGGATGACTTGAAGGGTATTAGTCCCATGATAGCCTCCCATCGGATATTCATGGAGGAAGGTGCTAAACCAGTTGCAGAATTTAATAGAAGCCTGAAGCCTAAAATGATGGAATTAGTAAGAAAAGAAATAGTATGCCTACTTGATACATGTATAATCTATCCTATAAAAGAAAGTGAGTGGGTAAGTCATGTTCATTGTGTTCCTAAGAAAGGTGGCTTTACTGTTGTTCCTAATGAAAACAATGAATTGATACCTACTAGAACTGTTGTTGGACATAGGATGTGCATAGATTTTAGAAAATTGAATAAGGAGACTAGGAAAGATCACTATCCTTTACCGTTCATAGATCAAACCTTAGAGAGGTTAGCAAACCACACTCATTTTTGCTACTTGGGCGGATACTCTGGTTTTTCCCAAATAGTTGTCCATCCTAAAGACCAACTTAATACAACTTTCATTAGTCCTTATGGTTTACATGCTTATTGACGTATGCCTTTTGGTCTATGTAATGCTCCAGCTACTTTTGAAAGATGCATGAGTACTATATTTGCAGATTTTATAGAATGGATAATGGAAGTATTTATGGATGATTTTTCTGTCTATGAAACTTTGTTTACTAGTTGCTTGGAAAATCTTGATAGAATTTTGCAGCATTGCGAAGAAACGAATCTTGTCTTGAATTGGGAGAAGTGCCATTTTATGGTCAAAGAAGGCATAGTCCTCGGACATAAAGTATCAAGTAAAGGTATTGAAGAAGATAGGGCTAAAGTTGAAGCAATAGAAAGAATGCCACTACCAAGGGACATAAAAGGTATAAGAAGTTTTCTTGGTCATGAAGGATTTTATAGAAGATTCATTAGGAATTTTTCTAGAATTTCTAAACCTTTGACTAATCTATTGCAAAAAGGATTGAGCTTCAATTTTGATGATAAGTGTCTTATTGCCTTTGATAAACTTAAATATGCTTTATCTCGTCTCCCATCATTAAACCACCTATATGGGATATGACTTTTGATTTAATATGTGAATCTAGTGATGATGCTGTAGGAGTAACTTTAGGACAACACATAGGTCGCAGATTTAATATTATACATCATGCTAGTAGAACTCTCAATAGTGCTCAAAATAATTATCCTAAGGAAGAAAGAGAACTCTTTGCTGTATTTTTCTCATGTGATAACTTTTGTTCTTATATTGTTGATGCAAAAGTAAGAGTTCATACGGATCATGATGGTTTAAAAGAACTCCTTGAGAGGAAGTTTCATAAGCCAAGACTGATCCGTTGGATCCTTTTACTTCAAGAATTTGAGTTGCAGATTATGCAGAGACATGAAGCAAAGGTAGTAGATGCATCATCTATATTTACCCAGCAAGACATCGATCTTATTATTATATGAACTAAGGGCAAATCCTCCCAAGAAGAAGAAGTCCTTGTTGTTGGAAGAGCTTGTCACTCCCAACTAAATAAAAGGTAAGTGGAAGGTAAGTTTTCTAACTCTAATAAGTGCTTTGTTTTCACAGTTTCTACTATTAAATTTTTCTGCCTTTGAATTCCTTTTGTTTTTCTAAAGTTTTGAGGGGTTTCTGTAACTATACGGCCGGAGAAAAATCTCCCGCCATATAGTTGGTCGTTAAACGTTCTGTATCCCTTTTGCAAAATAATTTTCGGGTGCTATAACTATACGGGCACAACTATACGGCCAGAGAAAACTCTCCCGCCATATAGTTGGTCGTTAAACTTCTGTACCCCTTCGCATAAAAATTACTCGAGGTGCGGTATCTATATGACCGCAACTATATGGCCGGATAAAATTCTCCCGCCATATAGTTGGTCGTTAAAGCTTCAGTACCCTCGACCCGTTCTTCGTTTTTATGATAAAAAAACGTTTTTTGTTGGTTCTTAGTCGGTAATATAACCTACTTGGGCTAGGAATATTTGGAAGTACCTTCTCGGAACCAACTATACTGTCGGAACTATATGGGCCACGACCGTATAGTTGGTCGTTACGACGCAGGACTCCTCCAAATCCGCGATTTTTTTCTAGTCGGTTTGGATTGTTTTCTTGGATGACAATTTGGTTTTTCTCGCGAGTTTTACTGACCTCTGACCCCTCTTATATACTTCCCTATTGTGCCTCTCTCTCTAATCACAATCACTAGGAACAAATGTACCTCTTGTTCATACAAGAGAACACACATCATAGAGCCATCAAGATCAAGAGGCCAAGGGGAGGAGTTCCTATGGAGATTGGAAGCAATAGGTAGCAAGTGTAACATCCCAAAAATATTGAACAAGGTTATCAAATTCCAATCACCAAAATTAGGGTTAACAAAAACTTTTGTTAATTAAACTCATTATGAATGCATGTGTGTATTTGATGATTGTATGAATGCATGAATTGACTTGTGTGATTGTTGTGAATAGCAAGGAATGGTTTAAAGATGAAAACAACATCATCTAAATGAAATCCAAGCAGAAACAAATCAAGAGAAATTAAAAAACAAACAAAATAAGCAAATGGTCATTTTGCCATTCTTGCTCACTAGACCACTTTGAGTGTTTCTAGTCTAAGATTTCAAACAGAAACATTTCCATTTCTTCTCACCCCTTGCTAGACCAAGTAAAAGTGAACCCAAGCCCACCTTTCAAACTCACAGAAACATTTGGCAACTTGATTCAAATGACAATTCAAAATTGAATCTAATTCAGATGTGAAGATCACCAATTCTCAAAAACCAACCAAACCAGTTCACCTTGACCTTTCCAACTAACCAGAGACTACCTAGTATGTGACTAGTAGACCCACCAAGTTTGAACAAAAAATTCAAATTCAAATCTCTTTCCTCCATTTCATCAAACACCTTGCAAATAGAAATAAAACAAAACACAAAACACTATAGTGAGCAGTGATTTGGCCAACCTTGTTCCCTCTCTAGCTCACAACACCCTCTTAGTAGATCATCTAGCTCATTTAACAAGCTTTAGCTCACTGTAAACTGGGCAAGGTCATCAATGGTGAGCATGCCCGAGCTCAACTTGCCACCCCATTGTCAACAGTAGGCTAGGAGAAGCTCTAGCTTCGCCAACCTTGTCTGAGACACTAACCACCGTCCACCGCTACACCCTGTCCAACGCCAAAGCAATGCCAGCCCCTGGACCACTCAGCCTGAGTGTGCCCAGCTTCTCTGGGAGCATGCCGAGAGCGTTCCAGAGCGCTGCACGCGACACGCGAGCACAGACCGTGCGCCTCCCTCGCCGCTTGCGTGCGTGATCACCACCCTCCCAGGAATCGTTAGGACATGCCCGTTCGTCGTCGCGTGACCAGGAGAGCCCGTGCACCATTAAAACTTTCGTCGGACCCGCCTAGAGCACCACAGTGTTTTGACCAACTCGCACCGCCCCACGCCTCGCAACCTTGTCGTTGAGCTTTGCCAGGAAGAACAACATCGTCCCCTACTGTCGCCCATGCCTTTCGCTCGCTGTGCCGACAACCACAACAAGCTCAGCCCGCGCCTTTCGGTCCCCTCGCTTCACTATAAATAGAGGCCACCCCCGTTCCATTTGAGCACAGCATCACACTCCCCTCTCTCTCAGAACCACCCCACCTCATCCTCGGAGCAAGGCGAGCAGCAGGTCACCGGAATTTCGCCGGAGTCTGCCGCGGAGGAGGAGAAGAGGAGCTGTCGATTGGAGCCGCCCCATTAAGAGGCACCGATACCAGGAGGTTCACCATCGTCGACTTCGTCGTTCACCCCCATCGCCGACCCTCGCCTGAGCCCCGATGAGCCTCACATGACCCCCACTGGCTGCGCTAGGGTTTAGTCTCACCGGCGTTGCCTGACAGAGATGATAAGTCACAACTGTTCGATCAGATGTTGATCGTGTGGTTTAGATTGGCCCGTACCCCTTCGCACCCCCCTATCTCGCTGACTAGTGGGGATAACCACTTAAACTCACCCGCGTGTGTGCTTTGCACCGTGGGTCGGACCAGTTAACATCCCGCGCAACCAAGTTAGTTTGAATTTAGATTTTCTAATTTAGTTCAAACTTAGTTCTGTATCTAGATTCAAAAATCAACCTAGCTCGATTTACTGAACCAAATTGCATGAAACCAATTTTTGTAGAAAGGTACTGGAATTCTTAATCCAAGCCCGTTAGATTCAAATCAATTGGAATTGTAAATCACCTATAGTAAAAATAACAAGGCAGAAGCTTGTCTGCATTCAAACATTTTTCAAAATTCAACTACAAAATCTTATGAGTTGAGTCCAAATCTAAAAAATCACATTTAAGAAGACCTTTCTGAATATATAAAAATATCTAGGTTTACTTGCAGAAATAATGGTCAAGCAATAAAAGAATGCCCCATAGGCATTTCTAATCACTTTAATTAATTAAAATAAAAAGGTTAAACCTTATTAAATTGTGACACCACTTTAAATCACATTTCCCACTACTGAAATATGTGGTGATTACATGTGTCCACATGATCCCATATTTTAGTTGGAGAATATTAAATCTTAAGTAGTTTTCAATGAGTAGAAATTAATTTTCTAAAATAAAATAATCAAAACCTTGCCTTAATGTTTGTAATGTTTGTGATGATGCTAGATCATCTACTGAAAACCTTGGTGTGATAAATAGAAGTAGTTAAGTGTTGTTTGGTGATTGTGTACCTCGTATTTATTTATAGACGCTAGTACCGACCAATGATACGAGGAGGAAGGAGACTACTATGAGGAAGAAACCGAGGAAAACTTCAACCACTGCTCTGCACAAGGCAAGATACTGACTATGCAAGCTAAAACTAACAGGATAACTATGCAAATTAGATGCCTTGTACATATGTGATTATACCCCTTTGATTATACCCAATCCTAGTTTTATTTGCAATCTTAGTTATTTTATTTCTTTATCAAAAGCTCTTTAGTTTGGTTTACTTACTGACTTGTAGATTCTAGAAAGATGCTAAAGGTAGCATAAAGAGCATAAAACATGACCTAAGTTAGATAAATCTTGATGTCACCCTGAGGCATGAGATTGAACTTAGATCCCTCACACTTTTTTACCACCACTCATTAGTGTTTATCCCCCACTTGTAGATGCTAGTGCTAAGCATAAAACTTGATCACTTTAGATGGGATTACTTGGTGAAAATGGTTATGAAAATCTTAGAATGATGAGTCATTCTACTGAAATGTTTTGACATGTGTTCTTGAACACGAGATGATTTTGATGATGAAAATGTTGAGGCATGAGCCTTAGCCCTTTATAAAACTGATGGTTGTCTGGATGCGATACCATTCCAATTTTACCATACAACCATAATACCCGAAATTTGGGTAGGGCTTGACTGGAAATTTATATACCTTAGTATGGGTTCCCTTGCGACCAAGGTTTGAGCTGAGGCTACCTTGTGAAGATTGTCCACCTGTGCAGTTTCCAAGATGGCAGTTGGTCATGGTTGGGAGGCCAAAACTCACAGGAGAGGTGCCTATACTAGGGTTTTGTAATTGAAAGGTTATGATTGATTATCCGCATACTGAGTATGGTGAATTCAGGATTGTTCCTGACTGATGTATCAAATATTGTGGTGAAAGTGTACCACCTCTACATAGTGTCAAACTGTAGTGACCTCGGATCGATATGGATCCTAAGTCCCTGTGATTAACATGCTAGTCCCTGGATCAATAGCTAGCACTCACAGTCGATGAAATATCATGTAAAACACAAAGTCTTTATTACATGGAGAATCCAGAGTATGAATTTATTACAAAATTTGCTTAGCATAAGGCTAGCTCAAATAACAACGGAAACACAAAAGCAGCTTGAGTCCATCAATGCCCCAGGCTTGTCGAGTGTAGACCCGCGATCCCTACGCACCTTTCAATCTTCGGATTCTGCACATAAGACGTGCAGCCAACAAGTTGGGTCAATACTTTGAATGTATTGGCAAATAACACCAAGGAGAGAAAAGACTATCTCTACATGCAAGGATAGATTAGGCTATAGAGTTCATTTGCTCAAAGCTGGTTTTCTTAAGTAGAGAGAAGAAGAGAGGATTGTCCTACTTTGTAAACATTTGCTTAGATAAAAATAAGGTCGAGTGGCACACGAGGATATTACGCACCAAGTGTCCAAACAACCAATCACTTCGATATTACGCACCAAGTGACACTTGGATATTACACACCAAGTTCCCCAAAATCCCACCCATTGGCGATATTACTCACGCCTTGGGGTTTTTAAAACTTTGTTTTAGAAAAGATAGAGGAAGATCCTTCAGAGGCTCCATCCTTTAGACGCTCATTGTTGTTCTGTTACCGTGAACACGGCTGATCGATCAGATTGCAATACTCTCGAGAGTTTGTGCACTTTAACCACAATCCACGATCAAGTCCTTTTACAGACAAGACCATGGCGAGGCTTTCCCTTAGTAGCCTCTCTACCTTCTGGATCCAACCGTGCCAAGAACCTCCAAATTTTGGTACCCAGGTGAGGTTTCCCACTAAGTACTAGGCCAAGACAGAGCCCATAATGTATTGTGGTTGCACTGGAAGCTTCTGAATTCTGAAACATGGCAGACTTCTTTGATTCCTGGGCGGCCGTCCTCCACCAAAATCTCACTCGTTGTCCCGACAACCATTCCGCCCAGAAGAAAACTTAGTTTTATTTTGAAGTGGATTTGAGAAGAAAAGTTTGCTCTAGAGAGCCTTTATACTTAGAAAATTCTTTGTCTTTCAAACCCCCCAACGGTACTTTGTATATATAGCATAGCAAGCAATACTTAGCAAAAACATGGGTAACCTATTAGGAGTGGAAAAATCCTAAGTATAGAGCTACTCATGGCATACTAAAAAAATCATCGCACTTGCAAAATAATACTAAGGAAAACTCTACTAGAACATCCTACACATGCATACTACAGAATTTTGAAGACCACATTCATAGAATCAAAACTGGGACAAAAGTTATGAACAAGTGGTGTAACTTGCCTTGATCCGAGCAGCACTCTACACAATAGCACTCCTTAGCGCACTCTGAACAATCTAACGAATCACAAACATAGATCTGATCACAACTTGCTCAAAACATATCACAGAGGAAATCATGCATGCATGCACATGGTATTTTATGCAAGGTTGGTTCTTCTAAAAAGAACATGGTAGCAAGATTGTGTTGCAATAGTGTAAGGGTGTCACTAGGATTGATTTCCCAAAGGTTTAGATCTAATTGAGTCACTAAAACAATTCCTAGGGTTAAAAGGAGATCAAACCATCTAGTTAGCCCCAAACTAGATCTAATGATCTTAAGCAAGGTTTTATAATTTTGTCCAGTAGTCATTGTGGAAACAAAGTTATTGCAACAAGAATCAATTAAAATAGAATTTTGATTATTTTTCTATAGAATAAAACTCTAATCTAATGATTAAAATTTACACCTAAAACATTACTGTAAACTTGGAATATTATTGCAGATCTGGATTCTACATAAAATTAGGAATCCAACGGTATATTATAAGCTAAATTTGGCCAAATATTTGGTTTTATATGATTTTCGCATTAATTAACTCAATCTGCAAAAATCAAACTAAACTAGCCTAACCCTAACTCAAAACGCGCCAAGTGGCAGCGTCTGGTTGGTCCAGCTGGAGTGACGCGGCGCGCACACGGCTGCTGGCGCGGCTTTGCCACGCGGCAGAGCGGCATTGGCTGGTACCCCTTCGCCCCTCCTTCTAATCTGGCCCGCACATCTACTATCGGACGGCCGAGGGCGGCTTTACTAACCTGTGGCGGCGGCGGCGTCCCGGCGGCCCTGGTGACCTTGGACGATGACGAGGACGGCCCCTGGTGCGCGCGGCGATGGCGAATCCCCCAACGGTCTCAGCGCGGTCACTCTCCTCCTCAATCTCCCAGCGTCGGCCGTTCCTCCTCTGGGACCCGACGGCTCCGGCGAGCAATTACCGGTGGCCTCCTGCGATTCCGAAGAAACGGATTAGATGGGCGGGTAGGGTAGGTCGGGGTGAGAAGGATGGAAGGTGTAGCAGGGTTCGAGGTGCCCTAGAGAGTCGCCAACCTCGAGCTCCGACGGCGGTTGCTCCGGCGAGATAGGAAAGCTACGAAAGCGGCGCTAGGGTTTGAGAAAAACGAGGGCAGCGAGGGGAGCCGATGCAGCGGTATAAGAGGGAAGGATTTCGTGTCGTAGAGGGAACGGATTCGATCAGAGGACGGATAATCGCGCGGATTTGAATCAGAACCGTGTTCTTCAGGGACTCCGGCTGGAGGTGGGGGATGACAGCATGGCCCCACCTGTCGGTGGTAGCAGCGGGATTGGCAGAGCGGGCCGG
Organism: Avena sativa; assembly: GCA_916181665.1. NCBI lineage: Eukaryota > Viridiplantae > Streptophyta > Magnoliopsida > Poales > Poaceae > Avena > Avena sativa. Next base: position 210,973,620 of record OV702280.1, on the reverse strand, counting down.
TGCTGGGCTGCGGCGGCTGGCGCGGGCAAGCTGGCTGTCGCGTGGGCGCGGGTGGGCTGGCGCTGCGGCCCAGTTAGGTAGGTTGCCCACTTTTTTTTTCCTTTTTAACAATTTCCAATTTCTGATTTAGCAAAACCTAAATAACTTTTGCAAACTAAGTCCAAACTTGATGAAAATTGTTTCTAAATTTTTATAAAATTAAGGTGGTCAACATAGGGCCTTGGTTTGATGTTTCACAAAGTTTTTAGAAGGGTCAAGCTTGTTTACAACAATAATTCCTACATAAAGGAAATATTTAATAGGGTTTTGATAAGTTTAGGGGTTAGGATTTTGTTGTAAAAATTCATTTGTAAGATGCAATGATGCAAGGATGATGCATGCTTCTAGTAACATCATAATATAAAATCTGGGATGTTACAAACCTACCCCCCTTAAGAAGAATCTTGTCCCCGAGATTCGGGTTGGCTAGCAAATAGGTGTGGGTGTTCTGCCTTCAAGTCTTCTTCACGCTCCCACGTAGCTTCTTCCTCGGAGTGGTGGTTCCATTGTACCTTGCAGAATCTTATAGTCTTGGTGCGGGTAATCCTCTCGGCTGTTTCCAGTATTTTGATGGGTTTTTCCTCATAGGTAAGGTCATTTTCCAATTGAACCTCATCTAGGGGAACGGTGTCTCTTAACGGTGTTTCGGCCATCTCCGGGTGACACTTCTTTAGTTGCGACACATGGAACACATCATGAACAGTCAGTCCTTCCGGTAGCTCCAACTGATATGCAACTTCTCCTCTACGGGCCAGAACCTTATATGGTCCTATGAATCGTGGGGCTAACTTGCCCTTGATTCCGAACCTCTTAACTCCTCGTAGGGGTGAAACTTGGAGATACGCACGGTCCCCTATTTCATAAGCCACATCTCTGCGCTTGGAATCAGCGTAACTCTTCTGTCGAGATTGGGCTATCTTTAGCCTATCCTGAATCTGTCGTACCTTTTCTTCGGCATCCTTTATCAATTCAGGTCCAAAAAGACTGCGTTCACTAACTCCATTCCATAGTAGCGGAGTCCTACACTTTCTGCCATATAGAACTTCAAACGGAGCCATCTTGATACTTGTCTGGTAGCTGTTGTTGTATGAGAATTCAGCATACGGCAGGTTATCGTCCCAACTAGACCCATAGTCTAGCGCGCAAGATCTCAACATATCTTCCAAAATTTGATTCACCCTTTCTGTTTGGCCATCTGTCTGAGGGTGGAAGGCAGTACTGAATTCTAGTCGGGTCCCAAGAGACTCATGAAGTTGTCGCCAAAACTTTGAAGTAAACTGGGTGCCTCTGTCTGACACAATTCCCTTGGGAACACCATGTAGGCTTACAATCCTTGACATGTATATCTTAGCAAGCTTAGCACTTGTATATGTGGTCTTTACGGGGATGAAGTGAGCCACCTTGGTGAAGTGGTCCACCACTACCCAGATAGAATCGAATCCAGAACGAGTCCGGGGCAACCCCATGATGAAATCCATGCCTACCTTGTCCCATTTCCAGTCGGGTATAGGTAGTGGTTGGAGTAGTCCTGCCGGTTTCTGATGCTCGGCTTTAACTCTATTGCATACATCACACAGAGAAATATACTCTACAATATCTCACTTTAGGTTATTCCACCAGAATTTATCCTTCACATCCATGTACATATTCATGTTACCTGGATGAATTGAGTATGGAGAATCATGAGCTTCTTGTAAAATCATCTTACTGATTTCGGGGTCATTGGGAACGCACAAACGCTTCCCATACCAGAGGGTTCCTTGTTCATCCAGACGAAATTCTTTAGTCTTTCCTTCACTTATCCTGATTCTTATTTCTTCCAACTCTTTATCTCCCTTCTGTGCTTCCTTGATTCTCTCTTGGAAGGTGGAAACTATTTCCATAGTCGCTACGTGCCCTTTCGGAACTATCTCTAGCCTGAGATCCCTGAATTGTTTGCATAAATCCTCTGGAAGTTCCCCTGCGGTAAGTCCATTTACATACACCTTACGACTTAAGGCATCAGCCACCACGTTTGCCTTTCCGGGATGGTACTGTAAATCCAAGTCATAATCCTTAATTAGCTCAAGACATCTTCTTTGTCTCATATTCAACTCCTTTTGGGTGAATATGTACTTCAAACTCTTGTGATCTGTGAACACATCACAATGTTTGCCCATGAGGTAGTGTCTCCATACCTTGAGTGCATGAACCACAGACGCAAGTTCCAAATCATGTGTGGGGTAGTTGTGTTCGTGGTTCTTAAGTTTCCGGGAGGCATAGGATACCACTTTCCCATCCTGCATCAATACACTTCCAAGTCCTTGTCGAGAAGCGTCACAATAGACTTGAAAATCCTTATGGATATCAGGCAGACACAGAACTGGCACCGTTACAAGGCGTTTCTTCAACTCTTGGAAACTTGCTTCACACGCCTCGGTCCATAGGAATTTCTTTTCCTTCTTCAATAGTTCTGTCATGGGTTTTTCTATTTTGGAAAAGTTTTCAATGAACCTCCGGTAATATCCTGCGAGGCCCAGGAAACTCCTAATATCTCCCACATTCTTGGGTGACTCCCATTCCGTCACGGAAGCTACCTTACTAAGATCTACGGCAACTCCTTTTGCTGACACAACATGACCAAGGAATCCCACTTCCTTTAACCAGAACTCGCACTTGCTGAATTTGGCATACAACTTGTGTTCTCTTAGTTTCTCCATAATAAGGCGCAGATGTTTCTCATGTTCCTTCTCATACTTAGAGTATATGAGTATATCATCTATGAATACCACGATAAACTTGTCCAAATATTCCATGAACACCTTGTTCATCATGGTCATGAAGTATGCTGGGGCATTGGTTAGGCCAAAAGACATCACGGTGTACTCATACAATCCGTATCTTGTGGTGAATGCTGTTTTGGGCACATCCTGTTCTCAAATCTTCAGCTGAAAATAGCCTGATCGCAGATCGATCTTTGAGAACACACTGGCTCCTTTTAACTGGTCAAACAGGTCATTGATGTTGGGTAGAGGATACTTATTCTTGATTGTCACCTCATTCAACGAGCGGTAGTCCACAACCAGCCTCTTGGTTTTATCCTTCTTTTCCACAAATAGGACAGGCGCTCCCCAAGATGACGCGCTGGGTTGGATGAATCCCTTGTCCAATTGTTCCCTAAGCTGTTTCTTGAGTTCCTTTAACTCGTCCACATCCATCTTGTATGGTCTCTTAGCTATCGGCCCCGTGCCTGGCATCAAGTCAATGAGGAACTCGATATCACGGTCGGGAGGCATTCCTGGTAGTTCCTCCGGGAAGACATCTGGGTATTCCTTTATAATAGGTACCTCCTCCAAGCTAATCCTCTTAAGGGAGTTTACCATGGCTTCCTTAAGTGCAAAATTTGACTTGATACGAATTCTCTTCCCTTCCGGTGTTGTGAGCGTGACAGTTCTCTTGGCACAATCTATGACTCCCTCATATTCGGTCATCCAATTCATGCCCAAGATTATGTCTAATCCTTGTGATTCTAGAACTACTAGACTTGTGGGAAAGATGTGTGTCCCAATCCTTAGTTCTAGTCCCCGGCAACCGGAGTTTGCCACTATTTCTCCCCCAGGAGAACTTACCCTTAGAGGAAAGTTTATAGTCTCCGTTGGTATCTTGCCTCTATCCACAAATACCCTTGATATGAATGAATGCGATGCACCAGTATCAAAAAGAACAACTACGGGAATAGAATTGAGTTTGAACTTACCAATCACAGAGTCTGGCGCATCACAAGCATCCTCCATAGAAACATGATTTACCGTGGCTTTGACAAACGGATTTGGCTTCTTCCCGTTTCCATTGCCATGGTTGTGTCCATTTCCATTCCCATTGCCATTGCCATTCTTCTTCTCGGGGCAAGAGGTTGCATAGTGTCGTGTCCTGTTGCACTTAAAGCATGTCACCTCACTGAGATCCTTTCCATTGCTGCCATTCCCATTGCGGTTCTTATGCCCATTGTGTTTGTGGCCGCCATCGTTTTGACCGTTATGGTTGTGGCCATTATTGTTATAAGGTGGCGGCGAGGAATTGCGCTGCTTCTGGTATGGAACAGAGTGTTTGTGAGGGTTAGATTTCCTCATGCGGTTTTCTATGCTCTTCCTCTTTGACTCAACCACAATGGCTCTGTCCAGGAGTTCCTGAAAGTTGTCAAATTTCTGAGCCACAAGCTGAATGGATATCTCATCATTGAGCCCTCTTAAGAACTCCTCCTGTCTCTTGGCATCAGTGGAAACATCATCGGGTGCATAACGGGCTAGCTTATTGAAAAGCTCACCATACTCGGTGACAGAACGGTGCAGCTGGTGTAGGTCGCGAAACTCGCGCCTCTTCAGAGTCATGACACCAACAACCACATGATGAGTGCGAAAAGCTAACTCAAACTGATCCCAAGTGATAGCATCAACATCCGGGTGGGTGACTTGGTAATTATCCCACCATTCTGCAGCAGGTCCTTCAAGCTGGTGTGCGGCATAACGCACCCTGTCGGCTCTGACAGCTTGCACGGTGTCTAGCTTCTTGATCGTACGCAGCCAGTCATCAGTGATGATTGGTTCAGTGCTGCTAGTGAAGGTAGGTGGGTTCAGCCTCAAAAACCGAGTCAAGCAATCCTGTTGAGGTGGTGGCGGAGGTGGTGGTGGTGACGGGTTGTTGTTGTTGTTTTGCATGTTCTGAGTGAGTAGTTGGATCAGCTGGTTCTGAGTGGCCAAAAGTTGTGCTATTTCTGGAGGGATTTCGGAGTTCGCGCGTCTTGGCGGCATCTGTGGGGTTTAAGAGAATAGTTAAGAAATAGACAGAAAGACTAAGTAGTAAACTCCTACCCTTATGAAAACACACCAAGCACTCAGGGAACATAAGACATAACAACACAGCTTAACACAGAAAACAACCAAGTTCAACTAAACCAAACTTGTCTTGGTATTTATTACAATCGCGAATAACGTTCTACTATAGGATTAAAGGTGGTCCAAATACTACACATCTACCACGCCTTCCTCTTCCTCATCCTCGAACGAGTAGCCTTCCTGCTCTAAGGTTGTCTTGTACAACTCCATCTCCTTCGTGGTGGCTTCAAGCTTCTCTTGGAGGTTCTTGATTTCATCTTGCAGCTTCTTGGTGGTGGCTTCTATCTGCTCCTGAAGTCCCTCCTTCTCGCTTTGTAGCTCCTCCACTAGGCTTGACTTCTTCGCGGTTTCAAGTTGCTTTGCCAAGTCCCTCTTGGAAGCACGCACATCATTGATTATCTTGCAAAGGCCTTCAGTTTGCACTTCAGCTCCATCAATTTGCTGTTTGAGTTCCCTAATTCGCTTGTTTTTATTTATCACTCTCTTCTCTTGGTTAGCGAACTTCTTCTCTTGGTCCTGGAATTTTATCTCTTGGAACTTCATTGCCTCCTCCTACTGCTTGATCATTTCTTCCTTATCCTTGATGAGGGCGCATAGCTCGTCATTCTTCAACATCTCGAGGAAGGTAACCTTTTCAAGGTCATGGATGTGGCACTCCAAGTCTTGGTATTGTGTTCTTCGGCGCTTGGTAGAAGTTCTTTCCTCAAAGGTTAACTCCATGGGAATTCCTTCCTCATCTCGTCTTCCAAAGAGGCCGCCGCAGTGTCCTTGGAGAGCTTCATGATGACGTCCACATTGGCGACCAATGAGTTGCTACAAGCTAATGCTAAGGGCCTTCTCCTTGGAATCTCTAACAATGTGGATTGCTATGTCTTCCTCCGGGTTCTTGCCTCGCTCTTTTCCTGGCTGGATGACCTTGACTCCCCAACAGCCGTCCTTGTGGAGTTTCTTCATTGTGCTCCCCTGGATTGTTGGGAGAGGAAGGTCCAAACGTGTGAGTAGATCCATGAGGCATCCACCAAAGCGAAGGGGCTCGATGTCCGCGACGGTGTCGTAGAGGAAGCTTGTCATCTTTAAGTTAGAAGAATGAAGGTTAGATACTTAAACAAGTAGAGGAAAGCAGATACTATAAGTGCGGAAAATAACTTAGTAGAAAAGCAAGTAAGGCGCAAAAGTTAGCGGTGGTTCCAATCCTAGGGTCACGTCCTACAGGCAACGATGTGCGCTGATACCATATGTAGTGACCTCGGATCGATAAGGATCCTAAGTCCCTGTGATTAACATGCTAGTCCCTGGATCAATAGCTAGCACTCACAGTCAATGAGATATCATGTAAAACACAAAGTCTTTATTACACGGAGAATCCAGAGTATGAATTTATTACAAAATTTGCTTAGCATAAGGCTAGCTCAAATAACAGCGGAAACACAAAAGCAGCTTGAGTCCATCAACGCCCCAGGCTTGTCGAGTGTAGACCCGCGATCCCTACACACCTTTCAATCTGCGGATTCTGCACATAAGACGTGTAGCCAACAAGTTGGGTCAATACTTTGAATGTATTGGAAAATTACACCAAGGAGAGAAAAGACTATCTCTAGATGCAAGGCTAGATTAGGCTGTAGAGTTCATTTGCTCAAAGCTGGTTTTCTTAAGTAGAGAGAAGAAGAGAGGATTGTCCTACTTTGTAAACATTTGCTTAGATAAAAATAAGGTCGAGTGGCACACGAGGATATTACGCACCAAGTGTCCAAACAACCAATCACTTGGATATTACGCACCAAGTGACACTTGGATATTACACACCAAGTTCCCCAAAATCCCACCCATTGGCGATATTACTCACGCCTTGGGGTTTTTAAAACTTTGTTTTAGAAAAGATAGAGGAAGATCCTTCAGAGGCTCCATCCTTCAGACGCTCATTGTTGTTCTGTTACTGTGAACACGGCTGATCGATCAGATTGCAATACTCTCGAGAGTTTGTGCACTTTACCCACAATCCACGATCAAGTCCTTTTACAGAAAAGACCATGGCGAGGCTTTCCCTTAGTAGCCCCTCTACCTTCTGGAGCCAACCATGCCAAGAACCTCCAAATGTTGGTACCCAGGTGAGGTTTCCCACTAAGTACTAGGCCAAGACAGAGCCCATAAAGTATTGTGGTTGCACTGGAAGCTTCTGAATTCTGAAACATGGCAGACTTTTTGATTCCTGGGCGGCCGTCCTCCACCAAAATCTCATTCATTGTCCCGACAACCATTCCGCCCAGAAGAAAACTTAGTTTTATTTTGAAGTGGATTTGAGAAGAAAAGTTTGCTCTAGAGAGCCTTTATACTTAGAAAATTCTTTGTCTTTCGAACCCCCCAACGGTACTTTGTATATATAGCATAGCAAGCAATACTTAGCAAAAACAGGGGTAACCTATTAGGAGTGGAAAAATCTTAAGTATAGACCTACTCATGGCATACTAAAAAAATCATCGCACTTGCAAAATAATACTAAGGAAAACTCTACTAGAACATCCTACACATGCATACTACAGAATTTTGAAGACCACATGCATAGAATCAAAACTGGGACAAAAGTTATGAACAAGTGGTGTAACTTGCCTTGATCAAAACGAGGATGGCCCCTGGTGCGCGCGGCGATGGCGAATCCCCCAACGGTCTCAGCGCGGTCACTCTCCTCCTCAATCTCCCAGCGTCGACCGTTCCTCCTCTCGGACCCGACGGCTCCGGCGAGCAATTACCGGTGGCCTCCTGCGATTCCGAAGAAACAGATTAGATGGGCGGGTAGGGAAGGTCGGGCCGAGAAGGATGGAATGTGTAGCAGGGTTCGAGGTGCCCTGGAGAGTCGCCAACCTCGAGCTCCGACGGCGGTTGCTCCAGCGAGATCGGAAAGCTGCGAAAGCGGCGCTAGGGTTTGAGAAAAACGAGGGCAGCGAGGGGAGCCGATGCAGCGGTATAAGAGGGAAGGATTTCGTGTCGTAGAGGGCACGTATTCGATCAGAGGACGGATAATCGCACGGATTTGAATCAGAACCATGTTCTTCAGGGACTCTGGCTGGAGCTGGGGGATGACGGCATGGCCCCACCTATCGGTGGTAGAAGCGGGATTGGCAGAGCGGGCCGGTGCTGGGTTGCGGCGGCTGGCGCGGGCAAGCTGGCTGTCGCGTGGGCGCGGGTGGGCTGGCGCTGCGGCCCAGTTAGGTAGGTTGCCCACTTTTTTTTCCTTTTTAACAATTTCCAATTTCTGATTTAGAAAACCTAAATAACTTTTGCAAACTAAGTCCAAACGTGATGAAAATTGTTTCTAAATTTTTATAAAATTAAGGTGGTCAACATAGGGCCTTGGTTTGATGTTTCACAAAGTTTTTAGAAGGGTCAAGCTTGTTTACAACAATAATGCCTACATAAAGGAAATCTTTAATAGGGTTTTGATAAGTTTAGGGGTTAGGATTTTGTTGTAAAAATTCATTTGTAAGATGGAATGATGCAAGGATGATGCATGCTTCTAGTAACATCATAATATAAAATCTGGGATGTTACACAAACTATTCGAATAGCCGCGTTTGCGGTTATGGACAGTTGGAGTGGCCATATTGTTCCATCGTCAGATGTTTTCAAAATGACTTGTGAAATGATTCATGACTTTGACTTGACCACAACGAGGTTGTGTTATGAAACTCAAGTTCCCACTTAGGTGTTACAAAACTCCCAACTAGCTTTCTTTGCTTCTAAACTCAGTAGAGATAAATATGGATTTTTGCAAAACAACCTAAAGACTAGTACTCCCTACTCAAAACCCCTTCACTTGTTAGTATTATTTTGCGAGTACTTAAAGAGTACTCATGGCTTTCTCCCTGACTATTCCCGTGCCAAACTATGAAGAGTACTATCAGGAGGATGGACCGCAGGAAGGTTACGACAACTAGGATCATCACCCATCGTCAGCATTGCCTGTGACCATGAAGATGTAGCTTCTCCCATGCTACCGTTATCATTACGTTATTCTGCTGCTTGATTGTATTAAGACTGGATCATGAGATCCTTTATTTGTTGTAAGACCTTATGTATGGTTTGTAATGGATGATATACTGTGATATCCAATTTGTTATGTCTTGCAAAAATGGTAATCCTGGGATTGCGATGTATAGCATAACAGACATCTGGGATTAAAAATCCGGGTGTTGACAAGTTGGTATCAAAGCCATCCTTACCATAGGAGACCCTAGTTTAGAATGGACGTTTGAATCAAAAACTTAGTTTCAAAACCAAGGAAGTGAGTATCTATGAAAACTTATTCTCATTCTTACCACTTAGATTCTTTCATAAAATTCATGTTCCTAAAAATTCTTGCAAACTTACCTAAAATTTGACACACTTGATCACTCTACTAACTTACTCATCCTATATTCTTATTGATGGACGTGAAGTATAGCAAGTTCTATCAGTTGGGGAATGGAGGAGACCTCATCTTTGAGCGTGACTTGGACTAGCTTTCGGAACTTCTGGAGCATCCGCACCCTGAGTTCTTCGGAGCTCAGCTCAACGATCAAGAAGGAGAGGAATTGCAATGGTTGATTGTTGCAAGTCTCCGAGGAAAGATTGAAGCCCCCACCTCAGAGGGAATTCAGTTCACCATTAGAGAGAATAACTGGCTAGATGGACTTGCCAGGGCCATGCAGGAAGCTCTTGCCCGTCTGTGTGGGCAGAGTATCAATCATATCAAGGATACCCGCTTTGAGTTCTATCCAAGGCGTGATGTTATGGGACAGCCACTAGAGGCACCATATCACCCTGAGATGAAGAACCAAGTGGACCACCTTAGCTTCATGATGTATGACCAGCAGAAGGAGTTGGAAAATGCCCGCACCTACGCCAACCACAACTACGACATCGTAGCCAAGAAGGGCCAGACCATCGCCATGCTAGTGAAGGATCGCAAGTCTCGTCGCCGTCAGCTTGACAAGAAGGAGCGCATCATTGCTCGTCTTCGCCATAAGATCACAGACTTGGAGGAGACCATCCATGAGAGATACATGCAGCTTGAGGAGAGGGAGAATGCAGGGGGAAGACCTTCGTGGAGACCCCTACTGCTATCTCAGTGATGATGACGACTTTCTGGAGGATCAAGCCATGGACTTCTTCACCGATGAGGATGACTTCACCTTCATTGATGATGATGATGAGGATGATGAGGACACCGATTCCAAGGATTAGTAGCACTTGAGCACTAGCGTTAGTGAGTTGTATCTGGTCCCACTGTATCGTAGTTTCACAGAATGGTTCTTAAAACCATCTGTTTTTCCTTGTTGTGGTGTGTGTTGTATTGTGTGAATGAATGAATGAATGAAAAGCAAGTTGCTAGAAAATTCTGAGTCAAACTTTGAAAACTTTTCAAAAACAAAACCCTGAACCTTAGAATTTTCCCTCTTTTCTCATGACCTATCTCAATCTTCAGATGCCTCGCGGAGGAAGCAATTCATCCCCGGAGCCAATGTGTCAAATTTTGCAAATGTTGGTTTCTGACCGCGAAGCTGAAAGAGCCGAACGTCAAGCCAACTTAGCCACCCTTCAACACATAGCTCAGATGGCCAACAACAACCAAGGTCATGGAAACCAGGACAACCATGGATCCAAGCTCAAAAACTTTCAGAACACCAATCCACCCATCTTTACTATGTCGGAAGAGCCCCTAGATGGCGATGGTTGGCTGCAGACCATGAAGAATAACTTAGAAGTCACTGGAGTAGAGGCTAATGAGAAAGTATTGTTTGCCACCCACTATCTGTCCGGAGATGCAAGAGCATGGTGGAACAGAGTTCACGTCATGAATGGAGGACAAATGATGACTTGGGATGAATTCAAGATCAAGTTCAGCAGAACCCATGTGCCCCCGGGTTTGATCAAGAGGATGAGAGATGAATTCAGAGCACTGAAGCAAGGGAGGATGATAGTAGTTGAGTACCGTGACAATTTTTTGTCATTGGCTAGGTATGCACCGGATGAGATTGACACTAAAGCTAAGAAGAAGGAGAGATTCTTGAATTGTCTGCATGATGAGATGCAGACAGTGTTGGTCAACATTTCATTTGCTGATATTGAAGCCTTAGTGGATTCTGCCATTCAGATGGAAGGCAAGATCAACCAAGCTAATGAGAACCGCAAGCGTCGCATGATGCATCAATCAGGAACCCATCATACCCCAAAGTATCACCCCAACCCATCTCCAGCATTTGCCCCAAGAACCAATAGACCCCCGATGAATCGTCCGACCTATACCAACCGTGGAAACCCAAGGCCCGGAGGAAACCACAACAACAACCCCGACAACCCCAGCAATTTGAGTCGTGCACCGCCCAAAGTCAATAACCCCACCAACAACACCAATACTGCCCCAAGGACTAGAAGAAATGTTGTGCCTGTTGCAGGAAAGGACAAGTCCCAAGTGACTTGTTATGAATGTGGAACCAAGGGTCACTATTCAAATGAGTGCCCCAAGAAGATTGCCTCCACCCCCAATGCAAATGACCCAGCTCAGCAGCAGTGTCGTGTTCAGCCTGGAAGAAGATTTTCCCCAGGGAACTCGCTCAACCGCAACGGCAGTCTGTTTCTCATGCATGCTGAAGAAGCCCAAGAAGCGCCAGATGTCGTGATGGGTATGTTTTCTGTTAACTCAGTACATGCAAGAGTGTTGTTTGATTCTGGAGCATCACACTTGTTTGTTATCGAAGAATTTGTATGCACTAGTAATATTCAACCAACAAAACTGAAGCATGTTATGATAGTTCAAATACATGACTCAACCACCAAAGCTAGACAAATTTGCAAGGCCGTACCTATCCGAATCCATGGCATAGATTTTTATGCTAATCTAATAGTACTCGGAACTAAAGGTTTGGAAGTAGTACTATGAATGGATTGGATGTTGAAACATAAAGGATTAATCGACTATGCCAAGAAAGCCATAACCATGACCAGTACAGCCGAAATATCAGTAGAGCATGTATCTGAAACCTTGCCCCGTCAATTCAAGTGCAACAAGAGTATATCCCAACCAACCATTGACCAAGTCAGAGTAGTCTGTGAATACCCCGATGTATTTCCAAATGTTTTGCCCGGTATGCCCCAAGATCGGGATATCGAGTTTATCATTGAACTAATCCCTGGAACCGGACCCATAGCCCAGAGACCATATAGTATGAACCCATCTGAATTAGTGGAACTGAAGAAGCAACTGGATGCTATGCTAGAGATAGGATTGATTCAACCAAGTGCGTCGCCATGGAGATCACCTGTCTTGTTTGTGGACAAGAAAGATGGAGGTAACCGTTTGGGTACGGATTATCAGAAGTTAAATGATGTCACCATTAAGAACAAGTACCCATTGCCGAAGATAGAAGACCTGTTTGACTGGTTCCAAAGTGTTTTCTAAGGTTGATCTTAGAACTGGTTATCATCAACTCAAGATTCGCGCAGATGATATTCCAAAGACTGCCTTTACCACCAGATATGGACTGTATGAGTACACTGTCATGTCTTTTGGATTAACCAATGCCCCCACTTATTTCATGAACCTCATGAATAAGATTTTTATGGACTTCCTGGATAAGTTTGTCATTGTTTTCATCGATGACATTCTGATATATTCCAAATCATAAGAAGAACATGAGCTACACCTGAGGACCATCCTTGGAACCCTTAGGGAGCATCATTTGTATGCCAACTTTAGCAAGTGTGAATTCTGGTTACAGGAAGTAGGATTCCTCGGACATATCGTATCAACCGAAGGAATTGTCGTTGACCCTGCAAAGTTGAAAGATGTTGAAGATTGGCAAGCCCCAACCACTCAAACCCAAGTTCGTGCATTTCTCGGATTAGCGGGATATTACCGCAAGTTCATAGAAGGATTCTCGAGTTTCACAAGACCCATGACTCAATTGTTGAAGAAGGATAAGGAGTTTGAATGGACAGACAAATGTGAAGCGAGTTTTCAAGAACTCAAGAAGAGATTGATTTCAGCCCCAATCTTGATCATGCTGGATATCACAAAGCCCTTTGATGTGTATTGTGACGCATCCAAGATTGGTCTCAGATATGTTCTAATGCAAGAGGGCAAAGTTATATCTTATCTATCCCGACAACTGAAGCAACATGAGCAAAATTATCCTACCCATGACCTTGAACTAGCAGTTGTAGTTCTAGCCCTGAAGACATGGAGGCATTATCTTATGGGAAACCGTTGTGAAATTTATTCGGATCACAAGAGCCTGAAATACATTTTCACTCAAAAGGAGCTGAATATGAGGCAGAGAAGATGGATAGATCTAATCAAGGACTATGATTTGGACATCCACTATCACCCTGGTAAATCCATGTGGTAGAAGATGCCCTTAGTAGATTACCGTGCCGCTTGAACTCCATGATTCTAAAGGAGCAACCAAGTTTGCACAAGGAGATGGAAGATTTTAGAATGGAACTAGTAAGTGAAGGATTTTTGGCTAGCATAGAACTTCAACCCACTTTGATCAATAAGATCAAGGAGGCGCAGAAAGGAAATGCTAGTATCGACGGAATCAAACATCGTATCGGTACAGGAAAAGTACCCGGATTCACCGAAGATGAAGAAGGAGTTCTGTGGTACAAAGGACGTATCTGTGTGCCAGTAGATTCAGAATTGAAGCAAGCTATTTTGAAAGAAGTTCATGATACTCTTTATTCTACCCACCCTAGAGGAACGAAGATGTATCAGGATTTGAAGGAGCAATTTTGGTGGCATAAGATGAAGAGAGAAATTGGAATCTACATAGCCAAGTGTGATATTTGTCAGAGAGTCAAGGCGGGACATCAGATACCAGTAGGATTGTTGCAACCATTACAGATTCCAGAATGGAAGTGGGATTCAGTTGGAATGGAGTTTATCACCGGATTGCCTACCTCTAGTAGGGGAAATGACTATATTTGGGTCATAGTTGATAGATTGTCCAAAGTCGCTCGTTTCTTACCAGTCAAGACCACTTACCTCTAGTTGTACATTGCTAGAATAGTCAGTTTGCATGGAGTCTCCAATAACATTGTATCAGATCGAGGAACTCAGTTTACCTTGAGATTTTTGGAAGAAAGTCCAAGAAGGATTAGGAACCAGACTGGATTTCAGCACCGTGTATCACCCTCAAACCGATGGATAAACGGAGCAAGTAAACCAAATACTCGAAGATATGTTGAGAGCCTGTGTGCTAGAGTATGGATCTAAATGGGAAGATTGTCTGCCTTTCGTAGAATTTTCTTACAACAACAGTTCTCAAGCCAGCTTGAAAATGGCCCCATTTGAATTCATGTACGGAAGGAAGTGCCGTACCCCTTTGAATTGGTCGGAAGTAGGAGAGAGTCAGATTTTCGGACCCGACATCCTACGAGAAGCCGAAGATAAAGTTCACAAGATCCGTGAGCACCTCAAGACTGCCCAATCCAGATAGAAGAGTTATGCCGACAAGAGACGTCGAGACCTTGCCTTCAATATCGGAGATTTTGTGTATCTCAAAGTGTTGCCTTTGAAGGGAATGCAACGTTTCCAACTCAAAGGAAAGTAATCCCCTAGATATATCAGACCCTTCAAGATTCTGAATCGTCGAGGATAAGTATCCTATCAACTAGAACTGCCAGAGGAGATGTCTGCAGTGCATAATGTGTTCCATATATCGTTACTTCGCAAATGCCTAGAAGTCCCGGAGAAGACTGAAGTTTTCAAGAATATTGATCACCGTACCATCGAGATTAACGATGACCTGACATATCCTGAAGTACCCATCCGTATTTTGGAGGAAGCTTTCAGGACCACCAGGACCTGGAGTATCAAGTTTCTCAAGATCCAATGGAGTAACCACACCGAAGAAGAAGCTACCTAGGAGCGAGAAGATTACATCAAGACGGAGTTTCCCAACCTCTTTAAATCCTAGTTTTCTTTTTCTTATTTCTCAAATCTTGGGACAAGATTTTGTTTAAGGAGGGAAGATTTGTAACATCCCAAAAACATTGAACAAGGTATCAAATTCCAATCACCAAAATTAGGGTTAACAAAAACTTTTGTTAATTAAACTCATTATGAATGCATGTGTGTATTTGATGATTGTATGAATGCATGAATGGACTTGTGTGATTGTTGTGAATAGCAAGGATGGTTTAAAGATGAAAACAACATCATCTAAATCAAATCCAAGCAGAAACAAATCAAGAGGAAGTAAAAAACAAACAAAATAAGCAAATGGTCATTTTTGCAAATCTTGCTCACTATACCACTTTGAGTGTTTCTATTCCAAGATTTCAAACAGAAACATTTCCATTTCTTTTCACCCCTTGCTAGACCAAGTAAAAGTGAACCCAAGCCCACATTTCAAACTCACAGAAACATTTGGAAACTTGATTCAAATGACAATTCAAAATTGAATCTAGTTCATTTGTGAAGATCACCAATTCTCAAAAACCAACCAAACCAGTTCACCTTGACCTTTCCAACTAACCAAAGACTACCTAGTATATGACTAGTACACCCACCAAGTTTGAACCAAAAATTCAAATTAAAATCTCTTTCGGCCATTTCATCAAACACCTTGCAAATATAAATAAAACAAAACACACAACACTATAGTGAGCAGTGATTTGGCCAACCTTGTTCCCTCTCTAACTCACAGCACCCTCTTAGTAGATCATCTAGCTCATTTAACAAGCTTTATCTCACTGTAAATTGGGCAAGGTCATCAATGGTGAGCATGCCCAAGATCAACTTGCGATCCCATTGTCGACAGCAAGCTAGGAGAAGCTCTAGCCTCGCCAACCTTGTCTGGGACACTGACCACCGTCCACCGCCACCCCCTGTCCAACGCGAAAGCAATGCCAGCCCCTGGACCACTCAGCCCGAGCGTGCCGAGAGCGCGCCAGAGCGCCGCACGCGACACGCGAGCACAGACCGTGCGCCGCCCTTGCCGCTTGCGTGCGTGATCACCACCCTCCCAGGAACCGCCACGACATGCCCGTTCGTCACCGCGCGACCAGGAGAGCTCATGCGCCATTAAAACTTCCGTCGGACCCTCCCAGAGCACCGCAACGTACCGACCAACTCGCATCGCCCCAAGCCTCGCAACCATGCCGTTGAGCTTTGCCAGGGAGCACAACACCGTCCCCTACCATCGCCCATGACTTTCGCTCACTGTGCCGATTACCACGACGAGCTCAGCTCGTGCCCTTCGGTCCCCTCGCTGCACTATAAATAGTGGCCACCCCCGTTCAATTTGAGCACACCATCACACTCCCCTCTCTCTTAGAACCACCCTACCTCATCCTCGGATCAAGGCGAGCAGCAGGTCGCCGGAATTTCGCCGGAGTCTGCCGCGGAGGAGGAGAAGAGGACCTGTCGATTGGAGCCGTCCTAAGAGGAGCCACCGGTACCAGAAGGTTCGCCGTCGTCGACTTTGTCATTCGCCCCCATCGCCGACCCTCGCCTGAGCCCCGGTGAGCCTCACACGACCCCCACGCCGTCGTCGGAGACGATAAGTCACATCCGTTCGATTAGATGTTGATCATGTGGTTTAGATTGCCCCGTACCCCTTCGCACCCCCTGTCTCGCTGATAGGTGGGGACAACCACTTAAACTCACCCGCGCGTGCGTTGTGCACCGTGGGTCGGCCCAGTTAACATCCCGCGCAACCCAGTTAGTTTGAATTTAGATTTTCTAATTTAGTTCAAACTTAGTTATGTACCTAGATTCAAAAATCAACCCAGCTCGATTCCTAAACCAAATTGCATGAAACCTCTTTTTTAGAAAGTTACTAGAATTCTTAATCCAAGCCTGTTAGATTCAAATCAATTGGAATTGTAAATCACCTATAGTAAAAATAACAAGACAGGAGCTTTTCTGCATTCAAACATTTTTCAAAATTCAACCACAAAAGCTTTAGTGTTGATTCCAACTCTCAAAAATCACATTTAACAAGACCTTTATGAATATATAAAAATATCTAGGTTTACTTGCAGAAATAATGGTCAAGCAATAAAAAGAATGCCCCATAGGAATTTCTAGTCACTTTAATTAATTAAAATAAAAAGGTTAAACCTTATTAAATTGTGACACCACTTTAAATCACATTCCCAAGTACTGAAATATGTGGTGATGACATGTGTCCACATGATCCCATATTTTAGTTGGAGAATATTAAATATTAAGTAGTTTTCAATGAGTAGAAATTACTTTTCTAAAATAAAATAGTCAAAACCTTGCCTTAATGTTTGTAATGTTTGTGATGATGCTAGATCATCTAGTGAAAACCTTGGTGTGATAAATAGAAGTAGTTAAGTATTGTTTGGTGATTGTGTACCTCGTATTTATTTATAGACGCTAGTACCGACCAAGGAAACGAGGAGGAAGGAGACTACTACGAGGAAGAAACCGAGGAGAACTTCAACCACTGCTCTGCACAAGGCAAGCTACTGACTATGCAATCTAAAACTTGCAGGATAACTATGCAAATTAGATGCCTTAGGCATATGTGATTATACCCCTTTGATTATACCAATCCTAGTTTTAATTGCAAGCTTAGTTATTTTATTTCTTTATCAAAAGATTTTTAGTTTGGTTTACTTAGTGACTTGTAGATTCTAGAAAGATGCTAAAGGTAGCATAAAGAGCATAAAACTTGACCTAAGTTAGATAAATCTTGATGTCATCCTGAGGCATGAGATTGAACTTAGATCCCTCACACTTGTTTACCACTCCTCATTAGTGTTTATCCCCCACTTGTAGATGCTAGTGCTAAGCATAAAACTTGATCACTTTAGATGGGATTACTTGGTGAAAATGGTTATGAAAACCATAGAATGATGAGTCATTCTACTGAAATGTTTTGACATGTGTTCTTGAACACCAGATGATTTTGATGATGAAAATGTTGAGGCATGAGCCTTAGCCCTTTATAAAACTGATGGTTGTCTGGTGGCGATACCATTCCAATTTTACCGTACAACCACAATACCCGAAATTTGGGTAGGGCTTGACTGGAAATTTATATACCTTAGTATGGGTTCCCTTGCGGCCAAGGTTTGAGTTGAGGCTACCTTGTGAAGATTGTCCACCTATGCAGTACCCAAGATGGCACTTGGTCATGGTTGGGAGGCCAAACTCATAGGACAGGTGCCTATACTAGGGTGTGTAATTGAAAGGTTAGGATTGATTATCCGCATACTGAGTATGGTGAATTCAGGATTGTTCCTGAGGGATGTATCGAATATTGTGGTGAAAGTGTACCACCTCTGTAGAGTGCAAACTATTCGAATAGCCGCGTCAGTGGTTATAGACAGTTGGAGTGGCCATACTGTTCCGTCGTCGGATGTTTTCAAAATTACTTGTGAAATGATTCATGACTTTGACTTGACCACAACGAGGTTGTGTTATGAAACTCAAGTTCCCACTTAGGTGTTACGAAACTCTCAACTAGCTTTCTTTGCTTCTGAACTCAGTAGAGATAAATCTAGATTTTTGCAAAAAAAACCTAGAGCCTAGTACTCCCTACCCAAAACCCCTTCACTTGTTAGTATTAGTTTGCGAGTACTTAAAGAGTGCTCATGGATTTGTTCCTGGCTATTCCCGTGGCCAGACTATGAAGAGGACTATCAGGAGGATGGACCGCAGGAAGGTTACGACAACTAGGATCATCTCCCATCGTCAGCATTGCATGTGACCATGAAGATGGAGCTTTGCCCACGCCACCGTTATCATTACGTTATTCCACTGCTTGATTGTATTAAGGCTGGATCATGAGATCCTTTATTTGTTGTAAGACCTTATGTATGGTTTGTAATGGATGATGTAATATGATATCCAATCTGTTATGTCTCGCAAAAATGGTAATCCTGGGATTGCGATGTATGGCATAACAGGCATCTAGGATTTAAAATCCGGGTGTTGACAGCAAGGCAAGGAGATCAAGACTACCTCTTTAGAGTTCTTTGACGAGGACAAAGAACGCTAGAAGAAGGAGTTGAAGGCCCTCGAGTTGAAGATTGAAGAAATAAACAAGGAGGCATCAGGGACACCTAGGCATCTTTGGTGGCTGCATGTTTATCTTGATAAACTCGATGAAGATATCAAGCAAACCACTGAAGCAGGTTTCACTATGAGTCTCAAGGCAATACAAACCCTCCAAAGCAATAATGAAATCATTAAAGAACAAGTGAAAGTGATGGAGAAGAATAACCTTCTCTACAAGCCACACATTAAAGAGCTGGAGGCCATCAATCAATCCCTCCTTCTCAGGCTGGCCCATGAGGAGAAGATACCACGTGCCATGGCGCCACAGTGACCTTAAAAAAGCACGGTATCAAATAATCGCAAGGGATTATTTTATCCCGCCTGGCTTGATTCCAAGCTTGGGGAGATCTTTAAGACCTTGTAATCTATCTTACACGTTTTTATTTCTATTCTAGTTTTGCTTTAGTTCGAGCTCATAAATAAAGTTTGCATCATTAGATTCCCTTCAGGAATAGTTGATCCATCTTATGAAATTCTGAGTTTATTATAATATATGGAGCATTATTGAGTTTGAGTTTGTCCTATTGGATATATGAATGACCTGAGTATGATTTTACTTGCACTTGATGATAGCAATAGGAGTCTTCCACACCATTGGTATTAATGGAATATATAAAGATAGTTTGATCAATATGTTGTAGGTAATTGGTTTGATTTACAAAAGGAGAAACTATCTAATTAATTAAGATGAAAAATAAAAACCTTGAACAAACGAGAAAATATAAGTGCTATCAAAAAGAGTGAGAACAAGTTTGAGGTAGAATACTCAAGTTATAAAAATGCTTCATATATGTTTGGAATTTGATAATTGAGATCGTTAAACTTTGAAATTCCTACATGAAGTGGAGTATATGGCTAGCTCCTTTGCACACCACTTAAACAAAAGTGTGAGCACAAATATATATATAAAAATAAGAAAAAGAAAGATGAAGAAAAAGAGCGAATGTGCAAACAGCAAATAGGCATATACCACTATATGGTAGTGAGACAAAGAGACGTTTGAGATTTTTGAATCCCAAGTGAATATGTTAATCCGAAAAACACTTGGGACTACCTCACTAACTCATTCGGTTGAACTGAATACTTTTACATCATGTTGAGAATAATATTTTATGAACTATTAATTGCTAAGGTGTGAAATCCTGCTAATATTATTCAGATGGTTTGAGTAAGGTACCGTTCATGAACTCATTTATATGTATCCTTTATGATAAAAACATGCTGCAACTACCTCATTTATTTTATCGACTCAGCTTCATAAAGCTAAACTTGCTCGGGACGAGCAAGAGTCTAAGCTTAGGGAAGTTGATGAGTGCATATTTGCATCATGTTTTAGATTATTATTTTGCATTGTAGATGTAGGATTTTGGTATTTTACGGTGTTCGCACGCACTTTTTATGTTTATTTTCACCAGGATCATATCAGATGATGGATCCAATGGGCACAATTCTTGGACCAGTTGTACGGGAGAAAAAGGAGCCAAAAACTACGTAAATCGCTTATTTGGGAAATATTAATAATACCAGAAGAAAACCCAAAGCGAGAAACAAAGACAGAAGAGTTGACAACCAACTATACGGGCGGCCGTCGTATAGTCGATGCCGTATAGTTGGCGCCTCCTCCGCCTCCTTAAATAGTTTCACCCCATGCAATTGGTTCGGAGAGACGACATACAGAACACCCAGAAATCATCGAAACCTAACCTCCGGAAGGCATCTACAGGGGAACTTGCCCTAGGGATCCATCTTCGCCCTACGTAGATCTAGGAGGCCAAGGCATTGATCTCCACCTTCATCAACCACTTCATCTTCATCACCACCATCATCTCCATCCATCCCATCTAGATCTTGTTATAATTCTTGCACTAGTTGTGGATTTATACAAGTACTATTCATTAATAATCGTTTTCATTACCATTAGCATGATGCTGTTTGTCTCCATGTCTGAGTAGATCATTAGTTCTTGGGGAGATGGAGAAACCCTAGCATGAGATTGAAATAAGATAAAGTTTATTATGATATTCATCGCTGTGACCATGTGTTAGATTCTCTACATGTTGATGTTGGGAGAAGTCGACCTCTCCAATATTTTCCTTTTGTGGGGACTTGATGTAGGGAACTACTTGTTGGTAGACGGAGGGATGTTAGCACTTATAGTGACGATAAAGCGGTTGGCACTCCTTACGTATCAACTTGGGAAATTGAGGAAATTCACAAAACACTATCCATGCCATGGGATACATCCCGTGGAATTACGTCCCTTAATAGCGCAGTAATTCAATTAATGTTGATTGTTGTCTCTGTGGTTATGAGGATGATTTGAGCAGTGGTTGCTACCTCTTTGTCCAAATACGGAGTTCCTCCCACACATACATAGTTGAGAATGTTCATGATAATAATCTTTACGTTAGTCCTTTATAATGCTAGTGTTGCATCCGCTAATCCCTGAGAACGCCTTTTCCTACTAAAGTTTCAAATACCTTTTGCATACACGATACTTATTTGTTATAGTCAGTTTTATTTACTTTACGCATTGTTATACTATACCAAAAACCAAAAAACACCTTTTTACACACTATTCTCATTTTAGCTTGTCACTTAGAACTTTATTTAGCAATTCTATTTTTATTATTTACTTTATGAATTCTTAGACTCCTGCTCCCTATGGGATCGATATCTTTATTTCAAAATTAGCTACCTCCGATCTGTGCACTTGCAGTCATCATGATTCCATAAAAGCTTTAAGATTTTCTTGGAGACTAGTATTACTTAATGCCATATTATTATTAGAATTACCTGCCGGACTAGAATAATGTTTCTGAAAATTTGGATTATAATTCTTATTCCAAGCAGGGTTATAATCATTACGAGCTATGAAGTCTACTTCTTCAATAGTTGGTTCGGGAGTAGCTCTAAACCGGGGTTTCCTTACCTTTAACGGCTAATATGAGCTCATCCAACTTAGCATTGAGTTCTTCATTCTCTTGAGGTGTGACGGAGTTCACCTTCTTTGTGTTTGATCTTTCCACATGCCATTGGGAATGGTTGTCTTGCATGTTGTCTAACATCTGCTTTGCTTCGGTAACTTTCTTACCCATAAATGTTTCTCCAGCTACAGTATCTAGCATAGACTTAGAAACAGGGTTAAGAGCATTATAAAATAAATGGAGAATTAACCAATCTTCCATCCCATGGTTGGGATAGTTTCTCATGCATTCTTTCATTCTATCCCATGCAACCGCTAGTGGCTCACACTCTTCCTATCTAAAACAAGTAATGTTAGATTTGAGTTTCATAGTATTTGCAGCTGGAAAGAATTCATAAATAAAGAATTACATTCCACCCATGATGCAATAGTATTTCTAGGCAGAGATAGCAACCATTCTTTTGCTCTTCCTCTAAAAGATAAAGGAAATAAGCGCAACTTGATCACATCTGGGTCAACATATTTAATGCGCATCATATCACATATTTCAGTGAAAGTATTTAAATGCATACTACATCTTCTACAGAGAGCCTCCAAATTGATTTTATTGAACGAAACTTAAATAGTAGGGCTTAATTTCATAATCTTTAGCAGCAATTGCTGGCTGAGTAATAGGAGTACGCAAATAATCATTGTTAGGAGTTGCAAACTCCCCAAGTTACTTTTCAGCCATACTTCCTATGTTTTTGGATTTTCTTAAACAAGTACTAATGATGATAAAGTATGAATTAAAAGACTAACTATTTTTTGTTTTTTCAAATAAAAACTGAAAGCAAACTAACAAAATTAAAAACGAGAATTAGAACTAGCAATGTTCCTACTAACCTCACCAGGGTAGCTATTGCTTCCTCGACAATGGCGCCAGAAAAACATTTGATACCTTCGATCCGGATGTAGTATAGCTCTTTTTCCCTAGTAGACCTAGGTTTATCAAATTCTCGGGAAGCAGAAAGAAAAGTGAGATTACTTAAACGGACCCTCGAGAGTTTTAGAATTCCTATTGAATTTTCACCAGACCAAGAGTTTGCGATCTTGTTGTTGTTATTAACGATGGATAGAGAGAGAGGGCTTAGGGTCTTCGGTTTTCACCAGTAGTTGTGCAAAAGATCTGATGGGAATAATAGATAATAATAAAGTATTCATGTAATTGTTAGAGCAAGATAATTATATGTGGGCAGTGCATCTATAATTGTTATCGCCTCCGCAACCGCTTATGGCAATAACCTACTAGTCTCATCCATAGGAGAAAGAGAATTAATGATATACATAGTTATATCACCTTTAATCCCAAGTAAGTTCCTCACATACAGCTATACTATCCTTTCTGTCACTGGGGTTCCTATCCTACAGATCAGTCATTACTCATAGTCCCTTTACCTGGATCAATCCTCGGGGTCTTGGGTACCTGAAAAGTCCTTAGATTGAGGCAAGAGAGGGTACTACAATCATCATGTCATACAAACTAATACATGATCCCATCTATGATAAATAACATGCACAAAAGCTACATGGCTAGGCCGAAGCCCTTAGCCCAAGGAGAATTACTCACACATAGAGATGAAATCGAGAATCATAAACATTCTAATAGAGATCATAAAGTTGATAGCAAATAGTATTACAATGTCGCCAATTGGAGATGAGATCTACTATTACAAGTAGTGTAAGATGGCTATGGTGGTGGAGAAGGGTTTAGTGGTTTAGATCTAGATATATTCCTCCGGTGTGGTGACAGGGAGAATTTAGAGTGAAAGAAGTGAGATTGTGGAGTCGAGGGCTTGTTTCTCGTCGCCTAAAGCCTCTTTATATAGGGGTCCCTTCATGAAATTTGTTCTTTTTGACCTAATGAGGTCGGTGCAAACTATATGGCGGCAACTATATGGCGGCAACCTGTATATTTGGTCGTTAAGCTTGCAGTAATATCTTCACTGCTCCTGGTTTCTTTGGCGTGTTGGAAATCACGTATCTTTGGCATTTATTGTCACATCCAAAAAAATTCCAAATTTTGTAATGTGAAAAATAAATAAACGAAATAAATAATTGTTGAAATTGATGGTGAAAAGAAACTTTTTGTTTCTAAATGGAAACTTAAAATCCCATCTTGAATAGACCATGGTTAATGTTTGAATTCAACTAAATTCAAATCAAGTAAAATGCATTCTTCATAAATGCATCTGGAAAATTTAAACACATGGAAAATAAACCCAAACCCTAAAACCCTAATGGAAGGAAAATATTTCCAAGTTATATCTAAGCCTATGGATTGGATCTATATAAAAATTGGTCAAACAAACATTTCAAAATGATCAAGAAGAACAAATAGAAATATTATAAAACCATATGAATTGGTTTCACTTAATTTGGAGCCATAGATAAAATCTTATAAAATTAATAAGATAAGGGAATTGAATTTCCAAAGCTAATAAAGCACCTATCTGGAAATTCATACCAAATGGAGAGAAAATAATCCAAAAGACATTTAAAAGGATAAACAATTATTAAATAAGATTTTACAAATTTGAATCACCAAGTTTGGATCTATAAATAAAAAGATATGAAGTTTATAAGATAAAGAAAGAAATATTAAATGAGGAATATTTAAGGACCAAATTAAATCTTGGCCTAATCCATAAGCAAATGGAATGAATATAATCCAAATACAAATAAAATAAAAGGATAAAGAATTTTCCAAATAAAATAAAATGGCATTCACCAAATTCTATTTCTGTATGAATAAAAACAATCCCTAATAAGAGTGATTAAATAAATCATGGGAAAATAGTATTTGGAATTTACCCAAGTGATTAAAAATAATTTAATGAACTTAAATGGAATCAAGGAAATCACCTAAATAAAATTTAAGGAATTAAAACTATAATTGATTTCATTGGAATAAAGACAAATACCCAATTTAAAATGATTAATGAATCATAATAAAAATATTCCAAATAATTCAAGGTGAATTATTTAACACCCTAATAAATAAATAAAACCTACTGAATAGGTTTGGTAAAATATGGATTTCAAATAAAGTTTTAAAACACATTAAAACCTATTTGAAATAAATACAAATAACTATTTATAAAATAAATAAAAGATTCTAAAAAGAATAAAAGAATTATTCTAAATTTGACTTCAGAATGTATTATTAATCAGTATTTGAATACACACAAATTTTGGTTGAAGTTTGAAATCAAATTGTTGTTTGAAAAGTTTAAAGATAAATAGAAAAAGAAAAGGGAAAAATAATCAGTACAAAAAAAATAGCCAGCCCAGCAAACCCAGCCCAACTGGCCCAGCAGCCCACTCCCTCTCACCCCCGAGCTAACCGTTTTCCACTCATAAACCCACCCGCATCGCCACTGACCGCCTGGACCCACCCTTCCTCTCTCTCTCTCTCTCTCTCTCTCTCTCGCTGTCAAGTAGACCCCACCCCCAGTCTTCTTCCTCACTCGCCCCTAACCACGCCCTCCTCCATGGGCCGTTTCTGTCGCCGTTTCCTCGACTAAATTCATAGTAACGACGCCATTTAATCGCCCCCTGACCACGCCTTCTTAACCGCCTCTCCCTCCTCTCCGTTTACCCCCAGGAACCACCCACTCTCTGCCCCCAGGCTGCTTCCATTTTTGCTCACACCGCCGCGGACTCCGACGAACTCTTCAAACAATTCCGGCCACACCTCGCCGCGCCTTTCCCCCTTGACCACGCGAGCACACTCCCTGGCCTCTGGCGCATCTTCCAGTACTCCGAGCTTAGCCGCGCAAGCTCCCTAGCGTCGGCAACCTCAACGCCGCTCGCCACTGTCTTCGGCTTGGACTCCGATGAGTCCTCCTGCAACGTCCCCGACGACGCTAGAGCGTACCCGACGATGATGCAGACTCCGGCGAGGAATTGACAACGACCCCGAGCGCCCCCTGATCTCCCACGACCACCTTGAGAACCAGCGCTTCGCGGTGAACCCAGTGAGCAACTTTCCCCTCTTCCTTTCTTCCTGTTTTCACCGGAACACCCCTGCCCGAGCACGCCGCCGCCAGTCGCCGCAGCCAGCGCCGCTTGTTCTAGGTCAAACGCGCAGCAACCGTTGGATCTGGATCGCGTGGATAGGAATAGACGACTTAAACGAAAGGGTATGAGAGCATTTGTACCGAGCGATTCGCATTAGATCCAACAATCCTTAGTGCATGATCCGAACGAACCGGTACCAGCCTATAGAAACGCGCCACGTGGCCAGACTCTGATTTTTAAAACAGAATTTGATCTATTAGATGTTCAATTTTGTAAAATCCATAACTTTTGATCCACACGTCCAAATTTTGCAAATTTTATATCAATGGAATCAACAAGACAAGTACTTTCCAACCATACACTTTTTTTTGGTAAATTGCTTCTTTTAAATTGGTTTTTTGAAGAAACTTGTGTAGGCATAATTTGAATATAAAATTCATCCTAAAATTATTTTTGTGATAAAACCTTTGGGCAAATGGATTGTTTGAACCTACTGACCATCTAAATCAACTTGTGGTTTCAAAAACATATTTTGTGAAGCAAAAGAATAAATCTTTGATTTAGAACATTTCTAGTCAAATAAAAATAATGTTTATATATTAAAAATGCTTTTTGAGGAAACCCTTTGGGAAAATGTTTTGATTTAAACTCTCTGACCCTAAACACAAAGTTTTATGATTTAAAAATATATTTGTGAACCCTATAGATTATTACTTTGCTAAAAATCATTTTCAACCACATAAAATATTGATTTGGTTTAAAAATGGTTTATAAGTAAAATCTTTTGCAAATGATTTTGCCACTTATATAAAATGACCAATAGGTGTTTTAGAATGTTTATAACCTACCACTTTTCCAAATAAAACAATCTTTAGCATGCTTGCATGCATTTCTTTGTTTCTATTATTTTATGTGATGTTTGCTTGAATGATAGATTGAAATTGTGCCTTGCTTGATTGAATTGTAGTGATTTGAAGAGTGTGAATATTGCAATATCAAGGAGTGAACTTATATTCTCTACCAAAAAGGCAAGTGATGCTTCATACTTTTGTCCCATTATTTTCACTATGCATTAGTGAAATTTCTAAGTAGGACTTGCATGGATTTTTTGCTAAGTATAAACTATGCCATGGGAAATCCTAGTAGATGAAACCTTAGTAGAAATTTCCTAAGTTAAGATTCCTACTACTATCATTCTTAGCTTAGCTAGTAGAAAACAAGGGTGGGTTATATTCATGATATGGAATATTTCTAAGTCAAGGACTTGTGTTTTGTTTAATAAAACAACTAAGTGAATGAATCACATGGGTGGAATGGAAGGAATGGTTTGTGTTGAGTGGTTACACAAGGCCCATTTCTATGGTTTACCTTGTGTATCTCACTTGTGGATGGCCACCCAGGAACAAAGAGATTTGAGATGTCAAATGTTGAGAAGCTTCAAGTGCATCCACTTGGCATTATGGGCTCTGCCTGGATCATATAGGTTGCAATAACTTAGCCAAATGGACAGTTGGTGGTAGGGAATGATAGGTTGGAACGCGTCCATTCTGGTCTAAGGGAAGGCTTCTGAAAGATCTTGTCTTGGTGAAACCAAGTCTTTTGGGGAAAGTGCACCACCTCTGCAGAGTGAAGAATCTAAGTACTTAGCCATGTCCCTAGTAAAGGACAATTTGAGCATCAAGATATGGAAGCTATCAAGAATCTCCTCATCCCAATTTCTAAGTTAAAATTTTGTGGTTGAACAAGGGTTGAAGGATCACCAATTTCTATTGGGAGATGCCTTGGGTGATTTTTGTCAAGCAAAAACTTAGTGTTTTCAAATGATAAGGAAAATCTATTTTGAGCAAAGCAAGCCTAAGCTCTACTTAGCCAAATGCATATAGATGATAGACTCCACTATACTACCATAGTATCACTTGCCAATACAATTCAAATGTATTGACCCTTGTGGCTGTAACTTATTATGTTGCAGGTTTGTTTGATGTTAGTAAAGTGTGATGATTAGGATTACAAGCCTACAACCAACATGTTTGCCTGTGGCACTTTGAAGATGAAGGACTCCATGCTATAGTTATTTCTGCTGCATTGTAATGAGATAGCCGAATGAGCTATGTAAGATGTAATGAATTATTTTATTCCTGGTTATAAATTGTATTATGACCTTTGTTTCTTGATATTACATCTTAACTATGGATGCTAGCTATTGATACAAGGACTAGCATTGCAATCACAGGGATCCTTACCTTTATAAAGGGACATCCCAATTTCTAAGTTAAAATTTTGTGGTTGAACAAGGGTTGAAGGATCACTAATTTCTATTGGGAGATGCCTTGGGTGATTTTTGTCAAGAAAAAACTTAGTGTTTTCAAATGATAAGGAAAATCTATTTTGAGCAAAGCAAGCCTAAGCTCCACTTATCCAAATGCATATAGATGATAGACTCCACTATACTACCATAGTATCACTTGTCAATACAATTCAAATGTATTGACCCTTGTGGCTATAACTTATTATGTTGCAGGTTTGTTTGATGTTAGTAAAGTGTGATGATGAGGATTACAAGCCTACAACCAACATGTTTGCCTGTGGCACTTTGAAGATGAAGGACTCCATGCTATAGTTATTTCTGCTGCATTGTAATGAGATAGCCAAATGAGCTATGTAAGATGTAATGAATTATTTTATTCCTGGTTATAAATTGTATTATGACCTTTGTTTCTTGATATTACATCTTAACTGTGGATGCTAGCTATTGATCCAGGGACTAGCATTGCAATCACAGGGATCCTTACATTTATAAAGGGATGGATCTTACAGATGGTATCAGAGCACTGTGTTGCCTGTAGGATTGTAACCCTAGGATTGGACAAAACCCCTTAGAAAATAGGAGTTGAAATTGTTCCAAAACATATTTACAAACAATCTTGTAAACTTTTTTCTCAACTTTTGGTTTTGAATCTACATCTCTTCTAATTCCAACTTGATGGACAAAGCCTCCTCCATGACCAAAGACTTCAACTATTTTCACCAAGGACTTCAACTTTGGATATTACTAAGGACTACAAGTGAGACAGGAAATATTACTCAAGACTTGAAGACTAAGGAAACACAACTTAGAAGGAACCATCATCACCTTTGAAGTTTTGTGACCAAGATGCAAGAAATTCTCCAAGGATACAAAGATATTGATCAAGAAGAACCAACTAATAAGGATGGAATGCTCTCAAGTGAACCATATAGTTGGACCACCATATTAAGTTTAGATCAAACCCACCAACTTATGTGGTGTAGCAAAAATATTTTATTGACTAAAAATGTTCTTGAAATTTGTTATTTGAGTGGAATGTTTGTTTGTGATTGCTTGCACATTGCTTGTGTGAACTGTGATGTGTGTGATTAGAATTAATTCCTTAGAAATCTTTTGCCTATTCTAATCCCAATCCAACCCAAACAGATGAGTACTCCAAGAAACTCCAACATCAAGGATGGTGACAACAACAACAACCAAGAGATCAACATGAGAGAACTCATAGTAACCCAAACCCAGTTGAACCAAGTGATAACTCAATTTTTGGCCAACAACAATGAGTTAGACCCAACCATGTAAAGGTTTTTGGAAACCCAAACTCAATTGATGCAAAAGGTGACAAATCAAATGATCAACATGGGAGACAACTCTTTTCAAGGAGTTTGTGACAACAAGGATGTCAAGGATGATATTCTAGAAGGAACCCAAGCTTGCAATGTTTGTGGAGACAAGGATCACACTTCCAAAGAGCATGAGGTTCAATGCCCCAATTGTGAAGAGAAACATCCAACTAATCAATGCCTCACATCTCAAGCTACTTGTTTACTATGTGAAGGAAATAATCATGTCCCTATCCAATGCCCCATCTATTCCATAGTTCAACAAAGGAAACAAGGTGGAGTACATCAGCAGATTGTAAACCCCCATGAAGACAAAGGAAAATCTCAGCTTGCACCTCCATGCAATATGACTCAATTTGATGGACCAAAGAGGAAACATATGTATATCCAAGGAAAATATTAAGGAGACCAGGAGACTTTCCCACCTTTGAGATAAGATATGAAGAGCATGAACTAGAAGCACTCCTAGCTTTGGAGAAACCCAAGAAGAAGAAAGATAAAAGACAAGTGCAATGTTGCCATTGCAAAGAGATGGGACACTATGCCAATGAATGTCCTGAGAAGAAACAAAAATATAAGAAGATTAGCCAAGTGTGGTGCAACAACTGCAAAGAGTTGGGCCATTATGTATCAACTTGTCCACAGAAGATACGTGAAGAGCTCAATCTTGTCACCTATTACAATTGTGGTGACCAAGGACATTATTCAAGCAATTGTCCAGAAAAGATGAAGCACAAAATAAACAAGCCTATGAAGGATCGCAGCCTTGTCACATGTCTCAAGTGTGGAAACAAAGGACACTATGCAGATGTTTTCCCAGAGAAGTTTCAACAAGATCCCAAGCAAGCCAAGAAGTAATCTAGTTGGAAAAAATTTAAGGGAGGTAGTACCCTAGTTGCTTTGAACCAACTTGTAACCCCTATCTTTCCCAAATCTCGGGACAAGATTTCTATTAAGGGTGGTAGCCTGTCACATCCCAAAATTTTCCAAATTTTGTAATGTGAAAAATAAATAATTGTTGAAATTGAGGGTGAAAAGAAATTTTTTGTTTCTAAATGGAAACTTAAAATCCCATATTGAACAAACTTTGGTTAATGTTTGAATACAACTAAATTCAAATCAAGTAAAATGCATTCTTCATAAATGCATCTGGAAAATTTAAACACTTGGAAAATAAACCCAAACCCTAAAACCCTAATGGAAGGAAAACATTTCCAACTTATATCTAAGCCTATGGATTGGATCTATATAAAAATTGGTCAAACAAACATTTCAAAATGATCAATAATAACAAATAGAAATATTATAAAACCATATGAATTGGTTTCACTTAATTTGGAGCCATAGATAAAATCTTATGAAATTAATAAGATAAGGGAATTGAATTTCCAAAGCTAATAAAGCACCTATCTGGAAATTCATACCAAATGGAGAGAAAATAATCCAAAAGACATTTAAAAGGATAAACAATTATTAAATAAGATTTTACAAATTTGAATCACCAAGTTTGGATCTACAAATAAAAAGATTTGAGTTTTATAAGATAAAGAAAGAAATATTAAATGAGGAATATTTAAGAACCAAATTAAATCTTGGCCTAATACATAATCAAATGGAATGAATATAATCCAAATTGAAATAAAATAAAAGGATAAAGAATTTTCCAAATAAAATAAAATGGCATTCACCAAATTCTATTTCTATATGAATAAAAACAATCCCTAATAAGAGTGATTAAATAAATCATGGGAAAATAGTATTTGGAATTTACCCAAGTGATTAAAATCATTTAATTAACTTAAATGGAATCAAGGAAATCACCTAAATAAAATGTAAGGAATTAAAATTATAATTGATTTCATTGGAATAAAGACAAATACCTAATTTAAAATGATTAATGAATCATAATGAAAATATTCCAAATAATTCAAGGTGAATTATTTGACACCCTAATAAATAAATAAAACCTACTGAATTGGTTTGGTAAAATATGGATTTCAAATAAATTTTTAAAACACATTAAAACCTATTTGAAATAAAAACAAATGACTATTTATAAAATAAATAAAAGACTCTAAAAAGAATAAAAGAATTATTCTAAATTTGACTTCAGAATGTATTATTAATCAGTATTTGAATACACACAAAGTTTAGTTGAAGTTTGAAATCAAATTGTTGTTTGAAAAGTTTAAACAAAATCAAAACATATAAATAGAAAAATAAAAGGGAAAAAGAATCAGTACAAAAAAAACAGCCGGCCCAGCAAACCCAGCCCAACTGGCCCAGCAGCCCACTCCCTCTCACCCTCGAGCGAACCGTTTTCCACTCAGAAACCCACCCGCATCGCCACTGACCGCCTGGACCCACACTTCCTCTCTCTCTCTCTCTCGCTGTCAAGCAGACCCCACCCCTAGTCTTCTTCCTCACCCGCCCTGACCACGCCCTCCTCCATGGGTCGTTTCTGTCGTCGTTTCCTCGACTAAATTCGCAGTAACGACGCCATTTAATCGCCCCCTGACCAGGCCTTCTTAACCGCCTCTCCCTCCTCTCCGTTTCCCCCCAGGAACCACCCACTCTCTGCCCCCAGGCTGCTTCCATTTTTTCTCGAACCGCCGCGGACTCCGACGAACTCTTTAAACAATTCCGGCCACACCTCGCCGTGCCTCGCCCCTCGACCACGCGAGCACACTCCCTGGCCTCTGGCGCATCTTCCAGTACTCCGAGCTCAGCCGCGCAAGCTCCCTAGCATCGGCAACCTCAACGCCGCTCGCCACCGTCTTCGTCTTGGACTCCGGTGAGTCCTCCTGCAACATCCCCGACGACGCCAGAGCATACCCGACGACGATGTAGACTCCGGCGAGGAATTGACAACGACCCCGAGCGCCCCCTGATCTCCCACGACCACCTTGAGAACCAGCGCTTCGCGGTGAACCCAGTGAGCCTATAGAAACGCGCCACGTGGCCAGACTCTGATTTTTGAAACAGAATTTGATCTATTAGATGTTCAATTTTGTAAAATCCATAACTTTTGATCCACACGTCCAAATTTTGCAAATTTTATATCAATGGAATCAGCAAGACAAGTACTTTCCAACCATACACTTTGTTTAGTAAATTGCTTCTGTTAAATTGGTTGTTTTTGAAGAAACTTGTGTAGGCATATTTTTAATATAAAATTCGTCCTAAAATTATTTTTGTGATAAAACCTTTGGGCAAATGGATTGTTTGAACCTACTGACCATCTAAATCAACTTGTGGTTTCGAAAACATATTTTGTGAAGCAAAAGAATAAATCTTTGATTTAGAACATTTCTAGTCAAATTAAAATAATGTTTATATATTAAAAATGCTTTTGGAGGAAACCCTTTGGGAAAATGTTTTGATTTAAACTCTCTGACCCTAAACACAAAGTTTAATGATTTAAAAATATATTTGTGAACCCTATAGATTATTACTTTGCTAAAAAGCATTTTCAACCACATAAAATATTGATTTGGTTTAAAAATGGTTTATAAGTAAAATCTTTTGCAAATGATTTTGCCACTTATATAAAATGACCAATAGGTGTTTTAGAATGTTTATAACCTATTAGAAACCACTTTTCCAAATAAAACAATCTTTAGCATGCTTGCATGCATTGCTTTGTTTCTATTATTTTATGTGATGTTTGCTTGAATGGTAGATTGAAATTGTGCCTTGCTTGATTGAATTGTAGTGATTTGAAGAGTGTGAATATTGCAAGATAAAGGAGTGAACTTATATTCTCTACCAAAAAGGCAAGTGATGCTTCATACTTTTGTCCCATTATTTTCACTATGCATTAGTGAAATTTCTAAGTAGGACTTGCATGGAATTTTTGCTAAGTATAAACTATGCCATGGGAAATCCTAGTAGATGAAACCTTAGTAGAAATTTCCTAAGTTAAGATTCCTACTACTATCATGCTTAGCTTAGCTAGTAGAAAACAAGGGTGGGTTATATTCATGCTATGGAATATTTCTAAGTCAAGGACTTGTGTTTTGTTTAATAAAACAACTAAGTGAATGAATCACCTGGGTGGAATGGAAGGAATGGTTTGTGTTGAGTGGTTACACAAGGCCCATTTCTATGGTTTACCTTGTGTATCTCACTTGTGGACGGCCACCCAGGAACAAAGAGATTTGAGATGTCAAATGTTGAGAAGCTTCAAGTGCAGCCACTTGGCATTATGGGCTCTGCCTGGATCATATAGGTTGCAATAACTTAGCCAAATGGACAGTTGGTGGTAGGGGATGATAGGTTGGAACGCGTCCATTCTGGTCTAAGGGAACGCTTCTGAAAGATCTTGTCTTGGTGAAATCAAGTCTTTTGGGGAAAGTGCACCACCTCTGCAGAGTGAAGAATCTAAGTACTTAGCCATGTCCCTGGTAAAGGACAATTTGAGCATCAAGACATGGAAGCTATCAAGAATCTCCTCATCCCAATTTCTAAGTTAAAATTTTGTGGTTGAACAAGGGTTGAAGGATCACCAATTTCTATTGGGAGATGCCTTGGGTGATTTTTGTCAAGCAAAAACTTAGTGTTTTCAAATGATAAGGAAAATCTATTTTGAGCAAAGCAAGCCTAAGCTCCACTTAGCCAAATGCATATAGATGATAGACTCCACTATACTACCATAGTATCACTTGCCAATACAATTCAAATGTATTGACCCTTGTGGCTGTAACTTATTATGTTGCAGGTTTGTTTGATGTTAGTAAAGTGTGATGATTAGGATTACAAGCCTACAACCAACATGTTTGCTTGTGGCACTTTGAAGATGAAGGACTCCATGCTATAGTTATTTCTGCTGCATTGTAATGAGATAGCCAAATGAGCTATGTAAGATGTAATGAATTATTTTATTCCTGGTTATAAATTGTATTATGACCTTTGTTTCTTGATATTACATCTTAACTGTGGATGCTAGCTATTGATCCAAGGACTAGCATTGCAATCACAGGGATCCTTACCTTTATAAAGGGATGGATCTTACATTTATGTAGTGATTTCCATCATCATACGTAATTATCTGCGGAGGGAAAAATAACAAGAAAGGATTGCATACTCCTTTGATCATTAGGCGTTAGTGGCAGGTTTTAGAGAGATATTTGATCAAATATATGAATAATATCTAGTTTAAATGTGGACATGGATGGCTATATTTCACAGTCATCAATGATTGTAGTACCCTCTCTTTCCTCAATCTAAGGACTTGTTAGGTACCCCAAGACCCCGAGGATTGATCCAGGTAAAGGGGGTGTGAGTAATGACTGGTCTGCAGGATAGGAACCCCAGTGACAAAGGGTAGTACGACTGTATGTGAGGAATTTACTTGGGATTAACGGTGACATCATGATGCTTATCGTTAGTTCTCTTTTGTCTATGGATGAGACTAGTAGGTTATTTCTATAAATGGTTGCGGAGGCGATAACAATTATGGATGCACTGCCCACATATAATTATCTTGCTCTACCAATTACATGTATACTTTATTATTATCTATTATTACCATCAGATGTTTTGCATAGCTACTGGTGAAAACCGAAGACCCCCTGGCCCTCTCTCTCCATCATCAACAACAACAAGATCGCAAACTCTTGGTCCGGTGAAAACACAATAGTGATTCTAAAACTCTCGAAGGTCCGTTTAACTAATCTCACTTGCTTTCTTCTTCCCGAGGATTCAATAAACCTAGGTCTACTAGGGAAAAAGATCTATACTACATCCGTAATACGGATCAAAGGTATCATCCATACGAGGCATTGAGACAGATATAGCACAAGATGCGCTTCACAACTAACTAGTGTGAAGTCCTGGGAGCATGAAGATACTGGCACACATGATTAACTGCATAGGAGATGTCAGGCCTGGTGATTGTCAAGTACCGCAGACCACCAACAATATTGCGGTACTCAGTGGCATCATTGATACGTCGGAAACGTATCTATATTTTTTGATGTTCCATGCTTGTTTAGTATCTACTTTGATTTGATTTGTCTACACTTTGAGGTGTTTTTATATGTTTTCTGGTACTAACCTATTATTAAGATGCCATAGTGCCAGGTGCATGTTTTCTTCTGTTTTTGGTTCCAGAAAGGCAGAAAATCAATATTCTCGGAATTGGACGGGACAAAAGCCAAAGTCAATATTTTACCGTGGGGAACACGGAGCCAAAGTACGAGACGGAGGGGAGGTACCAGGGGGCATACACCCTGGCGGCACGGGCTAGGGTTAGCCGCGCCTGGGGGGTGTGACCATCCTGGCCACCCCCTGCCTCGCCTCTTCGCCTATAAAGACCCCCCGATGCATAAACCCTAAGGACCCGATCAATATCGATCAATATTCCACAAAACCATCTGTAGCCACCACCACCATCGTCCCTAGATCGGGGGGGGATCTGAAGCTCTTCCCGACACCCTGCCGGAGGGGAAATCATCCCGGAGGCCTTCTTCTTCATCATGCCAGCCTCTGGTATGAAGCGTGAGTAGTTCCACCTTGGACTACGGGTCCATGTAGTAGCTAGATGGTTGTATCTCCTCCTTTTTGCTACCATGTTTAGATCTTGTGAGTTCCGTTCATGATCAAGATCATCTATTTGTAATCATGCATGTTATGTTTGCGGGGATCCGATGGATATTGAGATTACTAGGTCAGATTGATTAATGGTTTTGTCTTATTGATTCTATCATGTCTGTGTTGTTTGTGATCTTGCATGCTCTCTGTTTCTAGTAGCTATCTTGGCCAAGTAGATGCTAGTGACTCCAAGAGGGGGTATTTATGCTAGATAGTGGGTTCATGCCTCTATTTAATCTAAGGGAAGTGACAGAAATCTCTAAGGTTTTAGATGTGTCGTTGCCACTAGGGAGAAAACAACGGTCTCTTGTTCATGGAACAAGTGGATTGTTTACCTTACACACTTTTCTTAAAGCAGTTATCTGTTGCTTGCAACTTAATACTTGAGGGGTTCGGATGATAACCTGAAGGTGGATTTCTAGTCATAGATGCAGTTGGATGGCGGTCTATGTATCTTGCTGTATTGGCCAATCGAATCTCATAGGATCTTGAATGTCTAGTATTGCATTGCTATGCCTTGCTCAGTCCTGTCAATTGCCCTGCTGTAATTTGTTTACCCGGCATGCCATGTTTGTTTATCTTAAGGAGAACACCTCTAGTGAACTATGGACCCCAGTCCAATCTTTACCATTGATACATCTTTGTAACATCCCTAAAATCATGATTCCAAAGATTGCATATCATACATGCATGCATATAATTTAGGGATCATTTTCCAACTCATTTCAAGAAACAGAAGCACTTAGTGCTATTATTTTATGTGAGCAAACATTAATCAATTACCACTCTCAATTGAGAGCATAAGTGTTTTAACCAAGTCTTGTTTGCTTCCTTGCTGTTTAGATTGAATGTAGAGTTTGGACAAAAATTTACAAAACAAATATGGTTTCAAAACCATCTTCAAAACATTTCCAAATCAAGTGCTATAGCACTGTTTATTTTGTTTATTCAAAGGGACCAAGCAAGTACAGAGAGACCACATGTTTTATGCCCAAAAGTATGATGGTTACACTTTACAAAAAATCCAGGAAAGGTTTGAAATTCAAATGCCTTTGAATTTGATTGAAAATCATTCTAGAAAATTGATTTAGAAAAAGAAAAAGAGATAAGAAAGAGAAAAGGGCCGGCGCCAGCAATTGAGCCCAGCAACAGACGCACCCACTAAGCCCACCCGGGTTCCCCCTCTCTCCTTCTCACTCGCAGACGAACCCGCTGAGAGACTGACGCCAGGACCCCACCCCCTCTCTGTTTTATTCGCTGATAGGTAGACCCACTGCCACGTCTATCTCGTCGTCAATCTCGCGCTGGAGACCTGCTCGCCGTGGCCGTTTCTTCCCCAACGCAAATGCGCTTAATTGGCGTTGATTGCTCGCGAGATTCTCTCCCTTGCTCCGCCTACTTAACCCCCACCTCTCTGCGACCATTTCCCCTCACTTAGCACCACCTCTCCGCCACCAGGCTGCCCGCATTCATCCTCGCACCACCGCAGACAGAGAGCACTCCGGCGACCGATTCCGATGAGCCCCGTGCGCCCCTCTCCATCTGGTTCTTGCAGACAGCCTCGCCACTTCCTTGCGCATCTACTGACACTGTTGGTTCCTTCTATACCGCCCCAGGTCGTCGTCTTCGACAAGCACAGCAAGCCCCCGACGACATCCTCAACTACGGCAGTCAAATTCGGTGAGCCCCTTGTCCCCCTTTGCCTCTGATGCACACGATCTTGCTCGCTATAGTCTTGCGCATCTCCTGATGCTGTTTGTGCATGCTAGGGTGACCAGGAGCCTCGCCAACGTCGTCGTCCATCCAAGCCCGACGTCGCCAGCAACTCCGACGAGCTCCCTCGGCCACTCCAGAGCGCCCCTTGCCAAGCCGTCACCAGGTTGAGCATCAGTGCATCGCCACGGTTCTGGTAAGCGCCTCCGACGACCCTAGAACCATCTGTAGCGCCGCGCCGCCGTCAGTAGCCACCGCCAGCGCCGCTCAGCTTTGGTCGTTTGATCCAGGGCCGTTGGATCTGGATCTAGCGCACGAGATTAGATCACTTAACAAAGCGGTATAGTTAGATCTGGGCCGTGCAGATTATGTTGATCTAACGGCTCACAGGCGCGATCCTGAGCGAAGCGGTACGGGCCAATTAGATTAAGACGCGTGGCAGCTGTTTGGATTTAAAAACAGGATTTGAATCTATTAGAAGTTTGATTTTGTTTTGGCTATAACTTTTGATCCCCACGTTAGAATTTGACAAATTTTATATCAATGGAATCAGGAGAACAAGACCTTTCTAAATATGCAATGTGTTTAATGTTCTGCTTCTGTTAAAATGGTTTTATTTGCAGAAACTTGTGTAGGGCTAATTTGAGTATATGAATTGTTTAAGAATTGTTTTAGGGTTTATTTAAATGTTGTTTGGCAAGTTTTAACTTGTTTATGAACCAGTACTGTACACTTGCTTTGTTGAGTTTTAAAAATCATCACATATCATATTGCATGCATGCATATATTTTTGTTTGTATATGTTTTGTATGTGATTTGTGGCTATGATCCTTTGTGTAGATTTTGGTGCTAGTGATTGTGATTGTGAGGAGTGTAGCTACTCTCCAAACTACCAAGGCAAGTGGTCCTCATGAATATTTTATCCCTATGTTTTCTACTAAGCATTAGAAATATTTTTCTATACTTGCATGCTATATTTTGCTTATATGCCATGTTGGGAAATCCTAGTAGTTGTAGAATTGCTAGAAATTTCTAAGTTAAGATGCTTATCTATGCCATGCTTAGCCTAGATAGTAGCAACCAAGGGTTGGTGAAATATATATGCTATGACGAAAATATTTCTAAGTCTTTTGACTTGTGTTTTGCCTAATAAAACAACTAAGTAAATGAAACACCTGCGTGGAATGGAAGGAATGGTTTATGTTGAGTGGTTACACAAGGCCCATTTCTATGGTTTACCTTGTGTATATCACTTGTGGAAAGACACCAAGGAACAAAGATATTTTAGAGGCCAAGTGTTGAGAAGCTTCTAGTGCAGCCACTTGGCAATATGGGCTCTGCCTGGATCACATAGGTTGCTAGAACTTAGCCATTTGGACAGTTGGTGGTAGTGGGATGATAGGTTGGAACGCGTCCATTTGGTCTAAGGGAAGGCTTCTGAAAGGTCTTGTCTTGGTGAAAATCAAGTCTGGTGGGGAAAGTGCACAACCTCTGCAGATGGAAGAATCTAAGTACTTAGCCATGTCCCTGGAAAAGGACAACTTGAGCATCAAGACATGGAAGCTATCAAGAATCTCCTCATCCCAATTTCTATGTAAAAACTTGTGGGTGAACAAGGGTGAAGGACCTCAATGTCTATTGGTGGTTCCTTGGGAAAAGTTTTGACAAAGAAAAACTTAGTGATTTCAACTAATAGGCAAAACCTATTTTGAGTAAAGCAAGCCAAGCTACACTTAACCAAATTTCATACAGTATCTAGTCCACCTAAATTATACTAAGGTATCACTTGCCAATACTATTCCAATGTATTGACCCACTGTGGCTGTAACTTGTGATGTTGCAGGTTACTCTGATGAGGATTAGGAGTCATGAGTCTACACTCAACATGTTTGCCTGTGGCACATGAAGATGAAGACTTTTATTTATTTACTTATTCAAACTCTTGTACTAGGCCTGTGGCCTTGGAGTTGTAAAGACTATGTTGTCTCTGGAATGACTGTAATAATGACCTTTGTTTCTGTGTACTTCATCTTAAACTATGGATGCTAGCAATGATCCAGGGACTAGCATTGCAATCACAGGGATCCTTTTTCCTTTATAAAGGAGGGATCTTACAGATGGTATCAGAGCACTGTGTTGCCTGTAGGATTATGACCCTAGGATTGGAAACCACTAAGGAAAAAATTTCAACAACTTCTCCACTTGTCTATTCTTCTCGTAAACTTTTATAATCTTCTTTCTCATCTCTAATTGTAGATGAACTCCATCAACGAAGCCGTGAGGAAAGGACCACTCATGACAATGAATTTGGAGTGTGAGACAGAATTTCCCAAGGCTCTCAAGGACCTCATGGTTGCAATGGAAATACATGGTGCAACTGTGTACAAAGGTTTTCCTGTGATGGATGAAGGAGTTGAGTACTGGTGGGTGCAACTTCACTTGTAT
The DNA here is from genome assembly GCA_916181665.1 of Avena sativa. Lineage (NCBI taxonomy): Eukaryota > Viridiplantae > Streptophyta > Magnoliopsida > Poales > Poaceae > Avena > Avena sativa. Next base: position 210,933,248 of record OV702280.1, on the reverse strand, counting down.
AAAAACAAGGAAGACAACCACAAGGACTCAGGATTCTGCATTGTTCACCAATTCAGTGATGCACCCTACATTCTTTGACTCAGCAAGGGATGCAGCTTGGAAGACCATCAAAGAACTTGGTGAAAGAGTCAAGTGCAGAATGTTCAACATCCAAAATAGCCTAAAAGAAGAGAAGAAACATACCCAAGAGTTGGAGGCTACCAACCAAACCTTAAGAGGAGACATTATAGACTTAGTGATGGAGTCATGTGAACAAGATAGACTGATTGCTTCTAGAAACATTGTGTTAGCCAACAGATCCAGTGAGATAGGATTGTAAACGTACTTTGTTAGTTGGACCACCACTTATCACCCTATTTTCCAAATGTTGCTTAAAATAAGTTGAACCTTGGTTGTTGTAATGGATCCATGTATGCCATGACTTGTGTGTTTTGATTTCCAAGGATATGTATGTGATCTTTTGTCTTGTGCTTTATCTTGAATTGTGTTGTTCTAACTTTTTCTATCTTATAAATAGATGCCTACTGTTACCATCAGCACTGTTGAGGAGTTCCAGGGAACTCGCTTTGGTCCTCGTATTGTTGAGCTTACTACTTTGCTCAATCTCCCTCTTCCTACCATCATGGTGCTTCCCCTCACCAAGTTTGAGAGGAAAGACCTTTGGGGTTTCAAGGTCAACCAGCCCGGACGCCAGACTGAGCCTACCACGGAGGCTATCATCTTCAAGCTCATGCACGATGACAAGGAGAGAGGCCTTGAGGTAGTCATGCAGGATCTGATAGGACGTCTGCTAGGGAGACACTCTCGACAGGTTAGAGGTACTCACTTCCACGTCTTCGGTAGACGTGATGAGGATGGAGAGTCCATCGACTTCGAGGACACTTCAAGGGAGACAGCGGAGCCGATTCGCCTATACCTCCAGGACTTAGAGGCTCTCATTAGGCACGTGGACTCTGATAGGACCAACATCATGCTCAACAATGACGAACTCCAGGTGCAGCTTCGCGAGAAGGACAAGCTCTTCACGGAGCAAGATGAGATAGTAAAGGAGATGGAGGCAAAGTTCGAAAGCCAAGACAGAAAGTTCAAGAGTCAGGAGAAGCGAGTCCAGGATAGGAACAAGAAGATCCGGGACATGACTGAAGAACTGCAGGCCAAGGACTTCGAGCTCGAGCATCAGCAGACGGTGATTGAGAGGCTTCGTTCCCAGAAGAGGGCTCTCAAAGCCAAGATAGAGACCTTGACCACCAGCGTCGAGGAATACAAGACCGCGATGGAGAACGCAGGTCTTACCTTTGTCGAGGAGGAGGTTGATACCGAGGAGTAGATTTGACTACTCATTTATCATTTATTATCATACTTGTTGTTGGGAACTTGTTATTTGACCATCCAACATGTGGATGGCTTGTTATTTGTGTGTGTTTTACTTTGCGAACTTGTTATCTGGTTGTTGAACCTTTATCATTATGTTGCATGCTTTACGATTTTTTATGTGATGTATTGTGCATGAAAGCATCTATGGGTATCTCATTCTTATCTCTATTGAACAAACCATAGATGCCTCCCCGTCGTGCAAATCCCAACCCCAACAACAACAACATCACTCCAGAAATGCAGCAAATGATGACAGCGCAGACTCAGCTGATGCAAATGATGACGACGTTCATCCAGAACCAAAACAACAACAACAACAACAAAAACAACAACAACAACAACAACAACAACAACAACAACAACAACAACAACAACAACAACAACAACAACAACAACAACAACAACAACAACAACAACAACAACAACAACAACAACAACAACAACAACAACAACAACAACAACAACAACAACAACAACAACAACAACAACAACAACAACAACAACAACAACAACAACAACAATAACAACAGTAACAACAACAACAACCCACCGGGTTTTGACATGCTTACCAGGTTCTTGAGATTGAGACCAGCAAAGTTCTCAGGAACAACTGATCCCATGGTGGCCAATGATTGGATACGCTCTGTCAACAAGGACTTGGTAACTATGGGCTGTACTGATGCAGAAAAGGTCAGATTTGCAGCACATTTGCTGGAAGGACCAGCCGCCACTTGGTGGGACAACTTCCAGATCACCACTCCCATAGAAGATGTGACATGGGCTATCTTTGAGGATGTCTTTAGTATGCTCATATCTCATCTGGAGTGATGAGTCTAAAAAAGAAAGAGTTCCATAATCTGAAGCAGCGCCACCGCAGCGTGGCAGAATATATTGAGGAGTTCAACAATCTGGCGCGTTACGCACCGGATGAAGTTGACACTGATGCTAAGAGGAAGGAAAATTTCCTTGAAGGGTTGAATGATGAACTGAACTTGCAGCTATCAGTATCCTATGTTCCCACATACCAGTCTCTCTGTGATAAGGCTGCTATTTTGGAGAACAAAATGAAGCAAGTTGAAAGCAGGAAGAGAAAGCACTCAGACAAGAACAGCTCGGGATCATCTCACAAACGTTCCCATTATGATGACAGTGGAAGCTTAGGATCCCACAAGCATGGGAAATTCAACAAGCACCACAACCACGACCGTCATGACAACAAGCATCACCGTAGTCATGACAATGACAAGTTCAAGAACCACAAGGGTGGATATAAGAGCCACCACAGTGGTAATGGAAGTGGTAGTGGAAGCCAGCCTGTCAAGAAGGACATTAGTCAGGTTGAATGCTTCAAGTGCAAGAAGATGGGGCATTATGCAAATGAATGCCAGAAAATAAAGTTGAAGGACCCAACAAGCCCAACCCTTTTCAGAAGGGACAAGTGAACCACATTAATGTGGAGGAAATCTATGAGGAGCCTGATGCTGTTGCTGGTAAGTTCAAACTCAATTCTGTTCCAGCATTTGTTCTCTTTGATACTGGTGCATCTCATTCATTCATATCAAGAGAATTTGTTGAAAGAAATGAATTGCCGGTAGAAACTATTGGGTGTCCTATAAAAGTAAGTTCTCCTGGCGGAGAAATGATAGTGAATTCAGGATGTCATGATCTAGTCATAGAGTTTGGGAAGTATAAGTTTCCCGTTAACTTGATAATCTTAAATTCCCAAGGATTGGATGTCATTTTGGGAATGGACTAGATGACTAAGCACAAGGGAGTGATAGATTGTGCCAACCATACTGTCTCACTCACAACTCCGGAAAATAAAAGGATCAGATTCAAGACCAACTTTGAAGCAAGAAGGAGTATGCTGAATTCTCTTAAGCGGGTTAGCATAGACAGTGTGCCAATTGTGAGTGAATATCCGGATGTGTTTCCGGAAGAATTGCCGGGAATGCCACCAGATAGAGATGTGGAGTTTCTTATTGATTTGCTACCAGGATCTGGACCAATAGCAAAGAGACCGTACAAGATGTCAGTGGATGAACTGAAAGAGCTCAAGAAACAACTTGGAGAGCAGTTGCAGAAAGGATTTATTCAACCAAGTTCTTCATCTTGGGGAGCACCAGTTTTGTTTGTGGAGAAGAAAGATAGAAGTCAAAGGTTATGCATAGATTACCGTTCCCTCAATGAGGTGACTATCAAGAACAAATACCCTTTGCCTAGAATCAATGACTTGTTTGATCAGCTTGAAGGAGCTTGTGTGTTCTCAAAGATTGATCTCCGGTCAGGATATTTCCAACTCAAGATAAGGGAACAAGACATACCTAAGACAGCTTTCACCACAAGGTATGGATTGTATGAGTATACCGTGATGCCATTTGGATTGACCAATGCTCCAGCATACTTTATGAATATGATGAACAAGGTGTTCATGGAATTTCCTGATAAGTTTGTTGTCGTTTTCATCGATGACATTTTGATCTACTCCAAGAGCAAAGAAGAACATGAAGGACATTTGCGTTTGATACTTGAGAAGCTTAGAGAGCATAAACTGTATGCCAAATTCAGCAAGTGTGAATTCTGGTTGAATGAAGTTGGATTTATTGGACATGTTATGACAAAAGATGGTGTAGCAGTTGATCCTGCTAAAGTTTCAGTTGTAACTGAATGGGAATCTCCCAAGTCAGTGAAAGAAGTTCGTAGTTTCCTTGGCTTAGCAGGTTACTACAGAAGGTTCATTGAGAATTTCTCCAAGGTAGCTAAGCCTATGACAGAATTGCTAAAAAAGGACAAGAAATTTGCTTGGTCTGAAGGTTGTGAACTCAGTTTTTAGGAATTGAAGAAGAGACTTGTGACAGCACCAGTCTTGTGTTTGCCAGACTTGGAAAAATATTTCCATGTATATTGTGATGCATCTCATCACGGTTTGGGTGCAGTACTTATGCAAGAAGGAAAAGTTGTGGCTTATGCCTCGAGACAACTCAAAACTCATGAAGTGAACTATCCTACTCATGATTTGGAGTTAGCCTCTGTTGTCCATGCACTCAAAACATGGAGACACTATCTTTTGGGAAAGCGTTGTGAAGTGTTCACAGGTCACAAGAGTTTGAAGTATATCTTCACCCAAAAGGAAATTAATATGAGACAAAGAAGATGGCTAGAACTCATCAAAGACTATGACTTAAGTTTGCAATACCATCCCGGTAAAGCAAATGTTGTAGCGGATTCTCTTAGCCGTAAGGTTTTTGTGAATGGCCTTACCAAGGGAGAATTGCGCGATGATTTGTGTGCCCAATTTAGAGATCTCAGATTGGATATTGTGCCTGAAGGACATCTCATGTCTTTGGATGTTCAACCCACTTTGTTGGACAAGATCAAAGAAGCCTAGAAGATTGATAAGGAAATTGAAGAGATTAAAGAAAAGATTGGCAAAGGAAAAGCCAAAGGGTTCCATGAAGACGAACAGGGTACTTTATGGCATGGGAAACGTATCTGTGTTCCACAAGATCCGGAGCTTCGGAAACTGATTTTGCAAGAAGCACACAACTCACCGTATTCCATTCATCTGGGTAACACCAAAATGTACATGGACATGAAGGAAAGATTTTGGTGGAATAATCTCAAGAAGGACATCGCCGAGCATATCTCTTTATGTGATGTGTGTAGTAGAGTGAAGGCGGAACATCAGAAACCAGCAGGTTTACTTCAACCACTACCTATTCCTGATTGGAAGTGGGACAAGATTGGTATGGATTTCATTACCGGATTACCAAGGACCAGGTCAGGATATGATTCTATTTGGGTAGTAGTGGATCGCCTAACTAAAGTGGCTCATTTCATACCCGTGAAGACAACTTATACAAGTGCTAAGTTGGCCAAAATCTATATGAGTAGAATTGTATGTCTACATGGAGTGCCCAAGAGTATTGTGTCTGATAGGGGAACTCAATTCACTTCCCATTTTTGGAGACAGCTACATGAGTCATTGGGAATGAGGTTGGAATTCAGCACTGCTTTTCATCCTCAAACTGATGGACAGACAGAAAGAACTAATCAGATTCTTGAAGACATGTTGAGGGCATGTGCCCTAGACTATGGAGCCAGTTGGGATGAAAGTTTGCCTTACGCAGAATTTTCTTATAACAACAACTATCAAGCCAGCATTGAGATGGCACCATTTGAGTTTCTCTACGGGAGAAAGTGTACCACCCCATTGTTATGGAATGGTGTGGGAGAAAGAAGTTTGTTCGGACCAGAACTTATCAAAAAAGCCGAAGAGAAGGTCAAGTTGGTTAAGGACAGATTGAAGATAGCACAGTCCCGACAGAAAAGCTACGCAGATCCTAAGCGTAGAGAAGTCACCTACGAAGTTGGTGATAGAGCTTATCTTAGAGTGTCACCACTTCGTGGAGTGAAGAGGTTCGGAGTCAAAGGAAAGTTGGCCCCAAGATATGTTGGACCATTTAAGATTCTGAGTCGCAAAGGAGAAGTTGCTTATGAAATTGAATTGCCAGAGTCTTTGTCAGCTATTCATAACGTGTTTCATGTGAGTCAGCTTAAGAAATGTCATCCAGAAATGGAAGAAACTTCTTTGAAGGATACTATACCTTTAGAGGAGGTTCAGTTGGAAAGTGATCTTACCTATGAGGAGAAACCTATCAAGATTCTTGTGACTGCGGAAAGAGTCACACGGACTAAGACTATCAAGTTTTGCAAAGTGCAGTGGAACCATCATTCCGAAGAGGAAGCAACATGGGAAAGAGAAGACGATCTTCGGAAAGACCACCCTCACAAATTTGCTAGCCAATCCGAATCTCGAGGGCGAGATTCACCTTAAGGGGGTTAGATTTGTAACATCCCTAAAATCATGATTCCAAAGATTGCATATCATACATGCATGCATATAATTTAGGGATCATTTTCCAACTCATTTCAAGAAAACAGAAGCACTTAGTGCTATTATTTTATGTGAGCAAACATTAATCAATTACCACTCTCAATAGAGAGCATAAGTGTTTTAACCAAGTCTTGTTTGCTTCCTTGCTGTTTAGATTGAATGTAGAGTTTGGAAAAAAAATTACAAAACAAATATGGTTTCAAAACCATCTTCAAAACATTTCCAAATCAAGTGCTATAGCACTGTTTATTTTGTTTATTCAAAGGGACCAAGCAAGTACAGAGAGACCACATGTTTTATGCCCAAAAGTATGATGGTTACACTTTACAAAAAATCCAGGAAAGGTTTGAAATTCAAATGCCTTTGAATTTGATTGAAAATCATTCCAGAAAATCGATTTAGAAAAAGAAAAAGAGATAAGAAAGAGAAAAGGGCCGGCGCCAGCAATTGAGCCCAGCAACAGACGCAGCCCACTAAGCCCACCCGGGTTCCCCCTCTCTCCTTCTCACTCGCAGACGAACCCGCTGAGAGACTGACGCCAGGACCCCACCCCCTCTCTGTTTTATTCGCTGATAGGTAGACCCACTGCCACGTCTAGCTCGTCGTCAATCTCGCGCTGGAGACCTGCTCGCCGTGGCCGTTTCTTCCCCGACGCAAATGCGCTTAATTGGCGTTGATTGCTCGCGAGATTCTCGCCCCTGCTCCGCCTACTTAACCCCCACCTCTCTGCGACCATTTCCCCTCACTTAGCACCATCTCTCCGCCACCAGGCTGCCCGCATTCATCCTCGCACCGCCGCAGTCAGAGAGCACTCCGGCGACCGATTCCGGTGAGCCCCTTGCGCCCCTCTCCCTCTGGTTCTTGCAGACAGCCTCGCCACTTCCTTGCGCATCTACTGACACCGTTGGTTCCTTCTGTACCGCCCCAGGTCGTCGTCTTCAACAAGCACACCAAGCCCCCGACGACATCCTCAACTCCGGCGGTCAAATTCGTTGAGCCCCTTGTTCCCCTTTGCCTCTGATGCACACGATCTTGCTCGACGTAGTCTTGCGCATCTCCTGATGCTGTTTGTGCATGCTAGGGTGACCAGGAGCCTCGCCAACATCGTCGTCCACCCAAGCCCGACGCTGCCAGCAACTCCGACGAGCTCCCTCGGCCACTCCAGAGCTCCCCTTGCCAAGCCGTCGCCAGGTTGAGCATCAGTGCATCGCCGCGGTTCTGGTAAGCGCCTTCGACGACCCTAGAACCACCTGTAGCACCGCGCCGCCGTAGGCAGAGCTCGCCGCCGCCATTAGCCACCGCCAGCGCCGCTCAGCTTTGGTCGTTTGATCCAGGGCCGTTGGATCTGGATCCAGCGCGCGAGATTAGATCACTTAACGAAGCGGTATAGTTAGATCTGGGCCGTGCAGATTATGTTGATCTAACGGCTCACAGGCACGATCCTGAGCGAAGCGGTACGGGCTAATTAGATTAAGACGTGTGGCAGCTGTTTGGATTTAAAAACAGGATTTGAATCTATTAGAAGTTTGATTTTGTTTTGGCTATAACTTTTGATCCTCACGTTAGAATTTGACAAATTTTATATCAATGGAATCAGGAGAACAAGCCCTTTCTAAATATGCAATGTGTTTAATGTTCTGCTTCTGTTAAAATGGTTTTATTTGCAGAAACTTGTGTAGGGCTAATTTGAGTATATGAATTGTTTAAGAATTGTTTTAGGGTTTATTTAAATGTTGTTTGGCAAGTTTTAACTTGTTTATGAACCAGTACTGTACACTTGCTTTGTTGAGTTTTAAAAATCATCACATATCATATTGCATGCATGCATATATTTTTGTTTGTATATGTTTTGTATGTGATTTGTGGCTATGATCCTTTGTGTAGATTTTGGTGCTAGTGATTGTGATTATGAGGAGTGTAGCTACTCTCCAAACTACCAAGGCAAGTGGTCCTCATGAATATTTTATCCCTATGTTTTCTACTAAGCATTAGAAATATTTTTCTAGACTTGCATGCTATATTTTGCTTATATGCCATGTTGGGAAATCCTAGTAGTTGTAGAATTGCTAGAAATTTCTAAGTTAAGATGCTTATCTATGCCATGCTTAGCCTAGATAGTAGCAACCAAGGGTTGGTGAAATATATATGCTATGACGAAAATATTTCTAAGTCTTTTGACTTGTGTTTTGCCTAATAAAACAACTAAGTAAATGAAACACCTGCGTGGAATGGAAGGAATGGTTTATGTTGAGTGGTTACACAAGGCCCATTTCTATGGTTTACCTTGTGTATCTCACTTGTGGAAAGACACCAAGGAACAAAGATATTTTAGAGGCCAAGTGTTGAGAAGCTTCTAGTGCAGCCACTTGGCAATATGGGCTCTGCCTGGATCACATAGGTTGCTAGAACTTAGCCATTTGGACAGTTGGTGGTAGTGGGATGATAGGTTGGAACGCGTCCATTTGGTCTAAGGGAAGGCTTCTGAAAGGTCCTGTCTTGGTGAAAATCAAGTCTGGTGGGGAAAGTGCACAACCTCTGCAGATGGAAGAATCTAAGTACTTAGCCATGTCCCTGGAAAAGGACAACTTGAGCATCAAGACATGGAAGCTATCAAGAATCTCCTCATCCCAATTTCTAAGTAAAAACTTGTGGGTGAACAAGGGTGAAGGACCTCAATGTCTATTGGTGGTTCCCTGGGAAAAGTTTTGACAAAGAAAAACTTAGTGATTTCAACTAATAGGCAAAACCTATCTTGAGCAAAGCAAGCCAAGCTACACTTAGCCAAATTTCATATAGTATCTAGTCCACCTAAATTATACTAATGTATCACTTGCCAATACTATTCCAATGTATTGACCCACTGTGGTTGTAACTTGTGATGTTGCAGGTTACTCTGATGAGGATTAGGAGTCATGAGTCTACACTCAACATGTTTGCCTGTGGCACATGAAGATGAAGACTTGTATTTATTTACTTATTCAAACTCTTGTACTAGGCCTCTGGCCTTGGAGTTGTAAAGACTATGTTGTCTCTGGAATGACTGTAATAATGACCTTTGTTTCTGTGTACTTCATCTTAAACTGTGGATGCTAGCAATGATCCAGGGACTAGCATTGCAATCACAGGGATCCTTTTTTCCTTTATAAAGGAGGGATCTTACAATCTTCCACTGTTACTGTTTACTTTCTGCAAACCACCATTACCTTCCACACCATACAGTTAATCCTTTGTTACAGCAACCAGTGAGACTGACAACCTCATTGTTCGTTGGGGCAAAGTCTTGAGTTTGTGGTGTGCAGGTTTCCAAGTTGCTAGCAACACCTTTGAGATGTTTCCTTCCTCCTACTGGTTCGATAACCTCGGTTTCTTACTGAGGGAAGACTTGCTGTTGTGCTCATAATACCTTGCTCTTGGGGTCTTCCAACAAAGCACTATCACGCGCCATCAACAAGTTTTCTGGCACCGTTGTCGGGGAGGCTAAGGATGTCTTCACAAGGGGAGTCCTTCACAACCTTTCTCTTTACTTTGTTTTTGTTTTGCTTAGTTTCTTTTGCTTGGGTTTATTTGCCTCTTTTTATCAAAAACTCAAAAAAATTAGTTTAGTTTGGTTTGCTTGCTCTTATCAAAAACACAAAAAAAATTAGTTCCTACTTTAGTTGTCACCTTGCTCTAGCTCACCATGTTGAATCCCAAGTTCACCCTGAAATACCTTTCAATAGGTAGTGGCTCCATAATTGGGAAAGAAAATATTGAAGAATTTTTTAATCATGTTAGCAAACATGAGGATATTGAGGATAGATCTATAACAGAAGTTGCTCCTAGTTATGAAATCGATGCCTCTTCTTTAGTTCATATGTTGGAGGCTAGGTTTGTTAACCTTAACCCCATGATGCAAATCTTGTTCCTTAAACTAAAAAAAGAAAAGGATGCCAAAAAGAGAGAATTTATCCTAGGAACTTTACTAAAATAGTTTAATGATGTTGCTCAGGAAGCCAAAAAGGTATTTGAACGTTTTAATATGCTAGGATCATGTGTAGATGTTATGGGTACTTTAGGTAAAACCAAACCCAGAGAGGAAATTAAGATACCCATACCTTTTAAACTTGTAGGAATACATGAAGCCTTAGAAAATAATTTTGATTGGATCGTTCCTGAAAACCAATTTGATGAAAGTAGTGAACCAAGGCAAGATGAGAAGGGATCCTCCAAAACTCATTTGGATGAGATACCTTTCCTAGTTGAATAGATTGCAAGTATTTATCTTAATTCTTCATTTGAAAACACTTGATTCTGGCTTCTTGTGCCTAACTTAAAGGCGTTAAAGAAAAATACTTGTTGGGAGATAATCCAAGAGTTTTCTTGAGTCTTGGAAGTTATTAATTCAGTAACGACCTCTCCTTATCCTTTTTGTTTGCTTTTTCTGCCAAGAATGACCTCTAATGAGAGGGAAGTAAGATTTGGGGAGTTGCTGTCCGGACATAGATTTTTGTGTTCCACTCTAAAAATTCGTGAGGAATCGCTGTAAGTCGGATTGAGCTAATATTGTACGAATAAATCCCTCAGTATGTTAGATAACTATTTTTGGTTCAACACTTTTTGATTTGAGAACCAGAAGGTCTTCAAAAAAATCGGTTTCTACCTGCTGGTCTGTTTTGACAGATTTCTGCCATTATTTGCATTTGCTTCTTATTGATTCCTTTTTGGGTTCTTTTTGAGAAATTTGGATTTTTGAGGGAATTGCTACAGTATCTTGTGATTTTAGTGAAATTTTTGCTGTTCTAAACCTAAACCCAAAGGTCTGTTATCTTTTGAATTCACTAATGTTACTAATGAAGATTTGTGTGAAGTTTTGTATGAAGGAAATTTTTTAGGTGTAGAGAGAGAATGATGTCATGGGATGAAGAATGGACAAAAGCTCAAGCTTGGAGATGCTACCCCATGCCACCCCAAGAAATATTCAAGAGGTAAAAGTGTCAAAGCTTGGGGAGGCCCAAGGCATCCCCTTCTTCATCAATAAAAAGCTCAGGTCTTTCTAGACACTTCGTTTTTATTGTTTCATGCACTGTTGTGTTGTTCTTGGAGCGTCCTAGTTTTCTTAGTTTGCTTGAATAAAGTATTTTGGAGCCCTACTCTCTCTGTGTTGTTTCAAATAAGTTGATTGGTGTTGGAAAGGAGTCGAAAGTTCTTGCTTGAATAGTGTAAGAGGAGCTTGCTTTGACTGTGACTTAGACTTTATCATGTCATGCTATATGTTTTTTTGACATTATGCTTAGTGATCATTGCTGTAGCATGATTTGTTCCAAACAATTGGGATTGCTTAGTGTGCCTTTAAGGAATCATGCGTTGTTTTAGCATACAAAAGCATAGTATTGTGGTATTCTCCTTTGATGCTTTATTTGGGTTGACTTGGCACATGCTCACACCATGTTATGACTATGAACAAGTCACCATAGCCTCTATTATCATTTAGTCCTTGACTTGTAGTACCAATTTATTCTTTGATTGGTAATGTTTTGTCGATCTTCATGATTATGGCCATTATTGCTCTCTTAGTTGGTCGCTCCCAGTCTTTTTCTAGCCTCCACTTGTATTGAGTAAGCTCTACTCATGCATCCAACTCCCAAGAAACCAAGTTATTCCAAAGTGTCCACTATAAATTCCTATGCATGGTGTGTTACACCATTCCAAGTATATTCTTGTTTTTATCTACCTTTTAATTAAAAAGTATTTTGTTATGTGAAAACTTGGTGATTAAAGCTCTCACGAACTTGATGACACACTTTATTTTTTTGCCCCTAATAAACATGAACCATTGTGTCATCTATGTTGTATAAGATTGCACTTATATGTTGGAATTAGCAGAACCGTGCTGTCACGGGGAACGCTTTCAACATTGCACTTGTACTTTGTACACAGTTGATATCATGCTCTTTTGTCTATGGATGTCGTCGGTGTGAAATGAAAGGGGAGATTGTAAGTCCATAGAGTTATGTATGTGTGTTAAAAACGCCTGGGTCACTAGCCTAAGCCATGCCTAATCATGGTGGAAACTTGCAGCATCACCATAATGACATCTATGAAGCTTTCTTCTTATAAAAAAAGAGAGACATTGAAAAGAGGAAAGAGAGAAAAAAGCACCATATTCCCATGGTAAATAAGAAGAAGGCTAAGATGCTCATTGTCTGCTTGCCTTGTTATTTTGATTATGGGATAGCTCATGTATCATGTGCAAGGGGTACCCCATTGGCGGTTCTCTATGATACACATGTACTTACTATGACAAGAACTTACAGGTGACTAAAGTTGAGTAGCATGAGTAGCGGCCCTCGTATTCAAGGGACATGAGATTGCCAACTTATACTTTGTCAAGCATATACTCCATAGTTTGTTCACTTTAACCTTAATCACTTCAAGATGCTTATGACAGGGGCAATGAGAGCTGAAAGCTAACAAGTACCATAATTTTTGGAAGCTCTATTTGAAACTTGAAATCCCTGCTTCCCTTTATGAAGGGCCTTTCTTCCACCATTATATTGAGTCTCCACCTTCTATCCTTAGGCACCAGTTAAGAGAGCATAGTTGCCATTCTTAGTTCTATGTGCATTGTCCCAAAACTTATTGATTGATGCATATTATTGATATTACTTGTTCTTGTGCTATTTGTATCTAGTCACTCTTATGAACTTTGAAGGTGTCCTATGCATCTATTTGCTACTCCATGAGGGACAAGCTGAATGCCACTATGCCATGTTTTATATATGTGAAACAAACAAACGTTTTTCAATGCATGTTATTCATGATCTTTGTTTGTAGCCTTTCATGTTGCATGCATAGTTACTTTGTCTTACTGTTAGAACTCCATCTTTCATGCTCATGTTTAGAGTTCTTTGATCCCAGCTTTCAATGCTTGCAAATGGTTTGATCTTGGTTTTGATGGTGCATGTCACCTCAAAAATTATTCTTTTTATCACTTACCTACTCGAGGACGAGCAGGAGTTATGCTTGGGGATGTTTGATACGTTGGAAACGTATCTATAATTTTTGATGTTCCATGCTTGTTTAGTATCTACTTTGGTTTGCTTTGTCTACACTTTGAGGTGTTTTTATATGTTTTCTGGTACTACCTGAAGGGAATATGCCCTAAGAGGCAATAATAAAGTGGTTATTATGTATATTCCAAGTATATGATAGATGTTTATTTTGCATGCCATAATTGTTTTAATACGGAAACTTTAATACATGTGTGTTTAATAAACAAACAGAAAGTTCCTAGTTATGCCTCTCTCATAACTAGCTCGTTGATTAATAAGATGATCAAGATTTCCTAATCATGGACATTGGATGTTGTTAATAACGAGGTCACAACATTACTGGAATGGTGTGATGAACATTCATCTGAAGTATAACATTACGATCAAAGTCATTGAGTTTATATTGCTATAACATTATACGAAGTGATCCTAATCCTTAGACCATGAGATCATGTCAATCACTAACACTGGAATAGTATCTTGATAACATCAAACGTCACGCTGTAACAGGGTGATTATAAAGATGGGTTCAGTACTACTAAAGTGTTATGTTGAGGCCCATGGACCGAGAGTGGAATTTGTTCATCCCGATGACAGATAGATATGCTCTAGGCCCTCTCGGTGATATCACATTGATTAGATTGCAAGTGATGATCCACAAGTATAGGGGATCGCAACAGTCTTCGCGGGTAGTATTACCCAATTTATTGATTCGACACAAGAGGAGCCAAAGAATACTTGCAAGCCTTAACAACTGAGTTGTCAGTTCAGCTGCACCTGGAAAATAGTCCTTGCTCACATAAGTTTATCAGTAGCAATAGTTTGGTAGTAGCAACAACAAAGCAACAGTGAAACATGAGCAATATTAATAGTCACGGTAAGAGTATGATTCGAGTGCGGTAGGCATAGGGATGGATGGACGGGCGTTGCATGGACGAGTCTAAACATGTAACTTCAATATCTAGGGCATTGCAGATAAATAATAACAAGCATCCAAGTACTAAACAATCCTAGTCATGTGCTCCAAATATAGTCATGCATGCTCGCAATGGAACTTGCACAACATCTTTTGTCTAGCCAGCCCGTGGTAGCGGGGCCTCTAGGGAACTACTGGCAATTAAGGTGCTCCTTTTAATAGAGCACCGGAGCAAAGCATTAACACTCCATGAACACATGTGATCCTCACACCACAGCCATCCCCTCCGTTTGTCCCAATTATTGTCACTTTGGGGCCTTTGGATCCGGACAATGATATGTGTACACAACTTGCAGATAAGATCACAAACAATACTATCATAATGATTCAATAATAAGTTCAGATCTGAGATCATGGCACTCAGGCCCTAGTGACAAGCATTAAGCACAAAAAGTTGCAACAAAGTCAAATAGCACAAGAGAAACTAGGCACTATACCCTAACAATCTTATTCGATTATGATAGAACTCATCCAATCCCTACCATCCCCAAGCCTACAGCGGAGGATTACTCACTCATGGATGAGGGAAACATCGGTGGTTGATGGAGATGCGTTGATGATGACGATGGCGTTGATCCTCTCCAAATTCCCGTCCCGATAGAGTGCCAGAACAGAGTTTCTGGATTCGAATCTTGGTTTCTGGTGGCGGCGGCGGAGCGGAACTCTTTTTGGAAAACTATTGAACCCCCCTGAGTTTTTAGGTCAGAAGGCAACTTATAGGCGCGGAGGGAGGCCGAGGAGCTTCCTGGGGTGGCCAGACCTCCCTCAGGCGCGGGGTCAGGTGGGACCACGCCTGGGGTGGGTCTGGGCCCCCAGGCCTCCTATCTGTCTCCCCTTCTGGCTCCGTGGATCTTCTGGTGAGAAATAGTTTTTGGCATATTTTCTGGGATTTTTCCTGATAGTTCATTTTCCGCACAAAAACAAGACACCAAGGTAATTCTGCTGAAAACAGCGTCGGTCCGTGTTAGTTGTATCCAAATCACACAAGTTTAGAGAAGAAACAATAGCAAAGTGTTCGAGAAATTAGATAGGTTTTGGACGTATCAACTCCCCCCAAGCTTAGCTTATTGCTTGTCCTCAAGCAATTCAGTTGAAAACTGAGTGCATAATAGAACTTTCACGAACACTTTGCTTCATATGATGTAAATATTCTCAGCACCGGAGTAGATGCTTAGACAATTCATAATAAGGAGTATGCAACTAAGTCTACTCAATAGTCATTGCAAGCTATGAAGAGAAACCAACTCAATAATAATAAGTAGCATGAAACATAAACATAAGCAACATTGCAATGCTCATAAGGTATGATAGAGTGGTATCTCGCTTGCCTTTGTTTGAAGAGCACAATATAAATGACAAGGCACCTCTAAAGTTCACATCAAGACTAGAAGTAAAGATATCAGAGATACAAGCATCAAAGTCATGACATAATTAACCAAGTTTTGGAACAAATACAAGAATGACAACTATGCTCTCAAGAAGGTGCTCATAGAATAAGTGGTGACACAACAAGGTTGTGAAAACAGTTTTTGTGAAGGTTTGAAAGGCTTCCAAATGCTGAAAGGAATGTACTCATTAGCTTTGATCTCTCATTGCCCCTATCATAGGCATCTTCATGTGGTTAAGGTGAAAGTGGGGTCCACTCTGAATCATATGCTTGACAGACCATAGACTGGAAATCCCAAGTCCCTTGGGTACGAGGGTCGCTCCGCATGCTACTCAACTTTGGTCACCTGAAAGTTCTTATCATTGTAAATACATGCATATCATCGAGAACCGCCAACGGGGTACCCCTTGCACATGGTACAGGAGCTTTCCCATAACCAAAATGATAAGGCAAGCAGACAATGAGCATCTCAGCAATCTTTTTATTTACCATATGCATAGCTTTTTATTGAGGAAGCTTCATAGATGCTCATTATAGTGATGCTGCAAGTTTCCACCATGATTAAGCATGGCTTAGGCTAGCTGCCCAGGCGTTTCTCTAACACAATGTATAAACTCCATGAACTAACGACTTCCCCTTTTATTTCACATCGTCAACATCCGTAAACAAAAGAGCAAGGAATCAACTGGATGAGATATCCAAAAAGTGCTGAAAGCGTTCCCTGTGACAGAAAGATTCTGCTGACTCCCAACATATAATTAGCAAGCATATAACTTTCATGGATAGGTCACGATGGTTCAGAATTATTAAGCGCAAATAATAAAGTGTGCCATCAAGTTCGTGAGAGCTTTACTAACTAACTTTCTCAAAACATACAAACATTTTATTTTGGAAGAAAACACGGCATATATAAAATATGCACTGAAGTAGCAAATGATGCTAATAGGTAGGTATGGTGGACACAACTGGCAATATTGGTTTTGGGAATTTGGAAGCACAGGTAGAGCATGTACTCAGTGCAAGTGAAGTCTAGCAAAAGAGAGGGAGCGACAAACGAGAGAGCAATAGCTGTCATAAACATGCTTGCAAAAAAACAAGACTAACTATGGCATGAAAGTGATATAGGAACTCTGAGGCAAAATAAATCATCGAGGCTTACTGACTATTGATTAGTCATATGCATGTGTGAGCATGTTCCAAGTCGATTCACATGAACAGTCAGAGGAGGATACCACAGTATCATACCAAAGTATGAATAAAACAATGCAAGCAAACATTCATATGACATGCTACAATCTATTAGCAAGCTGAAGCTAATCATAGACAAGCAAGAACTACTAAGCATCCATAATGGCATACACCTTACACAAACAGGCTAAGCATGCTCACAATGATGAGTATATGTACAAAAATGAAACAAATAGAGTTTGTTACAATCCTCTTACCACACCTCGAGTTGTCTTAATCTTCATTATTGCCCTTCACTTGTGTGGCTTGAATAATTAACTTGAAACCACAAACCACTGAGGATGGCTGAACCCTGCAAATAACTCATAAAACCAAAGAAGAACAACAAATAGTTTTGGTGTTTTCAATTTTTTTAGAAACAAGCAAACAAAGAAAAACCAAACAAAAATAAAGCAAAACAAACAAAGCAAAATCTTTTTGGATTTTTCTTTTAAGGCAAACCAAAGCAAAGAAACAAAGAAACAAACCAAGAGAAACAACAAAAATATTTTTGGTATTTTTGGGTTTCTAGAAAGAAGCAACAAAAACCAAAAAGAAAGCGAAAACAATGGATATACAAAGAACAGACCGAACATGATATATAGATGAGTGTGACGTCGGTATACCTCCCCCAAGCTTAGCATTTTGGCCTAAGTGGGGCTCAATAGCGCGGATAGTACCCCCACGCCGGTGGGTCATCATAGGAATGATCAAAGTCAGGCACCTGCGATGAAGAAGACGATGTTCCCCAATCAAATGAGGGCTGCTGGTATGAAGACTCTCCCAAGTTGGAGGGCTGGACCGAATTATCTTCGGCATCCTCTTCAACATTCTCCTCTTGCTGGGAGAGTTCCCCCACATAAGTGTCAACCTCCTCCTCCGTAAGTGACCATCTTTGCCTGTTATCAAAGTTAAACAAAACAGGTGCAAGCAAATAAACTATTTTCTCAGTCCTACCCTTTCTCCAACATTGCTGGGCAAAAGATAATTCAAATGGCAAACTTCTCACATTAGCCCCCAAAGAAACACAACCATGCTGAATCATAGATTCAATATCAAACCTCTCTATGGGGAACAGAAAATCTGAAAAGTGAGGCTCTAAACCATGGAAAGCTAGAAAACTAGAAGCAATGAGACCTCCACAAATTCCACCCTTCCCACGGTTGGTGGTGAGACGGTGAGCTATCAAAGCACCCAAACTATAAGAACTATTCCTATCAGAGCAGCTGCAATAAAAGCTAGATCAAAAGAAGACAACTTTCTAGCAGTCTTTCTAGCAAGAACACACTTGGTAATGAAATAGGAAAAGTATCTAATAGCTGGGAGCTGGATGTTCCGAATTTTACCACTTTCCTTTGAGAAGTCAAAACCTTGGAAAATCTTAGCATACAAATCAACAAGTGACTTGGGCCTCTCCTTGATCTTCTCACAAGATCCCCACTGAGGTACTCTAATTGTTGCACAGAAATTAGCAAAAGGCAGGTCGACAGGTATATTATATATTTTGTAATGGACCATGGGATTAGAAGTAGACCAAGTGAACCGGAAGTCCTGCACAAAAGCCATGGTTAGCTTAACATATTGGATTGGTTCACCTTCAACAAAGTGCTCCAACCCTACATTTGTAACCAAAGTTTGGAAATCTTGGAGGATCCCTGCAGCTCTCGTGAACTCATGGCATGGATATATGGAAGGGAAAACTGCCTCCTCACGATGAACCTTCATGGTCTCATTCACCATCAAGTCATATTGATTTAGTGGATAAGCACTCATCTTCCTTGATGAAATTTTTAGACAACCATCAAACCAAGTGATTTCTAAGTTGATAAATGATGAGAAACTACTATAGGAACTTGCTAGAGGACTACACATGCATCAAAACAAAGTTTCTAAGCAAAGAACAAGCATGCAAGCTCAAACAACCTGTCACCTATAGCAACAAAATACTCAAGATACAGTGTACCAATCACAAATCTAATTGGGCAAGTGGAGGAGGCACATACCAAGGAGTAAACCCTCCAAAAATCAGCACTTGAGATGGGCTGAACAAGAAGATCGAAAATTGCGAGCAAGAACAACAAGAACTCGAGCTTGAGAAAGTTTTCCGGTATTTTTGGGAGAGAGAAAGAAGGTGGCTTTGAGGAGGCAGCCTGGAAGGGCCCAGGTGGGCCAACCCCCCCCCCTAGGCGCCACTAGTGGTGGGCCCGCGCCTACCACAGGTGTGGTGGCCTGGGGTGGCCCCTGGGTCACCTCTGGTACCTCTCTGCTCCTTTTTTTGAGGAAAATTTATTTTGAATTTTCTGGGATTTTTCGGGAAACTTTATTTTTGGCCAATTTTCAGGGTATGAAAATTGATTTTCTCGCACAAACAGTATTTTTCAGAAGAAGCAAAAGCAAACCAAAAGCCAAACTATATGAGCTCTAAGAAACTCAAACAAGCAAACAACTAGCAAAACTAAAGCTAAAGCAAAGACTAGGAAGGAGAAAGGAAAAATAAAGCAAGTATAACCACAGTGGAAACATTATTTTTGTTCATTAAAATCCTTTTGTTAACAAGGTTGATCAAGTCTTGTTACCAAAAAAATCTTATATGAAAGAAAACTTTGCATTCCACAGGGTGATTATGTTACCTCATACTTGATAGCAATGGTCCCAATCATAATAGTTTCACAATTTTCTCGTGGAATGGGACAATATATTTCTCCAACCTTGATGCCCTCAATATTTTCAATGGAATTCAGGCAATAGCTCTTAACAACCTTCTTGGGAAAATAGACAGTGTTCTCTTTGTCATTAATATTGAATGTTACTTTTCTTGATTGCAATTGATGACAGCACCTGCAGTATTAAGAAAAGGTCTCCCAAGAATAATAGACATATTATCATCTTCAGGCATTTCAAGCACAACAAAATCAGTTAGAACCATGCAATTATGAGCAACTTGAACCTTAACATCCTCATATATACCAACAGGAATAGTAGTTGACTTATCAGCCATTTGCAAAGAAATATTAGTTGGTATCAACTTTTCTAGCTGGAGTCTCTTGTAGAGAGAAAAAGGCATAA
Source organism: Avena sativa (assembly GCA_916181665.1). Classification (NCBI taxonomy): domain Eukaryota; kingdom Viridiplantae; phylum Streptophyta; class Magnoliopsida; order Poales; family Poaceae; genus Avena; species Avena sativa. Next base: position 210,913,290 of record OV702280.1, on the reverse strand, counting down.
CACTAACTCCAGCCCCAAATCACATAAAGCAGTTCTAACATAATTATTAGCAAGGAATAGTTGGTATACCTGGATCACCAAGTTTCTTTGAAACCTTACCATTGAAGGAATAATTAGCAAGTAGAGTAGAAATCTCCTCATTAGGAATGTTCCTTTTATTAGAGACAACATCCTTCATATACTTTGAATAAGCAGGCAACTTAATAGAATCAGTCAAAGGAATTTGCAAGAATAAAGGTTTCATCCACTCACAAAACTTATTGTAGTGTTCTTCCTCCTTTGACTTGTGTTTCTTACCTGGAAAAGGCATAGGTTTCTGCACCCAATTTTATCTCTCTTTACCATGTTTATTAGCAATAAAATCTTCCTTAATGTACCTAGTGCTCTTAGTGTGCTTCTCAGGTTCTTCCTCACCCTCCTCCTTATCAGGAGACTTATTTTTATCATTACCACTCTCAGTTTCAGCATCAGAGACAGATATACTGTTAGGATCTACAGCAGGTTCAAGTGGTTCCTCAACTCTCTTATGTTTCTTTTTCTTCCTCTTACGAGGACTATCACTATCCTCACCCTGTTGGGAATCCTGCTCTATTCTTTTAGGGTGTCCTTCAGGATATAAAGGATCTTGAGTAGCTATAGCACTCCTAGTTCTAATTCCATAAGCATGTTTATCTCCTGAAGCATTAACTATCATATCCTTTTGTACCTTAGCAAGTTGATCAAGTCGGGTTTGAACCATTTGAAAGTGTTTACAAAGCATTTTAATATCATTAGAAGTTATTTCCACAATATCTTTAACTCATGGATAGCCCTAGAGTTTTCCAATAAATGATTCTGAACATGTTTATTAAAATGACCTTGTTTAACAATAAAAATGTCAAGTTCCTCTAAGCATTGATCAGGAGGCTTACCATAAGGAATATCACCTTCATCAAAGTGTTGGAAGAGTGTACCTCAATAGTAGATGAGTGGGGAATTGGCTTACATAATTCTTCTATAGGAGGTAGATTCTTCACATCTTCAGCTCTAATATCTTTCTCCTTTAGACACTTCTTAGCTTCCTTCATCACTTCATCATTTAATGCAATAAATCCCCTCTTCTTTGTTGTTGGTGTTGGAATTGGTTCAGGAACAACTGGTTCAGGAGTAATAGGATCAGGTGTATTTAGCTCAGTTGAAGTCCAATCATCATAATTCTTGCTTATCTTGGTCATTAATTCTTCAGCATCTGTAGGAGTTCTTTTACTGAAAACACAATCAGCAAAGCTATCTAGGTAGGTCATAGAATCATCATTTAGTCCATTATAATAAAGATCAAGAAGCTCATTTTTAGGTAATGGACATCCGGGATGTGCATGAATCAAGGCACAGAACCTTGTCCATGACTCAGCCAATTTCTCTTCTTCTCCCAGTTTAAAATCAAAAAGTCTATGCAAAGCAGCATGTCTAGCACTGGGAGGAAAATATTTATGAAATAAAGAAGCAATCAAGCAATCAGGGCTATCAATGGAACCAGGAGGTAATCTATTAATCCAAGCCCTAGCTTCTCCTTTTAGTGAAAAAGGGAAGATCTTAGCAACAAAGTACTTGCACATCTTAAAATCATCAGAGAATAGAGCACTCATAGTAGAAATATCATTCATATGAGCCACAACACTCTCATTTTCAGTCCCACAAAAAGGTTCTTTCTCAACAATATCTAAATAAGACAAATCAAGAGAGAAATCATAATCTTCATCTTTAATATCTATGGGAGAGGTGACAAACTTAGGATCAGAGGACATCTTAGGCATAATAGTACGTCTAGCAAGGAGACTCTTAATAGCACTAGTACCATGTGTGTTTCGGCACTCTTCAACAAAATCATCAGTGAACTCAATGTAACCATCATTAATATCATAACTCTCACTAGCCTCAGGTGAGCTAACAGGTGTAACAGTTTCTTCACTAGGAGTTTCGGTATTTCCTAGACTAGCCATAGTAGCATCTAGAAAAGGACCTAATGAACCACTCGCATCAAGCACAGTAGAAGTAACATCATGAGTATCAAAAGCAGTTTCAGACTCAGCAGTAGTAATAGTGTGTGTAGCATGAGTATGTGGTGGTGGTGTGACAAGCTTACTTATAACAGACGGTGAATCAAGAGCAGCAGAGGTGTTTAGAACTGTACCTCTTCTTGTAGTGGATGGTAAATAGGGAACTTTCCATCACGAGACTTCCCCATGATGAAAGGAGTAGCAGTGAACAATAATAGATCCAAGTGAACTTACAAATAAAGCTATGCTCCCCAGCAATGACGCCAAAAAATAGTCTTGATGACCCACAAGTATAGGGAATCGCAATAGTCTTCGCGGATAGTATTACCCAATTTATTGATTCGACACAAGGGGAGCCAAAGAATACTTGCAAGTCTTAACAATTGAGTTGTCAGTTCAGCTGCACCTGGAAATAGTTCTTGCTTACCGAAGTTTATCAGTAGCAACAGTTTGGTAGTAGCAACAGTGAAACATGAGCAATAGTAACAGTAACAGTAATAGTAGGATTCAAGTGCGGTAGGCATAGGTATGGATGGACGGGCGTTGCATGGACGAGTCTAAACATGTAACTTCAAGATCTAGGGCATTGCAGATAAATAATAACAAGCATCCAATTACTGAACAATCATAGGCATGTGCTCCAAATATAGTCATACGTGCTCGCAATGAGAACTTGCACAACATCTTTTGTCCAGCCATCCCGTGGCAGCGGGGCCTCTAGGGAACTACTTGCAATTAAGGTGCTCCTTTTAATAGAGCACCGGAGCAAAGCAATAACACTTCGTGAACACATATGATCCTTACACCACAGCCATACCCTCCGGTTGTCCCAATTATTGTCACTTTGGGGCCTTTGGATCCGGACAATGATATGTGTACACAACTTGCAGATAAGATCACAAACAATACTATCATAATGATTTGATAATAAGTTCAGATCTGAGATCATGGCACTCGGGCCCTAGTGACAAGCATTAAGCACAACAAGTTGCAACAAAGTCAATAGCACAACAGAAACTAGGCACTATGCCCTAACAATCTTATTTGATTACATGATAGAACTCATCCAATCCCTACCATCCCCAAGCCTACAGCGGGGGATTACTCACTCATGGATGAGGGAAACATCGGTGGTTGATGGAGATGCATTGGTGATGACAATGGCGATGATCCTCTCCAAATTCCCCGTCCCGGCAGAGTGCCAGAACAGAGTTTTTCTGGATCCGAATCTTGGTTTTTGGTGGCGGCGGCGGAGCGGAACTCTTTCTGGAAAACTATCAAACTTCCCTGAGTTATTAGGTCAGAAGGCAACTTATAGGCACGGAGGGAGGCCGAGGAGCTACCTGGGGTGGCCAGACCTCCCCCAGGTGTGGGGTCAGGTGGGCCTGCGCCTGGGGTGGGTCTGGCCCCCCAGGCCTCCTCTCTGTCTCCAATTATGGCGTCATGGATCTTCTGGTGAGAAATAGTTTTTGGCATATTTTCTGGGATTTTTCCTTATAGTTCATTTTCTGCACAAAAATAAGACACGAAGGTAATTCTGCGGAAAACAGCATCAGTCTGTGTTAGTTGTATCCAAATCACACAAGTTTAGAGAAGAAACAATAGGAAAGTGTTTGAAAAAGTAGATACATTTTGGACGTATCACAAGCAAGTGATTTGATCACTAGAATGTTATATCACGGGAACAAGAAAAGAGTACATGTCAGTAATGAGATCAAACTAGGTATGGAGATCCGATGATCGAATCTCGGACATGTAATATATCACGAAACAAAGGGATTAAGATACTAGCGTAAAAGGTTCTCAAGTCATCGTTGAATGTGTGGGAGTCAGTATGGATCTCCAGGTCCCGCTTCTGATTATTGATCTGAGAGGGGTCTCGATCATGTCCGCATTATTCGCGAATCGTAGGGTGACACACTTAAGAGACACCGACACCATTTGGAGCAAATAGTTTCATGCTGAAAAGAATAACAAGCGCAGGAATTTATTTCACTAGATATCGAAACTGGTTTCGGGTGAAATTGCAAAAAGTGTTTCTGCATGTGAAATGAAATACTAGCAAGGGGTTATATGTGAATGTTTGTCATTAAAGTAATTGACAAAATTCTGAATAAATAAAAGGAGTTTTATTTATTGAGAGTTTGCATTAAATTTGGTGGTAATTTAATGGGAATTTGAGTGGGTTTTTGAGTGGAGAAAATTGAAAGGGCATTTTGTGAGTGAAGTGTCCACCCACATGAATGAAGGAGGGGAGGGGGCAGCCCCCATGGCCGGTGGCCACCCCCTTGGGTGCCCCCTCTCCTCCTATAAAAGGATCCCCCTCCTCTCTTCTCACTCACACCTCCTCATGAAGGATCTCTCTCCCCATCTAGTATTTATCCCCCATGGTCTCGGACTAGAGAGATACATCTTCCCGGTGGCTATTCGGCAACAAAGATTTGTGCTTCCGCTGCATCGCTGGAGCGAGGAGGCGGAGGTTGCTCGGTGCATCGGACGTGTGTGCAAGCACGAATGCGTCGTTGATTTGCGGTGCTAGGACTTCCTCTCGATCTTGAGATCATCAAGAGATCATCTACATCAACCACGAGTTTAACCTCGTTAAGCTTTGTCGGTCTTCAAGGGTATGTTCTCTTCGGATGTATATCCGCCCGTTGCTTGTATCTAGTAGATAGATCTTGGTACATAGCTGTTCCCATCATAGGAATTTTTTTTGTTTTCTATGCTGCGAACCCTACACTACCCTATTAACAAGATGCCACAGTGCCAGTTGCATGTTTTCTTCTGTTTTTGGTTCCAGAAAGGCAGAAAATCAATATTCTCGGAATTGCACGGGACAAAAGCCAAAGTTAATATTTTAACATGGGGAACATGGAGCCAAAGTACGATATGGAGGGGAGGCACCAGGGGGCCACACCCCTTGGCGACACGGGCTAGGGTTAGCTGCGCCTGGGGGGTGTGACCACCCTGGCCGCCCCTGCCTCGCCTCTACGCCTATAAAGACCCCCGATGCATAAATCCTAAGGACCTGATCAATATTCCACAAAACTGTATGTAGCCGCCGCCACCATATTCCCTACATCGGGGAGGTCTAAAGCTCTTTCTGGCACCCTGCCGGAGGGGAGATCATCCGGGAGGCCTTCTTGTTCATCATGCCAGCTCCGGTATGAAGCGTGACTAGTTCCACCTTGGACTACGGGTCCATGTAGTAGCTAGATGGTTGTATCTCCTCCTTTGTGCTATCATGTTTAGATCTTGTGAGCTCCGTTCATGATCAAGATCATATATTTGTAATCATGCATGTTGTGTTTGCGGGGATCCGATGGATATTGAGATTACTATGTCATATTTATTATTGGTTTTGTCTTACTGATTCTATCGTGTCTGTGTTGTTTGTGATCTTGCATGCTCTCCATTTCTAGTAGTTATCTTGGCCAAGTAGATGCTAGTGACTCTAAGAGGGGGTATTTATGCTAGATAGTGGGTTCATGCCTCTATATAATCTAAGGGAAGTGACATAAATCTCTAAGGTTGTAGGTGTGATGTTGCCACTAGGGAGAAAACAACGGTCTCTTGTTCATGGAACAAGTGGATTGTTTACCTTACACACTTTGCTTAAAGCAGTTATCTGTTGCTTGCAACTTAATACTGGAGGGGGTTCGGATGATAACCTGAAGGTGGATTTCTAGTCATAGATGCAGTTGGATGGCGGTCTATGTATCTTGTTGTACTGCCCAATCGAATCTCATAGGATCTGGAATGTATAGTATTGCATTGTTATGCCTTGATCAGTCCTGTTAATTGCCCTGTTGTAATTTTTTTAGCCAGCATGCCATGTTTTTTTATCTTAAGGAGAACACCTCTAGTGAACTATGGACCCCGGTCCAATCTTTACCATTGATACATCTTCCACTATTACTGTTTAATTTCTGCGAACCACCATTACCTTCCATACCATACAGTTAATCCTTTGTTACAGCAACTGGTGAGATTGACAACCTCACTGTTCGTTGGGGCAAAGTGTTGAGTTTGTGTTGTGCAGGTTTACAATTTGCTAGCAACACCTTTGAGATGTTTTCTTCCTCCTAATGGTTCAATAACCTCGTTTTCTTACTGATGGAAGACTTGCTGTTGTGCTCATCATACCTTGCTCTTGGGGTCTTCCAACGAAGCGCTGTCACGCGCCATCAATCATCAGACAAAAGAAGGTCCCCATAAAGTGTAGACAATCGGTCAGTAGCAGACATAGGAGTAGAGGCATGTTTGCACTTGGGCATACCAGCTCGGCGCAGCAAATCCATAGAGTACTTATGCTGAGTAAGAGACAATCCAGCAGAAGACCTCGAGACTTCCAACTCAAGGAAGTAGTGCAGAATGCCTAGATCTTTCACAGCAAAGTCACCACTCAAAGCGAACAACAGACGATCAGCAGCAACATCTGGGGAGCTTATGAGTATAATGTCATCAACATAGACCAACAGGTACATTGTATCCTCAGGGTGCCATAGGAGAAACAAGGACGTGTCAGCATGCAGTGGATGGAACAAACCCATGAGCCCGAAGAACAGAGCCAATGTGTGCATGCCAAGAATGAAGAGCCTACTTCAGACCATAGAACGCCTTGACAAGACGACACAGATGTTGAGGGTGAGCAGGATCAACAAAGCCTGGGGGCTGACGCATATAAACCTCCCCCTCCAATACAACATGCAGATAAGCATTCTGAACATCCAATTGACGCACTGACCAACCTCTTTTAATGGCCAAGGAAAGTAGCAACCGAATGGTAGTAGGCTTAACAACTGGACTGAATGTATCCTCATAATCAAGTCCATATCTTTGTTTGAACCCTTTTGCCACTAACCGTGCCTTGTAGCGTTCAATAGAACCATTATCATGTTGCTTTACTTTGAATGCCCACTTGGAATCAATAATATTGACCCCGGAAATAGGAGGAACCAGCTGCCAAGTATCATTTTTCTGAAGTGCCTGAAACTCCTGTTCCATAGCACTTCGCTAGTGGGGAATACCGAGAGCAGCCTAAAATTGTCGAGGTTTCACAGTGGGATCACTCTCAGCCTGAGCAACACAAGATGCAATCCATGCAACCGTCCCATCAGTGCGCTCTTTGGGGCGGAATATACCAGCTTGGCTGCATGTTCGGGGACGCTGAGCAGCCTGCGCTGGAGCAGGTGGTGATGATAGGTTCGTCGAAGGCGACGTAGACGAGGTGGCCGAGCCTGGCGATGAAGACCATGGCGACGCGGCGGACAACGCTAGGCCGGGCGACGAGGCCGGAGGAACCAGGGCAAGGTGCACCAGGCCGACGCGATCGACGTTTGCCATGCATGGCACATGCACACGATCGTTGTGCGATCCTGATGCTGGTGCGCCTAATGTAGACGAGGGTGAGTCCTCGAGAAGCTGAAGACGCGCTCCTCTGCCAGTACATGCAGCATGATTAGGCAACAAAGAAGGAGAGTGCACAACATCTACAAACTGCTCAAGCAACGATAAATATGAATGCACAGGTGTATCGGATGCCGTAGTGGTGGTCGGAAGTGTAGAAAAAGGGAAAACGTTCCCATCAAACATAACGTCACGAGAGATATAGACACAGTTATATGGAACATGGAGACACTTGTACCCTTTGTGAAGAGCACTATATCCAAGAAAGACACACCTCTTAGACCGAACTTGAGTTTATGTTTATTATAGGGCCGAAGATGGGGCCAACACACACATCCAAAAACATTCAGAAAGGTATAATATGGATTCTCATTTAGCAAGAGTTATAATGGATTTTTCATCTAAAGTAGACGTGTAGGAAGCCTATTTATCAAAAAACAAGCTGTAAAGAATGCATCACTCCATAAACGAAAAGGAGTAGAGGCGTGAGCTAGCAAAGTTAGGCCAGTCTCTACAACATGACGATGTTTGTGTTCGGCTGCGCCATTCGGCTGATGTGTATGAGGGCAAGCTACACGATATGAAATTCCAAGCTTGTTAAAGAAAGAATTGAGGTTCCGATACTCACCCCACCCAATCAGACTAAACATGAATAATATTATGCTTAAGGAGGTGCTCAATGTGTGCTTGAAATTGAAGGAAAACGTCGAACACATCAGATTTTCGCTTAAGAAGATAAAGCCAAGTAAACCGACTATAAGCATTAATAAAACTGACATAGTAATTCTAGCCACTGACATATGTTTGGATAGGGCCCCACACATCAGAAAAAATAAGCTCAAGGGGAGTGTTGACTACACAACTCAACTCCAAAAACGGAAGTTGATGACTCTTACCTTGCTGACAGGTATCACAAACCAATTCATCATTATTATGAGACACTACTGGGAGCTCATGGCGATGGAGAACATGACGAACTATGGGTGTAGCAGGATGTCCAAGACGCGCATGCCAGTGGGCAAACGACACACGCACACCGCTGGAGACCTGGGAGACTAGTGGCACATCAAGCGCATATAGACCATGGCGTAGACGACCTCTAAGAAGCATGACCCTCATATCTAGATCCTTGATATAAAAATGAAAACGGTGAAATTCAGCAAAGACATTATTATGACGAGTAAGTTGAGGAATAGACAACAGACTATGTGTGGCTGAAGGAACTCTAAGGACATTGAGGAGATGCAATTGTTTGGAATTATGTGCAAGAAGTGAAGCCTGAGCAATATGTGAGATGTGCATACTTGCTTCATTGGCAGTGCGAATCTGATCATTGCCGCGGTATGGCTCCTGAGTGGAGATGTTGCCCATCTCACTCGCCACGTGATTGGTAGCTCCTGTATCCATGTACCATGCATGATCAATGGGATACAAAGGGGTGATTTTTCTTGACACGCTGCTCCGTCGCAAGGAGGGGTGAGTACAGATCGCATGGCGGAATAGGCGTCTCACGAGCATTAATGTTCTCGACGAGATTGTCATAGTCGTCATCCAGGCCGTTCAGGACGTATGAGATGAAGTCCTTGGGGCGGAGCGGCTGGCCGATGGCAACGAGGGTGTCGGCGAGGCCCGTGACCTTCCCGAAGTGCTCGGTGACGGTGCGGTCGAGCAGCTTAACCTCGCCAAGCTGAGTACATATGGTGTGAGCTCGCGCCTGACAATGTGACGCGAAGCTCGCATGGAGAGCACCCCACGCATCCCGGGACGTGGTGGCGAAGATGACCAGTGACGCCACGCTCTCTATGAGCGAGGACTGGATGGCAGAGAGGATGGCCTGATCCTGGGCCACCCAAGCATGGTACGCCGGATCATACGGCGAGGGACACAGGTAGGTGCCATCAACGTAACCCTCCAGGTAGCGGCTGCGAAGAAGGGGAAGCACCTGTGCGTGCCACGCAAGGTAGTTGTCCACCTTAAGCTTCACTGGTATGAGGTGAGCGAAGTAGAAGGGTCCAGAGGCACCGCCCGTGTGCTCCGGAGGTGGGGCGGAGGTGGCGCCGGTGTAGCGTATGGCGGCGCATAGAAGCCGAGGTCCATGGACGCGGCATGAGCAGCAGGTGGGGGGACAGTCGGCCACCCCCAGAAGCGTCGTACGAGGACGGCACCGTCGAGGTTGATACACCATAGGCAGGCGGCCACCCCCCGGGCGTACTGTAGGGAATCGGCCGCGGAGCGGGCGGCCATCCCCCGTGGGTGTCATAGGCGGGCGACGGAGGCGCAGACGGCCACCATCCAGACACGCCATAGTCTGGCCCCGTTGGGACCACGTGGAGATGCGACGCAGGAGATCCGAGGCCGACGGGTGCAGAGGCCTCGATGGAGGCAACCGTCGAGGACGCAGGCGGCGGGGGCACAATGGTCGTCACGACGGGAGGATGCGGGAAGGGGCCCCTCCAGAGGAGAGGCTGGGACGAGAGGAACGGCGACGCCGGGGCGCCGGCAGGCTCCGCAGAGAGCGGCACGGCAGCGGTGGCGGCGTGCACCACGGGCGGCGGTGTGCTGGCGGAGGCGGCAACGGCCGAACCTAAGGCAGCGGAAGACATGACCTAAACCTAATCTGATACCATATAAATCGTGATTTTGGGGCAACTGCTCGACACCCTAACTTGGGTGCAGCTATCTTCATCATATAGAGGGATACACAATATGTACAGTACAAATACAAGTTGTACTCAGTATAGGTACAGTCTAACACTTTCAATATTGTTTCTATTTTCTAGATCCTCATGTTAGAGGCCCCTTAATTACGCACTCATCACTATGTAATTTATCAAATCTATGTTAATTAATGGTATGTTCACATATTGTTTTCTCGTGTTAACCAGATATGTACCTATTACACTGAGTTATATTTTTTGTCCTGTTTTATGTCGTATGCAGGTTCCTTCCAAGGGCAAAGCATTGTTGTTTCTCAAGATTTGGCTTTCAGATACATGTTGGGATAGAGCAAGAACAGTCCATGCATAAATGTTGATGTGAGTCAGCTGGTTGATCTTTTAAATCATGGTCTATCTAAGATTCGGGTAAAATATATGGCGAAGCTTATAATGCAGCTCTTGTAAATAATAAGTACTCCCTCTGTTTGCAAATATAAGATGTTTTAGATTTTTGAATGAGATGTATCTAGACACATTTTAGTGTCTAAATTCATTTGAACCTATACACTAAAATGTGTCTAGATACGTCTCACTCACAAACCTAAAACATCTTATATTTCTAAACGGAGGGAGTACTACCGAAAAAAGAATTTTCAGTCAGTCTACCTAGCATTTGCTGCAATTGCAAAGCTCTTTTGGCTTCCCATGCCACACATTTGCACGAATCGGAAGGAACACTGGACATGAATTTGATGCAGTGCATCTGAGACCTGAGTTTCGGTGACTTGGTGTTATTAAGTCTTGCCGTGACTTGGTGCACCATCAACCATCCATCTCTAATCTAACATACCGGATTGACTCTAATTTTAAACTAAATAATTAAAACTACTCAAATTTTTTTGAAAACATTCTAGTAAATCATGCATGTTTCGATTTGTATTCTGGTGAAGTTTCATTTCATTTGGACCAAAGATTTGTGATTAAATAGGTATTTATTTTAAACTAGTGCTTGAAAACCTAAAAAAATATTTAGTCATAAACTACTTATCCAAATGGCATGAAAAATTCGTAGGTTTCAAAACGAGACAGTTACACTTTATTAGAATTTTTTCAATATATTTTGAGTAGTTTTAATTATTTAGTTTAAAATCAGAGTCAATTTTACACGTTGGATTAGAAATGGATGGTTGATGGTGCACCAAATCACAACCAGACCATCTGCCCCCCTCCTCACTGCCGCCTGCTGCTCTCCCTCAGATTGCAAAGAAGAGAAAGCGGTAGGGCGACACCATTTTGACATTTTATATGCTCTAATCTAATCTGCCCTTTCAACTTTGTCATTATCCAAATAATTTAATAGTCAGGCCAGTTAGATGTCTCAACTGTTTAATCCGAAGGACCAAAGTAGATAACTAAATGCTGACTATAATAGGAGCACACATACATGACAAAGTTTGAATTGGAACCAACTCTCCTATGGATTTGGAGTTGTTTAATAGAGTACTACTTTTAGGGTTACACAAGTACATTAGAATTCACGCTACTTTTACCATAGCACATATATTTGGATATCCTGTGGATTTGGTGTATGCTTTTGTGCCCTGAAAGGGGAAATCATTGCCAGTTTTGGTGGTGGTCGGATCATTCCATTTTGCTAGGTGTGTTTTCTCAAGAGTCTGGCTAGATATGTCTACACAATATATTTGAAAATTTTGCCAGTCAGTTTAGAATGTAACTCTTGTTACTATGTCTGGTCGTGCAACACAAGCTGGTAAATTAATACATGTTCAGTTTTGTTATAATACTTTGCTATCAAATTAGTTTGTTTGATTGGTTTGTTAATAATGGGAAAGTTACCTACAAGAACTGTGTTAATTTAACTCCACCAGACCGAATGTGTTCAGAAAAATAATACAGTCACACATGACTAGATCTTAATGAGTTTCAAAGTATTCGATACTACAGGTCCAAACAATCCACTCTTATTTCCTTCCAACCCTTCTGCCCCATATGGTGGCACGGGGAATGTTCAGTTCTCTTTCACTCTCGTGCCATTGCAATATTTGTTTTATGATCTCCTCAGTTGTAAATGTAAACAAATATTTCTGTTTAGGAGTGTGCCACCTGGATTCAATTGGCCCAGGATTCAAACCACTCGCTATGTGAGGTAAGTTGATTGTTCTTATATTTGTTGCTAACATCTAACAAGGTTGAGTATGGCCTATTATTGCACTTGATACCACCCGCCTTAGATTGGTTGGAACTCTAGTTTTCGGGAAGGATGAAATAAAACCATTCTCCAAATATGTTAATTTTTGTAGTGCTTATTTCTACTCAACGTCCACTGCAAGCTCGCTAAAATTGTACTCCTTCTGTTTTAAAATATAAGATGTTTTAGTTTTATAAAGCAAATGTATCTAAACTTGTTTTAATATATATATTCAATTAGGTTTGGAGTGAATCTACACACTAAAAAATGTTTGAATACATTTACTTCACAACCCTAAAACATTTTATATTTTAAATCGGAGGGAGTATATAATTCCACATCTTTCACATAGTTATAGAGTTTTTAAGACGGCACCGACATCCAGTTGGATATTTTAATGGTTATCTGTACTTATATTTCACGGGCAACCACTGCCAAAAGCTATTATCAACAGTTGATACCAATCTAATGATTTTTCTGTTCAAGCAGATGTTTACGACATCCTAGTGGGAGCACCCACCCAGACCTGAGTTCTTCCAGCAAGGCCTGGATTTCTAAGGGACGCATCTTCAGACGTCAGTGACGCCGACCTGTCTGAATAATCATGCCTAGTTACAGCTTACAGCCTGCCTGGTGAAATTGAAACGAACTGTGATATGGCAAATAGTGCCAACAGTGCCTGTAAACATGGACGCGGACTTTTGTATTACGTGTAGTTTCAAATCATGGTTGGTGGTGTAATATAGCTTTCTGAAATGCAGCTTTGTCTTGTAAGACTTAGCACTTAGAAGTTTCCAATGTAGCTTATGTGGTCTTTTTGGAGAAGGCGAGGAAAGGGACATCAAACTTACACCGATATTTTTATCTATCTACTAATTTAGAGCATCTTCACTCGCCTACCCAGGAGGCTGATCCGGACGCCGAAAATTGGCCCAGTCGCGTACCCAAGGATCTGTTTTCGGCCGTAGGCCAATTTTGTCCAGACTACCCAGGCCGAACCCAGGTTTCCGGGTACGCCGGACTCAGCGAATTCGGCGAAAAAGAACCGAAGCGGCGTGTGGACCCGCCGAGTTAGTGACGAAAGCCGAGTCGTCATCATCCTCGGAACCACGCGGCGACCGCCGGACAATAACTACCCGTCGCGTCGGTCACGCGTCGCCGATTTACAGCGCCACCGTCGCGGCCACGGCTCCCGCGACAGACCGGCGAACACTAACTTTCCGTAGTTTTCCCTTTTTCCGCCCTCGCCGCTACACCCCTCCCGCCCACCTCGGCCTTTATAAGTCGTACCCCTCGCCGGAGATCTTCACACGCTCTCACAGCTCCCCCACCCACAAACCCACACTCCGACGAACCCTCTCTCACCGTTTCCCCTTCCCAGCCATGGTCAAACGATACCCCGGCGACGACGCTGCGGCGAACGGCTTCGGCCGGCGCACTCTCCAGGCCTGGGAGGCGCGCATGTTGTACGACGCCGGCTACATGGCGTCGCCGGACACGCGGATGCCTCCGGGGTGGAAGCTGAGCGCCGGCGGCATCCCTATCCCGCCGGCGCCGACGCCGGACGAGCTGCCGTATAATGTGCAAGAGTACATCGGCGGCATGGACGACCCCTCCGAAGCCGAGTCCACCGACAACCTCCTGTACTGGGAGCAGTTCTTCGCGGACCGACGCGAACAGGAGCTCTCCCGCCACGAGGGGCCGCCGAACGAGTCGCCGCCAAAGCGCAACAACTCGGCTGGCCGCCGGCGTTGGTGGAGCGCGCCAGGCCAGACGCTCGCGGCGGTGATGGAGCACATCAACCACGGGAACACGTCGCGGCTCGGCTTTCCGAGCACACCGACGCTGGCGGCCAGGTCGGGTCGGCGGCCTCCGGCGAACTGGACGCCGAGGAGGATGGCGAGCATGAGTTCGTCCTCCTCCATGTCGGCGTCCCACTCCTCCGGCTCGGCGCCGCTGCGCACGCCGTCGACAGTCAAGCGCGAAGCGGTCTCGCCTATGCGCTGGCCGCCGCGAACGCGCTCGCGCGGCATCGTCATCGGCGAGCCCGGGACAACGGTGCCGCCAACCGCCCACCTGCGTCTCAGCCGCAACAAGACAGAAGACTCGGCGCCGGCCGAAGACGCCGCCTTGAAGATGGCGCTGGAGCAGTCGCTCCACGACACGGCGCCGCCGCCGCTGCCGGTGGAGCCCTCCTCGCCGGACATCCTGGAGTGGTCCAGGATGGACTGGGAGAAGGCGGAGCGGCAGCGCATCCTCGGCCTGCAGCAGCAGGCCGCCCGGCGTCGGGCGTTGTCTGGGCGTGAGCTCGCCTACCAGGGCGCCCCACTCTACGTCCTCGACGAGGACGAGGACGAAGGCCCGTCCTACCAACCCTGGAGGTGCGGCGACCCAGGCCAGGGGAGCTCCCGCCAAAACCAGCCACCGAGCGACGATGATGACGGCGGCGGTGAGGATGACGACCGTGCCGACCCCGGCTACACGACGTTCTACAGAAACTTCGGCCTGTAGAACGCGAAGTCACCGGCGGCGGCCTTTTTTAAGTTTATTATGTATCAGTTTAGTTTACATTTGATGTAATCCACCTATATTCGCCCAACTTAATTAAATTCGCCCATCTTTAATGAATTTTAGCCGAATTTGGGAACTCGGCCTGAGAACGCGAGTGGGAAAATGAGCGTATCCAGGCCAAAAACTAGTTCCGTCCTGTATCACTGATATTTCGTTCCGATTTTTCGCTGGACAGATTTGCCCCTGACGTTTTGAGCTATTTACCCACAATGCCACCATAAGTCAATGTACCGCCCTCCTCTTCCCAGTCGATGTTTCTCTCCCTGCCACCTCGATCTCATAGGAGCAGATTCCACGATAATATGACAACATTTATAAAAAGAACATTTAATCTGCATCCAAGTAACAAGTACTACATAGCCTGCTGCTGCTAACCAGAGGATGAACACAAGAAACCATAGGTGCAAACATCTGTGAATTACAAATATTTCTACTGCATTGTTGCATAGTTAGTCCAGTAGACTGTATTAATGTTGCAACTCCATGTACTTGAGATAATAGCTAACACAATAGTACATGAAGATAGTGAGGCAAAATCCAATCATCTAAATTACGGAACCCCCTGCAATGTGCTTGCTTCGGAAGAACCTGCAACAACTACAAGTTAATATATGTCAAATGATACATACTAATGTAGGGGTTCGTAGCATGGAAAACAAAAAATTTCTATCGCATACAAACAAACAAGCCAAGATCTATCTACTAGATTATAGCAACGAGTCGATAGAATAACTCACCCTCGAAGATTCCAAAGTGTTTAACGAGAGCAGATTCTCGTGGGTGATGTAGTAGTACTCTTGCCGATCTCAAGATCGTGTAGACGATCCTTTCGGCGCCGCGTTCCGGCAGCGCTCCCGCAGTCAGTCACACGTTCGGTACTCGATGAAGACCTTCCTCTCCCTTGTTCCAGCAGGCAGCGGAGGTTGTAGCACTCTCCTCGCGATTCCGGCAGCACGACGGCGTGGTATCAGAAGTAGAGGGGAGATCTCGCAGGGCTTCGCCTTAAGCCTGAGCGAGTATGGTGGACTACGAGAGAGGCCTTGGCGATCTAGGGTTTAGAGGCACCAAGGAGAGAGGGCTAGGCCGGCGGCTAGGGCAAGGGGAAGCCCCAACTCGGCGGCTTGGGAGGAAACCCTAGGGCGGCGGCGGCGACTTGGTGTTCGGCGGCTAGGGTTAGGGTTTGGTGGAGAGAGGTGTAGGTCTAGAGTGGCACCCCTGCCCCTCCTTTTATAGGTGGGAGGGCGCCGACCAAGGGGAGGGAGTCCTCCCCCAAGTCGGCCTCCTTGGCCGGCGGGTGGAGGGAGAGGAACTCCTCCCCAAGTAGGTTTCCTACTCTCCCTCCACCAAGCAAAACTGCCGTTTGACTTTTCAAATTGGCGTTTGACTTTTCAAACTAGGATTTGATTTATCCCTTTATTTTGCCCAGCCATGATACCTAGCACATGATGCAACCATTCCAACTTGTTATGAGACATTCATGTACCCTTCCCCTCCGAAGTGCCGGACCTTCCGGACCCTTCTAGAACATTCCCGATGAAAACACCGGAATCATTCTCCAACTCCGAAACAGGACTTTCCTTATATGAATCTTATTCTCCGGACCGTTCCAGATCTGCTCGTAATATCTCGGATCCCATCCGAGACTACGAACAACATTCGGTCTCTAACTCATCATTCCATAACTACTCAACAACATCGAATCCTTAAGTGTGTCTCCCTACGGTTCGTGAATTATGCGGACATGATCGAGACACTTCTCCGAACAATAACCAATAGAGGAATCTGGAAATTCATATGGCTCCCACATATTTCTAAGATTACTTTGCGATCGAATGAACCACTTACATACGATACCAATTTCCCATTGTCTCACGATAGTTTACTTATCCAAGGTTTTGATCGTCGATATCTCTGCATACCTAGTTCAACCTCGTTACCGATAAGTACTCTTTTCTCGTTCCCGTGATATGGGATCCCTTGTGAGCCAGTCATATGCTTGCAAGCCAATTGGATGACATTCCACTGAGAGGGCCTAGAGTATATCTATCCGTCATATGGATGGACAAATCCCACTCTTGATCCATGTCTCAACCGATACTTTCCGAACACGCAATGCCACCTTTATAGCCACCCAGTTACGGTGTGGTGTTTGATGTCATCAAAGCATCCTTCCGGTGATGGTGAGAAGCATGATCTCATGGTCGAAGTAATTAGGTTACTATGTATCAGAAAGCTTATAGCAATTGAACTATTAAAATGACTTGATCTTTATGCTACGCTTATCTATAGGAGTATGTCCATCATACCATTCTCCTAACGATATGATCTTGTTGTTAATAACATCTCAATATTCATGATAGGGAAACCACAATCATTTATTAACCAACAAACTAGTATTATGAAGACGCTTTACCAGGGACTCTAATTTAGTTTACAAATCACACAAGTATTACTGTTTCCTGATTAATACTATTATAGCATGAATATAAACATTTATCATAAACACAAAGATATAATAATAACTATATTTATTATTGCCTCTAGGGCATATCTCCAACAGTCTCCCACTTGCACTAGATTCAACTAATCTAGATTACATGGTAATATACCGAACACCCATGGAAGTTTGGTGTTGGTCATGTTTTGCCCTCGGGAGAGGTTTAGTCAACGGATACGCCACATTCAGATCTGTGTGTACTTTGCAAATATTTATGTCACCATCTTGGATATGTTCCCGAATAGCGTGAAAACGTAGCTTGATGTGCTTCATCTTCTTGTGTGACCTTGGTTCTTGCGCATTGGCTATGGCGCCCATGTTATCACAGTAGATAGACATTGGGTCCAGCGCACTTGGAACCACACCGAGCTCTGTAATGAACTCCTTCATCCATATCGCTTCTTCTGAAGCCTCCGAAGCAGCTATGTATTCCGATTCAGTTGAAGATCTCGCCACAACGCTTTGCTTTGCACTCCTCCAGCTAATTGCTGCACCATTCAAAGTAAATACGTATCTGAATTGAGATTTAGAA
Source organism: Avena sativa (assembly GCA_916181665.1). NCBI lineage: Eukaryota > Viridiplantae > Streptophyta > Magnoliopsida > Poales > Poaceae > Avena > Avena sativa. The sequence continues at coordinate 210,895,379 of OV702280.1, read as the reverse complement.
TCATCCGGAACGGTGTTCCAACTAGCATCAGTGTAACCATTAACAACGAGCTGTTCATCACCTCCATAAGAAAGAACCATATCCTTAGTTCTTCTCAAGTACTTAAGGATGTTTTTGACCGCTGTCCAATGATCCACTCCTGGATCACTTTGATATCTGCTAGTTAAACTAACAACATATGAAATATCGGGTCTAGTACATAGCATGGCACACATTAGAGATCCTATGGCTGAGGCATAGGGAGTCTTACTCATCCTTTCTCTATCTCTTGCCGTTGCTGGACTTTGAGTTTTACTCAACGTCGTATTGGGCAACATGGGCAAGAACCCATTCTTGCTATCTTCCATTCCAAACCTCTTTAGAACTTTGTCCAAACATGTACTTTGTGACAATGATATTAGGCGTCTCGATCTATCTCTATAAATCTTTATGCCTAATATGTAAGATGCTTCGCCAAGATCTTTCATTGCAAAACTATTATTCAAATATTCCTTGACATTATTAAGAAGGTCTACATCATTACCAATCAACAATATGTCATCTACATATAGTATTAAGAATGCTATAGAGCTCCCACTCACTTTCTTGTAAATACAAGCTTCTCCATAAGTTTGTATAAAACCAAAACTTTTGATTACCTTATCAAAACGTTGATTCCAACTTCGGGATGCTTGCTTCAATCCATATATGGACCGTTGAAGTTTGCATACCTTGTTAGTATCTTTAAGATCGACAAAACCTTTGGGTTGCATCATATACAACTCTTCATCAATGTTTCCACTGAGGAACGCTATTTTGACATCCATCTGCCATATCTCATAATCGTAATATGCAGCGATTGCTAACAAAATCCTCACAGACTTTAGCTTCGCTACTGGTGAGAAAGTCTCATCGTAGTCAACTCCTTGAATTTGTCGAAACCCTTTTGCGACAAGTCGAGCTTTATAGACAGTAACAATACCATCAGCATCTGTTTTCTTCTTGAAAATCCATTTGTTCTCGACAGCCTTCCGGCCATCCGGTAAGTCCACCAAAGTCCATACTTGGTTTTTGTACATGGATCCAATCTCGGATTTCATGGCTTCTTGACATTTATTGGAATCTGGGCTCACCATCGCTTCCTCATATGTCACAGGGTCATCGATGTTGTCCACCAACATGACACTCATAACGGGATCATACCAATCAGGAGTGGTACGAGTTCTCGTTGACCTGTGGGCTCTGTAGCAACTTCAACCGAAGTTTCATGATCATCATCATTAGCTTCCTATCTTATTGGTGCAGGAACCACAGGAACTTCTTCCGGTGCTGCGCTACTCGGAAGTTCGAGAGAAGGTTCGACAACCTCGCCGAGTTCTACTTTCCTTCCAGTCACTTCTTTCGAGAGAAATTCCTTCTCTAGAAAGTATCCATTCTTGGCAACGAAGATTTTGCCCTCGGATCTATGATAGAAGGTATACCCAATAGTTTCCTTCGGGTATCCTATGAAGACGCATTTTTTCGCTTTGGGTTCAAGCTTGTCCGGTTGTAACTTCTTTACATAGGCTTCGCAACCCCAAACTTTAAGGAACGACAATTTAGGTTTCTTCCCAAACCATAATTCATACGGTGTCGTTTCAACGGATTTAGATGGTGCCCTATTTAAAGTGAATGCGGCGGTTTTTAATGCATAACCCCAAAATGATAGCGGTAAATCTGTAAGTGACATCATAGAACAAACCATATCTAAGAGAGTTCGATTATGACGTTTGGACACACCATTACGCTGTGGTGTTCCCGGCGGTGTCAATTGTGAAAGTATTCCGCATTTCTTCAAATGCTCGCCAAACTCGTAACTTAGATATTCACCTCCACGATCAGAACGTAGAAATTTAATCTTCTTGTTACGTTGATTCTCTGCCTCACTTTGAAATTCTTTAAACTTCTCGAAAGTTTCGGACTTATGTTTCATGAAATAGATATACCCATATCTACTCAAGTCATCCGTGAAGGTAAGAACATAACGATAACCACCGCGCGATGCTACACTCATTGGACCACACACATCGGTATGTATGATTTTCAATAAGTCCGTAGCTCGCTCCATCATACCAGAAAATGGAGTCTTAGTCATTTTACCCATCAGACATGCTTCGCATCTTTCAAGTGATTCGAAATCAAGTGATTCAAGAAGTCCATCGGAATGGAGTTTCTTCATACGCTTCACTCCAATGTGACCAAGACGACAGTGCCACATATAGGTCGAGTTATCGCTCGATTTCAAACGTTTCGCCTCAATGTTATTAATATGTGTATTTCCACTATCGAGATTCAATAAGAATAGACCATCTATTAAAGGTGCATGTGCATAAAACATATTACTCATATAAATCGAACAACCATTATTCTCGGACTTAAACAAGTAACCGTCTCGCAATAAACAAGATCCCGATATAATGTTCATGCTTAACGCAGGCACCAAATAATAATTATTTAAGTATAAAACTAATCCTGATGGTAGATGAAGAGGTAGCGTGCCGACCGCGATCACATCAACCTTTGATCCATTTCCAACGCGCATCGTCACCTCGTTCTTCGCTAGCTTCCGTTTATTCTGCAGCACCTGTTTCGAGTTACAAATATGAGCAACCGAACCAGTATCAAATACCCAGGCACTACTACGAGTACTAGTGAGATACACATCAATAACATGTATATCGGATATACCTTTCTTCTTGATGTTGTCGTTCTTCAAATCCGCCAAGTACTTTGGGCAATTCCACTTCTAGTGACCCTCTCCCTTGCAGTAAAAGCACTCAGTATCAGGCTTAGGTCCAGCCTTGGTCTTCTTTGTCGGTGCGACAACTTTCTTACCACCCTTCTTGAAGTTTCCCTTTTGCTTAGACTTGCCTTTCTTGAATTTGGTGGTCTTATTGACCATCAACACTTGGTGCTCTTTCTTGATCTCCACTTCTGCAGATTTTAACATGGAGAAGAGTTCTGGCAACTGCTTGTTCATGCTTTGCATATTGTAGTTCATCACAAAGTTCTTGTAACTTGGTGGCAATGATTGGAGGACACGGTAAATCCCCAAAGCATTAGGAATCACTATACCCAAGCTTTGGAGTTTGTTTGCGTGCCCAGACATCTTAAGCACATGCTCACTGACGGAGCTGCCCTCTTCCATCTTGTAGTTAAAGAACTTTTCAGAAGCCTCATAACTCTCAATTGTCGCGTGAGTCTCAAATATCAATTTGAGTTCACGGACAATATCATGTGGGTCTGAGTTCTCAAACCTTTTCTGAAGCTCCGATTCCAAACCATACAAGATAGCACAATGAACTGTGGAGTACTGATTCTTCCGAGCGAGGTAAACATTCTTTACATCATCGGTAGCATCAGCTACAGGTGGGTCACCCAGCGGTGCATCCAGCACATAGGTCAAATTACCAGCATTGAGGACAATCCTCAAATTGCGGAACCAATCCACGAAGTTGCTTCCATTGTTTTTCAACTTTTCTTTCTCTAGAAACGCATTAAAATTGATGGTAGGGGCCGCCATTGATCTACAACATATTTGCAATACTTTAGACTAAGTTTATGACAAATCGAGTTCTAATTAATAGTTAAATTAATCTAGGTGAACTCCTACTCAAAACAATATCCCTCACATTGTTTTAGTGATCACACGAACCAAATCCACCACATCAAAACCGATCATCATGAGAGTTGATGTAGCTTCAATGGTGAACAATCAACATGTTCATCATATCTACTATATGACTTATGCTTTACCTTTTGGTGATCCATGTTTCAAGACCATGTCTGTACATGCTAGGCTCGTCAAGATCAAACCTTAGCTTCCGCATGAGCAAATCTGGCTTGCTCACGTTGTATACACTTGCAGAATCTAACACACATGATCATCACGTGGTGCTTCGACACAACAAGCTTTAGCAACGGTGCTTAATAAGGATGAACACTTTAAAACTTGAAATTTATGTACATGAGGGATCATCTTATAATGCTACCGTCGTTAACTAAGCAATACAAGATGCATAAAGAATTAACATCACATGCAATTCATAATATGTGATATGATATGGTCTTTCTTCTTGTACTTCCGATCTCCATCTTCAAGAACGAACATGATCTCCATCATCGCCGGCATAGCGTCAAGGTCAATGGCGCCGCTTCATGGTTGTCGTCCAGCAGCTCCAACTATTACAACTACTTTAAATAGACACGCGGGTCTTAACATAAATTAAAGACAACCATATGGCTCCTTCCGGTTGCCAACTTACAATAAGGAACATTGCATACATCAAATATGATCACAATCATGGCCATATCACATCACAGCACACCCCTACAAAACAAAGTTAGACGCCTCTAATTTTCTTTGCATATTTTACGTGGTTTGGGGCTTTCAATAAGTGTCGCTCTAACTTACGAACAAGAACCACAACGTTGATGTTTGACCTATCAAGTGCCCGTTGTAAATTGGATCTATACTATAATGGGAGAGACAGACACCCGCAAAGCCACTTATGCAATACAAGTTGCATGTTGAGTGTGGAGCAAGTCTCATGAACGATGTCATGTAAGGTTATCCCGGGCCGCTTCATCCCATCATACCGCAAGATGAAAAGTACACAAGAAGCAATTGATAATAAAAGCATCACCGCCCATAATGACCATTGTGTTCTACTCGTGCAACAGATCTACATATAGACACGGCTCTGATACAACTATAGGAGTTCGTAGCATGGAAAACAAAAATTTTCTATCGCATACAAACAAACAAGCCAAGATCTATCTACTAGATTGTAGCAACGAGTCGATAGAATAACTCACCCTCGAAGATTCCAAAGTGTTTAACGAGAGCAGATTCTCGTGGGTGATGTAGTCGTACTCTTGCCGATCTCAAGATCGTGTAGACGATCCTTCCGGCGCCGCATTCCGGCAGCGCTCCCGCAGTCGGTCACACGTTCGGTACTCGATGAAGACCTTCCTCTCCCTTGTTCCAGCAGGCAGCGGAGGTTGTAGCACTCTCCTCGCGATTCCGGCAGCACGACGGCGTGGTACCGGAAGTAGAGGGGAGATCTCGCAGGGCTTCGTCTTAAGCCGGAGCGAGTATGGTGGACTATGAGAGAGGCCTTGGCGATCTAGGGTTTAGAGGCACCAAGGAGAGAGGGCTAGGCCGGCGGCTGGGGAAAGGGGAAGCCCCAACTTGGCGGCTTGGGAGGAAACCCTAGGGCGACGGCGACTTGGCGGCCGGCGGCTAGGGTTAGGGTTTGGTGAAGAGAGGTGTAGGTCTAGAGGGGCACCGCTGCCCCTCCTTTTATAGGTGGGAGGGAGCCGGCCAAGGGGAGGGAGTCCTCCCCCAAGTCGGCCTCCTTGTCCGGCGGGTGGAGGGAGAGGAACTCCTCCCCAAGTAGGTTTCCTACTCTCCCTCCACCAAGCAAAACTGCCGTTTGACTCTTCAAATTGGCGTTTGACTTTTCAAACTAGGATTTGATTTATCCCTTTATTTTGCCCAGCCATGATACCTAGTACATGATGCAACATTTCTAACTTGTTATGACACATTCATGTACCCTTCCCCTCCGGAGTGCCGGACCTTCCAGACCCTTTTAGAACATTCCCGATGAAAATACCAGAATCATTCTCCAACTCCGAAACAGGACTTTCCTTATATGAATCTTATTCTCTAGACCATTCCGGATCTCCTCGTGATATCCCGGATCCCATCCGAGACTCCGAACAACATTCGGTCTCTTACTCATCATTCCATAACTACTCAACAACATTGAATCCTTAAGTGTGTCTCCCTACGGTTCGTGAATTATGCGGACATGATCAAGACACTTCTTCGAACAATAACCAATAGAGGAATCTGGAAATTCATATGGATCCCACATATTTCTACGATTACTTTGCGATCGAATGAACCACTTACATACGATACCAATTTCCCTTTGTCTCACGATAGTTTACTTATCCGAGGTTTTGATCGTCGGTATCTCTGCATACCTAGTTCAACCTCGTTAGTGATAAGTACTCTTTTCTCGTTCCCGTTGTATGTGATCCCTTGTGATCCAGTCACATTCTTGCAAGCCAATTGGATGACATTCCACCGAGAGGGCCCAGAGTATATCTATCTGTCATATGGATGGACAAATCCCACTCTTGATCCATGTGCCTTAACCCATACTTTCCGAACACTCAATGCCACCTTTATAGCCACCCAGTTACGGTGTGGTGTTTGATGTCATCAAAGCATCCTTCCGGTGATGGTGATTAGCATTATCTCATGGTCGAAGGAATTAGGTTACTATGTATCAGAAAGCTTATAGCAATTGAACTATTAAAATGACTTGATCTTTATGCTACGCTTATCTATAGGAGTATGTCCATCATACCATTCTCCTAACGATATGATCTTATTGTTAATAACATCTCAATGTTCATGATAGGGAAACCACAATCATTTATTAACCAACAAGCTAGTATTATGAAGAGGCTTTACTAGGGACTCTAATTTAGTTTACAAATCAAACCGTTATTAATGTTTCTTGGTTAATACTATTATAGCATGAATGTAAACATTTATCATAAACACAGAGATATAATAGTAACTATATTTATTATTGCCTCTAGGGCATATCTCCAACAACTAATGCATCAATTATAAGATGAAATAGATGCTTACCGCTAGGCCTGATCCAATCTCCAAAGCACATCAGTGCTTTGACGGTTTCAGGTGATAGGCTACTTCTGTGATCAGTAATAACTCTCCCACATGTGCTAAACGCAGATTCGGAGGCAACCGATGAAGCTGGAACAGCCAACACATCACGTGCAATTCTGCCAAGTGTTGGGTACCTTGCAGAGTTGACATCCCACCACTTTAGGATGTCAAAGTCCATGGTAAAAGGATGGAAGTCCTCCTCTAGATACCGTTGTAGCTCATTGCTACTGCTAGCTTTCTTAAGCTTGACATGTTCAGCCCAATCTGAAAGCACACTATCTGGCAAAACAACTCCCTCTTCATTCCTTTCTTGTGATGAGAAATCAACAACATCTCCTAATTCAGCAGCATATTCTGTAAATAGGGTATCCATAGCTGTCCTAACTTCTTGGATATGCTTAGATGCATCAACTCCAAAATATGTCTTCAATCGAAAATCCACATATTCCATTTTAAATCTTGGATCGAGTATCACCGGTATGCAGTTTGTCAAGTATGACTCCATAAAGTACTTGTGAAATTTATTCTTCATTTCGTTCACCATGATTCTGATTACAGGATTGTTGCTCTTTGCTTGTTTATCTAGGATAAGTTTCACACCCCAAATTTCAAAGAAATATCTATTTGATGTGGGGTAGTTTAAGCCTGAAATGACATTGGTGGTCTGGCAGAATACCTTAAGAAGCTGACAAATGTCCTCAACCATTTTCCACTCCTCGACTGAAGGACAAAATGTATAATTTGGTTCTTGTTGCTGTAAGGTCTCAAATACTTTTCTAAATGGCAACAGGGTCTCAAGCATAAGGAATGTCGAGTTCCACCTTAAAGACACGTCGGGTGTAGGCTGGTGTTTGCATGTTATTCCAGCTTGTGTAACCATCTTGGCAAATTGTACTTTTTTGCCCTGGGAACTCCTAATGTATTTTACGCTCTCTCTAGTATTGTCCACAACAGACTTCATCTCTTTCACTTTCAATCCATCTTGCACTATCAGGTTTAGCACATGACATGCACACCTGTTGTGTAGAAGTTTCCCTTCATGATGGACAAGGCCTCGATCGACAAGATTTTTTCTAAGATGACTAATCATTTTGGTGTTCACTTCAGCATTATCCATTGTGAAGCTAAATATTCTATTCTCAATGTTCCAATCACTAAGGGTCTTTAGTACCACATCAAACATATTCCAAGAATCATGGGGTGTTTCAACTACGCAAAACCTTATGATTCTATGCCTGATTTTCCAATTAATGTTAATCCAATGACATGTAATGCATAGATAACCAAGCTTCTGGTTAGACGTCCACATATCGCCGTTTAAGGATACTCTATGGTTGCAATTCATGAAGAAAATTTGATAGTTAGTTCTATATGAATAGTAAACATCCATGCAATCATTTTAGATAGTAACTCTATTGACTGACTTGAACCAAGGATTCAATGATGCACAAAATTTCCTAAAACCAGCATACTCAACAAATGAAAATGGCAGCCCATGCAAGACAATTAACTTAACAAGTTCAATCCTTGCTACTTGTTGGTCAAATTTCCAGTCAGGGTCTATTTCATCAGAGGTTCTAATTTGCTGAACCACCCCATCCATTGAACATTTGATCTCACATACCTTCAAGTGTCTAGCAAGTTGACTGCTACCAGAGACCTTAGATGCTAGAAACACAGTGTTGCAGTACTTGCATCAATTGTGTCATCTCAACCTGCATTTAGAACAAGCTGACTATGTTATTACCAGCTCATAGTCACTCTCTCTAATGTAGTATATAACAAGAACAGACCGTGAACTTACTTTTGCATTAATTATTTTTGCAGCCTTTCTTGCTCTTGAGCTTTCACTACCATGAGATAGTGATCTTTTTGCCACCTACGGATTTAGAGATAGGGACCTTGCTACTGTCCCGCTGATCCATATCGGTCTTGCTGGTAATTTGCCGCTCAACACGTACATCATCGAACCGTTGCGTCTCTCCACCGGTCTTGCCGGACTCCTGCGGATAACAGACATGTAAACAATATAACTCCACAGTTACTTCGGTTCCAGAACAGTGCACACTTACAAAACAGTTTGTATACATTACTACATAGTATTGGAGTAATGCATGTAATACTTCGGAACCTTATTTCTGCTTGTTCATAATTTAACTTGTATAGGTCTGATCCTAACTTAACACACTAGTGTTCGCCTGGATGTACAAGTCTAGAACTTAAATTAGATTTTGTGCATTACCAGATCACTAAGGTAAAGGAAAAGGTACTCCTTTGATCTTTAGATTATAACATTCAAAGAGAGTTCAGACTAGACCATAACCTACAATATACCATGAAAAATAGAGGCAGATGTCGCAACTGCAAAGAAGAAAGAAATCCTCCTGGACATCAGCTTAGCAAGGCATCACTAAAATAACTGAGCAACAGATTGCAAGGTTAGTACAACCGTGGTATACAGAAAGCTAAACTTCTTTAGGAGGCATATAATGCTAATAGAGCAAATTGAGAGGAAAAATATATACTCCCTCTGACCCATATTAATTAACTTTGATTTGTCAAAATTTGGATGAACCTATATCCTAAATAGTGTCTAGATTCATTTAAATTGAGACAAATTTGAGTCAACTAATATGGGTCGGAGGGAGTAACATTTTTCTTAAAAATCAACGTTTACACATGCAAATGGTTTCTACAACCCTTCAAGAAGAATGCAAGTATGACTGTCACATCACAACAAAGAGCAATCTTTTCAGAGCATGGCCAACAGTCAGAAACCAACCATGATCAGCAGCTCGTTGACCGTTAGAAACCAACCATGGCTAGACTAGAATAAGCCCATGGTAGAATAAAATGCCGGTAGGTTGATGAGGTGATTAACCGTGGATGGGTGACCTCGTCCATCATTGAGGTACTAGCCAATGCATGATTTATCAGGGGCTCAGTTTTCAGATTCTGAACTAATCTACACTAGTGGAAGACTAATCTCACTCTCTCTGAAATTGAATTGGTACGCAGTCTCATCGTGGGAGTGAGCAGGCGGCCAAAATGTGGTGTACGTGAAGCAGGAGAAGTCGTCGCTGCTACCGGAATCCGAGATCAAGGAGCACCTAGAAAATCTTGGTGACCAATTAAGGCAGGAGGGGGAGAGGATTTACCTTCTTCTTCTTATTGGAGGATGAGGAAGGCCATGTCCTAAGCACCGGGACAACACGGGCATGCATCTCCACAGGGACAACGCCTTCTTCCAGCTCCTGCTCCTGCTCCAGGCCTCCTTGCTCCATGGACCCAGTCCCGTTGTCGATGGGGGGAGCGAGATCTGGGGCGGCGCGGTGCTGACCGTGTGGCTAGGAATGCAAGAGGAAGGAGCGGGGCTAGCAAGGGAAGGCAGCAGTGACGGCGCCGACGGGGGTATAGTGTAGCGGAGGAGATCGTGATGCGGAGTGGCGGCGTCCATTGACAGGGAGGGGATCGCGATGCGGAGTGGCGGCGTGGCGGCGGTAGCGGCCGAGCGGTGGGTGTCTACCAAAAATAATCGCTTGACCATGAGCCTCCACTTAAGGAAAATAGGTGGGATGGGTTGGCGGCGTCGTGGGCAGCTCAGTCCCACCTACAGACTGACCGACGCCAGCGCGCCCTTGCAGTTTCTCCTGCCTCCGCCTCGGGTTCCGCTGCCACGCCCAACTTGCTCCAGCCATGATCTAACGGTGTTTCCCCGATGGAGGATCTGGTGGAGATTGATAAATTGATCCCACTATGAATTTTTTACTCGATTGGTTCTCTTCTTTTCAATTTGGGAATCAGGGATCTCGGGGAGGTTGAGAAATTGATACCACTGTGAATTTTTGACTCGATTGGTCCTTTCCTTTTCAATTTGGAAACACGGCCACGGATTCCTGAGTGGCAGGACGCAGAGGTGGAAGGTCAACAGGAACCAGAATTGACATGTTTCCTGTCGGAGTCTCACACGCTTGCTTGCGTGGAATAGAGGCGACGCGCCCATCCCGGTGAGAAGTTAGGGGCTCGCGGAGGAGGGACGACAGGCTCCTGCAAGTGAGCGGGAGCGACGCATGCCGCCGGCTAGCTGGTGACAAGGTCAGGAGGACAACTTCGAACTTAACTGCTGGAGGAGGCTGCGCACAGCTACGCGCGTGCAGGCAGGAGGCAACCTGATGCTGGAGCAGAGAAGACGATGGTCTCAGACGGGGGAGAGAGGCCACGAGAGGGGCGAGGCCAGCTCTGCCCGCTGCCAGCGCCCCGAATCCGCAAGGCTCCATTGCTGGACCTACCTCCACCGTCGGCACCGGCAACAAAAACGACGGCTCGGAGCGACCACCGCTGACCCACTATTGCGCCCTGTGCCTCACCTCACCACCGTCCATATCCTTAATAGCTGACGACATCCCATCTGGAAATCACTAGCGGAGATGTGCAACACCAACCAGCAAAGTTGATGCGCTCGATTCCTCTTTTTTCTTTGTCTAAACCGAACTAGCTGCTCTCCGCTTCAGTATGATTTCTTTGTACGGGTCAATTATCTGCTTTTGCTATGAATTTTGTACATACCGAAAGAAGGTAACGAAGAGAGAGAGAGAGAGAGAGAGAGAAGATGAGGAACTTGTGGAGAAGGATAATGGCTCACCGATACTCTTACTGTTTATGATAAAAAAGGGTAAAAATTAGATTTTCATCTAATATTTAATGGGGACTGTATACAAATTTTTTATTCAAAAATCGTATTGCATGAAAGTACATAAAACTGAACATGGGCATAAACTCATTTGCAAAAGAAAAAATATTCTAAGAGCATCTTCGGCAACACGACGGTGTCCGATAAATTGTTTTTTACCACGTGCACATGTCAAAATGCGTCTCCGGCTGCCGCCAATGTCCAGTAACTATTTTGAGTCACAAAAAAAACCATCAAAATGGTATAAAATATAGTCACACGTGCACGCCAACTGTCACCGGAAATTACTCACGGCCTCTCCCACCTCACCTAATCCTGCCCAGCCACCAATGATTCTAGATGTCTTCTCCCCGCCCCGTCGAAATAGATTGTAGATCTGGCCACCCCCGGCGTTACATTCCCCCGCCGCCCATTCCCTGCCTGATTTTTGCCACGGGCAAACCCTAGCCACTAGTCTCCATTGATGGGGGTGCCGCCACGAGCTTGGAACCACAATGGTTGTCTAGGCGTCCGCAAGCGCTCCGACCGTTTCTTGACGGAGATTGCTTGTCGGTACAAGTGCCTCTGACTCGGCACCTTCGATAGGCCAGAGCTTGCCGCCCGCACCTTCGACGTTGCTACGTGGCCGTTCGACCATGACATCCTATGTTCCAAGGCTCTATATGATGTTTAATTTTTTCGTGTATTTATTTTTTAAATATGCATAAAGCTCCATTGAGAGCAATAGAGACATGCGAGAACACCGTGAGATGGAGAAAATAGTCGTGAGAACAATTCTGGGGATGATCACAATGACTTGTAACTTGTGATCTTTTAATAATAAGTTGTTTGCGGTGATATCTAAAAGATCATTCTCGTAGGTTTACTGAAGTGTAGATAAGATGCCGATGAAAGAAGTAGGCGACTAAATAGCTATCTGTTGTCATATGAATAGAAATCACATGGCATCATATTTAAAATCAATTTTAAATTTAAGATATAATTTTTTAAAATATACAAATGTATTTTAAATTTTATTTCGTAGTAACGCACGGGCATTTAGCTAGTATTGCATAACTAATCTGGGAGTATGGAAAAGGTGTGAGGACATATGATGGTGCATGCTTGTAGCCATGTGACATTTTTTTGTCTTTTTATAAATGACACATATTATGTTCTTTTATTCTGGAAACTTGTGAACCAATATAAAATAAAATATTTGAATGTATATTTAGATTTTTTTTGAATTTTTTGAAATTTTAAATATATTTTCTCATAATGGTTGCATTTGCACGTGGGAGCTGAAGTGAATATCCAATACTTGTATTACATTTGTGTTGTGTAGAACCATTTTTTCAGGACGTACGCTTGAGGTAGAATCAACCAACAAACTTTTTTTTGTCTTTGTTGTTATCCTGAATTAACTGAACTTGCCTTTTCACGAGAATATATGGTTGTAACATGTCACATGTTCGGTTGCAACATGTCATATGGTTTTGTCAAGAGTTAGATTTCTTCTTTTATGGGGCCTCGTGCCATTAGGACAGTGAGCATTTCATTTTGTCAAGCCTACAAATCTAATTGCACTGACTAAGCTGTAATAATTTAATTGCCTGCCAATATTTTTTTGCTTGCACTTATCATGTGTGAACCTTTTATTTCTTTCAGCCTTATCATTAGCTTTTGATTTTTTTTTCATGTAAGGTAGGTTGCCATTTTGTAGAGGCTAACACAAATTGTTGTGTTATTAATACAGAAGTTAAGTCAAACGCAATTACACATGCTATCATGGCCACCAAGTTATGTTTTTTGTTGTTGTCGATACTACCATGTAACAACATGTGTCACTAAAATGAGATAAAATATATGGCTTAAACACATGGATAACAAAACAAGTTACAGCTTGTGGCTGGAGTCATGTCCTAATTCCGTAGGTTACGGCGGTGGATCAATCAATAATAGGTTTCCTAAAAAAGAACAACTCATCATGTCTCGATTTCATCAATTGCTCTAGTGTTGTCTCAGTTCCTGCACAAAAGCACGCTGATCAATTTAGAATGACATGCATATCGATTGATAATAGATTTTTGCATCTCTAATCAAAACAACTATTTTTTCAACTATAGTTGTATGTACAAGTTACATACATGTTACTTAACATGGTTCAGTTTTCGATGATTAAATCAATGGCTAAAATATTGTATCTCTTTCGGCCCTGGCGCCAATGACGCATCGGGTCATCTAGTTTCTATAAACATCGGCAGTAGTGGAGACCTCAAAGAAGAAGGTCCAATGGAAAGTACTTAATGCCAGAGCAAATAACCCTCTCTACATCATTAGTTTCAAGCCAATATATACCTGGATAATACCGACGGGTGATAGATTCAGTGGATTTTTATATTGAATTGATGTATTTTGTAGGCCTGGAAGTCGTAGGAGATATTATATTTTGTAGTGAATGTTGTTGCCATGATAAGATATGCCACCAATATTATATCTTAGATTGAATGTTGTTGCCATGATAAAATAGGCCACCGTCTAAGTTTTCAGATTGAACAATGCATGTATTTTATTGTGGTATTACAATGTATGCATTTCATTCTTGAATGATGTTATCTCTTGGAGGGGGGAATATTCCAGCATTAATATTAGTGAAAACTAACAACCTGACAAAAAATTTGATGATCATAGTTGTTTGACACGAGAAAAACATCTGGAAAGTAGAAATATGCTACTTGACGGGAGGATGGTACCGTGTTTTTCTCGTATGTCAGGGTAAAGAAAAAGAAATGCGGACGTGCCAGTATACCGTAGTACAAAAGAAAAAGATAGGAAAGATACATTTTATTAATCTCTCTCGGAGAAACAAAGTACATAATCCATAATACAATGCGCTCCGTGGCCTGCTTAAGCAGCCAACCCGAGTGTGGCGATTGCGATATCCTGATTTCCAGGGGTTAATTACTCCTACATCCCAAAAATATTAATCAATATTATCATTTCCAATCACTCAAATCTAGGTTAACAAAACTTTGTTAATTAAAATCATATGAATGCATGTGTGTATGTGATGAATGCATGAATGGACTCGTGTGATTGTTGTGAATAGCAAGGAATGGTTTAAATATGAAAACAACTTCATCTAAACCAAATCCAAGCAGAATAAAATCAATAGAAATTCAAAAACAAACAAAACAAGTAAATGACATTTTTGACAATCTTGCTCACTAGACCACTTTGAGTGTTTTTAGTCCAAGATTTCAAACAGAAACAATTCCAATTCTTTTCACCCCTTGCTAGACCAAGTGAAAGTGAATCCAATCCCACCTTGCAAACCCATAGAAACATTTGGCAACCTTATTCAATTGACAATTCAAAATTGAATCTATTTTATATGGGAAGATCGCCTTTTCTCAAAACCCAATCAAATTAGTGCACCTTGACAAATCCAAGCAACCATAGACTATCTAGTATGTGACCAGTACACCCACCAAGTTGCATTCAAAATTTTAAATTTAAATTTCTTGCGGCTATTTCATCAAACAGCTTATGAGCACAAATCAAATTAAATCACAAATACTATAGTGAGCAGTGTAGGTGCCAACTTTGTCCCCACTCTAGCTCTCACTATACTCCCAGTAGATCATCTATCTTGTTTAAGCAGCTCTAGCTCACTGTAAACTCGGCCATGCCATCAATGGTCACCATGACCGAACACACTTGCCACCCCCAACATCGACAACATGCTACAAGCCTAACTAGCCTCGCCAACTGTGCCTGGGACGCACGCCACCGTCCATCGCCACCCCCTGTCCAGCGCTCGGACCCTGCCAGCCATTGGACCACACGGAACGCTCGCGCCCAATGTCTGTGCGACCATGCCGAGAGCGCGCCAGAGCGCCGCATTCGACACACACGCACAGACCGCGCCCCGCCTTCGCCGCCCGCATGCGTGATCACCACCGCCCCAGGAACCTCCTAGACAACCCCGTTCGCCGCCACACGACCCGTAGCCATTGTGCGCCATTAAAACAGCCGCTGGTGCCGCCCAGAGCGTCGACGTGTTCCGACCGAACCGCACCGCCCCACGCCTCGCCATGAAGAAGTTGATCTTCACCAGGAGGCAGTGCACCGTCCCCTACCTTCGTCCATGCCATTAGCTCACTGTGAAGCCGACCTGACGAGCTCAGAACACCATCTCGTCGCACTATAAATAGAGGCCTTCCCGTTTGATTTCAGCACACCATCTCACTCCCCTCTCTCTCAGAACCACCCCACCTCTTCCCCGGAGCAAGGCGAGCACCATGTTGCCAGAATTTCGCCGGAGCTTGCCGCTGCTGGAGGAGAATGGCGCCGTTGATTGGAGCCGCCCCATGAGGAGCCACCGGTACCAGGAGGATCGCCGTCGTCGACTTCGTCGTTCGCCCCCATCGCCGACCATCGGCTGAACCCTGGCGAGCCACCACTGACCCCCACTGGCCGCATTAGGGTTCTTGCTCGTCGCGTTCTGTTCAGACGTGGACGACGACCCTCAGCCGTAGATCTTACTTCTAATCCTACGGTTATAATCGCCCCGTACCCCTTCGCCACTCTCTGTCTCACTGATGAGTGGGGACAACCACTTAAACCTGCCGACGCATGTGTTGCGCAGTGGGCCGGCCCAATTAACTTCCCGCGCGAACCAGTAGTTCAAATTTAGATTTTTCATTTTAGTTTCAAACATAGTTCTGGCTGTATATTCAAAATTCAATTCACAGAGATTCACTAAACCAAATTGCATGAAACAAATTTTGTTAGAAAGGTATTGAAATTATTAATCCAAGCCCGTTGGATTCAAACCAATTGGAATTATAGATCACCTATAGTAAAAATAACAAGGCAGATACTTTTGTGTATTCAAACATTTTTCAAAATTCAACCATAAAAGCTTTTGAGTTGATTCCAACTATCAAAAATCACATCTGATAAGTCCTTTTTGAATATATAAAAATAGCTAGATTTACTTGTAGTAATAATGGACAAGTAATAAAAGAATGCCCCATACGCATTTCTAGTCACTTTAATTAATTAAAATAAAAAGGTTAAACCTTATTAAATTATTAAATTGTGACACCACTTTAAATCATATTCCCAAGTACTGAAATATGTGGTGATGACATGTGTCAACATGATCCCATGTTTTAATTGGACAATATTAAATCTTAAGTAGTTTTTCAATGAGTAGAAATTACTTTCTTAAATAAAAGAAATAAAACTATTGCCTTAATTCTGTAGGGGTTCGTAGCATGGAAAACAAAAAAATTCTACCGCATGCAAACAAACAAGCCAAGATCTATCTACTAGATTGTAGCAACGAGTCGATAGAGGAACTCACCCTTGAAGATTCCAAAGTGGTTAACGAGAGCAGATTCTCGTGGGTGATGTAGTCGTACTCTTGCCGATCTCAAGATCGCGTAGACGATCCTTCCGGCAGCGCTGCCGCAGTCGGTCACACGTTCGGTACTCAATGAAGACCTTCCCTCCCTTATTCCAGCAGGCAGCGGAGGTTGTAGCACTCTCCTCGCGATTCTGGCAGCACGACGACGTGGTGTCGGAAGTAGAGGGGAGATCTCGCAGGGCTTCGCCTTAAGCCGGAGCAAGTATGGTGGAGTATGAGAGAGACCTTGGTGATCTAGGGTTTAGAGGGAACCAAGGGGAGGGCTTGGCCGACGGCTAGGGTTTGGGGAAACCCTAACTCGCCGAGTTAGAGGAGGCCCTAGGCGGAGGCGGCTTGGAGGTGGCCGACGACTTGGAGGCTAGGGTTTTGGGTGTGAGGGGTAGGGGGAGCCCTACCCCTCCTTATATAGGTGGAGGGTGGCCGGTTGGGAGGAGGGAGTCCTCCCCCAACTCGGCCTCCTTGGCCGGCGGGTGGAGGGAGGGGACTTCCTCCCCAAGTAGGTTTCCTACTCTCCCTCCACCAAGCAAACTTGCTGTTTGACTTTTCAAATTGGCGTTTGACTTTCAAACTTGGATTTTATTTCTCTCTTTATTTTGCCCAGCCAAGTGACCTAGTACATGATGCAACCATTCCATATTGTCATGACACATTCATGTACCTTTCCCCTCTAGAGTGCCGGACCTTCCGGACCCTTCTAGAACATTCCTGGTGAAAACACCGGAATCATTCCCCAACTCCGAAACAGGACTTTCCTTATATGAATATTATTCTCCGGACCATTTCGGATCTCCTCGTGATATCCCGGATCCCATCCGAGACTCCGAACAACATTCAGTCTCTTACTCATCATTCCATAACTACTCAACAACATCGAATCCTTAAGTGTGTCTCCCTACGGTTCGTGAATTATGCGGACATGACCGAGACACTTCTCCGATCAATAACCAATAGAGGAATCTGGAAATTCATATGGCTCTCACATATTTCTATGATTACTTTGCGATAGAATGAACCACTTACATACGATACCAATTTCCCTTTGTCTCACGATAGTTTACTTATCCGAGGTTTTGATCGTCGGTATCTCTGCATACCTAGTTCAACCTCGTTAGTGATAAGTACTCTTTTCTCGTTCCCGTTGTATGTGATCCCTTGTGATCCAGTCACATTCTTGCAAGCCAATTGGATGACATTCCACCGAGAGGGCCCAGAGTATATCTATCCATCATATGGATGGACAAATCCCACTCTTGATCCATGTGCCTTAACCCATACTTTCCGAACACTCAATGCCACCTTTATAGCCACCCAGTTACGGTGTGGTGTTTGATGTCATCAAAGCATCCTTCCAGTGATGGTGATTAGCATTATCTCATGGTCGAAGGAATTAGGTTACTATGTATCAGAAAGCTTATAGCAATTGAACTATTAAAATGACTTGATCTTTATGCTACGCTTATCTATATGAGTATGTCCATCATACCATTCTCCTAATGATATGATCTTGTTGTTAACAACATCTCAATGTTCATGATAGGGAAACCACAATCATCTATTAACAAACAAGCTAGTATTATGAAGAGGCTTTACTAGGGACTCTAATTTAGTTTACAAATCACACAAGTATTAATGTTTCCTTTTAATACTGTTATAGCATGAATGCAAACATTTATCATAAACACAAAGATATAATAATAACTATATTTATTATTGCCTCTAGGGCATATCTCCAACAGTCTCCCACTTGCACTAGAGTCAACTAATCTAGATTACATGGTAATATATGGAACACCCATGGCAGTTTGGTGTTGGTCATGTTTTGCCCTCGGGAGAGGTTTAGTCAACGGATCCGCCACATTCAGATCTGTGTGTACTTTGCAAATCTTTATGTCACCATCTTGGACATGTTCTCGAATAGCGTGAAAACGTAGCTTGATGTGCTTCAGCTTCTTGTGTGACCTTGGTTCTTGCGCATTGGCTATGGCACCCATGTTATCCCAGTAGATAGACATTGGGTCCAGCGCACTCGGAACCACACTGAGCTCTGTAATGAACTCCTTCATCCATATCGCTTCTTGTGAAGCCTCCGAAGCAGCTACGTATTCCGATTCAGTTGAAGATCTCGCCACAACGCTTTGCTTTGCACTCCTCCAGCTAACTGCTACACCATTCAAAGTAAATACGTATCTAGATTGAGATTTAGAATCATCCGGATCGGTGTTCCAACTAGCATCGGTGTAACCATTAACAACGAGCTGTTCATCACCTCCATAAGAAAGAACCATATCCTTAGTTCTTCTCAAGTACTTAAGGATGTTTTTGACCGTTGTCCAATGATCCACTCCGGGATCACTTTGATATCTGCTAGTCAAACTAACAACATATGCAATGTCGGGTCTAGTACATAGCATGGCATACATTAGAGATCCTATGGCTGAGGCATAGGGAGTCGTACTCATCCTTTATCTATCTTCTGCCGTTGCTGGACTTTGAGTTTTACTCAAGGTCGTATTGGGCAAGATGGGCAAGAACCCTTTCTTGCTATCTTCCATTCCAAACCTCTTTAGAACTTTGTCTAAATATGTACTTTGTGACAATGATATTAGGCGTCCCGATCTATCTCTATTAATCTTTATGCCTAATATATAAGCTGCTTCGCCAAGATCTTTCATTGAAAAACTATTATTCAAATAATCCTTGACACTATTAAGAAGGTCTACATCATTCCCAATCAACAATATGTCATCTACATATATTATTAAGAATGCTACAGAGCTCCCACTCACTTTCTTGTAAATACAAGCTTCTCCATAAGTTTGTATAAAACCAAAACTTTTGATTACCTTATAAAACGTTGATTCCAACTTCGGGATGCTTGCTTCAATCCATATATGGACCGTTGAAGTTTTCATACCTTGTTAGCATCTTTAGGATCGACAAAACCTTTGGGTTGCATCATATACAACTCTTCATCAATGTCTCCATTGAGGAACACCGTTTTGACATCCATCTGTAATATCTCATAATCATAATATGCAGCGATTGCTACCATAAACCTCACAGACTTTAGCTTCGCTACTGGTGAGAAAGTCTCATCGTAGTCAACTCCTTGAATTTGTCGAAACCCTTTTGCGACAAGTCGAGCTTTATAGACAGTAACATTACCATCATCATCTGTTTTCTTCTTGAAAATCCATTTGTTCTCGACAGCCTTCCGGCCAACCGGTAAGTCCACCAAAGTCCATACTTGGTTTTCGTACATGGATCCAATCTTGGATTTCATGGCATCTTGCCATTTATTGGAACCTGGGCTCATCATCGCTTCCTCATATGTCGCAGGGTCATCGGTGTTGTCCACCAACATGACACTCATAACGGGATCATACCAATCAGGAGTGGTACGAGTTCTTGTTGACCTGCGAGGTTCTGTAGCAACTTCAACCGAAGTTTCATGATCATCATCATTAGCTTCCTATCTTATTGGTGTAGGCAAGGAACTACTTCCGGTGCTGCGCTACTCACAAGTTCAAGAGAAGGTTCAACAACCTCGTCGAGTTCTATTTTCCTTCCAGTCACTTCTTTCGAGAGAAATTCGTTCTCTAGAAAGGATCCATTCTTAGCAACGAAGATTTTGCCCTCGGATCTATGATAGAAGGTATACCCAATAGTTTCCTTCGGGTATCCTATGAAGATGCATTTTTCCGCTTTGGGTTCAAGCTTGTCCGGCTGTAACTTCTTTACAAAGCTTCGCAACCCCAAACTTTAAGGAACGACAATTTAGGTTTCTTCCCAAACCATAATTCATACGGTGTCGTTTCAACGGATTTAGATGGTGCCTATTTAAAGTGAATGCGGCTGTTTCTAATGCATAACCCCAAAATGATAGCGGTAAATCTGTAAGTGACATCATAGAACGAACCATATCTAAAAGAGTTCGATTACGATGTTCGGACACACCATTACACTGTGGTGTTCCCGGCGGTGTCAATTGTGAAAGTATTCCGCATTTCTTTAAATGCTCGCTAAACTCGTAACTTAGATATTCACCTCCATGATCAGAACGTAGAAATTTAATCTTCTTGTTACGTTGATTATCTACCTCACTTTGAAATTCCTTAAACTTCTCGAAAGTTTCAGACTTATGTTTCATGAAATAGATATACCCATATCTACTCAAGTCATCCGTGAAGGTAAGAACATAACGATAACCACCGCGCGATGCTACACTCATTGGGCCACACACATCGGTATGTATGATTTCCAATAAGTCCGTAGCTCGCTCCATCATACCAGAAAATAGAGTCTTAGTCATTTTACCCATCAGACATGCTTCGCATCTTTCAAGTGATTCGAAATCAAGTGATTCAAGAAGTCCATCGGAATGGAGTTTCTTCATACGCTTCACTCCAATATGACCAAGATGACAGTGCCACATATAGGTCGAGTTATCGCTCGATTTCAAACGTTTAGCCTCAATGTTATTAATATGTGTATTTCCACTATCGAGATTCAATAAGAATAGACCATCTATCAAAGGTGCATGTGCATAAAACATATTACTCATATAAATCGAACAACCATTATTCTCGGACTTAAACAAGTAACCGTCTCGCAATAAACAAGATCCTGATATAATGTTCATGCTTAACGCAGGCACCAAATAATAATTATTTAAGTATAAAACTAATCCTGATGGTAGATGAAGAGGTAGCGTGCCGACCGTGATCACATCAACCTTTGATCCATTTCCAATGCGCATCGTCACCTCGTTCTTCGCTAGCTTCTGTTTATTCTGCAGCACCTGTTTCGAGTTACAAATATGAGCAACCTAACCAGTATAAAATACCCAGTCACTACTACGAGTACTAGTGAGATACACATCAATAACATGTATATCGGATATACCTTTCTTCTTGATGTTGCCGTTCTTCAAATCCGCCAAGTACTTTGGGCAATTCCGCTTCCAGTGACCTTCTCCCTTGCAGTAAAAGCACTCAGTACCAGGCTTAGGCCCAGCCATGGTATTCTTCGCCGGCGCGGCAACTTTCTTACCACCCTTCTTGAAGTTTCCCTTTTACTTAGACTTGCCTTTCTTGAATTTGGTGGTCTTATTGACCAACAACACTTGGTGCTCTTTCTTGATCTCCACTTCTGCAGATTTCAACATGGAGAAGAGTTCTGGCAACGTCTTGTCCATGTTTTGCATATTGTAGTTCATCACAAAGTTCTTGTAACTTGGTGGTAGTGATTGGAGGACACGGTGAATCCCCAAAGAATTAGGAATCACTATACCCAAACTTTGGAGTTTGTTTGCGTGCCCAGACATCTTAAGCACATGCTCACTGACGGAGCTGCCCTCTTCCATCTTGCAGTTAAAGAACTTTTCAGAAGCCTCATAACTCTCAACTGCCGCGTGAGCCTCAAATATCATTTTGAGTTCACGGACAATATCATGTGGGTCATGGTTCTCAACCCTTTTCTAAAGCTTCGATTCCAAACCATACAATATAGCACACTGAACTATGGAGTACTCATTCTTCCGAGTGAGGTAAACATTCTTTACTTCATCGGTAGCAGTAGCTGCAGGCGGGTCACCCAGCGGTGCATCCAGCACATAGGTCAAATTACCAGCATTGAGGACAATCCTCAAATTGCGGAACCAATCCGCGAAGTTGCTTCCATTGTTTTTCAACTTTTCTTTCTCTAGGAACGCATTAAAATTGTTGGTAGGGGCCGCCATTGATCTACAACATATTTGCAATAGTTTATACTAAGTTTATGAAAAATTTAGTTCTAGTTAATAGTTAAATTAATCTAGGTGAACTCCCACTCAAAACAATATCCCTCACATTGTTTTAGTGATCACACGAACCAAATCCACCACATCAAAACCGATCATCACGAGAGTTGATTCAGCTTCAATGGCGAACAATCAACATGTTCATCATATCTACTATATGACTCATGCTTTACCTTTTGGTGATCCGTGTTCCGAGACCATGTCTGTACATGCTAGGCTCGTCAAGATCAAACCTTAGCTTCTGCATGAGCAAATCTGGCTTGCTCACGTTGTATACACTTGTAGAATCTAACACACCCGATCATCACGTGGTGCTTCGAAACAACGAGCTTTAGCAACGGTGCTTACTAAGGATGAACACTTTAAAACTTGAAATTTGTGTTCTTGAGGGATCATCTTATAATGCTACCGTCGTTAACTAAGCAATACAAGATGCATAAAGGATTAATATCACATGCAATTCATAATATGTCATATGATATGGCCTTTCTTCTTGTGCTTCTGATCTCCATCTTCAAGCACGAACATGATCTCCATCATCACCGGTATGGCATCAAGGTCAATGGCGCCGTTTCATGGTTGTCGTCCACCAGCTTCAACTATGACAACTACTTTGAATAGACACGCGGGTCTTAACATAATTTAAAGACAACCATATGGCTCCTGCCGGTTGCCAACTTACAATAAGGAACATTTCATACATCAAATATAATCACAATCATGGCCATATCACATCACAGCACACCCCTGCAAAACAAAGTTAGACGCCTCTAATTTCATTGCATATTTTACGTGGTTTGGGGCTTTCAATAAGCGTCGTTCTAACTTACGAACAAGAACCACAATGTTGGTGTTTGAACTATGAAGTGCCCGTTGTAAATTGAATCTATACTATGATGGGAGAGACAGACACCCGCAAAGCCACTTATGCAATACAAGTTGCATGTTGAGCGTGGAGCAAGTCTCATGAACGATGTCATGTAAGATTAGCCCGGGCCGCTTCATCCCATCACACCGCAAGATGCAAAGTACACAAAAAGCAATTGATAATAAAAGCACCACTGCCCACAATGACCATTGTGTTCTACTCTCGCAACAGATCTACATATAGACACGACTCTGATACCACTGTAGGGGTTTGTAGCATGGAAAACAAAAAATTTCTACCGCATGCAAACAAACAAGCCAAGATCTATCTACTAGATTATAGCAACGAGTCGATAGAGGAACTCACCCTTGAAGATTCCAAAGCGGTTAACGAGAGTAGATTCTCGTGGGTAATGTAGTTGTACTCTTGCCGATCTCAAGATCACAAAGACGATCCTTCCGGCGCTGCGTTCCGGCAGCGCTTCCGCAGTCGGTCACACGTTCGGTACTCGAGGAAGACCTTCCTCTCCCTTGTTCCAGCAGGCAGTGGAGGTTGTAGCACTCTCCTCACGATTCCAGCAGCACGACGACGTGGTGTCGGAAGTAGAGGGGAGATCTCGCAGGGCTTCGCCTTAAGCCGGAGCGAGTATGGTGGAGTATGAGAGAGGCCTTGGTGATCTAGGGTTTAGAGGGCACCAAGGGGAGGGCTTGGCCGACGGCTAGGGTTTGGGGAAACCCTAACTCTCCGAGTTAGAGGAGGCCCTAGGCGGCGTCTTGGAGGTGGTCGGCGACTTGGAGGCTAGGGTTTTGGGTGTGAGGGGTAGGGGGCGCCCTACCCCTCCTTATATAGGTGGAGGGTGGCCGGTTGGGAGGAGGGAGTCCTCCCCCAACTCGGCCTCCTTGGCCCGCGGGTGGAGGGAGGGGACTTCCTCCCCAAGTAGGTTTCCTACTCTCCCTCCACCAAGCAAACTTGCCGTTTGACTTTTCAAATTGGCGTTTGACTTTCAAACTTGGATTTGATTTCTCTCTTTATTTTGCCCAGCCAAGTGACCTAGTACATGATGCAACCATTCCATTTTGTCATGACACATTCATGTACCCTTCCCCTCTGGAGTGCCGGACCTTCCGGACCCTTCTAGAACATTCCTGGTGAAAACACCGGAATCATTCCCCAACTCCGAAACAGGACTTTCCTTATATGAATCTTATTCTCCGGACCATTCCGGATCTCCTCGTAATATCCCGGATCCCATCCGAGACTCCAAACAACATTCGGTCTCTTACTCATCATTCCATAACTACTCAACAACATCGAATCCTTAAGTGTGTCTCCCTACGATTCATGAATTATGCGGACATGACCGAGACACTTCTCCGATCAATAACCAATAGAGGAATATGGAAATTCATATGGCTCCCACATATTTCTATGATTACTTTGTGATCGAATGAACCACTTACATACGATACCAATTTCCCTTTGTCTCATGATTGTTTACTTATCCGAGGTTTTGATCGTCGGTATCTCTGCATACCTAGTTCAACCTCGTTACTGATAAGTACTCTTTCTCGTTCCCGTGGTATGTGATCCCTTGTGAGCCAGTCACATGCTTGCAAGCCAATTGGATGACATTCCACCGAGAGGGCCCAGAGTATATCTATCCGTCATATGGATGGACAAATCCCACTCTTGATCCATGTGCCTCAACCCATACTTTCCGAACACTCAATGCCACCTTTATAGCCACCCAGTTACGGTGTGGTGTTTGATGTCATCAAAGCATCCTTCCGGTGATGGTGATTAGCATTATCTCATGGTCGAAGGAATTAGGTTACTATGTATCAGAAATCTTATAGCAATTGAACTATTAAAATGACTTGATCTTTATGCTACACTTATCTATATGAGTATGTCCATCATACCATTCTCCTAATGATATGATCTTGTTGTTAACAACATCTCAATGTTCATGATAGGGAAACCACAATCATCTATTAACCAACAAGCTAGTATTATGAAGAGGCTTTACTAGGGACTCTAATTTAGTTTACAAATCACACAAGTATTAATGTTTCCTTTTAATACTGTTATAGCATGTATGCAAACATTTATCATAAACACAAAGATATAATAATAACTATATTTATTATTGCCTCTAGGGCATATCTCCAACAAATTCATGTGATGATTGTGATGATGCTAGATCATCTAGTGAAAATCCTGGTGTGATAAATAGAATTAGTTAAGTATTATTTGGTGATTATGTACCTCGTATTTATTTATAGACGCTAGTACCGACCAAGGATACGAAGGGGAAGGAGATTACTAGGAGGAAGAAGCCGAGGAGAACTTCAACCACTGCACTACACAAGGCAAGCTACTACTTGCATGTTACCTATGCAAGCCATCCTAGCAAGCTTACACTTGCAACTTTGTAAGCTAACACGTGCATGATAACTATGCAAACTATATGCCTTAGGCATATGTTATTATACCACTTGTTTATACCAAATCCCAGTTTTACTTGCAAGCTTGTTTATTTTTATTTCTTTATCAAAGCTCTTTACTACTTTTACTTAGTGACTTGTAAGTTTTGGAAAGATATCAAAGGTAGCATAAAGAGCATAAAACTTGGCCTAAGTTAGATAGATCTTGATGTCATCCTAAGGCATGAGATTGAACTTAGATAGGTCACACTTGTTTATCAACCCCTCATTAGGGTTTACCCCCAACTTTAGTGGCTAGTGCTAAGCATAAAACTTGATCACTTTAGATAGGAATACTTGGTGAAAATGATTATGAAAATGTCACATCCCAAGATTTTCCAAATCTTGTAATGTGAAAAATAAATGAATAAAATAAAACTTTGTTGATTTTCAGAGTGGAAAGAAACTTTTTGAATCCAAATGGAAACCTTCAAACCAGATTGGATCAAATAAATCCTAAGGGGATTTAAAAAGATAAACATTTTAAAAAGGAAAATAAAAATATTTAAAATTACTATTTTGGATCTTTTAAATAAAAGGAGGATTTATAAATAAGGATTATTTTATAGATCCAAATTAAACCTTGGCCAATATTTTGAAATAAAATGTTTTGTTTTGATTAAAAATAATAGAGGTTTATTTAAATAAAATAATAAGGATTTAATATCCAATTTTATTTAAGTAAAGGCTTTTCCCATTTTAAATAAACACTAAAACTTATTTATTTATTTTAAATAAGTTTTCCAAGTATCTTCTATTCCCAAATAAAACCTACTGAATTGGATTTTGAAAATAATTAGATTTCAAATAGAGATTTTAAAATAAAAAAAATTCTATTTTGATTTATTAAACAAGGTCTATGTATTTAATTAATAATGGACCCTAAAATAAAATTATTATTTTATTTTGGATTTTGGTTTATGTTGTTAAACAAAACCAAATTCAAGTGCAAAGAGTGTTGAATGTTTGAATTGTTTGAATGTTTGAATGTTGTTTGGATTTTCAAAACAGAAAATAGTATTGGAAAAAGAAAAAGGTTTCAGACAGAAAAAAATAGGATCTGGACCAGCCCAGCCGGCCAAGCCCAACAAGGCCCAGTACCAGCCCCTCTCTCCCCCGAAGCATTCTTTTCTCACTCACCAGACGACCCGCTAAGCAAATGACTGGTGGACCCTCGTTTCCTCTTCCTTCTCTCGCTGCCAGAGGACCCCACTGCCACGCCCCCCTTCTTCCCCACCCGCAGACTACGCCCTCCCCCTCGCCGGCCGTTGCAGGCGAATTAAGCCAGGCGTAATACGCGTTAACCACACCATTAATCGGTCCCCTAACCACGCACGTTAAAGCGCCTGCCCCTCCTCTCCACTTCCCCTCTGTCGCCCCACCTCGACACGCCCCCAGGCTGCCGAATTTCGCCAGACACTGCGCACTGTCCGACGACGCTCCGACGAGGATTCCGGCCAGCACACGCCACCTCTTGCCTCCTCGAGCACGTAGCTGTGATCAGCATCCCCCAGCGGACCTTTCTGCAGCCGCAGCTCACTCGCGCGCGCCCCTGAGCGTCGACAGCGACAACAACCGCCGCCGCCACCGTCTGGTTCCTCTCCGACGAGCCCCACAGGTAGTTTCCGACCACCCCGCGCCCTCTCCTTCACGCGCACATCGTCGCCATAGCTTTGCGCGTCTGACCCTGTCTCCCATTTGTCCTAGCGTGCATCGTAGCCCCATCTCCGACGACGCCCGAGCGAACCCGACGCCAGCAGGAACTCCGGCGAGCAAGCAAGCCCGTTCCAGTGCGCCCCTCGACAAGACAGCACCACCTTGAGCTTCCCCAGGCCTCTGCGAACGCTGTGAGTACATTCCCAGCAACCCTTGCTTCCTGTATCGCCGGCGCCGCCACCGTCTGGCCGCTCCGCCGCTAGCCACCGCCGCAGCGCCGCTCGTTTAGGGTCGAGCTCACAGCAGCCGTCCGATCCTGATCTGGTGGATAGGATAGAATCACTTAACAGCGAAGGGGTACGTGTTCTGGGACACGCGATCTGTTTAGATCCAACGGCTGCAGCTGTGCGATCCACACGAACCGGTACCGTCCAATAGGAACTTGACGCGTGGCCAGTTTCTGTTTAAAACAGATTTTGAAATCAGAATTAGATGCCATTTTGAAACCCTTGTAACTTTTAAACCACACGTCCAAATTTTACAAACTTTATATCATTGGAATCAGTGGAACAAGCCCTAGACAACCATGCCTTTTGTTTAGTAAAAAGCTTCTGGAAAAATGGTTGTTTTTGCAGAAACATTTGTATGCTTGTTAAGGATGTAAAAATTGTTTAAAAATGATTTTGGGGATAAAATCTTTGGCAAATGGTGTGATTTGAACCTACTAACATTAGGAAAAACTTTGTGGATTCAAAAATGAATTTGGTGAAATGAAATAATGATTCTTTGATTTAAAACCATTTCTAGTCAAATAGAAATGTGGTTTATTTATTAAAAATGGTTTTGGAAGAAAACCTTTGGAAAATGTTTTGTTTTAAACTCTTTGACCCAAACATCAAGTTTTATGGTTTAAAAACATATTTGGAGGACCCTAGAGATTAATGCCTTAGTAAAAATATTTCTACACCACATAAAATGATACTTTGTTTTGAAAATGGATTTTGAAGTGAAACCTTTTGCAAATGACTTTGCCACTTAACAAAATGACCAATAGGTGTTTTCAAATGTTCATGACCCATTAGGAACCACTTTTTCAAACAAAACAAAGCTTGGCATGCTTGCAAGCATTACTTTGACTTTGTCATTTTATGTGTTGTTTTGCTTGATTGGTAGATTAAGTTTGTACCTTGCTTGATTGAATTGTAGTGACTTGAAGAGTGTGATTGTTTCAAGGACAAGGATTGAACTTATACCCTCTACCAAAAAGGCAAGTGATGCTTCATACTTTTTGTCCCATTACTTTCACTATGCATTAGTGATTTTTCTCTAACTAAAACTTAGATGGAATTTTGCTAAGTATAAACCTTGCTATAGGAAAACCTAGTAGATGAAACCTTAGTAGAAATTTTCCTAAGTTAAGATTCCTATTACTATCATGCTTAGCTTAGCTAATAGAAAACAAGGGTGGAAATATATTCATACTATGGAAAAATTTCCAAGTCTGAGGACTTATGTTTTTCTTAATAAAACAACTAAGTCAATGAATCACCTGGGTGGAATGGGACTTGATTGGTGGTTTTTGGTTGAGTGGTTCACAAGGCCCATGTTTATGGTTGACCTTGTGTATCTCACTTGTGGATTTCCACCCAGGAACAAAGAGATTTGAGATGTCAAATGTTGAGAAGCTTCAAGTGCAACCACTTGGCATTATGGGCTCTGCCTAGATCATATAGGTTGCAAGAACTTAGCCATATGGATAGTTGGTGGTAGTGTTTGATAGGTTGGAGCGCGTCCATTTTGGTCTAAGGGAAGGCTTCTGAAAGATCTTGTCTTGGGAAACCAAGTCTTGTGGGGAAAGTGCACCACCTCTGCAGAGTGTAAAATCTAAGTACTTAGCCATGTCCCTGGTAAAGGACAATTTGAGCATCAAGACATGGAAGCAATCAAGAATCTCATCATCCAAATTTCTAAGTTAAAAACTTGTGGTTGAACAAAGGTTAAAGGATCTTCATTCTTTGATTGAGAAAAATGATTTTGTCAAGCAAAAACTTAGTGTTTTCAAAATGATAAGGAAAATCTATTTTGAGCAATGCAAGCCTCAACTCCACTTAGCCAAATGCATATAGATGATAGACTCCACTATACTACCATAGTATCACTTGCCAATACAATTCAAATGTATTGACCCTTGTGGCTGTAACTTGTATGTTGCAGGTTTGATTGATTTAGTGAAGTGTGTTGATTAGGATTACAAAGTCTACAACCAACATGTCTGCCTGTGGCACTTTGAAGATGAAGGACCCCATGCTTATAGATATTCTGCTGCAATGTATTGTAATAGCCAAATGAGCTATGTAAGATGTAATAAAATTATGTTATTCCAGGTTATAAAGTTGTATTATGACCTTTGTTTCTTGATATTACATCTTAACTGTGGATGCTAGCTATTGATCCAGGGACTAGCATTGTAAACACAGGGGACTCCACCTTATATTGTTTAAAGGTTGGGCCACTCCCACTACAGATGGTATCAGAGCATTGTGTTGCCTGTAGGATTTGTAAACCCTAGGATTGGAAAAAAAAACCCTTAGAAAAATAGGAGTTATAATTTGATCCAAAAACTTATTTACAAAAACACTTGTAAACTCTTTCCTCAACCATTTTGGTTTCAACTCTACTTCTCTTCTATTTTCAACTTGGTGGAAAAACCAACCCCATGGCCAAAGACTACACCATGTGCAAAGGACTTCTTCAACATCTTCAACTCTAATGATTTCAACTTCTTCAACTCTAATGACTTCAACATCTTCAGCATATTCACCAAGGACTTCCAACTTGGATACCACTAAGGACTACAAGTGAAACAAGGAAATCTTACTCAAGATTTGGAGACTAAGGAAATGCAAAAATAAGAAGGAGCCATCAACAACTTTGAAGTATTGCAAACAAGAGTTTATCTCAAGGAACCATGATCCCAAGCAAGAAGAATCAACCAAGAATGATGGAAAGATCACAAGTGAACCATATAGATGGACCACCATATTTTAGTTAAGACAAACACACCAACTTATGTGGTGAAACAAAAATATTTTGTTGCCTAAAAGTGTGCTTGAACTTTTTTGTTTGAGTGGAATGTTTGTTTGTGATTGCTTGCACATTGCTTGTGTGATTTGTGATGTGTGTGAATAGAATTATTCCCTTAGAAATTTTGTTGTCTATTCTAATCCCAATCCAACCCAAACAGATGACTACTCCAAGAGACTCCAACATCAAGGTTGATGACAACAACAACAACCAAGAGGACAACATGAAAGAACTTATAGCAACCCAAAATCAGTTGAGCCAAGAGACAACTCAGCTTTTAGCCAACAACAATGGACTAGACCCAGCCATACAAAGGATTTTGAAACTTCAATCCCAATTGTTGCAAGGATTGGTTACTCAAATGATCAACATGGGAGAAAACTTTTCCCAAAGAACTAATGACAACAAGGATGACAAAGATGTTAATCTAGAAGGAACCCAAGCTAGCAATACTTGTGGAGACAAGGATCATGCATCCAAGGAGCATGAAGATCAATGCCTCAAGAAGAGAGAAAGATCTTCCACCTATGAAGAACAAGAACTAGAAGAACTCTTAGCTTTGGAGAGACCCAATAAGAAGAAGAAATGCCCCAACCCTAACAAGAAGGATATTACTCAAGTGCAATGTTACAATTGCAAAGATATGGGACACTATGCCAATGAATGCCCAGAAAAGAAGAAGAACCAAAGAAACAAACAAGAGGCAATGATACCAAAGGAAAACAAAGATGTCAGCCAAGTGATGTGTTCCAAATGCAAGGAACTAGGCCACTATGTAAACAATTGTCCAGGAAAGAGGAAGCACAAGATAAACCAACCTATAAAAGATCTCAGCCTTGTCACATGAGTCAAGTGTGGAAACAAAGGACACTATGCAGAAGGTTGCCCAGAGAAGTTTCCCCAGGATCCCAAGCAAGCCAAGATGTAATTTAGTTTGAAAATTTTAAGGGTGGTAGTACCCTAGTTGTTTTGAGACAACTTGTAACCTCTAGCCTCCCCAAATCTCGGGACGAGATTTATTTTAAGGGTGGTAGCCTGTCACATCCCAAGATTTTCCAAATCTTGTAATGTGAAAAATAAATGAATAAAATAAAACTTTGTTTGATTTTCAGGGCCAGAAGAAACTTTTTGAATTCAAATGGAACCTCAAACCAATTTGGATCAAATGAAATCCTAAATGGATTTAAAAAGTTAAATAAACAATAAACTTCAAAATATTTAGACTTACTATTTTGGATCTTTTAAATAAAAGGTTTTGGCTTTCAAAAGAAAAGGTGGATTCATAAATAAAGGTTATTTTATAAAGCAAAATTAAACCTTGGCCAAGCTTTGGAATTAAAACATTTTGTTTTGAATAAAAAATAGCAAAAGCGGATTTAAATAAAATAATAAGTAATTAATATCCAAATTTTTATTCAAATAAAAAGGGTTTTACCATTTTAATTAAAACATCAAAACTTATTAAATTATTTAAAATAAGTTTTCCAAGTATTTTATATTCTCAAATAAAACATACTGAAGTGTTTTGGTTTTATTTTAGATTTCAAAATAAATATTTTAATAAAACAAATCCTATTTGATTGAATAACTAAGGTCCATTTTATTTAATTATTAAATGGATCCTAAAATAAAGATGGTTATTTTGTTTTAAACAAGTTTTCCAAATATCCTTTATTTTCAAATAAAACCTACTGATTTGGTTTTGAAAATATTTGGATTTCAAATGGAGTTTTTAAATAAATTAAAACCCATTTAATTTATTAACTAGTGTCCATTTTATTTAATTATAAATGGACTCTAAAAAAATAAAAAATATTATTTTATTTTGGGATGTGATTTATGTTGATAAACAGAACCAAAAACTTATTTGCAAGTATGGTGATTGTTTGAATGTTTGAATGATGTTTGATTGTTTGAAATTTCAAAACAGAAATTGAAATTGGAAAAAGAAAAAGGTTTTCAGACAGAAAAAAATAGAGCAAACGACCCAGCCCAGCTAAAAGCCCAACTAACCCAGCAAACAGCCCACCTCTCTTCCTCCCGAAGCATTCTTTTCTCACTCAAAAACTTACCCGCACAGAGAGTGACAACTGGACCCCACACTCACGCTCACTCTCTCACAGACAGCCAGGACCCACCCCTCCTGTTCATCGTCTCCACCGCTGCGACCCGTTCTTCCCTGTTTCTGGCAGTAATTTCGCGTCGTCAATTCGCCTTAACACCACGATTAAACCTCGCAGTGATCACGCGTGATAAATCCCCTCTTCCTCCTCTTCCATTCCCCCTAAACACCAGGCCTCGAGAGCCACCAGGCTGTCGCAAATTCCTTCTGCACTGCCGCCGTCTCCGACGAGGTTCTCGACCGATTCCGGCGAGCACGAATCGCCCCACTGCCCCTCGACCACCCGAGCGTGATCCCCATCTCCCTATGCATCTCCCAGCACCAAGCACTCGTCCGCGCGTGCTCTAGAACGCCGACAACAAGCACGACTGAGCACCACCGACGGCGCGTCTACTCCGGCGAAACCTCCCTGGTAAACCAAACCGCCCCAAACCCTCTCATTGACACTCCCTTACTCCCCATGCTCATACGCACCTAATGCTACCTTCCATTTGTCTCGGCGCGACCTGCAACTCTGTCCACGACAACCTCCAGAGGCACCCGCCGTTCGCAACAGCTCCGGCGAGCAATTCCTGATAGCACCGTGCGCCCCTTGGACTATCACGACCACGTTGAGCACCAGCATTCCACGGCGATCACTGTGAGCATCTCCCTACCTTCCCTAGCTTCCTGTATCGCCGGCAACCTCGCCGCCAGCGCGCCGCCGCCGCGCGCAGCCGTCGAGCGCCGCCAGAACTTGGTCAGGGTGACGATGGCCGTTAGATGACGATCTGACGGATACGATAGTTTCACTTAACGCCGAAGAGGTACGCTACCTACGCCACACGATCCAGCTTGATCCAACGCCTCTCGATGCTTGATCCAACCGAAGCGGTATCAACGAATCGGGATAGGACACGTGTCTGTTGATTTGTTTTAAAACAGAATTTGAAATCAGATTGATATGCAATTTTCAAACCTCTGTAACTTTTGATCCACACGTCCAAAAATTGCAAACTTTATACCGTTGGAATCAGTGAAACAAACCCTATCCAACCATGGAATTTGTTTAGCAAATAGTATCTGTTAGCTTGTTTGAATTTGCAGAAACATTTGTATGCTTGATAAGGATGTAAAAATTGTTTAAAAATGAATTTGAGGTTAAAATCTTTGGCAATTGGATTGATTTGAACCTACTAACATTAGGAAACACTTTGTGGACTCAAAAATGTATTTGGTGAAACAAAATAAAGATTCTTTGATTTAAAACCATTTCTAGTCAAATAGAAATGTGATTTATTTATTAAAAATGATTTTGAAGGAAAACTTTTGGGAAATGTTTTGTTTTAAACTCTCTGACCCTAAACAATAAGTTTTATGGTTTGAAAACATATTTGGTGAACCTTGGAGATTAATGCCTTGGTAAAAATATTTCTACACCACATAAAATGATACTTTGTTTTGAAAATGGTTTATAAAATGAAACCTTTTGCAAATGACTTTGCCACTTTACAAAATGACCATTAGGTGCTTTCAAATGTTTATGACCCATTAGGAACCACTTTTCAAACAAAACAAAGCTTGGCATGCTTGCATGCATTACTTTGACTTTGTTATTTTATGTGTGTTGTTTTGCTTGATTGGTAGATTAAGTTTGTACCTTTCTTGATTGAATTGTAGTGACTTGAAGAGTGTGATTGTTGCAAGGACAAGGAGTGAACTTATACCCTCTACCAAAAAGGCAAGTGATGCTTCATACTTTTTGTCCCATTACTTTCACTATGCATTAGTGATTTTTCTCTAACTAAAACTTGCATGGAATTTTGCTAAGTATAAACCTTGCTATAGGAAAACCTAGTAGATGAAACCTTAGTACAAATTTTCCTAAGTTAAGATTCCTATTACTATCATGCTTACTTAGCTAATAGAAAACAAGGGTGGAAATATATTCATACTATGGAAAAATTTCTAAGTCTGAGGACTTATGTTTTTCTTAATAAAACAACTAAGTCAATGAATCACCTGGGTGGAATGGGACTTGATTGGTGGTTTTTGGTTGAGTGGTTCACAAGGCCCATGTTTATGGTTGACCTTGTGTATCTCACTTGTGGATTGCCACCCAGGAACAAAGAGATTTGAGATGTCAAATGTTGAGAAGCTTCAAGTGCAACCACTTGGCATTATGGGCTCTGCCTAGATCATATAGGTTGCAAGAACTTAGCCATATGGACAGTTGGTGGTAGTGTTTGATAGGTTGGAGCGCGTCCATTTTGGTCTAAGGGAAGGCTTCTGAAAGATCTTGTCTTGGGAAACCAAGTCTTGTGGGGAAAGTGCACCACCTCTGCAGAGTGTAAAATCTAAGTACTTAGCCATGTCCCTGGTAAAGGACAATTTGAGCATCAAGACATGGAAGCAATCAAGAATCTCATCATCCAAATTTCTAAGTTAAAAACTTGTGGGTGAACAAAGGTTAAAGGATCTTCATTCTTTGATTGAGAAAAATGATTTTGTCAAGCAAAAACTTAGTGTTTTCAAAATGATAAGGAAAATCTATTTTGAGCAATGCAAGCCTCAACTCCACTTAGCCAAATGCATATAGATGATAGACTCCACTATACTACCATAGTATCACTTTCCAATACAATTCAAATGTATTGACCCTTGTGGCTGTAACTTGTATGTTGCAGGTTTGATTGATTTAGTGAAGTGTGTTGATTAGGATTACAAAGTCTACAACCAACATGTCTGCCTGTGGCACTTTGAAGATGAAGGACCCCATGCTTATAGATATTCTTCTGCAATGTATTGTAATAGCCAAATGAGCTATATAAGATGTAATAAAATTATGTTATTCCTGGTTATAAAGTTGTATTATGACCTTTGTTTCTTGATATTACATCTTAACTGTGGATGCTAGCTATTGATCCAGGGACTAGCATTGTAAACACAGGGGACTCCACCTTATATTGTTTAAAGGTTGGGACACTCCCACTACAGAAAACCTTGAAATGATGAGTCATTCTAATGAAATGTTTTTGACATGTGTTCTTGACCACCAGATGATTTTGATGATGAAAATGTTGAGGCATGAGCCTTAGCCCTTTATAAAACTGATGGTTGTCTGGATGCGATACCATTCCAATTTTATCATACAACCATAATACCCGAAATTGGGTAGGGATTGACTGGAAGTTTATATACCTTAGTATGGGTTCCCTCGCGGCCGAGGTTTGAGCTGAGGCTACCTCATGAAGATTGACCATATGTGCAGTTCCCAAGATGACAGATGGTCATGGTTAGGAGGCCAAACTCATAGGAGAGGTGCCTATACTAGGGCATGTAATTGAAAGGTTAGGATTGATTATCCGCATACTGAGTATGGTAAATTCAGGATTGTTCCTGACGGCTGTATCGAATGTTGTGGTGAAAGTGTACCACCTCTGTAGAGTGTCAAACTATTCGAATAGACGCGTCCGCGGTTATGGACAGTTGGAGTGGCCATACTGTTCCATCGTCAGATGTTTTCAAAGTGACTTGTGAATTCAATCATGACTTTGACTTAACCACAACAGGGTTGTGAAAGTGAAAACTCAAGTTCCCACTTAGGTGTTATAAAACCTTAAACTAGTTTTCTTTGCTTCCAAACTCAGTTAGAGATAAATCTGGCTTTTTGCAAAATAACCTAGAGCTTAGTATTACTATTCAAACCACTTTACATGTTAGTGATAGTTTGCGAGTACTTAAAGAGTACTCATGGCTTTGTCCCTGGCTATTCCCGTGGCCAGACTATGAAGAGGACTATCAGGAGGATGGACCGTAGGAAGGTTATGATAACTAGGATCATCTCCCATCGTCAGCATTTCCTGTGACCATGAAGATGGAGCTTCGCCCATGCTATCGTTATTATATTGTTCTGTTGCTTGATTGTACTAAGACTGGATCATGAGATCCTTTATTTGTTGTAAGACCTTATGTATGGTTTATAATGGATGATGTACTGTGATATCCAATCTGTTATGTCTCGCAAAAATGGTAATCCTGGGATTACGATGTATGGCATAACAAGCATCTGGGATTAAAAATCCAGGTGTTGACAGTTACGCCGCGAGACACCTTCGATTAAGCCGTGTGGTCATATTCATCGTCTTCGCTTGGCGTTCTCCATGCATGATGTAGTGGTGGTGTGTGTGGGCGGCGGCAGAGCCCGTGTCCTCGTCGGTACATGCGCCGCGAGTAGCGTGGCCTTTTCTCCGGCCACACCCACCCTCACCGTCATGCCTTGTTGGTCTTGACAGTGTTGTTGTAGTTGAAGTTGAAGTATCTTGGGTCCCCTCATAGCTGGGACTTCTTGACGACTTTACGCCTTTGTCCGGGAGCGCAAGGGGTATCCTCGCGGGAGTAAGTGTCAGTGGAGATCGGCGTCAGTGTGAAACCGACGCACGCATAAGTTGGCGGCCAACAAGTCTGGTCAGCGCCTCGTCTTGGCCCGACGCTGAGTTCACGGCAGTCGTCTTGACTGAGGGCGTCGTCTCACGTGCTCACGAAGTAGTGTCCGAGGCGCCGTCTTTCCTCGTCTCAGGAGGTGCGGCTGTCCAGTTTGGGGACATGGGGTGGCACCGGGGTTGCACACCGGCAGCCCTGGTGGCATCGTTTTCTTGCGGGAGTGTAGAGGTGGAGAAGGAGCCGTCTTGCACACCGGCGACTCCGCGGGAGTGGAGATAGCGCCGCTGCGTGCCGGCTGCCGCACGCCTTTGAGGCTGTCGACTTGGGCGCGACTCATGGTGGTGAAGATGGCACCAGTCTTGACGTGGCAGCCCCTTCGTCATCCATCAGTACGACTCGCTGGAGTGGAGATGGCGCCGGCTTGCACACCGGCAACCCCGTCGTCGCCCGACGATGCATATCATTGGAGTGGAGATGGCGCCGCTGCACACCGGCAAAAGAAGGCGGCCAGTGTTCCTATTTGAGGCTGTCGTCCTAGCACCAAGTTGTCCTTCGGGATCCTCGACTCCATCGGTGCCGCTCGGGTAAAGTGGAGAGACGGTCGAGGCTGCACGCCGGTGGCCCCGCCTTCGCCTTCGGCATGGCTAGAATTGATGGAAATGGCGTCGTTGATATGAAGAAGGTGGCCGCCATTCGCCTTTGAGGCCGTCGTCTTGGCGCTAGGCTGCACACCGGCAGCCTCGACGCCGCTCGGGTGAAGTGGAGCGAGCGCTGGGCTACACTCGAACAGCCCTGGCACCGCCGTCTTGCGCGGCCGTTATTGGAAGGCGGAGAGGAGGTCGGGATGCACCATGCGCAGCCGCTCGGGTGAAGTGGAGCGAGCTCTGGCTACACGCCAATAGCCCCGGCACCACCGTCTTGCGACCGTTATAGGAAGGAGGAGAGGAGGTCGGACTGCACGCCGACAGCCCCGACGCTGCCGTCTTGTGGGTGTCGTGGAGAGGGCACCGGGACGCACGCCAGCAACCTCGGCACCGTCATCTTGGGCATCATGGAGAGGGCACTGGGTTTCACCCCGACAGCCTCGACATCGTCATCTTGGGCGTCAGGGAGGGGACGCCGGGCTGCATGCCCGCAACATTGACACCGTAGTTTTTTGGGCATCGTGGAGAGAGAGGGCCAGGGTGCACGCCGACAGCTCGACACCGTCATCTTGGGCGTCGTGGAGGGGACTCCGGACCAGAGGCGGATCTAGGCCCAGAGCAACCTGGTCCATGGTCCGGGGCGCAGGAAAATGTTTGCCCTACCATATATTAGAAAAAATTTGGCCCACGGAGCAGCCAAGTTCGGCCCAACTTGCTGCTGACCTCTTCTCGCTCGAGCCGTCGAGCGTGACTGCCCGACGGAGCGAAACCGCCTCCTCTCGCTGGCATCCCCTCGTTGGCAGCGGCCGGCCGCATGCCCAAGCCGTTCCACAGCCTCCTTGCGCTCCTAACATTCTGCCGCTGCCTCTCCTCCACTTAGCGCCTCCCGCCCTGCCTGGCCACCCTCCCCCAGTCCTCCGTTAGGGACTCCCTGCCTAGCCAATACCTATCCTCCCTGCTCTCCTAACATTCTGCCTGCGGATCTGCCTCCTCTGCTCGGCTGCTACTTAAACTCACAAAGTCATAAGGACTCAATTGAACCTGGATGCGGCTACCCTCGGTTAGGTAATTGAGCCGTTTATTTTATGTTTTAGCAACATAGTAGTATAAAAAGATAGTTTAATCCGATACACTGATCTGATGCGTTCATTTCATGATTTAGCAACATCGTATAAATATAAAGTGGTTTTATCCATTGGTCTCAAAACCGAACCAATCGACTAATACAAATCCTCCAATCATGTCTAGTTTTTATTTATCACTTATGTACGCTATCGGGACTGTTACCAATGACTTTGAAAATATATATTCATCTTCACAATTATACCATATTTCTTGTGCTATTATATTACAAGAGGCATTAGTATTTTTTGGCGCTTTTTTGTTTTTGCCCAGGGTTTACACCAATCCTAGATCCGCCACTGCTCCGGGCTGCATGCCCACAGCTTGACACCATCCTCGACTTGAGTTGTGGCTGGTGTCCGTGGAGATGGCGTCTGGCTGCATGCCGGAAGCCCCGAGACAGTCGCTACCGTCGTCTTGGTAGCGCTGGAGATGGCGCCGGGCTTGCACGCCGGTAACTCCGTCATTCTTCGGCGGATGGCAACCGGGTTGCTTGACGGCAACCCCGTCGTCGTTGTCCTTGTGGCGCCGCTCCACATATCGGCAGCCCGGACATAGTCGTCGGGCCGCACATGAGCAGCACCTGCGTCGTCTTTACCGTGGTGTGAAAGTGTGAGACCGCCCATTTGTCGCCGACGCCATCATTGTCCGCCATGTTTGATACAGCCTAGGCCTCCCTCTAGTTCTCGGCAGCACCTCGACATTGGCGGGCTGCTCACCGGCAACGCCTTGATGTCGTCGTCGTCATCTCCGTCCTGACCCGTGGCTATGGGCTGCGTGCCAGCAGATGGCACCGGGCTACACACCGGCAGCCGTGCACCCTCGAGACCGCCATCTTGAACGCGGCGGAGACAGCGCAGGGCACGCCGGCAGCCACTCACCCTCGAGGCCGTCATCTTGGTGGTGCTGGAGATGGCGCCGGACTGCATGCCGTCAGCCGCGCACCCTGAAGGTCGGCTTCTTGGTGGCGCCAGGCTTCACGCCGACAGCCGCGCACCCGTCCGTCATCTTGGCGGCGCTAGAGCTGGCACTGGGCAGCACCGTCGCCTCTCGTTCAAGAGTTGCGCGCCGGCTCCATACGTCACCGTTCGAGATGCACATGTGTGCGCTGCATGTAGATAAGAGAGAGAGTGTCAACCGTAATCCTTACCATTAGGGCCTGCTTGGAATGTTGTTTTTTAAACAAAACCTCCGAATTACACGGTGCTTCAGGGTTTAGCATCTTCACCAAATAAAAACGACAGGATTAAATACGACAATCCAAATGGGGAATCTTCATGGCCGATTCTCCTTGCTACGGATTGATGGGTGTATGTGTATATGGTATTTGGGTAGAGAACTTTTTTTTGGAATTGAACGCTTTATTACTCAACAGTAATTACACCCGGCCTCTGCATAGCTAGTATACACACAGCCAAACATCCATAGTCTCGGTCGAAAACAAGAGTAACTGAAATACAATAAAATGTAAATGAAAGCATAGTTCTCCCAATTATCTAAGGAAGATATATTCGCAGCGGTTGTTGCCATCCATGTCGGGAGAAGACATCTCGCGCCGTATCTTCCAACCGCCTACAACCCTCTGCAAACAAGTCGCGGAACTCCATACGTTGTAGAGAAGTCTATGATCGGAGGACAGCAGTGGCCCGATAGATAACCTGCAATGGAGAAGATACAACATTATTAAAAATCTTGTCATTTCTACATAGCCAAAGCGATCAAATAATGGCAAGCGCTCCCACCCTAAATAAAGTCCCATATTTATCCTCAATCCCATTCATCCAGTTGCCAAAAACATTGACTACCGATCTAGGAGGAGATAAACCAGAGGCTATTTGGATGATTGACCATATAACACGAGCAAATTTAAATTGGAAGAATAAATGACGTATTGTCTCATTATGATGACAATATACGTATTCAATGCTACCGTGCCAATTCCTCCTAACAAGATTATCTTTTGTGAGAATCACCCCCTTACGTAGATACCAAGCGACTATCTTCGTTTTAAGGGGTATCCTCAACTTCCAAATTTTACTATTATCATCGACTGGAATATTAGGTTGGATCAAAGCTCTACAAAATGAATCAACAGAATTTTTTTCACTATGTAATAGTTTCCATTTAA
This sequence comes from Avena sativa, assembly GCA_916181665.1. Taxonomy (NCBI): domain Eukaryota; kingdom Viridiplantae; phylum Streptophyta; class Magnoliopsida; order Poales; family Poaceae; genus Avena; species Avena sativa. The sequence goes on along the minus strand of OV702280.1, from coordinate 210,854,208 downwards.
ATTCATCCATATCTCAGATAGCTGTATCCTGGATAATCTTACTAAGAGATTATTCCATGACACCAATCTAGGACCTAAGAGACTTCGTCTGAAAGACACATTAGGGGGATTAGTTTCCATTACCTCAGCGAGAGTATCCCTTTTGTGTATAACAATCGAATATATAGCTGGATATTGTTCACGGAGAGAAGTTTGGCCAAGCCATATATCTTCCCAGAACCTAATCTGTGAACCATCCTTAATATTAAAAGTGTCAAAACGAAAGAATTGCGTTTTGGAAGCCATTAGTCCAGCCTAAAAGTGTGAATCACCTGGTTTCCAAACCATTGTAGACACCGCTTTTGAGCCAACATATTTCCTCCAAAGAATAGTTTGCCAGACCCCTTCTTTGGTAAGAAGTTTGAATAACCATTTACCCAGTAATGCGGTGTTTTTGACTTTTAAATCATGTATGCCCAATCCACCATATTCTTTGGGTCGACAAACAACATTCCATTTGGCCAGTCGATATTTTTTTTCTCACTATCCCCTTGCCAAAAGAATCTTAAACGAAAATAGTTCAGTTTTGATAAGACTTCTTTTGGCAACTGGAAGAATGATATCATATACAGTACCATGTTGGTGAGTATTGAATTAATGAGGACCAATCTTCCACCAAGGGATAGAAATTTATCCTTCCAACTATTAAGACGTTTTTGAAGTCTTTCCTCAACAAGTTTCCATTCAGCAATCGGACGTCGATAATAGAACTAGAGATTGGAAGATGGCTAGCTGGGTGTATTTTTTTTTTTTTTGAACAGAGTGTATTTCTTCTTGGATGCGATCTCCTCCCGGCTGCGCTGGTCTCGAGGCGCAAGCGTGGGCGTGTATGTCGATCCTACGTGCCTCCGGGTACGAGAGTTGAGCCTCCGAGTCCTGCCTCCTGAGAGCTGTGCCTCCAGGTGCGAGCGCTCGCCTCCGGGTACAAAGTCTATCCTCTCCAGGAACGAGAGCGGTGTAGCGTTTGGCGTCTTCGGCCGGGTCTCCTCCGGTGTCTGCAGGTGTGCGTATGCCTCCGGGGTGTTGTTCGTCATCTCTCCTCTCCTCGTGCTTCTGGGATTAGTCTCCTTTTATAGCCAGGAACGACGCCTGGTAGATAGCGGCGAAGTACCGATTCTTCCGAGTTTGTTTGTTTGGATGCTTATCTCAGCGTCCGCAGTCCGGTAAGCCAGCATACTTTAAGCTGTGATGTTTATCTCATCCACGTGTGTGTGGATCGTACCGGCTAAACAAACAAGACTTATACAATACGTATACACGCTGCCGGCCGGCGGGCCGGACTACATGTACTTTTTGAGAAAAGGCCAAAGACCCAGCTTTAATATATATAAAAAAACCGAGGTTCACTTGGATACCAGTTTACAAAGAAACTATAAATTACTAAAGAACAAAACAAAAAGGTTCAGATATCAAATAGTTTCCAACATACAAATCCAGAACAGAGCTCATGCAGGAGCTGACAATGAAACTAGGAAACTATCTGCCAAAGTAGTTAACCAATCCCTCCTCGCGTTCGAGCCATAAAATAAGAAGTGTTCACTGCGATCTTCAGCCTGTTGATTATCGCCTCCCACATAGTTTTATGCTTTGCCTATTTATTCAGCGGACAACTACATATTTTATTGTTAAAAAACAAGATCATTGCGACATAACCAGATAGACCAAAAGAGCGCTCCAATCACCGAACGAGTGCCTGGTCGTTTCAAACCCATGTTAGTAAAATCCTCAAAGTTTTGAGGTGGCCCTTCCAACTTCATAGCTTCTTTCAACCACCACCAGTTAAAGTGAGACAAAGGGCAACCAAAAATCAAGTGATTGGTTGTTTCTAATTCTCCACATAGCCTACAACTCGGATCTCCTGGCCAGCCTTTCGTCTTCAAGTTAGCTTTTACCTGGATTCTTCCCCTAAAACACATCCATACAAAAAATTTCACTTTAAGCAGCATGTATGACTTCCAAAGATCCATCATTCTAGAGTCCCTCACCCCTCAATTCATAATATCCTCATATAAGGATTTTGAAGAGTAAACACCAGAATTAGTTAGAGCCCAATTTCCCACATCTGCACCCTCAGAAAGTTGGATATCAACCAAAGTATTTTTTAGCTCTTCTCATTATCGCACTTCTTTTGGACCGAAAGACCGATTAAACAATAGTGACAGACCCTCGCCCAGCTACCGTAGCCTTCTGGGTGTTGCAACATTGGAAAATTGTGGGAAAACAGACACTAAAAGGCACCTGCTCACGCCAAACATATGTCCAGAAACTAGTCTTTTTCTCGTTGCCAACGCCGTAAGTAATGCCCCTACGAACCCAGTGCTTAATGGCGTACAATCCTTTCCAGTACTATGATGAACCATCTTGATTGGAATGGAAAAAGCTACCCTTTCCTAGATATTTCTTCCTCAAGATCTGACATCTTTGATGAGGGTTTGACTTGTCAATGCCCATGGTTATGGACTTGGATTTTGGAGAAGATGGGGATGCCGGAAGTCACGATACGGTTAACAGGCAAGCAACGCGGGGACACGAGGTTTACCCAGGTTCAGGCCCCCGGAGGGAAAACCCTACTCCTGCTTGTCTGTTTTTGATTACGGTGAAACCGAAGATTACAGGGGTGCGCAAATGCGATATGGCGTAAGGTGTGTGTATGAGGTAAGTTGGTCCTCCTCGTCATGCCCTCCTGGCCCTTATATAGATAGGCCAGGTCCCGGGGTAGGTCGAGTCGGTTACAAATTACGGTTGCCCCCTTTGAAATTCTATCTACAACTAGTCGTGTCCTTTAAGGAGTCAAACTTGCAGTGGGCTTGGGCCTCCTGAAATATTCTTGGGCAGCAAGTCTTCACGTGAGCCTTCCCTGGGTTGGACCGGGTATACCAATGTGAGGCACCCGTATGGTATATCCATGTCAGTAGCCTCTGAGTGTTCAGTCGAATCATAGATTCGAATAGAGACTTTATAATCTTTCGGGTGCTTCTCACTCGAACATGTCTTTCGAATAAGCATGTTAGTTCATATGGATTGTTAATACGTGTGCCTGACTCACCCGACGGATCAGGGTCAGTTAACTGTCATTGGACAAAATAACACGATCTTCTTCAGATTCGAGTCCCCGGACTCGAACCTGGAACTAGCGTAATTCGACTCAGGCCGTTTGAGGTCTTACAGGAAGTCGAATTCCAGTGATTTGTAATTGATGTACCCAACGCGTTCGTCGAGATTTTCATCGTGCCAGTTGACACGGGAATTTACTGGCAGAGCGTAGTCTGGTGCGTTACCAGGCCATCAGATTATATCTGTAGGGCTTATCTTTGCGTCGTAGGCACAACATCCAAAATTTTATCACCGAGGAGGTGTTTCGGGTGACCAAGGAGACTGCTTCTCTCTTGGCGTTAATTTGGGCAAAGCTGCTGAAAAGATTTTTATCATACTTGATCCGAAGGATCTCACTCGAATATTTCATAGGGTGCACGACGAGCGCTCCCTATGGGAGTAGCCCCCGAGTGTCCGTTCGAGTCGTAGAATCGAGCGAAGACTTTAGTTCATTCATTTGCGTTTGCTTCAATTATCTGTCCAGAGGACGCATTTTTTTCTGAATGCGCAACCAACGCTTCCTGTGGGAGTAGCTCCTGAGTCCATAGTGGAGTCGTAGACTCGACGTAGGACTCGAACATCTTTTCGAGGTGATGTTACCATTGTAATTTCTCAGGTGCGCGGCCAGAGCTCCTGATAGGAGTAGCCCCCGAGTAGTTGGTTGAGTCGTAGACTCAAGTAAGTACTTTATCATTCGAAATCTTCAAGCCATTGCTGGATTTTCTTTGATGACGTTATTGCCAACAATTGGTGAGCTCAACCGTCTGCGACAGCAGAGACGATGCGACAGGACGATCGTAGGTCCCACCGCCTGACTTGGATTTGAATAGTCACACGTAATCGTGGCAAAAATTACGGCGTCTCCTCGATTTTCGTGCGTAGTTGTGGTGACCCAGCATACCATTGCATGATGTAGTACACTATAGTCGTTGACATAACACCAATGGAACATCGTTCCATCCGCATTATATCCCTCGGAGTGGTATAACAGAAACATCACGGGTCCAAGACAACACTTTAGATTACATATAACATATTACAAAAGATCCAGAGAACTTCCTCGAACAGTGAGGAATATTATACAGGAAGAACCAGAAAGATCTACTCGGAGTTACTTTAGAAGTACTACTATTAATATATGTATAAGGCTTGAAAGTACTACTATAGTATTGTTCTACAGAAGTAGGTTCTAGATTCTAGGAGTTTTATTTATATTCCACGCTTCAGCTTGTCTTCGATAGATTCCGGTAGGGTCTTCGACTCCGTTGATCTCCCTCAGATATCTTCAACTCTTCAAGTAACTTATTTTCTGGGAACGCCATTGGTTTCTCCGAGATCTAGCAAGGGTTAAGAAGATACTTTGAGTACGAGCGTAATCAGCAAATTCACTAGAGAGGAGTGTTTGATGCACTAACTATAGCCACATACCATAGGTCGTAGGCAATGCAAGTTTTCTAAACATTTCTTTAAAGGTTGCTTTTATTCTGAAAATATATGTCCATCAGCCTTCACGGGTTTACCAGAACTTTCACGGAGTTCCTTTCCTGCAGCGTTCGCAGCTCCTTCCCGGAACAGGGAGTAACAAGTTACAGTTTTTACACTCTGCAGAGGTGCGTTGCTTTACCCATGAGAGATCTTAGCTTTGTTGCATATCCGAGTTATAGGCTCGTTCACACTTCCTTGGTGTGAGGCCCAGACTAAGATCCAAGCCAATCACTGTCCTTCTCTGCGACCCCTCATACCCGACGGATTGCACATCAGACCTAGGATAAAACTCGTTTTCATTATCAGCCTAAGGTGTACAACCCTCATAGATACCAGAAGCCGTGGGACATTGAGGGATCCCACCCATAACCTGCTAACCCTCTACAAGAGGAGTTGTAACAACGGCCCGGTCATCCATTGGCATGCGCGAGAGAGCCGATCCAGCTGACTTCTCCGTCCCATTCCAAATATCATGGTTAACGTGTAATATACGGCGCAAGAATCACTGGTGACATTGGTTGTTAAGTCCTAGATAATATGTTCCTTTACCACCGGAACTTCCATAGAAGGTTATTACCTCATGGTAAATAACCTATAATCATATTATTATGAAAACAATGTTTTCTGACCTTTTGAAATGCAGGTGATGACAACACTGGATTTGCAAAATAATTTACAGAAAATAATCAAAGGACATGAGCAAGTGTGAACTTGCCTTTTGTGATTGCAAGATTATGCACTCACGGTCTTCGAGATGATAGAAGATCCAATATCTAAAATCATCATCATTGGTCCGGTAAGGACTAATGTTTAAAGAAGCAAGATGCCATTATGCATAAATAATGCTATGCAATTTTATAATTCCCAAAGTGAAAACCTTAGCATTTTAAATAAGTTGATCTTAGGTATCTTATTTAAGATTGGGTTTATCTTTAAGTTTAGTTCATAATCAATGGCATTGATAAGGAACTTAAGTGTTAACAATCCAAAATATACAAGTACGGATATAGTAATGTGATTATGATTAATTGTTATCTAGTGACTAGGATAAAAAGTCCTTGGGATTGAGTTGTTAAGAGCTGAAGGAACTATTATAGATTTGTTTGTGTGAAGTGGCAAAAAGAATAACATTTGAAGAAACTAGTGTTTAGTTAAAGTTAATCAGTCTTGAGGGTTATTAGATTTTACATTAGGGTTGGTGATGGTTATGAATGATGTTAAGTTATCATATTTTAATTGATGGTACAAGTGACCAAACTTAACTTTAAAAACATGAATAAACTTCAAATGAGATGTTTATGATTGTTTAGACCAAAGTTAACTATAAAATAGAAATGAATTTTAAGATATAATGAGTTTTAGAATATCATCTAGTTTTAGGGTTTTAACATATATGATTATGGATGATCTTTTTTAATGTAAGTAACAGATGGATTTACAACATGCATCTTATTCATGGAAGCATAGTTAGATGATCTTATAAATTTGTTAGAGTTTAGAATCATTTTAAGAGTGGTTAAAAGATGAAGATTATTCACCATCTTATACATGAGTGATATATAATATTTATTTAAAAGGATTTTTATTTGAATTTAAGATTTAATAAGGGTATTTAAAATTTAATAGTTATACTTAAGTTTTATTATGAATCATGATTATGGAATTAGACTTAATAATTAAATTTAAAGGATTTAGTGCTTTTACTAAGAAATGTGATTATTTCTCTCTTAGTAAATAATTTTAGAGAATTAACAAAGTGGTTATTTTTATTTTAGTAAAATAAGTAAATGAGTTTTATTATCTAATGTTATTTAAATGTTTTAGAATAATATATATAGTATTTTTCTAGTAAAATATATTTATTCAAGATCTTAAAAATGAATTTTATTTATTTTTAAGTATTTTTATAAAATTCTTCAAATAATTAAGTGTCTTTAAATATTTGCTTTATATTTTATTTGTAAAACTCTAAGTTAGTATTTTTATAAAATAGTAGAGTTATTTTTATACACAAAAATGATTTTTATTTATTTTTAGGAGTTTTTCTTATTTATGAAATTTTATTTAGGATTTTAGTAGCTTTAATATTTAGTTTTATTTTATTTAGCTCAAACAAGTAGTTTTATATTTTTCTAGATAGATCTGGCTGTTGTGATTATTTAGATGTATTGTATATATATTTTTATGATTTTTCTATATTTCCATAGAGTATAAATTATGTTTAGGGGTAGTTTGGTTATTTAGTAATTGGTTAAACAACTTCTTATTTTTGTTTTCAATTTAATCTGGTGTATAAGACCATCTGGCCTTTCGGCCCATCTAGGCCCAACTAGCTGAGCCATTTCCAGCCTAACCCTATCTCTCTCACTCTACTCACACACGCATACCCTCACGGGTTCTCCTCTCTCACTCCCTGCACTCGCCTCTCCGCCGGCAGAGCCGCCGTGTACCTCCTCTCCGGCCGTCGCCGCCGGCGCCCACCACCTACGCTTGCAGGCGCTGCCTAGTCCGATCTCCTTCCTCTGTTTCCCGCCACCTCTTCTTCTGGCTGCGTTTCCCCCCTCCCTGGAGCTAGGGTTTTGCCACCTCGACTTAGTCATGGGCCGGTGATGACCCCGTATCCTTCCTGGCGTTGATGCTGGCTCTACGACGCGCTGATGGAGCTGATGGGGTTTGGCACGAGTAGCAGCGCTGTGGCGCTCCTCGTGTTGCCATGCCGCTATGGCTTGTTGTCGATTCCCCTTGGGTGCTATTGGTAAGGCTTGGCGCGGGTTGAGCTCCACCGGTGCTCCTCGTGCCGCCACGCCAATCTTCATCGCTGGTCTACTTCCTCTCCAATCTCTAAGCAAGTACAAGGGTAAGTCTGATTCTTCCCCCCTTGTTCTCTGTCTCCCTTTCGATTCCTTACTACTACTCTATCAAACCCTAATTGGGGCTAATCCCGTGTTCTAGGGTTCAACTTCTAGACGAAATTAATTGTGACCTTATGCTTGTGGTTGGTAGATAATATTCATTAGATGGCTTAATTGAATCTTGGTTTTGCTAGTAAGAACCCTCAGAGTGCTAGGACGTTTCCTAATTGTCTTGCTAAGAAATTGATCTGAGAAACCCTTCTGGATGATTAAAGTAGACATGAAAATTCAAACCATTGGTTTGGATTTTATCTAGTTGAAATACTTGCTGATCTAAACATTTGCTAGTTCATGTTGACCGTTAAGAACTATTGACACTGATTCCTAATTGTGTTGGTTAGGAAAATGATTTGGAAATAATATTGGTTTGAAATTGATGTTGGATGCAAGTAACTAGTGGCTTCTGACATTATATGACCATGGAAAATACACTGAAATGATTCCTAGAAACACTTTCTAGGAAAATGCTTTGTTCTCTTTCAGAACTGACAGTGAAATAAGGTGTCGCTTTGATTCTAGAATTACTGCTAGGAAAATGATAAAGATTATTTGGGTAATATTGGTAAGTGTAAATGGATGGTCAATATGATTACTCTTTCCAGATGACAACAATAATTTAAATGATTCCTAAAATTATAGAAAGATGATTTAAATTCATTACTAAATGAGATTCTGAACATATATATATACTTGATTCTTAGGGTTAGTGCCTAAGAAAATGATATGAATTAGTCCCTTTCAATTTTTGGTTGGCTTCTCTAACAAAAGGTGTGGATCATTGATTCAGGTGCATGTATGTTGATGGTGGTGATTTGGTTTACTGTCTTTGTTGATAGTAAAGTAAAGTGTACCATTGATTCATAGAGTCTTCTACTAGGAAAATGATAGGTTTGTTTAGCTAATATATCTCAATGATTATTTTGGGTGATGATACATTCTAATAGCTATTGTGTATCAGACTGTCACTGTGGAGCCTCCATTTTGGAGTGTGCACAGTGACAGATCTTGTTTGCATGATCTGCTGTGGGCTTAATTGACTAAAACTTGATAAGATCATATACCTGGCCTATGATGCAAAGGCTGAGGCCAACTCTCAATAAGAACAGATACTAAAGTGTGGCTACCAGATTCTCTAGGATGAACTTGCATAGCATCACTATGCAAACTGAGAGAAATCTCTCCTTCTAATCCTCCTAGACAATCTCTAGTTGCAGGTTAGCTGGATTTGGATGAATTTGTAATAAGGCCATTATTATATTTGAACCTGATGGTGCAAATTATGAAAACATATGCTATATGATATGGTGGTACTTTCATTTACCTTGCTGCCTTGTGTAGATGATAATTTCTGGATTTGGTTGGATCACACCAATGTATTTGATCTGATGTTGATGATCTGATTCATTTATTGCTTCATGTTCCTGTCCTTATCCACCTAGTTGCTATACTTCACTTGTTCTTGATCTACTCCTGATGCAACTGTGGCCTGGCCTTCTTCTCCTGAGACTAATTCTTCGATGGCTCCAAGGAGCAACCAGAGTTGGTTAATGGTGCTGGTCTAGATTTGTGATCTTGTGGTTGTTTATGTGTGGGCTTGGGAGCTCTAGTGCTGAGAAATGAGTTGGGGTGTGTGTTGATGTGCTATAGAGAGATATGGATCAGCTCCTAGCTGAGCTGCTATGGATGTGCTCTCCCTTTGTACTTCCTGTGATGCTTCCTGGTGTTAACAACACTACATAGCTACATGTATGTGTAAGCTGCTTACAGGTGGCGCCCATATGGTGCAAGTTTCCATCTGTGGAACTTGTGCCTATGGATGAGCTCTGTTTGGAAGATATTTTATATGGATCACTTTGGCTGGAAGTTTGGTATTATCTTGAATTGGTTTAATAATTTGATGTTGCCAAGTGGATTACTAAGGTTGGTAATGCCATCTAGCTCATGTTGGGCTGAGGACCTTATTGGCTTAAACATAATCTGTTTAGTTGATTTAGTGCTAAACATGATTATTCCTTTTTATTATTGTTGCCTCTTTCTTTCTACTTGATTTTAGCTAGGCTTAAGAGGGTGCCATAGCATGCTAGTTGTTGCCTAATAATACAAATGATCAAATCTATGCTAGTTTATTTGGACCTTAACTTTGCCTCTCATACTCAAGTGTATAGCTCACAGATCAAAATTTCTACTTATGGTCTAGATTGGGTGGTACCCTCTTAGGTCATTAGTGGATTTTGGTAGTTCTTACCAAAATCCCTAAGCTATTTTCATATATTACATTGCCTCACCTATGGTGGGGCAAATATTTTAACATTAAAATAATGTTTCTTCTCTATTGTTTATTTTACAGGAATGAAGATCAAGAAGAAGAAAAGAAGCTTAGTTAGGTTTTATTTTTAATCTTGTTGTAATTTCCTTTTTATTCACATGTGTAAATATTTTGTATTATTATTGTGATTGTAAATAATGAACTATTTATTTATTAATTCTTCCTTTGTAAATCCTAATTGTAAAGACAATGTCTTATATATTTTGTTATAATAAAGAATTCTTTTATTTATTTCAATAATGTAATTCTTTTTTCTACTTATTTGTTTCCTGATACTTTACTTTTATTTATCTATTGTAAAGTAATACTATATGTATATATATTTATATTAATAAAGAATCCCTTTTATATTTTCTATGTAATCATTTTATTTCAAGTTATTAAATATTTCCAATTCCTATTTGTGAATTTTATAAATTCATTTGAATTTCATATTTGAAATTCAAATACATGTTTGAACAAATTTCCCCTGAAACAAAGAATTCTACAAAGGTCATGTCGAAATCTATCGCACTTGCTCCGAAGTTTCCTTCAGTACAAGAGATATTCCGATCCCTCCATAGCTCTTTTAGTTTTGCGCGAAAATTCGCCGGATTTTCTTATGCATGAATGCAATGCACAAACCTGTGTCCTTTCTATTTCTAGGTGCTAATCCTGGGATGTTACAGTAGTGGACGGCGTGCTTGCGACGGTTCAGGTTAGTGTTGACACGTGGACAGTGAGATCTAGGGCACGGGTTAGGGCTTCTGTATCGACGGTTCTACTTTGTCGTCCTTATCCTTTATACCGTGAGGGAAAACAAAGGATTTTTACCACTTCGCCATTTGCATTGCTCTTTCACCATTGCCACCATTTCGTAAGCTCTTGCTTTCATCGCGCAGTGGACATCCTCTGTCTCTTCCCTTCCTCCTTTCTTCGTTCGCACCGCCACGCTCGCCGCTCCTCGATGGGCAAGCCAAAGAAAGTTGTTGCTCCGAGCCGGACCACCGATGGCGGGTGGTGGCGCATAGAGATGCGCGAGTCAGACTTGCACAAATTGCGTGAGGCCGGCTTGATTTCCAAGACCAAGGGCGATGCCCTTCTACCGGATCAAGAGGTAATACCGCTCCAACCCGAAGGGTTTCGGGTTATGTTCTATGCGTTTGTCCTCCATAGTCTTTCTTTGCCCGCCCACGAATTTCTTAATGGGCTCCTTTTTCTCTATGGGATTCAGCTGCATCATCTGTCTCCCAATTCTCTTCTCCACATCGCCTGCTTCATTACCCTCTGTGAGTGCTGGCTCGATATCGAGCCTCACTTTGGCCTCTTCCGGAGACTCTACTCCGTGAAGAGGCAATCTGGCACCGGTGGTGTTTATCCACTGGGAGGCTGCGGAATTTCTATCCGCTCCTCTGTCCAGTTCTTCTCTTTTTATATTTGCGAGTCCGTCCAGCAGTGGCGGAGGAAATGGTTCTATATCCGCGACGTCAAGATGGATGGTCAGCATTATGGGCTTGCCCCCTTCGACGCAACCCATAAGAACATCCGAAAGAGGTCGTGGTCGAACAACATTTTGGAGGGTGAATCCGAAGAGGTGGAGAAGCTCTACAAGCGGGTGGAGGCCCTGCAGCTGGTGCCAGGCAAGGAGGTCAACGGTGTCGACATCATTCACACCTTCCTCAAGCGTCAGGTGCAGCCGCTCCAAGCGAGGGCGCACCCGATGTTCTTGTATGATGACGCCATTGACCCAACAAGGGTTTTGCCGGAGGAGATGTCTTCGGCTAACCTTGATAGGGCGCTTCGGCCTCTGCTGAAGCACAAGGCCGACGAGGACCTTCCGGGGAAGTCCTTGACTCGTCCTTTCAGTGCCAAGAAAGCAGTCCCTCGGGTGAAACCTGTAGTTGCATGTAACTCTTTTCGAGTTCTTGTTATTTGTTATTAATACTTATCTCGTTTCATCCTTTGTATTCAATTTGCAGAGATGCAAGGTAGCAGGAATGATGCCCCCTCTACCTGAAAAGTACACGGCTGCGCCGGACAACGAGGAGGCAGAGTCTGATTCTGAGCTCCCCCTTGCGTAGTCGCCTTCCTTGGAAGCTCCCAAGCCTAGCGAAGGTCGCACTTGAAAGAGGTCCCGGAGCGAAACTTCGGATGGAGAAACGCCGCCAACGCCAAAGGGGCCCTCCTTCCTCGAGCATCATGGAGGGGATGAGGGTGCGACCTCCACCCGTGGCTGTGCCTGTCCGGGCGATGGCCCCGCAGCCGCCGGCCAAGAAGAAGAAGAAGAAGAAGAAGAAGAAGGAGGAGGAGGAGAAGAAGGAGTCTCCTCTCTTCAACCTGTCTGACATACCATCGTATGTTGCTCTTGATTGAGTCTTGTTATTTTGTGGATATGCTAAGTTTTAGCTTGTTGTTGATTTGGTTCCTCATAAGTGCTAGTAGCAATCATTTGAAGGAGTCCCTCGATGAGGAGCCCGAAGAAATGTTCGCGGAATCGAAGACTGCGTCTTCATTTCCCAAGATGGTGGCCAACTCCAACGATGGTCATTCGAGCTCCCTACGGCAAGGGGCTCATGCACTCGTCGCTCGGAAGATGCAAACAAAACCTTCGGATTCCACAGCTGACCACGTAAGTGCTATTCCTCTTTGCGTGGGGTAGCCCCCGATCCCTTTATTCATCAGGTGTGCTGTTTTTTCTTCGCAACCCTTTGTCCGTGACGCCAATCGCCTGATTGAGCAGCACCTTTATCTAGAAGGCAGCCTCAAGCAGTTCCAAGGTGTGTTTTTCTTCTTGTTCGATTGCGAGTGCCTGACATAATATGCTCTTGTGTTTATCCTTCATTGCCCAATGCTGCAGATGAGAACAAGGATGCCCTCCGCAAGCTGAACGCACTCGAAAAGAGTCTCGACAAAGTGAAGAAAGAGGCAAAGGACACTGCAGAGGCCCTCCAGCGTCAGCAGAAAGAGGCTAAAGACCGTGAGCAGCAGCTCGCCTTCGCAGCGACCCAGGAGAAAGGCATGGTTGAAAATCTTATGGCTGCTGCCAAGGCTATATCTGGTAAGCCACCTTGCTCTTCCTTTGAGTGTTAGATGCTTCGATTGCGATTCCTTGTTCCTCATCCGAAGGGTTTGCCATTTTTCTTTTGCAGATGCCTCAGGTGTTACGTTTGATCGTGATGCCTTGGAGCACGGTGATCCTCTGGCGGATGCTATTGCAGTGATCGAAGATCGTTGCACCTCGTCCGTGGAGTCGCTTGATAAGGCCAAAAAGGTGCTCGCTCGCTTCTACAAGGAGATCAACCCCAAGGGTGTTGCCCTCGAGGACGTCGATTCCCTCGCGGAGGCTCTGGCAGATGATGCTCCAGCGAAGTACACGCGGACGCAGAAGAGGGTCGGCGCTGCGATGGGGCTGGCGATGGAAATGGCGTTCGGAGCTCAACTAGATCTGCCACAGGTCATGTCCAGGATGCCAACAGCAGCGGATGACACTGAGGTAGCGTTTGCCTCCCGCTGCAAGCATTTTGGACCTAAGCTGCTGATACGTCCAATTTGCATCACCATTCTATATCATAATTTTCCTCTATTCATTGATATATGTCTTATTATGAGGTATTACTTATGTCTTTTCATCTGTTTATGCATGTTGGATGATTCTTGGAGGATGCACTGCTGGAGTCTGGATTCTGATGGGAAAAGAGGTGTTTTGATGCAATTTCGCGAAGATCAGAAAAATATCAGAAAAATATGGGAAAATTATATTTTCCCAGAAGATAGAGGAAGCCAGAAGGGAAGGCGAAGAAGGGCCGCATGGGGCCCACACCCCCTAGGCATGAGTCCACCCTAGGGCAGGTGTGGCCCACCTTCCTGGCTCCCGACTCTGCCCCTTCACCTATATCTTCCCTATGGAACCCTAACACCAGGGGGTGACCACAAATAGATTTTCGCCGCCTCTGCAGGGCGGAAAACACCAAGAGAGAAAGATCTCTTCGACAGACACTGCCGGGGAAATTCCTTCCCGGAGAGGGGAGATCGTCGCCATCAACACCATCATCAAGCTAGGCTTCATCGGGATCATCATCATCATCATCCACACCATCATCTCCACCAGCACCATCATCACCACTCCGTCCCGCTGTAACAATTGTGTTGTATATTGCTTTAGTTCATTAGGGGAAACCTTCCTGGTGTTAATTACTATTGTAGTTGATGCTTGTGAGTGGAACCATTGGATTATTGTTTATGTTCAGATTGTTATCCATTATCATATCATCTTTGATCTTGATCCATATAATGTCTCGTGAGTAGTTCGTTTAGTTCTTGAGGACATGGGAGAAGTCATGTTGTTAGTAGTGGATTTGTGTTGAGTTATTATTCAATGGTTTAGTATTTAAGTTGTGGTGCTATTCTTCTAGTGGTGTCATGTGAACATTGACTACATGATACTTCACCATTTATGGGCCTAGGGGAATGCATTGTGTAGTTGGCTACTAATTGTGGCGTTGCCGGGGTAACAGAGACCTAAACCCCCGTTAGGACACCTTTGCACAAGGGAGTGTTGGATCTCAGAGTTTAAGGCTATGGTTAGATTTATATCTTAGTTACTTTCCTATAGTTGCGGATGCTTGCAGGGGGTTTAATCACAAGTATGTATTAGTCCAAGTAAGGTCGGTATGTTAGCACATGTTCACCCACACAACACTTACAACATCAAAGAAGAGTACTCAGCTATTTGAAGCGAAAGCACTTGACAGAATTCCCATGTGTCCTCGAGAACGTTTGGTACTTATAAGTATTTCCACCAACTTGTCCTTTGCTAAGAAAGGATTGGGCCACTTGCTGCATTTGCTTGTTGTCTTTGTTACTTGCACCTTGTTTCGTTACTTTATCAGAAAACCACTAAGAATCTGTTTGCTAAGAATTTACAGAGATTTCCTGCTCCTCGTTGGGATCGACACTCCTATTTATCGAAAGTACTGCGATACACCTCCTATACTTGTGGGTCATCAAGACTATTTTCTAGAGCCATTGCCGGGGAGTGAAGCGCTATTGAAGAGTGGAACTAGTAAGGGAAGCTTCTACTATGAGTATTTCTTTTTGTTACAGCTTGTTACTTTGTTTCCAATATGGATAACTGAAAGGGCATTTATTGTCATAATCACTTTTGGTGTTCGGTAACAACAAGTAGATCATTTTACAGTTTGTCACTGTCCACAGGTTGATATTATGATAAGTGAAAAGCACCCTCACACTTGGGAAAAGTCCACACTCATTTGACACATTTCTGGAAACTCCACACCGGAGTCTCCGGTATGCCAAGACCGGAGTCTCCGGTGTGGTCTGGAGTTTCCGGACTTGTCTCCGGTGGGGTATTCAGGGTCTGGGCTGGGAAATTCTGACTAGGGGTCCGGAGCCTGCATCGGAGGATACTACGGAGTCTCCGGACCTTGTTCAGTCCGGAGTCTCCGGTGTTGGAAGACCAGAGTCTCCGGTGTTGCTGGGTCAGGATTCTTCTGGGTCATTCAGATGGGCGGTCTGGAGGCTGGTCCGGAGATTGGCCGGAGTTTCCGGTGTAGACCGGAGTCTCCGGTCTAACTTTTCTACAACGGTTAGAAAACGGTTCGTGGAGGGGGCTGCCTATAAAAAGGGACCCTTATCTTCTTCCTCTAGTTGCTCGAGATGCTCAAGAACACCAACCCCATTAGAGCCACCAAATCCAGATGATCTCTTCATACAACCATCCAAAGTCATTGATCTTTGGAGAATCGAAGGAGGAGGCCTTGATCTACATCTTCATCAAGAGAGATCTTCATTTCCCCCTCATTCACTTGAGGGCCCCCAAGCTCTAGTGTTTCATTGGAAACCCTAACTTTGATTTGGTTCTTACAAGCTTGTATTTGATTTGTCTTGATAGCTTGCTTGCATTTGGGAGCCTCCAATTAAGTTCTGGGTGTGTGCCCCGAACTTGTTGTAAAGGTGCCGGCTTCCACCTCGAAGGTTTCGATATAGTGGAAGGTGGATCGAGCCCGTTGGGGTGAGATTCATCGGAGAACAAGGGAGGCCTCTCGTGGCGTTGGTGGTTTGAAACCACCCCCTCTCCAAACGTAGACGTACTTCCCCTCAAAAGGAAGGAACTACGGGAAACAAATCCTTGTGTCTCTGCGTCCACTCCTTTGGTTACTTCTATCCTTTACCGCACTTTACTTACTTGTTCTTGCTTAGTGTTGTGTTAGCTTGTGCTTGGTTGACATATAGGTAAATTCACCATAGTTGCATATTCTAGAGAATTTACCTTTCTTGTCAAACCCTAATTTGAAAAAGAATAAAATTTGAAGTAGCACCTATTCACCCCCCCTCTAGGTGCCCATACGATCCTTTCAATTGGTATCAGAGCCTCGGCTCTTTATTTGGGCTTTACCGCCTAAGAGAATATGGGTAGCCACGAAGGGGATGGTGGTGGTGAGCCGACCACGGTGACCATGGAAGATCTCAATGTTGGAGATATGCCCAAGAGGCAATAATAAAGTGGTTATTATCATGTCTTCACAATTATGATAAATGTTTACATACCATGCTATAATTGTATTAACCGGAAACATTAATACTTGTGTGATTTGTAAACTAAAATAAGAGTCCCTAGTAAAGCCTCTTGTTAAACTAGCTTGTTGGTTAATATATGGTCATGGTTTCCTGATCATGAACATAGAGATGTTATTAACAACAGGATCATATCATTAGGAGAATGATGTGATGGACATACTCCTATAGATAAGCGTAGCATAAAGATCAAGTCATTTCAATAGTTCAATTGCTATATGCTTTCTGATACATAGTAACCTAATTCCTTCGACCATGAGATCGTGTATATCACCTTTACTGGATGGATGCTTTGATGTCATCAAACACCACACCGTAACAGGGTGGCTATAAAAGTGGCATTGAGTGTTCGGAAAGTATTGGTTGAAACACATGGATCAAGAGTGGGATTTGTCCATCCACATGACGGATAGATATTCTCTGGGCCCTCTCGGTGAAATGTCATCCAATTAGCTTGCAAGCATGTGACTTGGTCACAAGGGATCACATATCACGGGAACGAGAAAAGAGTACTTATCAGTAACGAGGTTGAACTAGGTATGCAGAGATACCAACGATCATAACCTTGGATAAGTAACATATCGTGAGACAAAGGGAAATTGGTATCGTATGTAAGTGGTTCATTCGATCGCAAAGTAATCGTAGAAATATGTGGGAGCCATATGAATTTCCAGATTCCTCTATTGGTTATTGATCGGAGAAGTGTTTCGATCATGTCCGCATAATTCACGAACCGTAGGGAGACACACTTAAGGATTCGACGTTGTTTGAGTAGTTATGGTATTATGAGAAAGAGACCGAATGTTGTTCGGAGTCTCGGATGGGATCCGGGATATCACGAGGTGATCCGGAATGGTCCGGAGAATAAGATTCATATAAGGAAAGTCCCGTTTCGGAGTTCGGGAATGATTCCGGTGTTTTCATCGGGGATATTCTAGAAGGTTCCGGATTGTCCGGCACTCCGGGGGGGAAGGGGTACATGAATGTGTCATTGCATATTGGAATGATTGCATCATGTACTAAGTGTTCTTGCTGTCCCAAATATAGGATTAAATTGAATCCTAAAACAGAAAAGTCAAATGTCCAGTTTGAAAGTCAAACTGCCAAAAACAAGAAACTGTGGGAAACAAGCAAGAGGAGTTGGAGTCGACTTGGAGGAGGAGTTTCTCTCCTCCAAGCCGGCGGCCAGCCTAGGCCGAGTTGGGGAGGGACTCCCTCCCTCCCCTGGCGCGCCACCCCTCCCACCTATATAAGGAGGGGCAGGGCTCCCCTCCTACACACAAGTTTCCTATCCTCTAAACTAAACCCTAGATCTAGACCCCGGTTTAGAGCTATTCGGTTTAGAGCCTTCTAATTGGTTTAGAGCCTTCTAATTGGTGTGTCTAATTACTAGACCACTAATAGCCTCTCTCATAAGCTCCACCATACTCGCACCGGCTTAAGGCGAAGCCCTGCGGGATCTCCCCTCTACTTCCGGTACCACGCCGTTGTGCTGCCGGAATCGCGAGGAGAGTGCTACAACCTCCGCTGCCTGCTGGAACAAGGGAGAGGAAGGTCTTCGTCGAGTACCGAACGTGTGACCGACTGCGGGAGCGCTGCCGGAACGTGGCGCCGGAAGGATCGTCTGCGCGATCTTGAGATCGGAAAGAGTACGACTACATCACCCACGAGAATCTGCTCTCGTCAAACATTTTGGAATCTTCGAGGGTGAGTTATTCCATCGACTCGTTGCTACAATATAGTAGATAGATCTTGGCTTGTTTGTTTGTATGCGATAGAAAATTTTTGTTTTCCATGCTACGAACCCCTACAGTGGTATCAGAGCCGTGTCTATATGTAGATCTGTTGCACGAGTAGAACACAATGGTCATTGTGGGCGTTGATGCTTTTATTGTCGATTGCTTCTTGTGTACTTTGCATCTTGCGGTATGTTGGGATGAAGCGGCCCGGGCTAACCTTACATGACATCGTTCATGAGACTTGCTCCACGCTTGACATGCAACTTGTATTGCATAAGTGGCTTTGCGGGTGCCTGTTTCTCCTAGCATAGTTAAGATCCAATTTACAACGGGTGATTAACAATACTAGTATCAATGTTGTGGTTCATGTTCGTAAGTTAGAGCGACACTTATTAACAGCCCCAAACCACGTAAAACATGCAAAGAAAGTAGAGACGTCTAACTTTGTTTTGCAGGGGTGTGCAGTGATGTGATATGGCCATGATTGTGATTATATTTGATGTATGCAATGTTCCTTATTGTAAGTTGGCAACCGGCAGGAGCCATATGGTTGTCTTTAATTTCTGTTAAGACCTGCGTATCTATTCAAAATAGTTGTAATAGTTGAAGCTGGTGGACGACAACCATGAAGAAGCGTCATTGACCTTGATGCTATGCCGATGATGATGGAGATCATGTTCGTGCTTGAAGATGGAGATCGGAAGCACAAAGAAGAAAGGCCATATCATATCACATATTATGAATTGCATGTGATGTTAATCCTTTATGCATCTTGTATTGCTTAGTAGACGACGGTAGCATTATAAGATGATCCCTCATGCACATAAATTTCAAGTTCTAAAGTGTTCACCCTTAGTATGCACCGTTGCCAAAGCTTGTTGCTTCGAAGCACCACGTGATGATCGGGTGTCTTTGATTCCGCGGGTGAATACAACGTAAGCAAGCCAGATTTGCTTATGCGGTAGCTAAGGTTTGATCTTGACGAGCCTAGCATGTACAGACATGGCCTCAGGAACACGGATCGCCGAAAGGTAAAGCATGAATCATATAGCAGATATGATGAACATGTCGATTGTTCGCCATTGAAGCTATATCAACTCTCGTGATGATCGGTTTTGATATGGGGGATTTGGTTCGTGTGATCACTAAAACAATGTGAGGGATATTGTTTTGAGTGGGAGTTCACATAGATTAATTTAATTATTAATTAGAACTCAATTTATCATAAATTAAATCAAAGTGAATTTGCATAGTTGTTGTAGTCATTGGCATCCGTTTACCACCTTGCGCTTAGTTATAATTGAGATGATAGAACTATAGAATTCTGGTTAGTTACTTTACGAACTGGTATCGTATTGTTTTGAAGTGTTAATCTAAAGTTTAAAAGTCCTATTGCAAACTTTCAGTAAGTTCCGGATACTCCATGAAGTTTAATAATTGGTATTAAATCAAGAGTGACAATTCCAAGTGTTAGTGTATAAGTATCGTGTTTGTCTCCATGATTCTTGATATTCAAAGGATTGTCTTAATATCAAGGTTATCTAGGATCTGAAAGAGTTGTTTCAGAAACCATGATGTGTGGAAGGTATTGTGATATCTAAAACGAAGTTTTGGTTGCAACATGATAGAGTATAATATGGCAAAAGTCATGTTCTCATATTTGATGAGAATTTGCAAAAGGTTGAAGACACTAGTTGTCTTAATCCTCCAAAAGGTTTTGGAGAGCAACATTATACTCGCGATTCACCGTTATAAGCTAAAAGTAGCTTGATCATGAATAATTCCATGATAAGGGTGAATATTTGATGTAGGTAAAATGTTTACTACACCAAGAGATTACTAAAGAAAGGAATTTGAAGGCACACCAAACATTTGATGATGGTGATCTACTTCAAAGTGCAAGTCCAAAGACATTGGTATTTTATTATACACGCTTTGGACTATGTGTCATATGTATGACTCCACTATTGATGTTGATAGATTCTTTCAAACAGAAAAGGAAATACTGAAAGAGAATCTCATAAGTATATGGCAGAAAACGAAAGACTAGAATTGTTCAGCTTAAGTATATAGATGATATACATGTTATGGCTATATTCTTTGCTTATTAAACAATGTGGTTCTTAAGTATTTGATACTGAATTTGTTGGTGTGAATCGTCACACGAAACAACAGAATTCATGAACTACAATGGCCTAAGTAACTAGCAAAGAATATGTGATGATGTTCATCGAGAACAAATAAAGGGTTATTGTGTTGCTCGTTAAAACATCAAAGCTTGCCTTCAAGATTTGTTTTATCAGGTATTATGAGAACAAAAGGGTTGTTCAAATAATTGCCGTAATCCATAAAAGATGGATGATCTACAAATCTCGTTGGAGAAATCACATCCATAAAACTAGTGCTAAAATTGATTGAAAGATCACTTAGGAAGTGACATCGCCGTTTAAATTATATTGGAAAGAAAAACATGAAGAAACTCCATGTGGATGGAATTTTGGAGTCTTCTGATTTTTGATCATATGACGCTTGTGAAACTTTCCTAGAGATAATTAAAACTTCGTTCATAGGCCAAAAGGGAACGAATGACTAGCTTATTGGAACTTGTACATATTGTTGTACGAAGTCCGTTATGTGTAGTCAAGAGCGATGGATTTCAACTTCATATGCTTTCTCCGAAAATTTGAGTGAATATATGAATATTTACTTAATAAGGATGAAGTATGAAACATTTGAAAAGTTCAAAGACTTTCAAGATGAAGTGCAAAATCATTGTAACAAGAATATAAACAGTTTATGATAAATATCATAAAGGAAGATATTTGAGTTACAAGTTTAGCATAATACCTAAGATTTAAGGAATCGTTCCGTGGATTTGCATTTTCCCGAAACACCATAAGAGTATGGAGCGTTCGAGATATGTAATTAAACCTTGTTTGACATGGTAAGATCGAAAGGTGTAATTCATAAAACTGCCATTGTATTTTAAAGATTAAAAGCTTTAGAGATTACCGTTTTTCCACTGAAAAGAGCTCCATCATAATCCGTTGAAATGACACCATATAAGGTTATGGTTTGGGATAAAACCCAAGTTGTCCTTTCTTAAACATTGGTATGCTATGCATAAGAAAGATGTTTGCAACCAAAGTCGGATGAACCTGTCTTTGTATGTTATTTCAAATAACTGTTAAGTACTCCTCCATAACATCGGAGACAAAAGTGTTTGTCACTTAAAACGTCAAGTTTCTTTGAGAAGGAATTTTTCGTGAAAAGTTAAGTGGGAGGACAATAGAACTTTGATAAGGTTAAAAAAACCTTAGCTATATGTGCAGAGTTGCGCAGCGCCGAAAAGTGTTCCGGAGACAGCAACAATGCTCATGGCTCACGTACCTCAAATGTTGTGGTCACGGAGATCTAAGTTCCTATTGAAACAAGTAGATCGGGTAAACAATCAAATACCAAGATTTGAGGGTTGAATCATTATTTGAGAATAATGAACCGACTACATACAAAGAAGCGATGATGGGCCCTGACTCCGTCAAATGGCTTGAAGCCATAAAAATCCGTGATAGTTCCATACACGAGAAATCAAGTTTTGAACTTGAAGGACCCTCGAGAAAGGTGTAAGACCTTACAGTTGTGTTTGGATCTATAAAGAAGTAGACATGGATGTTTCACATCTATGAAATAGTCGACATGTTGGGAAAGAGTTCACAACAATGTTCAAAGATTGACTGTGACAAGATTTGATCTTTCATGGCGATATTTAGTCTAGACGGATTGATGTAGCAACCACTACATATAATTTTGTTATGTGGTAGTAGAATAAACAAAACAAGTTCTTCTAATAGAATGGTTACCTAGGACGTGTGCATGACACGGTCCAAAGGGTTTTGTTAATTCAAAGGATGCTAAAAGCATATGCAAACTTCAATGGTTGAAGTAAGCATATCGGAGTTGGAATCTTCACTATGATGAAACTGTTAAAAGAGTTTAATTTCGTCGGAGACAATGAAGATGCTTACATTTGCAAGAAATTAAGTGGGAGCGCTAAGACATATTTCTAATACATTATGTGGAAGACATATTGTTGATTGGAAATAATGTATCTTTTATTAACACATATTAAGAATTTCATCCCGATGAAAGACTTAGGCAAAACCCAAATATTTGGCATCAATAGACGCTAATATGGTTGTGCCAGAAGTACATAGACAAGATATTGAATGAGTTCAATATAGAAACTACAAGAGAGGTTCTTGTTGCACAGAAAGGATTGAAAGAGTTCAATGTTGATGATATATTCAAGTGTATTAGCACTTGGTAAGTGAAACAAAGATTCAAGTATAGATTGATACTTGATGTATGAAATCACAAAGAATATTTATATCAATCATACTGTGATATGTACAAATCCAGATATGTCCTATGCTCTAAATGTTGTGAGCATATACCAGAATGATTTGTAAGATGATCATTGGACAATAGTAAGGATATTCTTATGATCTTTTGGAAGAACTAAGAGTATATTATTTGTAGAAGTGACAAATAGATGGTTAGTTCATTGTAAAAGTACTACATTGATACTAGCTTTGTCACAAAGTACAAATTAAGTTTATCTCAAACTAAACTAAGGGTGGCACAATATAATGGAAAGTGAGTTCCATAATGGATTTGGATGAGTTCCAAAGTTAAGACATTGTGACAGATACTACAACAAAAGGCTAAGTATATGACTGCTATTATAGCAGCAAAAGAGGGCATTTGTGTCAAGTAGTTTGTTATCAAACTAGGTGTAGTTCACAGTGGGATAATACTATGAAGATATATTGTACGACAATATTGTCAACATGTTTTAACCCCAAAGAGCTAAAGGTCACACCGAAAGACCAAATTTATGCAAAGCCATCTCATTAGAGAATGAGTGATGCGTAGAGACGCAAAGACATGCAATTACACACGGACCTGGAAGTGTCAGATCCGGAGATCAGTTGACCACTAGCAATCGTGTACATACAACACCGTAAAGCCATAGGTGTTGAATACACAAAGGTTCGAAACTAGATTATTGACTCTAGTGCAAGTGGGAGACTGTTGGAGATATGCCCAAGAGGCAATAATAAAGTGGTTATTATCATGTCTTCACAATTATGATAAATGTTTACATACCATGCTATAATTGTATTAACCGGAAACATTAATACTTGTGTGATTTGTAAACTAAAATAAGAGTCCCTAGTAAAGCCTCTTGTTAAACTAGCTTGTTGGTTAATATATGGTCATGGTTTCCTGATCATGAACATAGAGATGTTATTAACAACAGGATCATATCATTAGGAGAATGATGTGATGGACATACTCCTATAGATAAGCGTAGCATAAAGATCAAGTCATTTCAATAGTTCAATTGCTATATGCTTTCTGATACATAGTAACCTAATTCCTTCGACCATGAGATCGTGTATATCACCTTTACTGGATGGATGCTTTGATGTCATCAAACACCACACCGTAACAGGGTGGCTATAAAAGTGGCATTGAGTGTTCGGAAAGTATTGGTTGAAACACATGGATCAAGAGTGGGATTTGTCCATCCACATGACGGATAGATATTCTCTGGGCCCTCTCGGTGAAATGTCATCCAATTAGCTTGCAAGCATGTGACTTGGTCACAAGGGATCACATATCACGGGAACGAGAAAAGAGTACTTATCAGTAACGAGGTTGAACTAGGTATGCAGAGATACCAACGATCATAACCTTGGATAAGTAACATATCGTGAGACAAAGGGAAATTGGTATCGTATGTAAGTGGTTCATTCGATCGCAAAGTAATCGTAGAAATATGTGGGAGCCATATGAATTTCCAGATTCCTCTATTGGTTATTGATCGGAGAAGTGTTTCGATCATGTCCGCATAATTCACGAACCGTAGGGAGACACACTTAAGGATTCGACGTTGTTTGAGTAGTTATGGTATTATGAGAAAGAGACCGAATGTTGTTCGGAGTCTCGGATGGGATCCGGGATATCACGAGGTGATCCGGAATGGTCCGGAGAATAAGATTCATATAAGGAAAGTCCCGTTTCGGAGTTCGGGAATGATTCCGGTGTTTTCATCGGGGATATTCTAGAAGGTTCCGGATTGTCCGGCACTCCGGGGGGGAAGGGGTACATGAATGTGTCATTGCATATTGGAATGATTGCATCATGTACTAAGTGTTCTTGCTGTCCCAAATATAGGATTAAATTGAATCCTAAAACAGAAAAGTCAAATGTCCAGTTTGAAAGTCAAACTGCCAAAAACAAGAAACTGTGGGAAACAAGCAAGAGGAGTTGGAGTCGACTTGGAGGAGGAGTTTCTCTCCTCCAAGCCGGCGGCCAGCCTAGGCCGAGTTGGGGAGGGACTCCCTCCCTCCCCTGGCGCGCCACCCCTCCCACCTATATAAGGAGGGGCAGGGCTCCCCTCCTACACACAAGTTTCCTATCCTCTAAACTAAACCCTAGATCTAGACCCCGGTTTAGAGCTATTCGGTTTAGAGCCTTCTAATTGGTTTAGAGCCTTCTAATTGGTGTGTCTAATTACTAGACCACTAATAGCCTCTCTCATAAGCTCCACCATACTCGCACCGGCTTAAGGCGAAGCCCTGCGGGATCTCCCCTCTACTTCCGGTACCACGCCGTTGTGCTGCCGGAATCGCGAGGAGAGTGCTACAACCTCCGCTGCCTGCTGGAACAAGGGAGAGGAAGGTCTTCGTCGAGTACCGAACGTGTGACCGACTGCGGGAGCGCTGCCGGAACGTGGCGCCGGAAGGATCGTCTGCGCGATCTTGAGATCGGAAAGAGTACGACTACATCACCCACGAGAATCTGCTCTCGTCAAACATTTTGGAATCTTCGAGGGTGAGTTATTCCATCGACTCGTTGCTACAATCTAGTAGATAGATCTTGGCTTGTTTGTTTGTATGCGATAGAAAATTTTTGTTTTCCATGCTACGAACCCCTACACTCAAAAACTTGGAAACAAGATTGAGATCTTCCTTGGTCAACAAAGTCAAGAAGATGCTTGAGCAACTTCTTAAAGACAAACAAGGCTCATCACCCCATCTCCTCAAGAGGTTACACCATCCGTTTTACCTAAAGGGAATACGTCGGTATCCCCCGAGGGTATGATGGTGGGGGGTAAACTAGACAACGCTAATTCCTCCACACAACTTGATGGGGGGAAGGATGAGCACCGTGATTCTAGGTACTCTCCTGATCCTCCCATCCCTCACCCTCATGTGTACAATAGAGGTGACCCACCTAAGCTTGAAGAGTCTGCTACTTTTGCTCAATGGCAATCACTAATGAGAACTCATGTGCGCATCTCTTGCATTGAACTATGGAACATCATCGAGCATGGACTGTTTATTGGGGATCCAACCAACTTGACAAGAAGAGAGATTGTAAACAGTCAACTCAATGCCACTGCCTTGCACATGATTCAACAAGGATTGGGTACAAAGAATTATCCACACATTGAGCACTTTAGCATTGCCAAAGAAGCTTGGGATGCCCTCATGGTATTGTTTGTTGGAAATGAGAGTATGAGGAGGAATCGGTATGATGCTCTAAGCAATGAAGCCGAAGGCTTCTACATGTTGGAAGGATAAGATCATGAAGACATGTACCGAAGGCTAAAGACCACCGCCACCGCTTTTAGAAATGTGGGTGCCTCACATGTGGATGATGCATGGATAAAAAGGAAATATGTGAGTGCACTCATGCCCTTTGAGCCCACGAACTTGAAGAGCTTACAAGGAAGACACAACTACCATCTCATGACCTCCAATGAAGTTATGCAAGAGATGTCCGCTTTCAAGGTTGCCGCCAAGAATGCCAAAGATGCCCGTGCTCGTGCCCTTGGTATGAGCAATGTTATCAATGTTGCTTTGAAGGCCAAAGTTGTGGATCATGGGGATGAAGATGATAGTGATGAAGGACTGTCCATGGACCATCCTGATGAATTCAAGATTGCTCATAGTCAATACATGGCCTTCTAGGGAAAGAACTTTTGGAAGAACCCCGCCAAGGCCAAGATGGATATGCAAAAAAGAAGCAACTCAAATGGGAAAAGAGAAAATACTACTAGATTGAGAACTTGCTTTAATCGTGGTGACCGCTATCACTTTGTGGCAAGTTGTCCCTATGAGAAGAGAGAAGATCATGGGGGTAAGCTTGTGTTGAAGAAGACTCTCAAAGCACCTTACAAGAAACCCTTCATCAAGAAGAATCCCATCAACAAAAAGTCGGGAGAAATTGTCTTGATCACTCATGAAGAATACTCCTCCGACAATGAAGATGATGAAGATGAGGAAGAGGAAACTTCTAATGGTGTGGCAGCTCTAGCCACTACTTCTACTCCGACATTCTCACTCTTCGATTCTCCAAATGAGAACTCTCCCATCAAGAACGTCACTTGCCTTATGGCAAGAGAAACGAAGGTATCCTCATCATCTCACTCTACTCCCTTAGACAATGATGAAATTGATGATGAGATGTCTCTTGATGTTAAAAAGGAATTAATTGCCTTTGATGAGTTTATGTCTAACCTACAAGGAGATGCTAAGATACATTTTGGAAACATCTTAGATCAACTTTCCCATACACAAGAGCTTCTAGATGTAAGATGTAAACTTGGGCATGAACACATGATTGAGCTAGAGGCTTTAAACAATGCTCTAGAAGAAGAACAAGAAACTAGGTTGTCACTTGAACTAAAACTTGAAGGGCTTGATGAGGCCAATGACATTATTGTTAACAAACTCATCAAAGAGCGTGATCATGCTATTGCTAAATACAAAAGGGCTAAAAAGGACAAGATTGAGTTTGGTGTGGTTCATGAAAAACTTGCCGAGGACTTTAGTTTGCTTAACAAGGCCCACAAGGCCTTGGAGAGTGAACTCTTGTCTCTCACAAAGTCCCATGAAACCTTCAAACTCAATTGGACAATATTCCTTCACCTAGTAACTTCATTCCATCTAGTAGTACAACTATTATTGAAGAGAATGCTAGGTTGAAGGGGGAGCTTGCCAAGGCCACATTTCCACAAGGCAACAAGTCCATTGATGATCTTTTGAGCAAGCAAAGGCCTAATGGTGACAAAGGGGGCATTGGTTTTGTCTCCAATACTAAGAAGAAGAACAACAAGAAGAAGAAGACCAAGCCCACACATGAGACTAACAAGGCCATTGTGGGTAGTAAGACCACAAGTGGTAAAACTATGTCTCATGATGACTTTGCGGGAAGTGCTAACCCTCACTATGTTCTAATGCGTGATTATTATGGTGATGTGTATGCACAATATGTTGGCCCATATGATGGTTATATTGCTTGGTTTATTTGGGTTCCCAAGACCCTTGTTGCTAACAAAAGAGGACCCATTGAAAAATGGGTACCTAAAAATTAGATTGATCTTTTGTGGACATATGCTTCCGAGGGTTCAAAGTGGGTGCTTGATAGTGGTTGCAAAAGTCATATGACTGGAAGCTCTTATATTGTCAAGGACTTAAAGCCAAATGATGATCAAATCACCGTGACATATGCCAACAAGTCAAAGTCTAAGGTAATGGGTTTCGGCAAGGTTGTGGTTGCTCACGACATTACACTCGTGAACGTCATGCTTGTTGAGACCCTTGGATACAATTTACTTTCAGTCCGTGCTCTTGGAAAGATGGGTTTTGACGTCTTTGTTGATGATGATATTGTGGTCCTCATGTGGAGCAAGTCTCTCAAGGTCGCTTTCGTTGGGTACGTAGAACATGACTTGTATGTGGTGGAATTTTCGGCGCAAGCCACTACAGGTCCGATGTGCTTATTCGGAAAGGCCGATGTGGGTTGGCTATGGCATCGCCGACTAGCCCATGTCAATATGAGAACTTTGCAATGTCTCCACAAGGAGGGCCATATTGTTGGACTAAAAGAAAATGTTTCCTTTGCCAAAGATCGTGTTTGCAGGGCATGTGTTCTAGGGAAGATGCATGACGCTCCTCACAAGCCTAAGAACCGCATCAAATCTACCAAGATCTTGGAGCTTCTCCATGTGGACCTTTTCGGTCCTCCATCTCATGCAAGTCTTGGTGGGAAGAAATATTGCTTGGTGATTGTTGATGACTTTTCAAGATACTCTTGGGTTTATTTCTTCAAGTTGAAGAGTGAGACTCAAAAGACCTTTATCGACTTCATCAACTTGGTTCAACGGTAATACAATGTTCCTATGTTGATTATAAGAAGCGACAATGGCACCGAGTTCAAGAACTACACCTTGAATGATTTCCTTAGTGATGAGGGGATTAAACATCAATATTCTGCTGCATACACCCCTCAGCAAAATGGTGTGGCCGAAAGGAAGAACCGGACTCTTATTGAGATGGCTAGGACCATGTTGGCGGAGTTTAAATCTCCATACAACTTTTGGGCCTAAGCCATCTCCACCGCTTGACATGCTTCGAACCGGCTCTACCTCCGCAAATAAATCAACAAGACTCCATATGAAATACTTACCGGTAACAAGCCCAACATCTCCTACTACTTCGGGTGTTCGGTTGTAAGTGTTTCTATCTCATAAAAGGTGTTCGGTTGTCCAAATTCGAGTCTAAAGCATTAGAGGGTATTTTTGTTGGATATGGTCTCGAATCTCACACTTATAGAATCTATGATAAACTCTCCGGAGTCGTCATAGAATCTTGTAGTGTGACTTTCGAAGAATATGATGGTCCCCAAGGGGGGCGTGTTGATTCTTGTGATGCAGATGATGAAATTCCTCAAGATGCCATAGGAAGAATGGGTGTGGGATATATCCGCCCCGTTGAGGAACCCCTTATGGTGGATCAAGAAGAACTATGCTCCACTCAAGTGGATCCCTCATCCTCACAACATCAACAAGCTCCATCCACCGAGGAGGGCAATGACACAAGCCAAAGACAAGATATGGACCCTCAACATGATGATCTTAGTGACAATTCTAGTCAAGAGGAGCTTGATTCATTCGCAAGGGTGTCAAGTGGTGCCAATGTAATTGCACAAGGAAGATCCGTTCAAACTGCTTTGAAACAAGCTCAGATTGATGCAAGAAGGGCACTTGATCAAGACCAAGGTCAATCTTTGTCTCTAAATGAAGAGAATGATTCCAATGATGATCAAGGTTAAGTTGATGGTCAAGACGAGGATCAAAATGATGAAGAGGGTCCCCCAAGAAACAACACGGAGATCCACGCTCATCGCGAAGCTAGAAAGGAAAGAATGTTGGAATTAAGAGACCACTCTCTACAAAATGTAGTTGGTGATCTAAGGAAAGGTATTTCCACAAGAGCACAATTGAAGAGGTTCAGTGAACACCAAGCACACATCTCCATGATTGAACCTAAGAAAGTGTGGGAAGCTCTTGAAGATTCGGATTGGTTAGAAGCTATGCACAAAGAGATCAACAATTTTGAGAGAAACAAAGTATGGAAGTTAGTTGAGAAGCCAAAGGATTGTCGCAATGTTATTGGAACAAAGTGGATTTTCAAGAACAAGCAAGATGAGCATGGAATTATAGTAAGAAAAAAAGGCTAGATTGGTTGCACAAGGGTTTTATCAAATTGAAGGCATTGACTATGGAGAAACTTATGCACCCGTGGCTCGCCTTGAGTCCATCTGTATCCTTCTTGCTTATGTGGCACATCATAACTTCAAGTTACAACAAATGGATGTAGAAAGTGCATTTCTTTATGGCCCATTAAATGAATTGTTATATGTTAAGCAACCCCTGGGATTTGAGGACCCCAACTTCCCAAACCATGTCTACAAACTTGATAAGGTGCTCTATGGGCTCAAGCAAGCCCCACACACGTGGTATGAGGACCTTAGAGAGTTATTGTTTGACCGTGGATTTGAGGTTGGGAAAATCGATCCCACTCTTTTTACTAAGAAAGTCAATGGGGAGCTTTTTGTATGCCAAATATATGTTGATGATATTATCTTTGGATCATCTAACAAAGCTTTTAATGATGAATTCTCAAAGCTTATGACTAGTAGGTTCCGGATGTCTTTGATGGGAGAGTTGAGAGTATTTCTTGGCTTTGAGATCAAGCAAGTTAGAGGAGGGACATTCTTCAATCAAGCCAAGTATACTCAAGATATGCTCAAGAGATTCAAAATGCAAGATTTAAATGGAGCACCTACTCCCATGGCTACAAAGACCCATCTAGAACAAAATCCAAATGGTAAAGATGTGGATCAAAAGGTATATCGGTCCATGATTGGTTCTTTTCTTTACCTTTGTGCATCTAGACCCGATATTGTGTTGAGTGTAGGTGTGTGTGAAAGATATCAAGCGGCTCCTAAAGAAAGCCATTTGATGGCGGTCAAGAGAATCTTTCGATATTTAGTTCATACCCCATTTTATGCTCTTTGGTATCCTCGAGGCTCAACATTTGCTCTTTGTGGATACACGGATTAGGATTGGGCGGGGGACAAGGATGATAGAAAATCAACATCCAGGGCTTGCCAATTCCTTGGTAGGTCCTTGGTATGTTGGTCTTCCAAGAAGCAAAATTGTATATCTCTCTCCACCGCTGAAGCCGAGTATGTGGCAGCTGCTAGTGCTTGCACCCAATTGCTATGGATGAGGCAAACTTTAAAGGAATACGGTTTCCATTGTGACAAAGTGCCTCTTCTATGTGACAATGAAAGTGCCATCAAGATTGCCTATAACCCGGTGGATCACACAAGGACAAAGCATATTGAGATTCGCCATCACTTCATTAGAGATCATGTTGCTCGAGGTGATATTGATCTATCATATGTGTCAACCAAAGATCATCTTGCCGATATCTTCACGAAGACACTTGATGAAGCAAGGTTTTGCTATTTGAGGAATGAACTAAATGTCGTAGATTCAAGGAGCTTGACTTGATTTTCTTGCATTATCACCTATGGTTCAACTCATATTTGGTTTAGGTGTAAGCATGGATATAGGGGGAGTGCGGTCCTAATTTATTGGACCATACCTCCCCCCATTATTCCCAAAGCAATCAAAATCATTCCTCTTAATATCATTTAGTGATATGTGAGCTTAATGATGAGTTTTGGTAATGGACCCAAGATATATCTTCGTGGTGCCAAGCCGAGTATACTCACATATGGTGGCCTAGGCCACCGCCCTCTCTCATTCGAGAGGTTGGTACTTACTCATGTTTGTTATTTGCTTGATTCTAGTCTCTTGGAGCTTTTCTGAATATTTTTGTGAATTCCTATGGCTCTTGTTGGTTCTTCACAGTTTGATGTCTCAACCCAAGCCCTATCCCTATCTTAAAACTGTCTATCTCTCATATATGTCCCCAAACACTTTTCCTAGAACTTTTGGTCGAGGAGGACCGGAGTCTCCGGTGTAGACCGGAGTCTCTGGTCCAGACGGTTTCTATCACTTAAAGAAGGGGGCACGGGGTGAACTAGTACAACAGTTCCTCATTCTTCACCCCGTCCCCTACCTCCAAACCCGTCACCTCCTCTTCCAAAACTCCTCCCCGGAGGTCAAGAAGCCCCCGGGATCCGCCGTTCCGCCGGCCAACCTTCCCCTCTCCTCCATTGGGTCATTCCCACCAGAGGAATTGATCCCATGGACAGATCTGGTACCTCTCCTCTATTTTTTCTCCTAGGGTTCATCTCTAGATGTGTTTTTGAGGATTATTGCTGATTTGTCCATTGGAATCACTTGTTTGCGTGCACTCTAGTACTTTATCCTTGTTGTATTTCCCGATCTACTAGATTCACCCTCACCAGCATCTTCCCACCTCATGCCCGAGCCTCCCGATCGTAGATTTCGGACTTAGGTCCAAAGACTCTGGTCCAGGCCGGAGACTCCGGTCCCCAGGACCGGAGACTACGGTCTGAGACGGAGACTCCGGTATAAGGTGCAGAGACTCCGGTGTTGGGTGAATCAAAATGTTCCAGAAATGCATCAAAGATCTTGTACTGCATTATTGGGACATATATACTCATCTCCATGCTATCATCCTTGTCCATACTCATCTCCATGCTATCACAGGTGATGGTTCTAGTCGTCCTCGACGTACCAAGGCCAAGTCCCAAAGGGGCAATCCTCGCTATGATGAAGCTTAGGGTCAGCTTATCGTGCCTCCGTCCAACCGGAAACAGCGGGCACGTGATGCTGCTTGCATGAAGAGGTATCAGGAGAGGGCTAAACGAGAGGACCGTTCCAAGAAGGCCAAATATGACAACCTTCAGACCTTGGCCAAAATGTCTAAAGATGAGTACCATGAGATGAGAAAGACAGATTTCTATGCACTACCTCGCACTAGTGATGACCCTCGTTTCTGGAGGAAAGAACATGCTGTGTTCATGAAGGATGTGTATGGTGTGCTCACAAAATCACCTGTCTACCCTCAGAAGTTCATGAGTGTTGAGCAGATGCGCCAGAGCCCTTACTTCAATGATGCCTTGTGGATCTGTGAGAAGCTGGGTCTCTACAACTTGATGGAGCTGCGTGAAGACTACAATGTCCACCTTGTACAGCAGTTCTATGCCACAGTTGTGTTTGGGTCTGATCTTGACCGGACCATGGTGTGGATGTTTGGCACCACTCACTGCACGGCTACATTTCATGACTTTGACAACGTCATCTTTGAGACCTTTCAGGGTGTATCCACTACTGTGGGGCTGCGCATGCACTCTGCAGCTTTGGGTGAGAACAAGTTGAAGCTGACACCTCTGTACGATGATGGTGTTGTGGGGGGTTCCAAGGGACTCAAGACCCTCTACAACCTTATGCTGAGGATCTTCCGTCACACTATTGCACCAAGTGTTGGAAATGATGATGCAATTATGGGTGGGCTTGTCAACCTCCTGTACCATACTCACCGGACCTTCAATGCTGGACCTGAGGCTGATGCTGCACCTATTGATGTGATGGACTTTATTTTCGAGGAGATGTTCCATGCCATTATTTACAAGAAATCTACTCCATATGCACCCTTGGTTATGAGGCTCATCAACTCCCAGGAGCATGATTCTCCACTTGGCATACCACCGCACCTCACTGAGCACACTCTGGTCACACTGCAGCAGAAGGGGCGTATGGGGCCTGCTCCAAGGCATCGCTATGGGGATGATGATGAGGATAGTGAGACGGAGAGGGCTCCCTCCCCACCTAGAGTTCGGAGGAAGAATGCCTCCAATGCCCCTATGCCTACTATGACTCGAGACTATGTGCATCAGCGGGTCAAGAAGGCCAGCTTTTGGGAGAGCCACCGTGACCACCGTTCGAACCGCCATTGTCGACCAGCTCGTTTTCCCACCTCGTCGGACCTAGATGGAGCCCTGGTAAGCCCCCGACGACCCCCACCGTAGAGCTAGGGTTATAATCTCGCGCGGGTTGTTTGATGGAGATGACGATACGGAGCCGTTAATCACACTCTAACCGTGCGGCCCAGATTAGCGCGTACCGCTTCGCGTTGGATTAGTCGCTGATGTGTGGGACCAACCTGAGTGCAGCTCGTTGCAGGCGCACTGCGTAGTTGGGTCGGCCCATTAACGTTCCCGCGCGCTGCCAAGTGATTCAAACTTAGTTTTTCCTTTTATTTCAAAATCCTATACTATAGGTGACTTTGAAATTCAATTCAGGAAGATTCACTAAACCAAATTGAATGGGTCCAATTTTGTTAGAAAGGATTTGAAAATCTCTAAACACTCCCGTTGGATTCAAACAGTTTGAAATTATAGATCCTCCCTAGTAAAAACAACAAAACAGTAACTTTTACAACTTCAAATATTTTTCTAAAGTCAACCATAAATTCTTTTGAGTTGATTCCAACTCTCAAAAATCACATTTGCCATGGTCTATCTGATTATGTAAAAATATATAATTATACATACAGTGGTCCTAGACCATAACTCAAGAATGGCTTTATAGTCATTTCTAGTCACATAAATATTATTAAATAGCAATATTAAACTTTGTAATATATGCCATCCACTTTAAATCACATTCCCAAGTATTGGAATATGTGGTGATGACATGTGTAAAGATGATCCCATATTTTAATTAGAGAATTTTAAATCTTAAGTAGTTTTTCAATGAGTAGAAATTGATTTTCTAAAATAAGATAAATAAAATCTTTTCACCTTTTCTTGTAGTGATTGAGATGATGCTAGATCATCTAGTGTGGATCTTTGTGTGCTAAATAAAAGTAGTTAAGTATTGTTTGGTGATTGTGTACCTCATATTTATTTATAGACGCTAGTATCAATTCGGGCTACGAGAAGGAAGAATTCTACGAAGAAGAAGAGGAGAACTTTGATCACTGTACCAACCAAGGCAAGCTACACTATGCAAGCTATACTGTGCAGGCTATAACTATGCATGCTATTGTGATACCATCTTGAGTATACCAATCCTAATTTTTACCTACAAGCTTTATCTTTCTTCGTTTTTCAAAGTTTCTCAAATAGTTAATTAATTGGTGATTAGTGAAAAAATAGGAAAGTTTCCATCAAGAGCATAGAACTAGGTGTAGGTAGTTACACTTGATTAGTACCCCTCAAATAGTGACACCCTCATTGATAGATGCTAGTGCTAAACTAATCTTGATCACTATAGATGGGAACACTTGGAGAAAATGATTGTGAAAACCTTGGAATGAAGAGTCATTCTATTGAAATGTTTTGACATGTGTTATGGAACAAAATGAGTTGAAGATGATAGTGAATGAATTATGTGCCCTGACTTTGATAAAAACTGATGGTTGGGTTCGGATGCGATACCATTCCAATTTTTACCTTACAACCACAATACCTGAGTTAGGTAGGGCTTAACTGGAAGTTTATGTGTCTTAGTATGGGTTCCCTCGCGGAAAGAGGTTGAGCTGAGGCTACCTCATGAATATGGATGTCCATCTATGCAGTGCCCAAGATGGACGATGGCCATGGTTGGGAGGCCAAACTCATAGGGGAGGTGCCTATACTAGGGTGTGTAATTGAAAGGTTGGGATTGATTATCCGCATACCAAGTATGATGAATCAGGGTTATCCCTGACGGATGTATCGAATGTTGTGGTGAAAGTGTACTACCTCTGAAGAGTGTCAAACTATTCGAATAGCCACGTCCGTGGTCATGGACAGTTGGATGGCCATACTATTCCGTTGTCAGATATTTTCAAAATGTCTTGTGACTTGAACTATGATTTGGACTTGAACACATAGGGTTGTGGACATGAAACTAGGTTCCCTCTTGAATAATCTATAAAACTAAATCAGGTCTTCACTACTAAGTACTTATGAAATAAAGTTGGCTTATTGCAAACAAACCTAGAGCTTAGGATTCCTACTAGAATGGTATATTTGCTTTAGTGATAGTTTGCGGGTACTTTAAGAGTAATCATGTGTTTGTACCTGGATATTCCCATGGCCAAACTATGTAGGGCAGTATGAGGAGGACGGACAGCAGGACGCCTATGATAACTAGGATCATCTCCCATCGTCAACATTGCCTGTGACAATGAATATGGAGCCGCTTCTACGTTTATTTTTCCGCTTCTTTGATATGTATTAAGACTTGATCATGTGTTCAACTATTTGTAAGACTATTATGGTTTGTAATGGATGATGTACTATGCTACCAATTCTGTTATGTCTCGCAAAAATGGTAATCCTGGGATTGCGATGTATTGCATAATAAGCATCTGGACTTAAAAAACCGGGCGTTTACAAGTTGGTATCAGAGCCATCCTGACCATAGGAGACCCTAGTTAGAATGGACGTCTGAAAAACTTAGTTTCAAAACAAAGAAAGTGAGTATTTGTAAAAACTTATTCTCACTCTTATCTTTGAGATTCTTTCCAAAAGAGAGTCATACGTTCCTCAATTTTTTTGTAATCCTACATAAAATTTGACACACTTGATCACCTCTCTAACTTACTCATCTTAATTGCTTATAGATGGAGGTCAAGTATAGCAAGTTCTACCAGCTTGGCAATGGAGGGGAACTCATATTCGAGAGGGACTTGGGTCAGCTAGCAAACTTTCTTGGACGCCCGCACCCGGAGTTCTATGGAACGCATCTCAATGATCATCCAGGAGGAGAACTACAGTGGTTGATCATTGAGATGCGTTCCATAGAACTCCGGGTGCGGGCGTCCAAGAAAGTTTGCTAGCTGACCCAAGTCCCTCTCGAATATGAGTTCCCCTCCATTGCCAAGCTGGTAGAACTTGCTATACTTGACCTCCATCTATAAGCAATTAAGATGAGTAAGTTAGAGAGGTGATCAAGTGTGTCAAATTTTATGTAGGATTACAAAAAAATTGAGGAACGTATGACTCTCTTTTGGAAAGAATCTCAAAGATAAGAGTGAGAATAAGTTTGGAGAACTACAGTGGTTGATCATTGCCGATCTGAGAGGCAAGATGGGGCCACTTACCTCTAGGAAGATACAGTTCAGCTTAAGGGAGAACAACTGGCTGGATGGACTAGCTAGATCCATGCAGGAGGCGCTTGCCCGTCTGTGTGACCAGAACATCAACCAGATCATCGTCACGCGTTTCGCTCACTATGCAAGACGTGACTCCAATGGACAGCCCTTGGCGATGCCAGGACATCCGGATCTGAAGCATCATGTGGATCACCTCGCCTTCATGCTGCACGAGAACTAGAAGGAGTTAGACAACGCCCATGCCTACGCCAACTAGAAGCACCTTGTTGCAACTCAGAAGGACCAGACCCTCGCCATCCTTGCTAAAGAGCACAACTCACTTTGCCGCCAGCGTGACAAGAAGGACCGCATCATTGCTCGCCTCTGTCAGAAGGTGTCAACCCTGGAAGAAACCATCCATGATCGGGACATCCAGCTTGAGGAGAGGGAAAATGAAGCTGAAGATATTCATGGGGATACCAAGTCGTACCTCAGTGATGATGATGACTATTTTGAGGACATCAACATGGAGTTCCACACTGACGATGAGTACCGCGATTTCATCGATGATGAAGAGGCCACCGAATCTAATGATGAGTAGTAGCACTAGATCACTGTCATAGGTGTGAGTTTGTATCCGGTCCCAGTATATCGTAGCTTGACAGAATGGTTCCTAAAACCATCTGCTTCGTAGTTGTGATGTGTTGTTTGCAATGTGTGTCTTGTATGTGTGTTTGGAATGAATGAAAAAGAGTTGTTGGCTTTCAAACCTTACCCTTACTGAAAGTTTAAAGCTTCTAAACCATACCCATAAGCCATAGAAATTTCCCTCTTGTCTTATGATCTACCTCAATCTTCAAATGACTCGCGGTGGAAGAAACTCAACCCAGGACTCGATGGTTCAGATTCTGCAAATGATAGTAGCAGATCGAGAAGTCGGTAGAACCGAGCATCAAGCCAATCTTGCCACTCTTCAACAGATCGCCCAAATGGCACATGATAACCAAGGCCATGGAAATCAGGATCACCGTGGATCTAAGCTCAAGAACTTCCAAAACACCAATCCTCCTTTGTTTAGAAAATCTGAAGAGCCCTTAGATGCTGATGACTAGCTGCAAACCATGGAGAACAACTTAGAAGTTGCAGAAATAGATGTTGTGGAGAAAGTACTGTTTGCCACCCATTATCTGGCAGGTTCTGCAAGAGCATGGTGGAATAGCACTTGTACCATGAACGAAGGATAGATGATAACTTGGGAGGAATTCAAACTCAAGTTCAGCAGGAGTCATGTGCCCCCAGGTTTGATTGTGAAGATGAGGGATGAATTCAAGGAGCTGAAGCAAGGAAGAATGACTGTGGTGGAATACCGTGACATATTCCTGTCTCTGGCTAGGTATGCCCCCGATGATATCAACACTGAAGCAAAGAAGAAGGAAAAAATCCTGAATGGTTTGCATGATGAGATGCAGACAATGTTAGTCAATATTCCATTTGCCGATCTAGAAGCCCTAGTGGATTCTGCTATCCAGATGGAAGGAAAGATCAATCAATCCACTGAGAACCGCAAGCGTCATATGATGGACCAGCCTGGACCACACCATGCCCCGAAGTATCGTCCCAGCTTGTCTGTAGGATTTGCACCAAGGAACAATAGGCCACCTATGACCCGTCCAAACTTTCCCAATCGTGGCGGAGGAAACTCGAGGCCCGGAGGCAACAATAACTACAACCCCGATGTCACATCCCAAATTTTTCCAAATTTTGAAATGTGAAAAATAAATAATTGTTGAAATTTAGGGTGAAAAGAAACTTTTTGCTTCTAAATGGAAACATCAGAACCCTTCTTGAACAAAATTTGAATAAAAAGGGAATCCAACAAAATTTCAATCAAGTGAAATGCATTCATCAATGAATGTATCTTGAAATTTAAACACTTGGAAAATTTAAACCAAAACTCCAAATCTTAATGAAAGAAAACACTTCCAAATATCAAATGCATTTTATGCATGGAAAGAATCTTGAATTTAAAACACTTGGGAAATAACCAAAACCCTAAAACTCTAATGGAAGAAAATAATTTGCAAGATCTCTCTAAGACTCTGGATTTTATCCATTTAAAAATTCAGCAACAGACATTTATAAATGATCAAAAATGATAAACAAAAATATTATAAAACCATGGAAGTTGGTTTCATTTAATTTGGAGCCATGGATAAAAACTTATGAATAAAATAATATAAAAGGAAAATAATTTCCAAAGCTAATAAAGCTACTATCTAAAATCCATACCAAATTGAGGGAAAAGTAATCCTAAAAGGATTTAAAAAGATAAACAAATATTAAATAAAATTATAAAAATTGGAATCGCCAAATTTGAAACTATAAATAAAAAGATATGGATTTTATAAGACAAACAAACAAGTAAATAAATAAGGAATATTTAAAAGGTCAAATTAAATCTTGGCAATATCCATAAACAAATGAAAGTTTACTAAAAAGGAATACAAGATTATTCAAATAAAATTATATGGGTATTAACCAAATTCAATTCTATTTGAATGAAGACAAAATTCCCAATATAAATGATTAATTAAATCATGAGAAAATAAATAATTGAAATTGCCCAAGTGGATTAAAGTTATCCAATTAATGTAAAATAATAAAGGATTAATTAAATAAAATAATATGGATTGGAACCATATTTAAAAATCTTATTTAAATAAAGAAAAGTGTCTAATTTAAATAAATAATAAACCATAAAGGAATAAAAGAAATTATTATAAAATGGACTTTAAAACACATTAATAAACAGTATAAAAACCAACTGAAACTTTGGAAAAGTTTTGAAATCAAATAAGGGTTTGAAACATTTAAATTAAATCAAAACAGAAAATAGAAAAATAAAAAGATTCAGAAAGAAAAGAAATAGAAAAGGGAAGCCCAACTAACCTACCCAACCTAAACTAGCCCAATAGGCCCAACAACAACCCACCAGGCAGCCCTCTCTTCCTCCCCGCACGAAACATTTTCTTACCACAGCCTCTAACTCCTCACCTCGCTGACCCATGGACCCTCTGCCACGTAGGCATCATATTCTCCACCCCACGCTGACCTCGCCCCTCTCCCCTCGCTGCTGTTTCTGGCGCAATTCAATCGCTTCAATTCACATCAATGCCGTGCTAAATCCTCCCAGCGATCAAGCTCGTTAAAGCGCCTCCTTCCCGTCTCTCTTTCCCCTCACTCGCCCCTCCCCCTCCGCCACCAGGCTGTGCAAATTTCCCCTCACACCGCACTGTCTCCAACAACCTTCCCCGGCCGATTCCGGCGACGCCCGACCTCCCCACTGCTCCTGGTTTCCTCGAGCCTGCTCCCCATCACCTCACGCACCTTCCAGTGGTCTCTGTTCGTCCGTGCATGCCCCAAAGCCTCGGCTTCATCATCGACTGAACGCCACCGCCTACTGCTCCAACTCCGGCGACCTCTCCCCGTAAACACTAAATACCCCCTCCTCTCTGGTTGCTACCCCTACAACCTCCTCTCTCTCGCGCATCTGACACACCCTTTTTCTTGCCTTGGCGTGCCTCGTAACCTCGCCAACGTCGACGAACAGACGCACCCGACACCGACGACAACACCGGCGAGCAATCACCAACATCACCGTGCGCCCATGTCCCTGCAACGACCACCTTGAGCATCAGCACTCCACGGCGAACCTGGTGAGCATCTTCCCCCTCTCCCTTGCTTCCTGTTTCGCCAGAACCACCGTGAGCAGAGTGTCGCCGCCGCTCGCCGTTGCCCAACGCCACCCATCTGTGGTTGGCATGCTGTGAGCCGTTAGATGTCGAATGGTGTAGGTTAGATCTTAGCGAACCATTGTTAGTTGATCTGTGCCATGCGATTTTCATTAGATCCAACGGCTGTAGCTGCTCGATCCACCCGAATCGGTACCAACCAATAAGATTGTGACGCGTGGCCTATCTTTTGTTTTAAAAACAGAAACTTTTCTATTAGATGTTAGATTTTGTAAAATTCATAACTTTTGTTCTGCTTGGCCAAATTTTACAAATTTTATATAAATGGATTCAAAAAAATGTGAACTTTGAAACCATGCCCTTAGTTTAGTATTTTTCTTCGGGAAAATTAGGTGTTTTTGCAGAAACATTAAATAGGATATTTTGGTTATAAAAATTATTCTAAAAATGCTTTTTGAGTAAAATCTTTTGTAAATGGTTTGTTTTGAACCTACTAACCATAAAAACAAACTTTTGGATTTAAAAGTATATTTTGTGACACAAAGGAATTATTCCTTTGAATAAAAAGCATTTCTAGTAAAACAAAAATGTTGCTATTATTGAAAATAATTTTTGGGTGAAACCTTTTGTAAATGGATTTGTTTTAAACAATTTGACCATAAACACTAACTTTTGTGTTTACAAACATATTTCTCTAACACTACAAAATATTACTTTGATTAAAATCATTTCTAGCAAAATAAAAATGGTTTAAATGGCCCATTTTCACTAACTTGATTTTAAAAGGTTTTGCCACTTTTATAAATGACCAATAGGTGTTTTAAAATGTTTATAGACTATTAGAAACCACTTTTCCAGTAAAACAATATTTTTCATGCTTGCATGCATTGCTTTGTTTTCATTATTTTTATGTGGTGAATTGTTTGAATGATAGTTTGAATATGTGCTTGCTTGATTGAATTGTAGTGAACCTTGGAGGGTATGAAAATTGCTAGATCAAGGAGTGTATCTATATTCTCTACTAAAAATCCAAGTGGCACTATCATCCATGTCCTACTATTTTCATTACACTTAGTGGAATTTTTGTAGTATGCACGATAGGACTACTATGTTAATATGCTATGCTATGTCCTATTAGGATATCCTTTATATCTTCCTTAGTGGAAACATCGTAGTTGTAGTATGCTTTGCTCTGCTATAGATCCAGGGCGGAATACCATGTTATGATTATATGAAGTGTTGGAAAATATATGTTTTATATAATAAAACAAGTACTCAATGAATCACCTGGGTGGAATATGGATACTCAGTTGTGAATAAGGTGGCAACAAAGGGAACCAAATCTATGGATATCTTTTTCGTGTGTGCACTAGAAGAATACCACCCAGGGACTTAGAGATTGAACATGTTTCTCGTAAAGTGGCTTCCGTTTACAGCCACATGCTAAATGGGCTCTAGCTTAGTCAATTACATAGTGGAAGATCCTTGCATTGGTACCTATTCAGGTTAACTAGAATTGTGTATTGGAATTATATCCTTACATTGGTGCCTGGTAGACGTGCTAGCATAATGTATTGGGAGGACTTCTATGGAAAGACTTTGTCACATTCTCGATCTGCCGGTACTCCATTTGGTGTGTACTTATCCAGCGGCCACTAGTGGCGTCAAGACGAGATTGTGTCATGTGGGTAAAGTGTACAACTTCTGCATAAAATCAAATTCTAAGTACTTAGCTGTGTCCCCGGTTACAGAAAAATCTGAGCAACTAAGGCCTGAAGCTATGGAAGATCTCGACATTCCAATTTCTCAAAGTAAAACTTGATGGTGTCAACAAGGGATTAGAAGCACTTGGAGTTTGCCAAGGAGTTCAGAAAGATTGTTAAAAGATCAAAACTATTTTGAAAAGATAGGATAGAACCATATTGCTTTCTACAAATGAGCCTAAACTCTACTTAGCCAAATATGCATGTATTGATAGACTCCAACTTATTTCCACATAGTAGTGACACTTGCCAATACAATTCAAATGTATTGACCCTTGTGGTTGTAACTTATCATGTTGCAGGTTTGTTTGATGTTAGTGAAGTGTGTTGAATAGGATTACAAGTCTACAACCAACATGATTGCATGTGGCACTTTGAAGATGAAGGACTCCATGCTATATAGATATTTCTGCTGCATTGTAATGAGATAGCCAAATGAGCTATGTAATATGTAATAAATTATTTTATTCTTGGTTATAAAGTTGTATTATGACCTTTGTTTCTTGATAGGACTAGCATTGTAAACACAGGGATCTCTACCTTATCAGGTTGGGACCTCTAAACCCGACAACCCCAATAACTTCAACCGTGCACCGCCAAGGTCCAACAACAACAACAACAATACTGCCCCAAGGACTGGAAGCAATGTTGTGCCTATTGCCGGGAAGGACAAGTCAATGATATCCTTCTTTGAATGTGGAATCACGGGTCACTACTCCAATGAGTGCCCCAAGAAGCTTGTTGTAGCACCCAATGCCACTGCACCTGCCTAGCAGCAGCGTCGTGTTCAACCTGCAAAGAGATTTGCCCTAGGCAACCTGCATAACCGTACCGGCCGTCTATTCCACATGAATGCGAAAGAAGCCCAGGAAGCGCCAGATGTCATGCTAGGTATGTTTTCTGTTAACTCGATACTTGCAAGAGTGTTGTTTGAATCTGGAGCATCACACTCGTTTGTTATAGAAAAATTTGCGTGCACTAGTAAGATTCAGCCCACAAATTTGAAGCATGTTATGATAGTTCAAATACCTGGGTCAACTACCAAAGCTAGAAAAATTTGCAAGGCATTACCTATCAGAATACATGGGATAGATTTTTATGCCAATTTAATAGTGCTTGGAACAAAAGGTTTGGAAGTAGTACTAGGAATGGATTGGATGTCGAAACATCTGGGATTAATAGACTGTGCCAAGAAATCCATAACCATGACCAGTAGCACCGGAGTATCAATAGAGCATGTGTCTGAGACGCTGCCCCGTCAATTCAAGTGCAACAAGAGTTTAGTACAACCAACCCTAGACCAAGTCAAAGTAGTCTATTAATACCCCGATGTGTTCCCAGATGAATTACCCGGTATGCCCCCAGATCAGGATATCGAGTTTATCATCGAACTAATTCCTGGAACTGGACCCATAGCTCAGATACCCTATAGTATGAACCTAGCTAAATTAGTGGAGCTGAAGAAGCAACTTGATGACATGTTGAGCAAAATCCGATACAACCAAGTGCATCACCGTGGAGATCCCCTGTTTTGTTTTTGGATAAGAAATATGGTGCCACTCGTTTGTCTACGGATTACCAAAAGCTGAATGACGTCACCATCAAGAACAAATACGCACTTCCGAAGATAGAAGATTTGTTTGACCAGCTGACTAGTGCTAGAGTGTTTTCTAAGATTGATCTTAGAACTGGTTATCATCAACTGAAGATCCGCGCAATGGATATCCCAAAGACTTCTTTCACTACCAGATATGGATTGTATGAGTACAATGTGATGTCATTTGGATTAACCAATGCACCCACTTATTTCATGGATCTCATGAATAAGATTTTTATGAACTTCTAGGATAAGTTTGTCGTTGTTTTTATCGATGACATACTGATCTATTCCAAGTCGGAAGAGGAACATGAACAACACCTAAGAACCATCCTTGGATCCCTTAGAGAGCATCAGTTGAATGACAAGTTTAGCAAATGTGATTTCTGGTTAAAGGAAGTAGGTTTCCTAGGCCATATCTTGTCGGCAGGAGGAGTTGCCGTCGACCCCGCCAGGGTTAAGGATGTTGAAGAATGGAAAGCCCCAACCACTCAAACCGAAGTTCGCGCATTTCTTGGATTAGCGGGATTTGCCGCAAGTTCATTGAAGGATTTTCAAGCATCGTAAGGCCAATGACCTAGCTGCTGAAGAAAGACAAGAAGTTTGAATGGACTGACAAATGTGAAGCAAGT
Source organism: Avena sativa (assembly GCA_916181665.1). Classification (NCBI taxonomy): domain Eukaryota; kingdom Viridiplantae; phylum Streptophyta; class Magnoliopsida; order Poales; family Poaceae; genus Avena; species Avena sativa. Next base: position 210,809,848 of record OV702280.1, on the reverse strand, counting down.
TTTCAAGAGCTCAAGAAGAGATTGATTTGAGCCCCAATTTTGATCATGCCAGATATCACGAAGCCTTTTGACGTATATGTATATTTTGATGCATCCAAGATTGGTCTCGAATGTGTGTTGTTGCTGGAAGGCAAAGTAATATCATATCTGTCCAGACAACTAAAGCAACATGAGTAGAATTATCCCACCCATGAATTAGAATTGGCAGCCGTAGTTTTAGCCTTGAAGACATGGCGTCATTACCTCATGGGTAATCTCTGTGAGATTTATTCAGATCATAAGAGTTTGAAGTATATTTTCACCCAGAAGGACTGAATATGAGACAAATGAGATGGATAGAGTTAATCAAGGATTATGACCTTGACATTCACTACCACCCCAGCAAGGCCAATGTGGTAGCGGATGCTCTTAGTAGACTGCCGTGCAGATTAAACACCATGATTAAGGAAAATCAGCCAAGTTTGCATGAGGAGTTGGAGAATTTTAGAATAGAGCTAGTTAGCAAAGGATTCCTAGCTAGTATTTAACTTCAACCCACTTTGATCAGTCAGATAAAGGAAGCTCAGAAAGGGAATGCCAGTATTGACGGAATTAAGCGTCGTATAGGTACAGGGAAGGTACCCGGATTCACGGAAGATGAAGAAGGAGTTTTGTGGTATAAGGGACGAATCTGTGTGCCAGCAGATTCAGAGTTGAAGCAAGTCATTTTGCAAGAAGCCCATGATACTCATTATTCTATTCATCCGGGAGGAACGAAGATGTATCAGGATTTGAAGGAGCAATTTTGGTGGCACAAGATGAAGAGATAAGTCAGAAGCTATATCGCCAAGTGTGATATCTATCAAAGAGTCAAAGTGGAACACTAGCGACCCGCAAGACTTTTGCAGCCTTTGCAAATTCTAGATTGGAAATGGGATTCAGTTGGAATGGATTTCATCACCGGTGTGCCTACATCTAGTAGGGGATAGTAGATAGACTTTCCAAAGTAGCTAATTTCATACCCGTGAAAACCACTTATCAAAGCCCAAAGCTGGCAGAGTTGTATATTGCTAGAATAGTCATTCTGCACGGATCCCCCAAGACAATTGTGTCAGATCAAGAAACCCAGTTTACCTCAAGGTTTTGGAAGAAAGTCCAAGAAGTATTAGGAACCAAACTGAACTTCAGCACAACTTATCACCCATAGACCGACGGACAAACGGAAAGAGTAAACCAGATACTACAAGATATGCTGAGAGCCTGTGTGCTAGAATATGGATCTAAATGGGAAGACTTCCTACCTTCCGCAGAATTCTCATACAACAATAGTTATCAGGCTAGTTTGCAAATGGCCACATTTGAGTTTTTGTATGGAAGAAAGTGTCGTACCCCCCTGAATTGGTCGCAAGTAGGAGAGAGTCAGATATTCGGACTAGACATCCTACGAGAAGCTGAAGAAAAGGTTCACAAGATCCGTGAGCACCTCAAGACCGCTCAATTCGGACAGAAGAGTTACGCTGACAAGAGACGTCGAGACCTGTCTTTCAATATCAGAGTCTTTGTGTATCTCAAAGTATCACCCTTGAAAGGAATGCAGCATTTTCAACTCAAAGGAAAACTTGCACCTAGATATATCAGAACTTTTAAGATTTTAAGTCACTGAGGAGAAGTATCCTGTCAGATAGAACTACTGGATGAGATGACAGCCGTTCATGATGTGTTTCATATCTCGTTACTTCGAAAATGATTAGAGGTTTCGGAGAAGACCGAAGTTTTCAAGAACATCGATCATAGAGTCATGGAGATCAACAAGGATTTAACCTATAGTGAAGTACCCATTCGTATTTTGGAAGAAGCCTTCAAAACCGCCCGGACCAGGAGTATCAAGTTTCTCAAAATCCAGTGGAGCAACCATACCGAAGAAGAAGCCACCTGGGAGCGAGAAGATTATATGAGGACCGAGTTTCCCAATCTCTTTAGTTCCTAGTTTTTCCTGAATCTCGGGACGAGGTTCTGTTTAAGGGGGGAAGGTTTGTAACATCTCAAAAATATTAATGAAGATATCAATTTCCAATCAACTAAATTTAGGGTTAACAAAAGCTTTTAATTTTAAACATTACATAAATGCTTGTGTGTTTATGAATGATGGTGAATGCTTGCAATGCCATGTTTGTTTGTTGTAAATGATAAGGTTTGGTTTAAAGTCAAAACCATATCATCTAGGTCAAATCCCAAACAGATCAAAACAAAATAAAATCAATATATAAAGCATATGACCTAATTGTCATTTTTGCCAAAGTTAACACTTAGCTCACTTTGAGCATCTCTAGCAAATTATTTCAAACATAAACAATTACCTTTTTCTCTCACCGTACTAGACCAAGTGACAATGAATACAAGTGATCTTTCAAAACTTGTAGAAACAAATTCAAATTCATTTGAGAGACTTTTCAAAATTGAATCTATCATAGGCATCAAGATAGCCATTTTTGGAAAACCCTCAAAACCTTCACCACTTGGAAAACCCTTGCACCGACCAACACACACACCAAAAAGAATTTGAAAATTCAATTTTTTATTTCTTGCGGCCATTTAATCAAACACTTAGTGAGCACAATACAAGCTTACCAACTATACACCGTTGTGATCAATCTTGTGATCCTGTTTGTACTCGACCAAGCCTCCACTACTTGCCCTTACTCACCCCAGTACCAGTCCGTGCAGTTGAGCCCCTCTCACTCGCCATTTTGACTAGTGCAATTCGTACCCGAGCTCACCCATGCCACCCTGATGGGCTCAGTTAACTATAGAGCCTCGTTGGGAGACCCCAAGAGCAAGGTGTGATGAGCAAGCAACAAGTTTTCCTTCAATTATGAAACCAAGGTTATCGAACCAGTAGGAGCAAGGAAAGAACTCCAAGGTGCTGCTAGCAACTTGGAATCCTACACAACAAAAACTCAAGACTTTGCCCCAACTTACAGTGAGGTTGTAAATCTCACTAGTTTGCTAAAAACAAAGATTAAACATATGGCGTGGAAGATAATAGTTGCTGGTAGAAAGTAAATGGTAACAGTATATGATGTATCAATGGTAAAGATTGGACCAGGGTCCACAGTTCACTAGAGGTGTTCTCCTTAAGATAGATAACATGCGGGGTGAACAAATTACAGCGGGGCAATTGACAGACTGAGCAAGCATAACAATGCAAATACTAGACATCATGATTCCTATGAGATTTGATTGGGTATTACAACAATATACATAGATCCTCGTCCAATTGCATCTATGACTAATAATCCACCTTCAGGTTATCAGCCGAACCCCCTCCAGTATTAAGTTGCAAGCAACGGATAACTTCATTGAGCAATGTGTGCAAACTAAACAATACAATTGTTCCATGAACAAAAGATTGTTATTTTCTCCCTAGGAGAAACATCACATCTACAACCTTAGAGATTCCTGTCACTTCCCCAGATTACTAGAGCATGAACCTACTATCGAGCATAAATAATCCCTCTTGGAGTCACTAGCATCTACTTGGCCAAGATAGCTACTAGAAACGGAGAGCATGCAATATCACAAACAACACAGACATGATAGAATCAATAATCAATAAGACATGATAGAACCAATAATCAATCTGACATAGTATCTCAATATCCATCGGATCCCCGCAAACACAACATGTATGATTACAAATATATGATCTTGATCATGAATGGAGCTCCAAGATCTAAACATGATAGCACAAAGGAGGAGAAACAACCATCTAGCTACTGTATGGACCCATAGTCCAAGGTTGAACAACTCACGCATCATACCAGAGGCTGACATGGTGATGAATAAGGCCTCCGGGATGATCTCTCCCCTCTGGCAAGGTGCCGAGAAGAGCTTTAGATCCCCCCGATCTAGGGACGATGGTGGCGGCGGCTACAGACTGTTTCATGGAGATCTGATCGGGTGCCTACGGTTTCTGCATCGGGAGGCTTTTATAGGCGAAGAGGCGAGGCAGGAGGGCGCCAGGGGGCCCACACCCTGCCCTGGCATGACCTAGGGTGGGCCCGCGCCTGGGGGGTGTGGCCGCCCTATGGCGTTGCTCCGTCTCTCCTCTGGATTCTGTGTTCTCTTCGGTAAAATATTGACTTTGGCTTTTGTCCCGTCCAATTCGGAGAATATTTCCTTACTAGATTTTCTGAAACAAAAAACAACAGAGAACAGGCAACTGGCACTGTGGCATCTTGATAATAGGTTAGTCCTAGAAAATGTATAAAAATCTCTCAAAGTGTAGACAGAGCATAGCAAAGTTGATAATAAACAAGCATGCAATATCAAAAATTATAGATATGTTTACGACGTATCAAGCATCCACAAGCTTAACTCCTGCTCGTCCTCGAGTAGTTAAGTGATAAAAAGAATAATTTTTGAGGTGACATGCACCATCACAATCTTGATCAAACCATTTGTAAAGCATTGAAAGCTAGGATCAAAATACTCTAAGCATGAGCATGAAATATGAAGTTCTAACAATAAGACATAGCAACTATGTTGCAACATGAAAGATACAAACAAAGGTCATGAATAACAATGCATTGAAAGACGTTTGTTTGTTTCACATATAGAAAACATAGCATAGTGGTATTCAGCTTGTCCCTCATGGAGTAGCAAAACATAAATGCATAGGACACCTTCAAAGTTCATAAGGGTGACTAGATACAAATAGTTCAAGAACGAGCAATATCCACATTATGAATCAATCAATAAGTTTTGGGACAATGCACATAAAACTAAGAATGACAACTATGCTCTCTTAATTGGTGCATAAAGATAGAAGGTGGAGACTCAATATGAAAGTAGGAAGAAAGGCCCTTCATAGGGAAGTAGGGATTTCAAGTTTCATAAAGAGCTTCCAAAAATTATGGTACATATTAGCTTTTAGCTCTCATTGCCCCTATCGTAAGCACCTTGAAGTGGTTAAGGTTAAAGTGAACAAAGTATGGAGTATATGCTTGACAAATCATAAGTTGGCAATCTCATGTCCCTTGAGTACGAGGGTCGTTTCTCATGCTACTCAACTTTAGTTACCAGTAAGTTCTTGTCATTGTATGTATATATGTATCATAGAGAACCGCCAATGGGGTACCCCTTTCCCCATGACACAGGAGCTATCCCATATCAAAATGACAAGGCAACAGACAGTGAGCATCTCAGCAATCCTTTTATTTACCATGAGCATGGTGCATTTTTTCTTTTTCTCTCTTTTTTCTATATTTTTTCTGAGGATGCTTCATGGATTGCTCACTATGGTGATGCTGCAAGTTTCCACCATGATTAGGCATGGCTTAGGCTAGTGGCCTAGGCGTTTCTCTAACACATATACATAACTCCATGGACTTACAAGCTCCCCTTTTATTTCACACTGCCGCCATCCATAAACAAAAGAGCATGATATCAACTGGGTAGATATTTACATGTGTTGAAAGTGTTCCCCATGACAGCACGGTTCTGCTAATTCTGAACTTATAAGTGCAAGCATATACAACATAGATGACACAATGGTTCAGGTTTATTAGGGGCAAGAAAAATAAAGTGTGCCATCAAGTTTGTGAGAGCTTTAATCACTAATTTTCACATAAAAAGTTTAATTTGGAAGATATATAAAACAAGAATATACTTGGAATGGTGTAACACACCATGCATAGGAATTTATAGTGGACTCTTTGGAATAACTTGGTTTATTGGGAGTTGGATGCATTATTAGAGCTTACTCAATACAAGTGGAGGCTAGCAAAGGACTGGGAGTGACCAACTAAGAGAGCAATAATGGCCATAATCATGCAGAGCAACAAAACATTATCAATCAAAGCATAAAGTGGTACCGCATGTCAAAAATTAAATGATCATAGAGGCTAAGGTGACTGGTTCATAGTCATAACATGGTGTGAGCATGTGCCAAGTCAACCCAAACAAAACATCAAAGGATAATACCACAATATTATGCTTTTGTATGCTAAAACAACGCATGATTCTTTCAGGGCACATTAAGCAATCTGAATTGTTTGGAACAAGTCATGCTACAACAATAATCACTAAGCATAAGGTCAAAACAACATCTAGCATGACATGATAAAGTCTAAGTCATAGTCAAAACAAGCTCCCTTTTGTACCACTATAACCATGAAACTTTGTACTCTTTTCTAACACCAATCAACTTATTTGAAACAACACATCGAAAGCGGGGGTCCAACTAATTTATTCAAGCAAACTAAGCAAACAAAAACAAAAACAAAAACTAATACGCTCCAAGAACAACACAACAATGCATGCAACAATAAAAATAAAGTGTCTAGAAAGAGATCTGAGATTTTTATTGATGAAGGGCATCCCCAAGCTTTGACTCTTGTACCTCTTGAATATTTCTTGGGGTGACTCGGGGTGGCATCACCAAGCTTGAGCTTTTGTCCATTCTTCATCTCATCATATCATTCTTCCCCTACACTTGAAAATTTCTTTCATACAAAACTTTACACAATCTTCATTAGCAACATTAGTGCATTCAAGATAATAAACCTTTGGGTTTAGTTTCAACACAACAAAACTTTCATTAAAAACACAAGCTATAGTATAAATTCCTTTAAAAATCTCAAGTGATCAAGAAGAACTCAAAAAGAAAAAGATAAAGAGGCAAATGCAAATAATGGCAGAAATCTATCAAAACAGACCAGCAGGTAAAAACCGATTTCTTCAAAGACATTCTGTTGATCATATAGAAAAGTGTTGAACTAACAAAAGTTAGATAACAACCTGGGGCATTTACTTAGAAAATTATAGCTTGATCTGACATACAGATATTTTTCATGAATTTTTATAGTGAAGTAAAAAAATCTATTTCGGGATAGCAACTTCCCCAAATCTTACTTCTCTCTCATTAGAGGTTATTCTTGGCACAAAAATCAAACAAAAAGGATGAGGAGAGGTTATTACAGAAGTAATAACTTCTAAGACTCAATAAAACTATTGGGTTATCTCCCAAGAAGTACTTTTCTTTAACGCCTTTAAGTTATGCACAAGAAGCAAGAATCAAGTATTTTCAAATGAAGAAGCATTGGAATCAAATTTTGCTTTAAAAGGAGGAGAAAAAGGTAAATTCTCTCTCCTTATAGGGAAGTGTTCAATACCTTTCTTGAATAGGAATTGATATTTAATGGTGCCTTCTTTCATATCAATAATGGCACCAACCGTTCTAAGAAAAGGTCTTCCCAAAGTAACATCCAAAACATAGAAATCAACCGGGACATAGGCATTGTTAACAATAATAAGAACATCATTAACACTCCCCATGAGTTTCTTTTTAGCATTATCATCAAGTGGAACATCTAAATAGCAATCTTCCAAAGGTGGGAAATCAAGCATTTCATAAATATTTCTAGGCATAATAGAGACACTAGAACCAAGGTCACATAAAGCTTTGAGATAAAAGTCATTCACTTGCATATTAATGATGGGTTCCCAACCATCTTCTAACTTCTTAGGAATAGAAGCTTTGTGTTTCAATTTTTCCTCTTTAATTTTAATGAGGGCATCTGTAATGTGTTTTGTAAAAGCCATATTCATAGCGCTAGCATTAGGACTTCTAGAAAGCTTTTGTAGGAACATAATCACTTCAGAAATATTGCAGCCATTAAGATCAAAATCAAACTTAGCATCACATGTAGTAGACTTATTATTTCCCATATTTCGAAAAATTTCAGCACTCTTATTGGGTTTAGGCATTGTTGTAGAAGGAATGGGGACTTCTTGTGGTTTGCTATCATTAGCATTGGTGGTAGTAATAGTACAAATACTATTGTTTCTAGCAATTTCATCTTCTCTTTCCCACTTAGCATGCAATTTATCTAACAGTCTAACATTTTCATCAATTGTAACTTGTATGGCACGAGTAGCAGCAAATGTACTTTCCAAGGTTTCAGGTTTATCAGCCATTTTATTAATCAAAGAGGATTATGCTTTAGACAAAGATGAAATATTTTCTCAGCATTCAAAATTTGGGACTGCAAACTAGGAATTTCCCTATTCATATTCTCAAGTTGATGACTAATATTTTTCAAAATAGCAGATTGTTCTTCCATAGTTTTAGTGAATATTTTGTTAGTCTCATATTGCATTTGCATAAATTTTTTAGTGGTATTTCAACTTCTAGAATCATATCTTCACTAGGCATTCCAGATCTACCATGGTAAGTATTCCCATTATTAGGAGGATATGTCCTATAATTATTATTACCAAAATTATTCCTATAGGCATTGTTGCTGAAATTGTTATTTTTAATGAAGTTCACATCAACTTTCTCTTCTTGAGCAACCAAAGAGGCTAAAGGAACATTATTTGGACCAATATGAGTTTTTCCATTAACAAGCATAGACATGATAATATCAATTTTATCACTCAAGGAGGAGGTTTCTTCAATAGATTTAACTTCTTACCATGTGGATCTCTCTCAATGTGTCATTCAGAATAATTAACCATCATATTATCAAGGAGCTTTTGTAGAGGTCCCAACCTTTAATAAGGTAGATATCCCTGTGTTTATAATGCTAGTCCCTGGATCAATAGCTAGCATCCATCGTTAAGATATAATATCAAGAAACAAAGGTCATAATACAACTTTATAACTAGGAATAAAATAATTCATTACATCTTACATATCTCATTTGGCTATCTCATTACAATGCAGCAGATATAACTATATAGCATGGAGTCCTTCATCTTCAAAGTGCCACAGGCAATCATGTTGGTTGTAGACTTTTAATCCTATTCAACACACTTCACTAACATCAAACAAACCTACAACATAATAAGTTACAGCCACAAGGGTAAATACATTTGATTTTTATTGGCAAGTGATACTATGGTAGTATAGTGGAGTCTATCATCTATATGCATTTGGATAAGTGGAGCTTAGGCTTGCTTTGCTCAAAATAGATTTTCCTTATCATTTGAAAACACTAAGTTTTTATTTGTCAAAATCACCCAAGGCATCTACCAATCAAAGATTGAAGATCCTTTAACCCTTGTTTAACCACAAGTTTTAACTTCGAAATTGGGATGAGGAGATCCTTGATATCTTCCATGTCTTGATGCTCAAATTGTCCATTGCCAGGGGCACGGCTAAGTACTTAGATTTTACTCTCTGCAGAGGTGGTGCACTTTCCCCACAAGACTCTACATGCACCGAGACAAGATCTTTCAGAAGCCTTCCCTTAGAACAAAATGGACGCGCTCCAAACCTATCATCCCCTACCACCAACTGTCCATTTGGCTATGTTATTGCAACCTATATGATCTAGGCAGAGCCCATAATGCCAAGTGGCTGCACTTGAAGCTTCTCAACATTTGACATCTCAAATCTCTTTGTTCCTGGGTGGCATTCCACAAGTGTGATACACAAGGTTCACCAGTCCCCTGGCCTTGTGTAAGCACTCAACATAAATCCATTCCCTCCATTCCACCCAGGTGATTCATTCACATAGTTGTTTTATTAAACAAAAACCAAGTCATAGACCTAGAAATATTCCATAGCATGATTATAATCCACCCTTGTTTTCTACTAGCTAAGCTAAGCATGATAGTAGTAGGAATCTTAACTTAGGGAAAATTCTACTAAGGTTTCATCTACTAGGATTTCCCATGGCATAGTTAACACATAGAAAATTCCATGCAAGTCCTCCTTAGAAATATCACTAATGCATAGTGAAAATAATGGGACAAAAGTATGAAGCACCACTTGCCTTTTTGGTAGAGAATATAAGTTCACTCCTTGATCTTGAAATAGTCACACTCTTCAAAGTTCACTACAATACAATCAAGCAAGGCACAATCTCAAAACTAACATTCAAACAATTCACCACATAAAATGAATAAACAAGGCAATGCATGCAAGCATGCCAAAGATTGTTTTATTTGGAAAGTGGTTTCTAATAGGTTATAAACATTTTTAAACACTTATTGGTCATTTATAAAAGTGGCAAAACCATTTGATATTAAGTTAGTGAATATGGCCACTTTAAATCCCTTTTGTTTTGCTAGAATTGATTTTATTCAAAGAATAATTTTCTAGTGTTGGCCAAATTATCTTTTAAGCACAAATACTAATGTTTATGGTCAACGTGTATAATAATAAACCATTTGCAAAAGGTTTCATCTAAAAACCAATTTTAAATTAAAGCAATATTTTATTTTGTTGGAAATGCCTTTAAACAAAGTAATACTTTTCTAGGGTTCACCAAATATATTTTTAAATCCTAAAACTTGGGTTTAGAGTCAGAGAGTTTAATTAAAATCATTTTCCAAAGGTTTTACTCAAAAAGCATTTTTAAACCATAATTAATATTTTTTATTTAACTAGAAATGCTTTTATTCAAAGATTTAATTCCTAAGTGTCACCAAATATGTTTTTAAAACCAAAAGTTGGTTTCTATGGTCAGTAGGTTCAAAACAAACCATTTACCAAAGATTTTACCCCAAAAACATTTCTAGGATATTTTTTATATTCAAAATATGCCTACACATGTTTCTGCAAATACAACCAATTTTACAGAAGCAAATTACTAAAAAAAAGTGCATGGTTGGCAAGTATTCTTTTTTCTGATTCCATTGATATAAAGTTTTTTAAATTTGGACGCGTGGATTAAAAGTTATGAATTTTGTAAATTGTAACATCTAATAGTAATGTTTCTGTTTTTTAAACATAACTTAGGCCACGTGGCTATTTTCTATTTGTCGATACCAGTTCGCGTGGATTGCACAGCCACAGCCGTCAGATCTAATTCAAATCGCACGGTGCAGATGTCATCTTACCCCTTCGATTAAAATTCTATCGCGTCACTTGGATCTAAATCCAACGGTTCACAGCATTGGCCATATACTGGCGGCGCTGGCGTCGGTGGACAGCGGAGGCGCGGCTCTGCTGGCGGCGGTTCTGGCGTAATAGGAAGCAAGGGAGAAGGGAAACACGCTCACCAGATTCACTGAGGCGTGAGGAGGCTCAAGGTACTCTTCATTGGGCAGCGGGCGCACGGTAGCATCGAGGATTGCTCGCCGAAGATGTTGCTGTCGTTTGGTCACGCAAAACTTCGTCGGAGGCGAGTCTCTGGAATGCAAGCGAGCAAGGCAACGAGTCAGGAAGGTGCATACGGGTTCGAGGATCGCGGAAACACTCACCAGTGAGCAAGGGGAGCACGAGGTCTTCGGCTACGGCTCGCCGGAGTCGAGCTTATCGTCGGTGGCGCTCGGGCATGGACAGAGCAGAGGATCGGGGCACGTGCGGTTGAGTGCGAGGCACTAGCAGGTGCAGGAGATCCTCGCGAACAAGCTCGTGTGAAGCCGGGACGGTGGGGGTGGCTGAGTTGGCCGGAATTGGCTGGATAACTTGTCGGAGCAGCGATGGTGTGGGCAGCGATTCTCGCAGCCTGGTGGCTCCGATGGAATGAGGTTTGAGGGGAAAGAGAGGAGAGAGGGAGGGGTTTAATCATGCGTGGTCACGGGGGGGGGGGGGGGATTACAAGCGCAATTAATCGAATTGAAGACGCGGAATCAAGGTGGAAACGGCAACAGAAATTTGGGAAGGAACGGGTCGCGATGGTGGAGACGACGACTGGCAGGTGGGACCTGGGCGTCAGCGAGTGAGAGAGGGTTCAGGTGGGGTCCAAGCGTCAGTGAGGGCGCGGGTAAGTTCTGCAGTGCGAATCGTTTTCTCCGGGGGAGAAGAAATGGGCTAGTTGGGCCTGGTGGGTTTTGCTGGGCTGGGCTAGCCTGTTTCTATTTTTTTTCTTCCTGTTTTCTTTTTTGAATTTGTTCAAATGATTTCAAACCTCTTTTCAATTCAAAACTTTTCCAAACTTTCAATATATTTTAGTACTGTTATAAATGTGTTTTTAAAGACCATTTTGGAATAATCCCTTTATTCAATTATGGTTTATTCTTTATTTAAATTAGGCACTTGTTTTTATTCAAATAAGATTTTAAATATAATTTTCAACTCTTATTTGAATTCTAATTTTCTTTAAACCTTTTTCAGTAGGTTTTATTTATTCATTAGTGTGTATATGATTTATTAATCATTTAAATTGGGCAAATGTCTTTATTTAAATCAAATATGGTTTTAATCCCATTTAGATTTTATTCAAATAATTCTTTGATTCTATTTAAGTTAGTTAAATAACTTTTATATTCACCTTGGTAAAATCCAATTTATTATTTTCTCATGATTTAATTATTCATTTCTATTAGGGATTTTGTCTTTATTCAAATGGAATAGAATTTGGTTAATGCCATATAATTTTATTTGAATATTCTTTATCCCTTTATTTTAATTGGAATATCTTTATTTCATTTGCTTATGGATTTTGTTCAAGATTTAAATTGTCTTCCAAATAATTTTCTTAGGATTTATTATTTAGGCAAATAGTCTTTGTTTAAATAAAATTGGATATTGACAATCCTTATGATTTATTTAAATAATCTTTTAATCCTTTTTATTATTCAATAACTTCCATTTGTTTATTTGGCCAAGATTTAATTTGGCTTTTAAATATTCCTTATTTATTTCTTTCTTTCTTTATCTTATAAAACCCATATCTTTTTATCTATAGATCCAAAATTGGTGATTCCAATTTGTATAACTTTATTTAATATTTGTTTATCTTTTTAAATCCTTTTAGGATTACTTTGCTCACAATTTGGTATGGATTTTAGATAGGGGCTTTATTATCTTTGAATTTTAATTTCTTTATCTTATTAAATTCATAAGATTTTATCCATGGTTCCAAATTGAATGAAATCAATTTCTATGGTTTTATAATATTTTTAGTTATCATTATGATTATTTAAAAATGTTTGTTTGATAAATTTTATATGGATCAAATCCATAGTCTTTGAGATATCTTGGAAATGATTTTCTTCCATTAAGGTTTTGGGTTTTGGTTTATTTTTCCCAAGTTTGAATTTCAAGATACATTCATTGATGAATGCATTTCACTTGATTTGAATTTTGTTGGATTCCCTTTTATTCAAAGTTTTTATTCAGGTAGGGTTTTGGTGTTTCCATTTTAAAACAAAAAGTTTCTTTTCACCCTAAATTTCAACAAGTATTTCTTTTGTTTATTTATTTTTCACATTTCAAAATTTGGAAAATTTTGGGATGTGACAGCTTTGTTGCAACACCCAAATTAATGGTCATGAAGGTACCTCCAGTAGCAGAATCCAACAGATTTTTTGAAGAAAGATTTAGTCCTGCATAAAAAGTTTGGATAATCATCCATGCAGTCAGTCCATGAGTGGGACAATTCTTTACCAAAGAGTTCATTCTTTCCCAAGCTTGAGCAACATGTTCATTATCAAGTTGTTTAAATTTCATTATTTCACTTCTCATATATATAATCTTAGCAGGAGGATAGTATTTTCCAATAAAAGCATCTTTGCATTTAATCCAAGAATCAATACTATTTCTAGGCAAGGATAGCAACCATTCTTTAGCTTTTCCTCTCAGGAGAAAAGGAACAATTTGAGCTTAATAATATCTCCATCTACATCCTTATACTTTTGCATCTCACAAAGTTAAACAAAGTTATTAAGGTGGGCAGCAACATCATCAGAACTAGCACCAGAATATTGCTCTTTCATAACAAGATTCAACAAAGCAGGTTTAATTTCATAAAAGGTAGCATCAGGAGTAGGTGGAGCAATAGGTGTACTCAGGAAATCATTGTTGTTTGTTCTAGTGAAGTCACACAACTTGGTGTTATCAACAGAATTCATTTTTGCAAAAGGTGAAGCAAACCAACAGCAGTAGCAACTTGGAGTAGGAACTAATTTATGTGTGTGTTTTTATAAGAAAAGGCAAACCAAACGAAACTATTTTTTTGTATTTTTTGGTAAAAATAAGCAAGCAAAACAAAGAAAAAGGAACTAAGCAAAACAAAAACAAAGTAAAGAGAATGGTTCTGAAATACTCCCCTTGTGAAGCTGTCCTTAACTCCCTGGCAACAGCGCCAGAAAATTTTGATGGGCTCAGTTGACTATAGAGCCTCGTTGGGAGACCCCAACAACAAGGTGTGATGAGCAAGCAGCAAGTTTTCCCTCAGTTATGATACCAAGGATATCGAACCAGTAGGATCAAGGAAACAACTCCAAGGTGTTTCTAGCAACTTGGAATCCTGCACAACACAAACTCAAGACTTTGCCCCAACTTATAGTGAGGTTGTCAATCTCACTAGTTTGCTGAAAACAAAGGATTAAACATATAGTGTGGAAGGTAATAGTTGCTGGTAGAAAGTAAATGGTAACAGTAGATGATGTAGCAATGGTAAAGATTGGACCGGGGTCCACAGTTCACTAGAGGTGTTCTCCTTAAGATAGATAACATGCTGGGTGAACAAATTACAACGAGGAAATTGATAGACTGAGCAAGCATAACAATGAAAATACTAGACATCATGATTCATATGAGATTTGATTGGGCATTACAACAATATACATAGACCGTCATCCAACATCATCAATGACTAATAATCCACCTTCAGGTTATCATCCGAACCCCCTCTAGTAAGTTGCAAGCAACGGATAACTGCATTAAGCAATGTGTGTAAAGTAAACAATACAATTGTTCCATGAACAAAAGATTGTTGTTTTCTCCCTAGTAGCAACAACACATCTACAACCTTAGAGATTCCTGTCACTTCCCCAGATTACTAGAGGCATGAACCTACTATTGAGCATAAATACTCCCTCTTGCAGTCACTAGCATCAACTTGGCCAAGATAGCTACTAGCAACGGAGAGCATGCAAGATCATAAACAACATAGACATGATAAAATCAATAATCAATAATGTAGGGTTCGCAGCATAGAAAACAAAATTTTTCCTACGATGGGAACAACTATGTACCAAGATCTATCTACTAGATACAAACAACGGACGGATGTATATCCGTAGAGAACATACCCTTGAAGACCGAAAAAGCTTAATGAGTTAAACTCGTGGTTGATGTAGACGATCACTTGCCGATCTCAATATCGAGAGGAAGTCCTAGCGCCGCAAATCAGCAGCGCATCCGTGCTCGCACACACGTCCGAGGCACCGAGCAACCTCCGCCTCCACGCTCCAGCGATGCAGCGGAAGCACAACTCTTTCTTACCGAATAGCCACCGGGAACATGTATCTCGCTAGTCCGAGACCATGGGGGATAAATTCTAGAGGGGGAGAGAGATCCTTCACGAGGAGGTGTGAGTGATAGAGAGGAAGAGGGGTGCCTTTTATAGGAGGGGGGCACCCAAGGGGGTGGCCGCCGGCCATGGGGGCTTCCCCCTCCCCTCCTTCATTCATGTGGGTGGACACTCCACTCACAAAAACCTCTTCATTTCCCTCCACTCAAAATCCCACTCAAACTTGCAATTAAATTTCCACCAAATTAAATGCAAACTCTCATTAAAGAAAACTCTTTTTATTTATTCAGAATTTTGTCAATTACTTTAATGACAAACATTCACATATAACCCCTTGCTAGAATTCTATTTCACATGCGAAAACACATTCTGCAATTTTACCCGAAAACCTCTTTCGGTATCTAGTGAAATAAATTCCTGCGCTTGTTATTCTTTCCGGCATGAAACTTTTGCTCTAATTGGATGTCGGTGTCTCTTAAGTATGTCACCCTACGGTTCGTGAATAATGCGGACATGATCGAGACCCCTCTCGGATCAATAATCAGAAGCGGGATCTGGAGACCCATACTGACTCCCACACATGCAACGATGACTTTCTTGTGATCGTCGGAACCTTTTATGCTAGTATCTTAATCCCTTTGTTTCGCGATATATTACATGTACAAGATTCGATCATCCGTATCTCCATACCTAGTTTGCTCTCGTTACTGACATGCACTCTTTTCTTGTTCCCGTGATATAACATTCTAGTGATCAAATCACTTGCTTGCAAGCTAACCAATGTGATATCACCAAGAGGGCCCAGAGTATATCTATCCGTAATCGGGATGAACAAATTCCACTCTCGATCCATGGGCCTCAACATAACACTTTATTAGTTCTGAACCCATCTTTATAATCACCCTGTTACGGTGTGACGTTTGATGTTATCAAGAAACTCTTCCGGTGTTAGTATTTTACATGATCTCATGGTCTAAGGATTAGGATCACTTCGTAAGTTGTTATAGCAATATAAACTCAATGACTTTGATCGTAATGCTATACTTTGGATGAATGTTCATCACACCATTACACTAATGTTTTGATCCCGTTATTAACAACATCCAATGTCCATGATCAGGAAACCTTGATCATCTTGTTAATCAACGAGCTAGTTTACGAGAGAGGCATAACTAGGAACTTTCTGTTTGTTTATTAAACACACATGTATTAATGTTTCCGTATTAATACAATTATAGCATGCAAAATAAACATCTATCATATACTTGGAATACACATAATAAACTATTTATTATTGCCTCTCAGGGCATATTTCCTTCAGTCTCCCACTTGCACTAGAGACAATAATCTAGTTACATAGTGATGAATCTAACACCCATGGAGTTCTGGTGTTGATCATGTTTTGCTCTAGGGAGAGTTTTGGTCAACGGATCTGCTACATTAAGATCTGTGTGTACTTTACAAATCTTTATATCTCCATCCTTGACATGCTCGTGGAGGAGTGAAACCGGCGCTTAATATGCTTGGAATTCTTGTGAGACCTTGGTTCTTTGGCATTGGCAATGGCACCATTGTTGTCACAATAGATCACCATTGGGTCCAACGCGCTTGCAACCACACCTAGTTCGGATATGAACTGCTTCATCCAAACCGCTTCCTGAGCCGCTTCCAAAGTAGAAACATATTTGACCTCCGTTGTTGATCCCGCCACCACAGGTTGTTTGGAACTCCTCCAACTAACCGCTCCGCCATTCATGAGAAATACGTATCCGGATTGAGACTTAGAGTCATCCGGGTCGGTGTCAAAGCTTGCGTCGACATAATACTTAGCGACGAGCTCTTCTTCACCTCCGTATACAAGAAACATATCCTTAGTTCTTCGTAAGTACTTAAGGATATTCTTGACCGCTATCAAGTGTTCCGAACCTGGATCCGATTGGTACCTACTAGTCAAACTAATAGCATGTGCCACATCCGATCTTGTACATAGCATGGCGTACATTATAGAGCCTATGGCTGAAGCATAGGGGACTTTGTCCATTATCTCTCTTTCTTCCGCCGTAGCCGGACTTTGAGTCTTACTCAATGTCTTGCCTTGCAACATAGGTAAGAACCCCTTCTTACTTCTGTCCATTTTAAACTTCTTTAAAATCTTATTAAGGTATGTACTTTGCAATAGCCCTATTAGGTGCCTAGATCTATCTCTATAGATCTTTATGCCTAATATGTATGACGCTTCACCTAGGTCCTTCATTGAAAATTTGCTATTTAGATAACTTTTAACACTGTTTAAAAGATCTATATCATTTTCGATCAATAATATGTCATCCACATATAATATAAGAAATGCCACATTGCTCCCACTCACTTTCTTGTAATACAAGCTTCTCCGTAAGTTTGGACAAATCCAAACTCTTTGATCACCTCATCAAAGCGGAGATTCCAATTTTGTGATGATTGCTTCAATCCATAGATGGATCGCTGAAGCTTGCACACCTTGTTAGCATCCTTAGGATCGACAAAACCCTTTGGTTGTATCATATACAACTCTTCTTCAATATTACCATTGAGAAACGCGGTTTTGACATCCATCTTCCATATCTCATAATCGAAATATGCAGCAATTGCTAACATAATCCTAACTGACTTTAGCATCTCTACGAGAGAGAATATCTCATCGTAGTCAACTCCTTGAATTTGTCGAAACCCCTTTGCGACAAGTCGAGCTTTATAGACGGTCACATTACCATCAACATCAGTTTTCCTTTTGAAAATCCATTTGTTCTCCACGGCCTTACGGTCGTGAGGTAACTCCACCAAGTTCCAAACTTGATTTTCATACATGGATTCCATCTCGGATTTCATGGCTTCTAACCATTTGTTGGAATCCGGGCTCATCATCGCTTCTTCATACGTTGCAGGGTCATCAATTTCATCAACCATGAAATTCATAACAGGGTTTCCGTACAGCTCGGGAGCTGCACGCGTCCTGCTAGGCCTGCGAGGTTCAGTAGTACTCTCTTTCAGAGTTTCATGATCATTATCATTAGTTCCCTCTTCAACAGGTGAAGCCAACTCTGGAACAACTTCCGGCGCTGTGCTACTCGCCATACTTTGAAGAGAAGGTTCAATAACCTCTTCGAGTTCTACCTTCCGACTACTCACACCTTTCGCGAGAAACTCTTTATCTAGAAAGGATCCATTCTTGGCAACGAAAACTTTGCCCTCGGATCTGTGATAGAAGGAATACCCAATAGTTTCTTTAGGGTATCCTATGAAGACGCATTTTTCCGCTTTGGGTTCGAGTTTATCCGGTTGAAGTTTCTTCACATAAACATCACATCCCCAAACTTTAAGAAATGACAACTTAGGTTTATTTCCAAACCACAATTCATACGGTGTCTTTTCAACGGATTTAGATGGTGCCCGATTTAAAGTGCATACAGCAGTTTCTAGTGCATGACCAAAATGACAACGGCAAGTCCGTCAGAGACATGATAGATCGAAGCATATCAAATAAAGTACAATTACGATGTTCTGACACACCATTTCGTTGTGGTTTTCCGGCAGGCGTGAGTTGTGAAACAATTCCACACTCTTTCATGTGAGTGCTAAATTCGTAACTTAGATACTCACCTCCACGGTCGGACAGTAGAAATTTGATCTTTCTATTACGATGATTTTCCACTTCATTCTGAAATTCCTTGAACTTTTCAAAGGTTTAAGACTTGTGTTTCATCAAGTAGATATAACCGTATCTACTCAAATCATTCGTGAAAGTAACAAAATAACGATATCCCACCTCGGGCCGACACACTCATTGGACCACATACATCAGAATGTATGATTTCCAATAAATATGTCGCCCGTTCCATTGAACCGGAAAACGACATTCTAGTCATCTTACCCATAAGGCATGGCTCACATGTATCAAATGATTTAAAATCAAGTGATTCCAAAAGTCCATCCGAATGGAGCTTCTTCATGCGTTTAACGCCAATATGACCTAGACGGCAGTGCCATATATATGCGGATATATCATCATTAAGTTTAATCCTTTTAGCATCAACATTATGAATATGTGTAACATTATTATCGAGATCCAATAGAAATAAACCATTCATCATCGGTGCCTGACCATAAAATATTTCATTCATATAAATAGAATAACCATTGTTCTCGGATTTAAATGAATAACCACTTCGCATCAAACACGATCCAGATACAATGTTCATGCTCAGTGCAGGCACCACATAACAATTATTCAAGCTTATTACTAAATCCTGATGGAAAGTGGAGAGGTAGAGTTCCGACGGTGATCACATCAACGCTTGATCCATTGCCGACACGCATCTTGACCTCACCCCTTGCTAGCTGTCGCTTGTTCCGCAGCCCCTGATTCGAGTTACAAATATTAGCAACTAAACCGGTATCAAATACCAGGTGCTACCGCGAGCACTAGTCAAGTACACATCAATAACATGTATATCATATATACCTTTGTTTGCCTTGCCGGCCTTCTTGTCTGCCAAATACTTGGGGCAGTTGCACTTCAAGTGGCCAGTCCCCATACAATAGTAGCACTCGGTATCAGACTTAGGGCCAACTCGGGGTTTGTTTTCAGGCATGGCAACTGGCTTGCCGCCCTTACTTCCCTTCCGTTTTCCCTTCTTGTCTTTCTTGAATCCAGTGTTCCTATTGATCATCAACACTTGATGTTCCTTTTTGATCTCCACTTCTGCAGTTTTAAGCATTGACAAAAGCTCGGGGAGAGACTTCTTCATGCCTTGCATATTATAGTTCATCACAAAGATATTATAGCTAGGTGGCAGAGACTGCAAAACACGATGGATGCCTAAGTCAATGAGAATCGATATTCCCAAGGACACAAGCTTATCGGCGTAACCCGACATCTTGAGTACATGCTCACTAACAGAGTTGTGCTCTTCCATCATGCAGCTAAAGAACTTTTTTGAAGCATTGTAGCTCTCTACAACAGCATGTGTGTCGAAAATCATTTTCAACTCACCCATTGTATCAAATGCATTGCCGTTTTCGAAACGCTTTCGAAGTTCCAGCTCTAGCCCATACAATATGCCGCAATGAACTAAGTTGTGGTCCTCCTGACGAGTCTGATAGACATTCTTCTCCTCGTCAGGGGCATCCTCAAAAGGTGGGGGGCCTAGCGGAGCTTCTAGCACATATTGCTTTTGTGCAGCAGAGGGGAGAATCCTCAAATTCATGGCCCATTCAGTAAAGTTGCTACCATTCGTTGCAAGTTTCTCTTTCTCCATGAACACATTGAAATTAAAAGAAGGTGGTGCTATCTACAAAAGAATTTTTAAATTTTAGACTAAGTTTATGATAGATTGAGTTCAACTAATCCACATTACGAATGAACTCCCACTCAAAAACGACATCCCTCGTGTCTTTTTGGTGATTACATGAACCAAATCCACTACACCAAGTCCGATCATCACGTGAGTCAGTGTAGCTTCAAAGGCAAGCATCAAATGGGAATCATATCTACTATATGACTCATGCTTAACCTTTCGGTCTGTGTTCCGAGGCCATGTCTGTACATGCTTGGCTCGCCAAGTAAGAACCTTAGTATTCACATGTGTAACTGTCTTACACCCGAAATATGGTCGTGGATCCAAGAACACCCGATCATCACGTGATGTCTTGGAGCGACAAAAACATAGTCGGTGCATACTAAAGGAAGAATACATTCTTATCTTGATATTTAAACTAGGTATCATCTTATTATGCTAATCAAACGCCAAACAATAAATATAAGATGCTATCAAACATCACATGTTTATTAGTGGAATGATATGGTTCCCGCATATGATCTCTATCATGTGCATCGTGGTATGATCACTATCATACCTTTATGTGTAAGGCGAAGGTCTATTGAACTTATACGTTGTGTGTGTTGTAAGAGTATCATCTCATACTTCGACTTACAACATCAACATATCATAACACTAGCCCAACAACAATCTAAACTAGATGCCTCTAATTTATCCATTGCAAATTTTACGTGGCTTAGGGCTTTCGAAGATAGAACTGTTCATACCTATGAACATGAAACACAACGAGGATAACCAAATTGTTGACAACTCGTTTCAAAATAGATATTGACTATTGTAGGAGAGACAGACACCCGCTAGCCACTTATGCAAACTAGTTGCATGTCAAGCGTGGAACATGTCTCATGTGCGAGGACATGTAAAGTTTGTCCGGGCCGCTTCATCCCACTATGCCACCAATATCCAAAATTACAACTAAGGAGCAACAACATGATCATCATCGCCCACATACTCATATGTGTACTATCCATGTAAAGCATCTACGCATAGATCCAGCTCTGATACCACTGTAGGGTTCGCAGCATAGAAAACAAAAAATTTCCTACGATGGGAACAACTATGTACCAAGATCTATCTACTAGATACAAACAACGGGCAGATGTATATCCGTAGAGAACATACCCTTGAAGACCGACAAAGCATAACGAGTTAAACTCGTGGTTGATGTAGATGATCTCTTGTCGATCTCAAGATCGAGAGGAAGTCCTAGCGCCGCAAATCAGTAGCGCATCCGTGCTCGCACACACGTCCGAGGCACCAAGAAACCTCTGCCTCCTCGCTCCAGCGATGCAGCGGAAGCACAACTCTTTCTTGCCGAATAGCCACCGGGAACATGTATCTTGCTAGTCCGAGACCATGGGGATAAATTCTAGAGGGGGAGAGAGATCCTTCACGAGGAGGTGTGAGTGAGAGAGAGGGAGAGGGGTGCCTTTTATAGGAGAGGGGGGCACCCAAGGGGGTGGCCGCCGGCCATGGGGGCTTCCCCCTCCCCTCCTTCATTCATGTGGGTGGACACTCCACTCACAAAACCTCTTCATTTCACTCCACTTAAAATCCCACTCAAACTTGCAATTAAATTTCCACCAAATTTAATGCAAACACTCATTAAATAAAACTCTTTTTATTTATTCAGAATTTTGTCAATTTCTTTAATGACAAACATTCACATATAACCCCTTGCTAGAATTCTATTTCACATGCAAAAACACATTATGCAATTTCACCCGAAAACCTGTTTTGGTATCTAGTGAAATAAATTCCTGCGCTTGTTATTTTTTTCGGCATGAAACTTTTGCTCCAATTGGATGTCGGTGTCTCTTAAGTGTGTCACCCTACAGTTCGTGAATAATGCGGACATGATCGAGACCCCTCGCGGATCAATAATCAGAAGCGGGATCTAGAGACCCATACTGACTCCCACACATTCAACGATGACTTTCTTGTGATCGTCAGAACCTTTTACGCTAGTATCTTAATCCCTTTGTTTTGCGATATATTACATGTCCGAGATTGGATCATCGGTATCTCCATACCTAGTTTGATCTCGTTACTGACATGCACTCTTTTCTTGTTCCCGTGATATAACATTCTAGTGATCAAATCACTTGCTTGCAAGCTAACCAATGTGATATCACCGAGAGGTCCCAGAGTATATCTATCCGTCATCGGGATGAACAAATTCCACTCTCGATCCATGGGACTCAACATAACACTTTATTAGTTCTGAACCCATCTTTATAATCACCCTGTTACGGTGTGACATTTGATGTTGTCAAGAAACTCTTCTGGTGTTAGTGATTGACATGATCTCATGGTCTAAGGATTAGGATCACTTCGTAAGTTGTTATAGCAATATAAACTCAATGACTTTGATCGTATTGCTATACTTCGGATGAATGTTCATCACACCATAACACTAATGTTGTGATCCCGTTATTAACAACATCCAATGTCCATGATCAGGAAACCTTGATCATCTTGTTAATCAACGAGCTAGTTTATGAGAGAGGCATAACTAGGAACTTTCTGTTTGTTTATTAAACACACATGTATTAATGTTTCCGTATTAATACAATTATAGCATGCAAAATAAACATCTATCATATACTTGGAACACACATAATAAACACTTTATTATTGCTCCTCAGGGCATATTCCCTTCAAATAAGAAAGATAGAATCAATAATCAATCTGACATAGTATCTCAATATCCATCGAATCCTCGCAAACACAACATGTATGATTACAAATAGATGATCTTGATCATGAACAGAGCTCACAAGATCTAAACATGATATCACAAAGGAGGAGAAACAACCATCTAGCTACTGTATGGACCCATAGTCCAAGGGTGAACTACTCACGCATCATACCGGAGACTGGCATGGTGATGAAGAAGGCCTATGGGATGATCTCTCCCCTCCGGCAGGGTGCTGGGAAGAGCTTCAGATCCCCCCGATCTAGGGAAGATGGTGGCGGTGGCTACAGACTGTTTCGTGGAGATCTGATCAGGTTCCTAGGAATTCTGCATCGGGGGGCTTTTATACACGAAGAAGCGAGGCAGGAGGGCGGCCAGGGGGCCCACACCCTTCCCTGGCGCGACCTAGGGTGGACCCGCGCCTGGGGGGGTGGTCGCCCTGTGGCGCCCCTCGGTCTCTCCTCTGGACTTCGTGTTCTCTTCGGTAAAATATTGACTTTGGCTTTTGTCCCGTCCGATACCGATAATATTTTATTACTAGCTTTTCTGAGACTAAAACAGCACAAAATGGGCAACTAGAACTTCGGCCTTTTGTTAATAGGTTGGTCCCAGAAAATTTATAAAAATAGATCGAAGTGTAGATAAAGCATAGAAAAGTTGATACTAAACAAGCATGGAACATCAAAAATTATAGATACGTTTACGACGTATCACACCCCAACATGGACACGATGATACACATCATGCCGCTCTCGCCCACGATGTTTAGGAGGTAGCCGTGACCTCAGTGCCACTGCATGTGTACGCCTCGACCAACGCCAGCCCATGGAAACGCCAGCGCAGCCGCGCCCTTTTATCTCCCAACCATACCGATCGCCACGCCAGAGTGTCGAGCAATCCCGCGTGACCACGTCGCGCCTCGCCCTCCCCTTGCGTCAATGCGATCGCCGTGATGCCAGCAATCTCCCAGACATGCCCGTTTGACCCCGTGCGCTCCATGACCACCGTCCGCCATGACGAACACCCACGGTACCCGTGCAGAGCATGGACGCCCCCGACTGATAGGGACCATGCCTCATCGTGCCACTATGCGCATGAAGACCGCCATGAAGCCCCGCGCCGACCTACGCCCTCAGCCATGCCGATAGCTTTCTGTAACAACATTGCCGACGAGCCCGAGCCATGCCGCCATGCTCCTCTCGCGGGGGTATAAATAGACCCCTCCCAATGCCTCAAAATGCACACCGCTCGACTCACCTCTCCCCCAGAAACCTCTGTGACCTGTCCCCGGAGCAAGGCGAGCACCACCCCGCCACAATTTCACTAGAGCCCGCCGCTGCAGTGATGGAAGGAAGCCATCGCTAGGAGCCGCCCCAGGAGCCACCGTAACCATCGTTCTAACCGCTGTCATCGACCAGCTCGTTCGCCCACCTCACCGGACCTAGTTGGAGCCCTGCTAAGCCCCCCGACGATCCCCACCATAGAGCTAGGGTTAGAATCTCGTGTGCGCTGTGCGATGGAGACGACGATGAGGAGAAGTTGATCGCGCTCTAATCGTGCGGCCCAGATTAGCGCATACCGCTTCGCATTGGATTAGTCGCTGACATGTGGGACAAACCTAAGTGCAGCCCGCTGCACGCGTGCCACGTAGTTGGGCCGACCCATTAACGTTCCCGCGCGCTGCCCAGTGATTGAAACTTAGTTTTTCCTTTTATTTCAAAATCATATACTGTAGGTGACTTTGAAATTAAATTCAGGAAGATTCACTAAACTAACTTGAATGGTTCCAATTTTGTTAGAAAGGATTTGAAAATCTCTAAACACTCTCGTTGGATTCAAATAGTTTGAAATTATAGATCCTCCCTAGTTAAAATAACAAGACAGTAACTTTTACAACTTCAAACATTTTTCTAAAATCAACCATAAATGCTTTTGAGTCGATTCCAACTCTAAAAATCACATTTGTCAAGATCTATCTGATTATGTAAAAATATATAATTATACATATATTAGTCCTGGACCAAAATTAAAGAATGGCTTTATAGTCATTTCTAGTCACATAAATATTATTAAATAGCAATATTAAACTTTGTAATATATGCCATCCACTCTAAATCACATTCCCAAGTATTGTAATATGTGGTGATGACATGTGTCAAGATGATCCCATATTTTAATTAGAGAATATTAAATCTTAAGTAGTTTCTCAATGAGTAGAAATTGCTTTTCTAAAATAAGATAAATAAAATCTTGTCACTTTTTCTTGTAGTAATTGAGATGATGCTAGATCATCTAGTGTGGATCTTTGTGTGCTAAATAGAAGTAGTTAAGTAATGTTTGGTTATTTTGTACCTCGTATTTATTTATAAACGCTAGTATCAATCCGGGCTATGAGAAGGAAGAATTCTACGAAGAAGAAGAGGAGAACTTCGATCACTGTACCAACCAAGGCAAGCTACACTATGCAAGCTATACTGTGCAAGCTATAACTATGCATGATATTGTGATACCATCTTGATTATACCAATCCCAAGTTTTACCTAAAAGCTTTATCTTTCTTCCTTTTTCAAATTTTCTCAAATAGTTAATTAATTGGTGATTAGTGGAAAAATAGTAAAGATGCCATAAAGAGCATAGAACTAGGTGTAGGTAGTTACACTTGATTAGTACCCCTCAAATAGTGACACCCTCATTGATAAATGCTAGTGCTAAACTAATCTTGATCACTATAGATGGGAACACTTGGAGAAAATGATTGTGAAAACCTTGGAATAATGAGTCATTCTGTTGAAATGTTTTTACATGTGTTATGTAACACAATGAGTTGAAGATGATATTGAATGAAGTATGTGCCCTGACTTTGATAAAAACTAATGGTTGGGTTTGGATGCGATACCATTCCAATTTTTACCGTACAACCACAATACCTGAGTTGGGTAGGGCTTACCTGGAAGTTTATGTGTCTTAGTATGGGTTCCCTCGCAGAAAGAGGTTGAGATCAGGCTACCTCGTGAATATGAATGTCCGCCTATGCAGTGCCCAGGATGGCAGATGGCCATGGCTGCGAGGCCAAACTCATAGGGGAGGTGCCTATGCTAGGGTGTGTAATTGAAAGGTTAGGATTGATTATCCGCATACCAAGTATGAAGAATCAGGTTTATCCATGATGGATGTATTGAATTTTGTGGTGAAAGTGTACTACCTCTGTAGAGTGTCAAACTATTCGAATAGCCACGTCAGCGGTCATGGATAGTTGGATGGCCATACTGTTCCATTGTCAGATATTTTCAAAATGACTTGTGACTTGAACACACAGGATTATGGACATGAAACTAGGTTCCCTCTTAAGTAATCTAGACAACTAAATTAGGTCATCACTACTAAGTACTTATGAAATAAAGTTGGCTTATTGCAAACAAACCTAGAGCTTAGGATTCCTACTAGAATGGTATATTTTCTTTAGTGATAGTTTGCGGGTACTTTAAGAGTACTCATGGCTTTGTCCCTGGATATTACCATGGCCAGACTATGAATGGAATTACGAGGAGGACGGACAACAGGACGCCTATGATAACTAGGATCATCTCCCATCGTTAGCATTGCCTGTGACAATGAAGATGGAGCCGCTTCTACGTTTATTTTTTTTTGCTTCTTTGATATGTATTAAGACTTGATCATGTGATCAACTATTTGTAATACTATTATGGTTTGTAATGGATGATGTACTGTGCTACCAATTCTGTTATGTCTCGCAAAAATGGTAATCCTGTTATTATGATGTATGGCATAACAAGCATCTGGACTTAAAAATCCGGGTGTTTACAATGCTTTGATGACATCAAACACCACTTCATAACTGGGTGGTTATAAAGGTGGCATTGAGTGTTCGAAAAGTATGTGTTGAGGCACATGGATCAAGAGTGGGATTTGTCCATCCATATGACGGATAGATATACTCTAGGCCCTCTTGGTGGAATGTCATCCAATTATCTTGCAAGCATGTGACTGGCTCACCAGGAATCACAAGAACGAGTAAAGAGTACTTATCGGTAACGAGGTTGAACTAGGTATGCAGAGATACCGACGATCAGACCTCGAATATGTAAAATATCGCAAGACAAAGGGAAATTGGTATCGTATGTAAATGGTTCATTCGATCGCAAAGTAATCGTAGAAATATATGGGAGACACATGTATTTATAGATTCCTCTAATGGTTATTGATCGGAGAAGATAATAGTTCATGTCTGCATAATTAATGAACCGTTGGGAGACACACTTAAGAATTTGATGTTGTTTAGTAGATATGGAATGTGAGTAAGAAGACCGAATGTTGTTCAGAGTCTCGGATGGGATCCGGTATATCACGAGGAGATCCGATATGGTCCGGAGAATAAGATTCATATAAGGAAAGTTCAATTCCGGAGTTCGGGAATGATTCCAGTGTTTTCACCGGAATGATCTAGAAGGGTCTAGAAGGTTCATCGAACTGGAAGGGGAAGGGTACATGAATGAGTCATGAAAAAGTGGAATGGTTGCATCATGTCCTAGGTCAAAGGGTTGTGCAAATAAAAGTGAGAAATCAAACTCCAAAATTGAAAGTCAAAGGCAAGTTTGAAAAGTCAAACTGGGACAATGTATCCTGGTGGAGGGAGGAGAGGAAATCTCCTCTCCCTCCATCACACGCCAAGGAGAGGGAGTTGGGGAAGGATACGGAATTCCCCTCCCCTAGCTTCCCCTCCCTCTCATAAATAGAGGGGAGATGGCTGCCTATGACACCCTCGGGATCAGGGCTAAACAAATCCCAACCCTCCGTCTGGCATAAGCTTAACCTTGAGCTCGAGAATATACAATGAAGAATCAGTAACACAACAGTGACCCTACGACACAAAAATTATTACAGCAAGCTCATAACTGAGCAGAGAACCAAATTATTACAAGCATAGGTCACTGACCATAAACATGAAACAATGGAAGGCAAATTATGCTATTAAGTATAGCAAACTTAACAAATGGCCTAAGAGGCCTGAAGCATAACGAGGACATCCCAGCCCATAGATTCTAGGCTTTCGGCCGAGAACCCTAAGCTACTCGTCGGTGTCGATGTAGTACGGAACTCATCTTTAGGTGAACACTTACTCTGCCAAAGGTATCAACAAAGCGAGAGTGAGTACAGGGTGTACTCTGCAAGACTTATGGCTGGTGGAGTTGTTTTGCATAAAACCATCTTTTGTTTATAAAACAAGAGGGAGAAGAAGCTCGTCTATTCAGAGTATTTTAAAAGGGGATAAGAGAGCAACATCTCTGAAATATTGATCATCATCTTTTGATATCCACCTAATCATCCTCTTCTACCAACTAGGATCACCCCCTTGTACCCATGAGGAAGCATACTTAAGCAAACATTGATCTACCAAGTTTTATGATTAGGTTATAGTTCTCCATGATCATCACATCCGTTCCCAAGTCGTCCATAACCATGGACACAGATTTCCGAAATATTATTACCCTGCAGGGGTGTACAACTTTACCCACACGTATTAACCGACTCTTAATGACACTTGACACACTTCCCTGGTGTGCTGGTAGAGGGTGGTTGACCACGACCTTTACCTTGCTTTCGCCGAGACCATGAGTCATGAAATAAGTATGGTCCCATCGTAACGGGTCAAATCCTGAAGCCGGTACTTAAAGATGTGAGGCGAGGTTGGTTCACCAGGGGCTCCATCGACCCCAAGCAACCCGGTCCACGCTTCCCTACCTGTTATGAATGCACCTCCTTCACCGCCTTCGAGAAGATCCAGAATGCATGTCGAATGGAACGCCCGAACTATGTGGACTCATGGAATCTACTAGGAAAGTTAGTCAATCGAGGGGTTCCCATGGCCTCGTGGTGGTACGCTTGTCTTGTTTCAAGAGGCGAGAACATCGGGTCCTAGGGTTGGCGAGCATGGGACTACAAAAACCACATCCCCACGGTGGCCTCCCATACAAGCCTTAGCATGTTTAATCTCATATCACTACTGATCTCATCTCATAACGTTCTCCTGTCATACTAGATTCTCTACATCTGATACATCATCTGGATGGACCAACACTGCAACTATGCATGGCTAAGCAAGACACATACAATAGCTCTAGCAGTGCACACAAGCCAAACCTAGTTATGCTAGGAGCAGTGGATCAGGTAATATAAGCTCAGAGGTAGTATGCAACAGATAGGATACTCTATCTATCGATAAAAGACCACAGTAGAATCGTATGCATTATGGCAGGAATTGAAATACTTTTTAAATCATAGGATTATATCATGGTGGGGCTATGCTTGCCTTTGCCAGTTGATAACCCATAAGAAGATCTTCGGGAGCCTTATACTTGACTTGGTTATAGTTGGTCAAGTATTTGTTTTCGATCTTCGACGGTCTTGATCTCGATCTCGATATCGTATTCTATCGAGGAAGAACCAAACACCGGAAAGAAAGGGAAACAATCAACACATGGCGTCGATGCAATGCTCAATAAAGGATGATGATATGACAAGTTAAATTGTATTGAAATGTAACCCTAAGGCATTCTCGACAATTTAATCGGGGTTCCGAGGGGTACAAACCTAACTCGGGGAAACTCCGGATGTATATGCGAGGGGTTGGCTTGTTCATCTAATTAAACTTGTCATTGTAGTTATTGATCAATGCATGATTATAGCTCGAATAGCTAGATATCATTTTTCTGAACATTTTGGTATATTATTTGTATTTTTCTGATAAACAGATAATTAGATATTGAATTTACAAGTTTTATAACATTTTCTAGAATTATTAAACAAGTTAATTGAATTACTGCACAAGGCTGATGTCAGCGTATGGCTTAATTACTTATTGCACCGGGGCTAGCCTTAGCCAAAGTGGCTAACGGTGGGGCCTGGGCCACACAGGCACCACGTGAACGCCACGCAGGAGCCACGTAGGCTCGACGGCGGTGGCGGCTCAGGTGCGCGTGGTTACGGCGACTAGGGGCTTGCGGGACGGCGGGGTTACGCGGGTTCGCTACAGCGAGGGAAGGGGAACCAAAACAGGACGACGCAGCTATTTATTGGAAACCGGA
Organism: Avena sativa; assembly: GCA_916181665.1. NCBI lineage: Eukaryota > Viridiplantae > Streptophyta > Magnoliopsida > Poales > Poaceae > Avena > Avena sativa. The sequence goes on along the minus strand of OV702280.1, from coordinate 210,779,475 downwards.
GGAGCTCGTACGACGACGGCCAGCGGCGGCAGCGACAGACGCACGGCGCCGGAGCGATACAAAGCAAGAGGGAGCGAAAGGAGGGGTCCACAGGGACCACGGGCTCACCGTCATTCGATTGGCGAGGTCGGCTTGGCCAGAGGAGGTCTAGGTCGGCAATAATGGCGCCGACGGTGGTCTTCGGTGGCGGATAAGAAACCGTTCGTGACGTCGATTGGGGTCTCCCCTTCCCGATTCCTTCCGTGGGATGGATGAGGGAGATGAGACATAGCTCTTGGCGTTGTCGGATGGACGAGGGGAGGCCGGGAACAACGACGACTGGCAGCACCTATGGCTCTAGGGTTCGGTCGCAAATGGGTTACGAGAGAGGGAGGTAGGAAGAGAGGGACTGCGAGAGTGAGGAAGAGCAAGGGGGACACGACGCGTCTCTTATCCATCTCCAGAGGAGGCGGATGGCGGAGAGCGGCGGCGGGGATCGACGGTCGGCGGCGCTCCAGGAAGATGCTTGCCACCGATGGAGAAGACGACAGGGGAAATGACCGAAGGGGTATGGGCCACGTTTGGGCTGCGGATGGGCCAAGTTTGGGTCGTTGGCTATTGCGCTAAGCAAGGAGAGAAAGAGGAGAGTGAGCTGGGCTGCGTCTGCTGCCTGTTTTTTTATTTCTAGAAACGTTTCCTTTTCTGTTTTTGTTTTCTCCTTTTGTAAATCATTTTCAAATCTGTTTTGGATGATTTCAAAAATACTAGAGGCTTTATAAAATATGTAAAATACTCAAGAGCCCGTATATTCAATTTGGGCACCGTTGTTTTGTGATTTTCAAAATTCAAAACCATGTGAATGGAGTAAAAGGGAGAGAAAGAAACTAGGGTTTAGAGTTTTATCTTTATTTCTTTAATGCACAATTTAAAATATGATGCTCATGAATGCGCAATCAAAACCCTAATTATACATTAGTTAATCTGGGGTGTTACAGCTCTATCCCCCTTACGAGAATCTCGACCCGATATTCCTAAGGTAGGAAGAGAGAGAGAGGAAGAAAGAAACAGGGCCACTCTAAAGACAAGAGGGAAACACACTAAACAACACACCGAGTATCTCATGGTCAACTCATGGATGGAGTGTTTAGGAACAACTCTGATATGATGAACATGAAACATGTCCAGGTAATAGAGGAAACAAGAGGCGAAGGTGTCAAGTTGTTAGATAAATGGTCTTCATAAGGATTGATACCATGGAACTTCAGAAGATTTTAAGCTTCTAAGAAAGAAGGCTTCAACAGAAAGAACATAACCTCAGAATTCAAGCTTTGAAACTCTACTAAAAAGCTTAAGTAGAGATTTTAGGTTGCAGAGATATGGATCAACAAAACCAAGATGTTGAACTACTTTTGACACAGAAGGGTCACTCTTTCATCCAACAGAAGGCTTAAGACAGAAAGGTGTTTTGTGGAGAGGACTCATAAGATTCATAAGGAACATGTGTCAAGAGAAACTATAGATTACCAAAATCATAGTCACTCCTAAAACATGATCAAGAAAACGAAGGAAACTCTTTATTCATCCAGGTATATCAAAATCTTTGCCGGAGATCATGATGTCACTTTACACCACTAGATGATTAAGTAAGAAGATTCCTGATGACACGCGAAGAAAGGAACTTCATTCTTAGACTTCAATTACTTGGCATAACCACAATTTCCAACATAAAAGAGTCTGGAGGATCGACCGAGAGACATTTAGCAACACTATTATAAATGTTCTCCTTGATGTTCGAGAAATCAACCATCAAGTAAAGGTCGGACTTCAGATACAAAGGAAATCATAAGGTCAACTCCTATAATAAATCATATAAGATGCCTCATGAGAGTGGTTGTTATTGCCGCATCGAGGAGATATGCAAAAGGTCTTTGCGGCTAAGTGTGTCAACCATTACATCATTCTTGCGAGATTTACAAAGAGACCTATGTCAAAACCTTTAGGAACACCAACCATCATTGCTGCTTGAGATTCAGCTTTGGTTAGGTGAGGTGATAATTCAGACTCAGCATGTTCAAATAGAAAGTTCGCAACATTTACCACAAAGGTAAAGTTACTAGATTCTCAAGACATGAACTACAGTGTAAAGCTCCAACAGATGAGCTAGATTGCTATATCCATGTGTTAGTATCTTGTCGAAAGACAACTGCCTACATATAGAGTACTAACAATAAACACACATGTGTCCTTAAGGAACGGAGATAACTCTACTCGAATCGACGGCGACATCTTTCAACAATTGCACATGAATCGGAGAAGGTCACTTCTAACATCCAGAACACATACTTCGAGATGATACGGAGACGGTTCTCGGAAATTTCCAACATTTATTCCAACTATTCCATATGAATTTAATCTAGCATGGAGAGAATAAGAATGTCATCTATGGGCTCAACCACAACTTATCAAGACACTCCAAGAAGATGAACTCATATGTTACTTAAACAAGGCAAAACTATTGGTCAGACCAAAAGACATGAAGATGTACTCAAGTGAAACATCACGAGTAGAAACACCATCAAGATAGTCCTTGGAACTGAGTTTGATTTGATGATAACCCAAATCAAATCAAAGGTGGGGAAAATAATATATCCACAAAGGAAATACTATGTTTCTTCAACATGAACAAAAGTAGATATCCCTTTAAGAAGTAATAGAGTCAGTTAGAACTTTTGTCTTACAACTCTCCAAGTTGTTGTTTAAGCTCAACCAACTAGTTCAGGGGTCTCCAGTACAGATCCTTGGAGAAAGGAGAAGTTCAGAGAACTTGCTTTCTCAAGAACTTGACAACACGGTCATGTGGCAACATGGCAACACTTCTAGTAGACAACTAGAATATCACAAACCACCGATGTGTCACTTAGTTCCAGAGGAGACTTTCTTGGTAAGGCAAGAAGACATAGTCTTCGAGCTTGGGGATGAGCCTAACTCTTTGACCGAAGAGAGTGTACCAGAAATATGAACTTGGTAGCACAGTCAAACTTTGCTTAGTGATAGGGTTCACCAACCACGCTAAGAATGACACAAATGTCCTTGGAGATCAAAACAATAATAATTTCTAAGAATTCTCTGATGACCACATTATTACGCACACACATCACTTATGAGTGCGAAAGCTCGAGGAAGGGTGGGTAAATATGTGTAAGAGCATCACTTCATTAAGGGGTCATGAAAATCAGCACGACCTCTTAGTATAAAAGGGTGTGATACTTTAAGATAGAACAAATGGGAGACAATCAATGCCTCTTGATCTGCGGATTACAACACTTTTACATGGTCCTAGATATGACAAGGTACTAGAGTTTGTTTCTCCTAGATATTCCAAAATGGTTTGTCTTGACGGACCACAAGAGTATCTTGCATCGGAAGACACCAATGCACATTTACATACTTGGCTACCAACTGGTAGACAAAGGTCAGAAAACAATAAGGGAAAAGGAACATGCTCAGGATAGAATCCCGAGATGTAGATGCATAAGTCAACAACCTTCTGAAAACCAATGCAAAGAAGGGAAAAGGTGTGGCAGAGTCACGAGTTTGGATGCGAGCTCTCGAGGAGTACTCTAGTCGTAATCTATTTGGTTCCATTAAAGAACATTTGCCATAGCATGTGGTAGGGGAAGTCCTTAGTTGTCATAATTCAATCGCGACAAAAACCACAAGCTTGAAGGCTAGAATTGTAGTACCAGCCATCCTGAGGTAACATGTGAACATTAATGACATGGGTTAAAGTATTGGATCATGGGTTAAAGATTAGCGTCATGTACAAAATTCACAACACCAGAATCCAGCACAATCAGGGATCTTCGGTTCAAGTCCAAGGGTTAAAACCCGAGAAAGAAATAACTACTACTTGAGTGACACAACATGCACTGCAAGATAGTAATCATGAGGTAGCTTCCAAGAGAAGAAACAACATCTGAAGTACCCAAACAAATGAAAAGGAGGCACACGAGGTGAAAGGAAACCTCGAAGCCTAGAGCGGAACACTGTGGAACCAACAATATAATATTGTGGGTCCAAAATATAGAGAGATCATGACGGAAAGGAATCTCTCAGATGAACAAGAACAAGGGGAAGAAGTAATTCACAACACACACAACTCTAGAGAACTCAACACTAGGTCAACTAGCTGAGAAACAACATGCCAAGAAGGCACCTAAGTTTTGAAAGACTAGAAGAGATATCAAAACTTTTCCAAAATCAACACGAGATAAGATAACCCAGAGTTAGAGCAAAACTGGATAAGGAGAAAAAGAAGCATACTAGAGTTTTCGAAAATACTTTTCAACTTTAAATTAGTTTTCACAAACACCAGACTCAACATCGACCAATAGCAAGGTTCTCCTACGGTCGGTACTACTCTGATACCAAAAACCCGTGACACCCCGGGATCAGGGCTAAACAAATACCAGACCTCCGTCTGGCATAAGCTTAACCTTGAGCTCGAGAATATGCAATGAAGAATCAGTAACACAAAAGTGACACTACGACACAAAATTTATTACAGCAAGCTCATAACTGAGCAGAGAACCAAATTATTACAAGCAGAGGTCACTGACCATAAACATCAAACAACGGAAGGAAAATTATGCTATTAAGTGTAGCAAACTTAAAAAGTGGCCTAAGAGGCCTGAAGCATAACGATGACATCCCAGCCCATAGATTCCAGGCTGCAGTCCGGGAACCCCAAGCTACTCGTCGGTGTCGATGTAGTACAGAACTCATCTTCAGGTGAACACTTACTCCACCAAAGGTATCAACAAATCAAGGGTGAGTACAGGGTGTAATCCGAAGACTTATGGCTGGTGGAGTTGTTTTGCATAAAGCCATCTTTTGTTTATAAAACAAGAGGGAGAAGAAGCTCGTCTATTCAGAGTATTTTAAAAGGGGATAAGAGAGCGACATCTCCAAAATATTGATCATCATCTTTTGATATCCACTGAATCATCATCTTCTACCAACTAGGATCACCCCCTCGTACCCATGAGGAAGCATCCTTAAGCACACATTGATCTACCAAGTTTTATGATTATGTTATAGTTCTCTATGATCATCACGTCTGTTCCCAAGTCGTCCATAACCGTGGAAACGGCTTTCCGAAAGATTATTACCATGTAGGGGTGTACAACTTTACCCACACGTACCAACCGACTCTTAATGCCACTTGACACACTTCCTTGGTGTGCTGGTAGAGGGTGGTTGACCACGACCTTTACCTTGCTTTCGCCGAGACCATGAGTCACGCAATAAGTATGGTTCCGTCGTAACGGGTCAAATCCCGAAGCCAGTACTTAAAGATGTGAGGCGAGGTTAGTTCACCAGGGGCTCCATCGACCCCAAGCAAGCCGGTCCACGCTTCCCTACCTGTTATGAATGCACCTCCTTCACCGCCTTCGAGAAGATCCAGAATGCATGTCGAATGGAACGCCCGAACTATGTGACTCATGGAATCTACTAGGAAAGTTAGTTAATCGAGGGGTTCCCATGTCCCCGTGTGGTGGTACGCTCGTCTTGTTTCAAGAGGCGAGAACATCGGGTCCTAGGGTTCGCGAGCATGGGACTATAAAAACCACATCCCCACTGTGGCCTCCCATACAAGACTTAGCATGTTTAATCTCATATCACAACTGATCTCATCTCATAACGTTCTCCTGTCATACTAGATTATCTACATCTGATACATCATCTGGATGGACCAGCACTAACAGCTATGCATGGCTAAGCAAGACATAGACAATAGCTCTAGCAGTGCACACAAGCCAAACCTAGTTATGCTAGGAGCAGTGGATAACCGCGGATGCGGCTATTCGATTAGTTTGACACTCTGCAGAGATTGTACAATTTCACCACAACATTCGATACATCCGTCAAGAATAATCCTGAATTCACCATACTCAGTATGCGGATAATCAATCCTAACCTGTAGAGGTCCCAACCTTTAATAAGGTAGAGATCCCTGTGTTTACAATGCTAGTCCCTGGATCAATAGCTAGCATCCACAGTTAAGATGTAATATCCAGAAACAAAGGTCATAATACAACTTTATAACCAGGAGTAAAATAATACATTACATCTTATATAGCTCATTTGTCTATCTCATTACAATGCAGCAGAAATAACTATATAGCATGGAGTCCTTCATCTTCAATGTTCCACAGGCAATCATGTTGGTTGTAGACTTGTAATCCTAATCAACATACTTCACTAACATCAAACAAACCTGCAACATAATAGGTTACAGCCACAAGGGTCAATACATTTGAATTGTATTGGAAAGTGATACTATGGTAGTATAGTGGAGTCTATCATCTATATGCATTTGGCTAAGTGGAGCTTAGGCTTGCTTTGCTCAAAATAGTTTTACCTTATCATTTGAAAACACTAAGTTTTTGTTTATCAAAAACACCCAAGGCATCTCCCAATAGAAATTGGTGATCCTTAAACCCTTGTTCAACCACAAGTTTTTAACTTAGAAAATTGGGATGAGGAGATTATTGATAGCTTCCATGTCTTGATGCTCAAATTGTCCATTGCCGGGGACATGGCTAAGTACTTAGATTTTACACTCTGCAGAGGTGGTGCACTTTCCCCACAAGACTCGACATGCATCGAGACAAGATCTTTCAGAAGCCTTCCCTTAGACCAGAATGGACGTGTTCCAACCTATCATCCCCTACCACCAACTGTCCATTTGGCTAAGTTATTGCAACCTATATGATCCAGGCAGAGCCAATAATGCCAAGTGGCTGCACTTGAAGCTTCTCAACATTTGACATCTCAAATCTCTTTGTTCCTGGGTGGCATTCCACAAGTGAGATACACAAGGTAAACCATAGAAATGGGCCTTGTGTAACCACTCAACAAAAATCCTTCCAAGCAATACCATTCCACCCAGGTGATTCATTCACTTAGTTGTTTTATTAAACAAAACATAAGTCCTTGACTTATAAATATTCCATAGTATGAATATAATCCACCCTTGTTTTCTACTAGCTAAGCTAAGCATGATAGTAGTAGGAATCTTAAATTAGGAAAATTCCACTAAGGTTTCATCTACTAGGATTTCCCATGGCATAGTTTATACTTAGAAAAAATTCCATGAAGTCCTACTTAGAAATATCACTAATGCATAGTGAAAATAATAGGACAAAAGTATGAAGCATCACTTGCCTTTTTGGTAGAGAATATAAATTCACTCCTTGATCTTGCAATAGTCACACTCTTCAAATTCCACTACAATTCAATCAAGCAAGCAAATATTCAAACTACCATTCAAGCAATCATCACATAGAATAATAAAAACAAAGCAATGCATGCAAGCATGCCAAAGATTGTTTTATTTGAAAAAATGGTTTCTATTAGGTTATAAACATTTTAAAACACATATTGGTCATTTCTAAAAGTGGCAAAACCATTGGATATCAAGTTAGTGAAAATGGTCACTTTAAATCATTTTTGTTTTGCTAGAAATGATTTAATCAAGGTAGTAATTTCTAGTGTTTGTAAAATATATCTTTTAAAAACAAATGTTAGTGTTTTATGGTCAAGTGTTTAATATTAAAACCATTTGCAAAAGGTTTCACCAATAAACCATTTTTATACTAAAGCAATATTTTATTTTGATGGAAATGCTTTTAGCAAAGTGATAATTTTCTAGGGTTCATCAAATATATTTGTAAATCCTAAAACTTGGTGTTTAGGGTAAGAGAGTTTAAATCAACTCATTTTCCAAAGGTTTTACTCAAGAATCATTTTTAAACCATAATCAATATTTTTATTTGGCTAGAAATGCTTTAATTCAAAGATTTATTCTTTAGCTTCACAAAATACACTTTTAAATACATAGGTTGGTTTATATGGTCAGTAGGTTCAAAACAATCCATTTGCCAAAGATTTTACCTTAAAAATATTTCTAGAATAATTTTTATATTCAAATTATGCATACACAAGTTTCTGCAAATACAACCAATTTTCTAGAAGTAATTGATTAAAAAAAGTGCATGGTTGGAAAGTACTCCTTTTGCTCATTCCATTGATATAAAATTTGCAAAATTTGGACGTGTAGATTTATAGTTATGAATTTTTCAAATCTAACATCTAATAGACATGTTTTTTGTTTTTAAATCAACAGCTAGGCCACGCGTCACGATCTAATTGGAGCATACCGGTTCGGCTGGATCGAGTGCTGCGGAGCGTTGGATCTAAATGAAATCATGCGGCACAGATCAGTGCTTACCCTTTCGCTTAAGTGATTCTATCGTGCCCATAGGATCGTGATCTAACGGTGCAAAAGAAATCGACCACAAACGAGTGGTGCTGGCGGCGACGAGTGGCAGTGGAGCGATCTGATAGTGGTGTCGCCGGCGATGCAGGAAGATAGAGAGAGAGGGGGGCTCACCGAGGTCGCCATGGCATGGGGATGCTCGACGTATGCCTTGTTTTCGAAGGGGCGCTCGGGGTTTATGTGAATCGCTCGCCGGAGTTCGCAAAGGCGTCGGGTGCTCTCTGTTGAAGATGATGGCGAGGCTACGGTGCACGTCAGAGGAAAAGGGAGGCGACGTTAGATGCGCGGGAGAGTGGTGAGTACAGGAGCATCAATGAGAAGGGGAGGCGCGGTCGGATGTTACCAGTAGAGGTCGCCAAAGTTGGAGTAGATGGCGGCGCTGCTCGGTTGTCGTCGTTGCTAACGCTGTGGGTCAAGCGCGGGCAAGCCAAGGTTACTAGGAGATTCAGGGGCGATGGGGAACGCGCTAGTGGGATCTGGGAGGCAAAGGGTGACGGTGGCTGGCCGGAATTTGAGAAAAGCTTCGCCAAAGCAGTGGGAGTTCTCGAGCAAAATCCGAGCGGCCTGGTGGTAGAGGGTGGGTGGCTTTTGGGGGGAAATGGAGAGGGGGAGTAGGCGATTAATCGAGCATGGTCACGGGCGTTAATCACTGGGCCATTACCGCGAATTGAAGCATGCAATCAACAGAAGAAACGACCGGGCGTGGTCGTCGCGGGGTGAGGAAGAAGGTCTGGCAGGTGGGGCTCAGCGGTCAGCGAGAGGGAGAGGGGGAAGGTGGGGTTCAGTCGTCAGTTGCTGTGCGGTGTGGTTTTCTGGTGAAAAACGATTCGAGGGAGAAGGGGAAGTGGGCTGTGTTGCTGGGCTAGATAGGTTAGTTGGGCTGGGCTGGGTGCTTTCCATTTTTTTGTTCTGATTCATTTTTCTTTTTCTATTTTCTTTTTCTGTTTTGATTCTGTCCAAATGATTTCAAACCTTATTTGAATTCAAACCCTTTTCAAAAGTTCAGTATATTTCTATACTGTTTTAAATAGTTATTTTAAGTCTATTTTAGAATAATTCCTTTATTCTTATATGGTTTATATTTTATTTAAAATAGGCTCTTGCCCTTATTCAAATAAGATTTTAAATTTAATTTCCATTCTTATTTAAATTCAATTTTTTATCAAAACCTTTTCGAGTAGGTTTTATTTATTCCAAAGGGTGTTGAATAATTCATTTTGATTTATTTGAAATATTTTCATATGATCTATTAATCATTTATATTGGGTAAATTGTCTTTATTCATATCAAATTAAATATGGTTTTATTCCTATATAAATTTTTATTGAAATAATTATTTGATCCCATTTAGGTTAATTAAATAACTATTATTTCTCTTGGGCAAATTCCATTTATTATTTTCCCATGATTTAATTAATCATTTCTATTAGGAATTTTATCTTTATCCATATATAATTAGAATATGTTTTAAAATTTGTTGGAATAATCTTTATCCCTTTATTTTATTTGGATTCTCTTTATTTCATTTGCTTATGGATTTGGCCAAGTTTTAATTTGGCTTTCAAATAATCCTTATTTATTTATTTCTTTCTTTGTCTTATAAAATCCATATCTTTTTATTTAAAGATCCAAACTTGGTGATTCCAATTTGTATAATTTTATTTAATAATTGTTTATCCTTTTAAATCTCCTTAGGATTATTTGCTCACCATTTGGTATGGATTTTAGATAGGATCATTATTAGCTTTGGAAATTATTTCCTTTCATCTTATTAAATTCATAAGTTTTTATCCAGGGTTCCAAATTAAATGAAATCAATTACTATGGTTTCATAATACTTTTATTTATCAATCTTGATCATTTATAAACGTTTTTTGATAAATTTTTATATGGATCAAATCCTTAGTCCTTGAGATATCTTGGAAATGTTTCCTTCCATTAGGGTTTTAGGGTTTTGGTTCATTTTCCAAGTGTTTAAATTTCAAGATGCATTTATGAAGAATGCATTTCACTTGATTTGAATTTAATTGGATTCAAACTTTGTTCAAGATGGGTTTTTAAGTTTCCATTTAGAAACAAAAAAGTTTCTTTTCACCCTAAATTTCAACAATTTTGTTTCACATTACAAAATTTGGAAAATTTTGGGATGTGACATAACCTTTCAATTACATGCCCTAATATAGGCACCTCTCCTGTGAGTTTGGCGTCCCAACCATGACCAACTGTCATCTTGGGTACTGCACAGGTGGACAATCTTCACAAGGTAGCCTCAGCTTAGACCTTGGCCGCAAGGGAACCCATACTAAGGTATATAATTTTCCAGTCAAGCCCTTCCAAATTTTCGGGTATTGTGGTTGTACGGTAAAATTGGAATGATATCGCATCTAGACAACTATCAGTTTTATAAAGGGCTAAGGGTCATGCCTCAACATTTTCATCATAAAAATCATCTGGTGTTCAAGAACACATGTCAAAACATTTCAGTAGAATGACTCATCATTCTAAGGTTTTCATAACCATTTTCACCAATTGTTCGCATCTAAAGTTGATCAAGTTTTATGCTTAGCACTAGCATCTACAAGTTGGTGGAAATACTAATGATGGGTAATAAACAAGTGTATCTTATCTAAGAAAATATCATGCCTCAGGATGACATCAAGATTATATAACTTAGGCCAAGTTTTATGCTCTTTATGCTACCTTCAATTATCTTTCTGGAATCTATAAGTCACTAAGTAAACTTTTGATAGAAAGCTTTTAAATAAGAAGAATAAAATATTAAGGTTGCAAGTAATACTAGGATGGTGTGTCAAGTGGGTATAATAACATATGCTTAAGGCATATAGTTGGCATAGTAACAAGCAAGTAGTAGCTTGCTAAGCTATCAGTATAAGCTTGCTCAGTTAATAGATTGCTAATTCAACTAGTAGTATTAGGCTTGCCTTGTGCAGAGCAGTGGTTGAAGTTCTCCTCGGCTTATTCTTCATAGTATTCTCCTTCCTCCTCATATCCTTGGTTGGTACTAGCGTCTATAAATAAATACGAGGTACACAATCACCAAACAATACTTAACTATTTCTAATCATCACACAAAGGTTCACACTAGGTGATCTATCATCATCACTAACATTACAAGATTAAAGTACTTGTCCCATTTATTTTATTTTGAGAAAAGTAATTTCTACTCATTGAAAAACTACTTAAGATTTAATGTTCTCCAACTCAAACATGGGATCATGTTGACACATGTCATCACCACATATTTCAGTACATGGGAATGTGATTTAAAGTGTTGTCACAATTTAATAAGGTTTAACCTTTTTTTTAATTAATTAAAGTGACTAGAAATGCCTATGTGGCATCCTTTTATTACTTGATCACCATTTCTTCAAGTAAACCTATATATTTTTATATATTCTGAAAGGTATGGTTAAATGTGATTTTTGAGAGTTGGAATCAACTCAAAATCTCTTATGGTTGAATGCAAAAAAGCTTCTGCCTTATTATTTTTACCATGGGTGATCTATAAATCTAAATGGTTTGAATCCAACGGGCTTGGATTAAGCATTCCAGTACCTTTCTAACAAAATTGGTTTCATGTATTTTGGTTTAGTATATCGAGTTGTGTTGATTTTTGAATCTAGGTACAAAACTGTGTTTGAAATTAAATGAATAAAATTAAATTTGAATTGTTGGGTCGCGCGGGACGTTTAACAGGGTTGGCCCACTATGCGCAGCGCACGCGCGCGCGGGTTAAGTGGCTGTCCCCACGCGTCAGTGAGACAGTAAGGGGCGAAGTGGTACGGGGTGATCTAGGCCGCACGATCTAACTCTAATCGAACAGCTCTATTTCATCGTCCACGTCGGGCAGCGCCGGCGAGACAGAACCCTAGCGCGGTAGGTGGGGGTCGTGGGAGGCTCACCAGGGCTCAGGCGATGGTCGGCGACAGGGGCGAATGACGAAGTCGACGACGGCGATCCTCCTGGTACCGACAACTTCTCCTGGGGCGGCTCCAATCGACGGCGCCTCTCCTCCTCTGCAGCGGCGAACTCCGGTGAAATTCCCGCCACCTGGTGCTCACCTTGATCCGGGAGTGAGTGGGTGTGATCAGTGAGAGGTGGGGAGTGAACTGGTGTGAAAAAACGAGCGGTGGAGGCCTCTATTTATAGTGGCTGAAGGGGACCGACGGGCGCGGGCTGAGCTCGTCGTGGTCGATGGCACAAAGGGCTAATGGCATGGGTGATGATAGGGGGTGTGTTGTGCTCCCTGGTGAAGCTCAACGGCATGGTCTTGCAGCGTGGGGTGGTGCTGACCAGTCAGAACGTGTCGACGCACTGGGATGGTCCGACGGTGATTTTAATGGCGAATATCGTGCGTGGTCCGCGCGGCGGCAAACGAGGTTATCTGGCGGGATGCTGGAGTGTTGGCGATCACATTTGCAAGCGGCGAGGGCAGCGCACGGTCTGTGGGCGTTGGTCGAGTGTGGCGCACTGGCGCGCTCTCGGCTCGCACGCAGAGAGACTTGGCAAGCTCGGGCAGTGTGGTCCAAGGGTTGGCGGTGATAGAGGCTTGGACAGGGGGTGGCGATGGACGGTGGTCAGTGCTCCAGACATGCTTGCTAGGTTTGGTGCTTCTCCTAGCTTGCTGTCGATATGTGGGTGGCAAGTTAGGCTCGGCATGGTCACCATTAATGGCTATGCCAAGCTCACTGTGGTGCTAAGGCTTGTTAATTGGGCTAGATCATCTACTGAGAGTGTAGTGAGAGCTAGAGAGGGGAAAAGGTTGGCCAAAATCACTGCTCACTATAGTGTTTGTTGTTTGTTTGTGTGTTTGCTGCAAACAAGGTGTTTGATGAAATGGCCAAAAGAGATTCAAATTTGAATTTTGGATTCAAACTTGGTGGGTTTGCTAGGCACATACTAGGGAGTCTCTGGTTAGTTGGATTAGTCAAGGGGCACTGGTTTGGTTGGGTTTTGAAAATGTGTGATCTTCACATATGATGGAGATTCAATTTTTACTTGGGATTTGAATGAGGTTAACAAATGTTTCTGCAAGTTTGAAATGTGGGCTTTGCTTCACTTTTACTTGGTCTAGCAAGGGGTGAAAATAATTGGAAAAGTTTTTGTTTGAAATCTTGGACTAGAAACACTCAAAGTGACCTAGTGAGCAAGATTGGCAAAAATGACCATTTGCTTTAATTGATTTGTTTTTGATTTTATCTTTGTTTGTTTCAGCTTGGAAATGTTTTATATGATGTTATTTTAATCTTTAAACCATTTCTTGCTATTTAGGTTAATCACACAAGTTCATTCATGAATTTATCAAATCATCACATACACACTTGCATTCATATGATTTTAATTACTCAAAGTTTTTGTTAACCCTAATTTTAGTGATTAGATTTTGATGATCATTGTTTTATATTTTTGGGATGTTATAAACCTTCCCTCCTTAAACAAAATCTCGTCCCAAGATTTGAAAAAGAATAAAAAAGATTACCTAGGATTTAAAGAGATCGGGAAACTCCGTCCTGATGTGATCTTCTCGCTCCCAGGTAGCTTCTTCTTCAATGTGGTTGCTCCACTGAATCTTGAGAAACTTGATGCTTCGGGTCCTGGTGGTTCTGAAAGCTTCTTCCAAAATACGGATGGGTACTTCGGGATACGTCAGGTCATTGTTGATCTCTATGGTCCGGTGATCAATGTTCTTGAAAACTTCGGTCTTCTCTGGAACTTCAAGGCATTTGCGAAGTAACGATATATGGAACACATTGTGCACTGCTGAAATTTCCTCGGGCAGTTCCAATTGATATGATACTTCTCCTCGACGATTTAGAATCTTGAAGGGTCTGATATATCTGGGGGCTAACTTTCCTTTGAGCTGGAAACGCTGCATTCCCTTCAAAGGCGACACTTTGAGATACACAAAATCTCCGATATTGAAAGCGAGGTCTCGACATCTCTTGTTGGCATAATTCTTCTGTCTTGACTGGCAGTCTTGAGGTGCTCACGAATCTTGTGAACTTTCTCTTCTGCTTCTCGCAGGAAGTCGGGTCCAAAAATCTGACTCTCTCCTACTTCCGACTAATTCAAAGGGGTGTGACACTTCCTTCCATACATGAATTAAAATGGGGCCATTTGCATACTAGCTTGATAACTGTTGTTGTATGAAAATTCTGCGAAAGGCAGACAGTCTTCCCATTTAGATCCATACTCTAGAACACATGCTCTCAACATATCTTCAAGTATTTGATTTACTCGCTTCGTTTGTCCATCGGTTTGAGGGTGATACGCTGTGATGAAATCCAGTCGGGTTCCTAAAACTTTTTGGACTTTCTTCCAGAATCTTGAGGTAAACTGGGTTCCTCGATCTGATACAATGTTCTTGGGGACTCCATGCAAACTGATGATTCTAGCGATGTATAACTCTGATAGCTTCGAACTCTGGTATGTGGTCTTAACTGGTAAGAAATGGGCGACTTTGGACAATCTGTCAACTATGACCCAGATAGAGTCATTTCCCCTACTAGAAGTAGGCAATCCAGTGATAAAGTCCATTCCAACTGAATCCCATTTCCATTCCGGAATCTGCAATGGTTGCAACAGTCATGCGGGTCTTTGATGTCCCGCCTGGACTCTCTGGCATATATCACACTTGGCGATATAGCTTCCGATTTCTCTCTTCATCTTATGCCACCAAAATTGCTCCTTCAAATCCTGATACATCTTTGTTCCTCCGGGGTGGATAAATAAAGAGTATCATGGGCTTCTTTCAAAATTACTTCTTTCAACTCCGAATCTGCTGGTACACAGAGACGTCCTTTATACCACAGAACTCCCTCTTCGTCTTCGGTGAATCCGTGTACTTTGACTATACCGATACGACATTTGATTCCGTCAATACTAGCATTTTCTCTCTGCGCCTCCTTGATCTGACTGATCAAAGTGGGTTAAAGTTCTATGCTAGCCAAAAACCCTTCACTCACTAATTCCATTAGAAATCTTCCATCTCTTTGTGTAAACTGGGTTGCTCCTTAAAAATCATGGAGTTCAAACGACACGGCAATCTACTAAGGGCATCTGCTACCACATTGGCTTTACTGGGGAGATAGTGAATATCCAGATCATAGTCCTTGATTAGCTCAATCCATCTTCTCTGCCTCATATTTAGCTCCTTCTGAGTGAATATATACTTCAGGCTCTTGTGATCTGAATAAATCTCACAACGGTTTCCCATAAGATAATGCCTCCATGTCTTTAGGGCAAGAACTACGGCTGCGAGTTCAAGGTCATGGGTTGGATAATTTTGTTCATGCTGCTTCAGTTGTCGGGATAGATAAGATATAACTTTTCCTTCTTGCATTAGTACACATCCGAGACCGATCTTGGATGCGTCACAATACACATCAAGGGGCTTTGTAATATCTGGCATGATCAAGATTGGGGCTGAAATCAATCTCCTCTTGAGTTCCTAAAAACTCGCTTCACATTTGTCCGTCCATTTAAACTTCTTGTCCTTCTTCAGTAATTGGGTCATGGGTCTTGCAATGCTCGAGAATCCTTCTACAAAGTTGTGGTAGTATCCCGCTAATCCGAGAAATGCACGAACTTGGGTTTGAGTGGTTGGAGCTTGCCAATCTTCAACATCCTTCACCTTCGCAGGGTGAACGGCAATTCCTGCGGCTGATACAATATGTCCGAGAAATCCTACCTCCTATAACCATATTTCACATTTGCTAAACTTGGAATATAGCTGATGCTCTATAAGGGTTCCAAGAATGGTCCTTAGGTGTAGCTCATGTTCGTCTTCTGATTTGGAATAAATTAGAATGTCATCGATAAAAACAACGACAAACTTATCCAGGAAGTCCATAAAAAATCTTATTCATGATGTTCATGAAATAAGCGGGGGCATTGGTTAATCCAAAGGACATGACAGTATACTCGTATAATCCATATCTAGTGGTAAAGGCAGTCTTTGGAATATCCTCTACACGAATCTTGAGTTGATGATAGCCAGTTCTAAGATCAATCTTAGAAAACACTTTGGCACCAGTCAACTGGTCAAACATTTCTTGTATCTTCGGTAGTGGGTACCTGTTCTTGATGGTAACGTCATTCAACTTCCGATAATCCGTACACAAACGGTTACCTCCATCTTTCTTGTCCAGGAACAAAACAGGTGATCTCCATGGTGACGCACTTGGTTGAATTAATCCAATTTCTAGCATGGCATCCAGTTGCTTCTTCAGTTCCACTAGTTTAGACGGGTTCATACTATATGGTCTCTGGGCTATGGGTCCGGTTCCAGGGATTAGTTCAATAATAAACTCGATATCCCGATCTGGGGGCATACCGGGGAAAACATCTGGAAATACATCGAGGTATTCACAGACTATCCGGACTTGGTCAATGGTTGGTTGGGATATACTCTTGTTGCACTTGAATTGACGGGGCAAGGTTTCAGATACATGCTCGACTGATATTCCGGCTGTACTGGTCATGGTTATGGCTTTCTTGGCACAGTCAATTAATCCTTTGTGTTTGGACATCCAATCCATTCCTAGTACTACTTCCAACCCTTTAGTTCCGAGTACTATTATATTAGCATAAAAATCTATGCCGTGGATTTGGATAGGGATGGCTTTGCAAATTTGCCTAGCTTTGGTGGTTGAACCAGGTATTTGAACAATCATAACATGCTTCAATTTGGTTGGTTGAATCTTACTAGTGCATGCAAATTCTTCAGTAAAAAATGAGGGCGATGCTTCAGAATCAAACAACACTCTTGCAAGTACTGAGTTAAGACAAAACATACCCAGCACGACATCTGGTGCTTCTTGGGCTTCTTCAGCATGCATGAGAAAGAGACGGCCGTTGTGGTTGAGCGAATTCCCTGGAGCAAACATTCTTCCAGGCTAAACACGACACTGCTACTGAGCGGGGGCATTTGCATTGGGGGCGGCGGCAATCTTCTTGGGGCACTCATTGGAATAGTGACGCTTGGTTCCACATTCATAACAAATCACTTGTGACTTGTCCTTTGCTGCAACAGGCGCATCATTGCTTCCAGTCCTTTGGGCAGTGTTGGTGTTGGTGGCGGCATTGTTGTTGTTGAACTTAGGTGGTGCACGGTTGAAATTGTTGGTATTTCTGGGGTCCTTGTTGTTTCCTCCGGGCCTTGGGTTTCCACGGTTGGGATAGGTGGGACGGTTCATCGGGGGTCTGTTATTTCTTGGGGCAAATCCTAGAGATGGGTTGGGGCGATACTTTGGTGTATGGTGGGTTCCTGGTTGATGCATCATGCGACGCTTGCGGTTCTCATTGGCTTGGTTGATATTTCCTTCCATCTGAATGGTAGAGTCAACTAAGGTTTCAATATCTACGAAGGGGATATTGACTAACACTGTCTGCATTTCATCATGCAGACAATTCATGAATCTCTCTTTCTTATTGGCTTTAGTGTCTATCTCATCTCGTGCATACCTAGCCAATGCCAAGAATTTGTCACGGTATTCCACTACTGTCATTCTCCCTTGTTTCAGTTCCCTGAATTCATCTCTCATCCTCTTGATTATACCCAGTGGTACATGGGTTCTACTGAACTTGACTTTGAACTCTTCCCAAGTCATCAGCTGACCTCCTGTCATTACGCGAACGCTGTTCCACCATGCTCTTGCATCTCCGGCCAGATAGTGGGTGGCGAACAGAACTTTCTCGTTGGCTTCCACTCCTGCAACTTCCAGATTATTCTCCATGGTTTTCTACCAATCATCTGCATCTAGGGGCTCTTTTGACTTGGTGAAAACAGGTGGGTTGGTGTTCTGGAAATTCTTAAGCTTAGATCCATGGTTGTCCTGATTTCCATGGCCTTGATTGTTGTTGGCCATCTGAGATATCTATTGAAGGGTGGCTAGGTTGGCTTGGCGTTCGGCTCTTTCGGCTTCGCGGTCAGAAACCAACATTTGCAAGGGTTGCAACATCGGGTCTGGGGCTGAGTTGCTTCCTCCTCTAGGCATTTGAAGATTGAGATAGATCATGAGAAAAGAGGGAAATTTCTAAGGTTCAAGGGTTTTTGGAATGTTTTTAAAGTTTGACTCAGATTTTTCTAGCAACTTGCTTTTCATTCATTCATTCATAGAACACGATACAAACACACACCACAACAAAGGAAAACATATGGTTTTAAGAACCATTCTGTGAAACTATGATACAGTGGGACCGAATACAACTCACTAACGCTAGTGCTCAAGTGCTACTACTCCTTGGAGTCAGTGTCCTCATCATCCTCATCATCATCATCATCATCATCGATGAAGGCGAAGTCATCCTCACCGGTGAAGAAGTCCATGGCCTCATCATCATCGCTGAGATAGGAGTAGGTGTCTCCACGAAGGTGTTCCCCTGAATTCTCCCTCTCCTCCAACTACATGTCTCTCTCGTGGATGGTCTCCTCCAAATCTGTGATCCGGTGGTGAAGACGAGCAATGATGCGCTCCTTCTTGTCGAGCTGACGGCGACGAGACTTGTGATCCTTCACTAGCATGGTGATGGTCTGATCCTTCTTATTGGCGATGGCGTACTTGTGGTTGGCGTAGGAATGGGCATTGTCCAACTCCTTCTGACGGTTATACATCATGAAGCTGAGATGGTCCAACTGAGTCTTTAGCTCATGGTGATATGGGTCCTCCAGTGGCTGTCCCATAGCATCACGCCTTGGGTAGAACTCAAAACGGGTACCCTTGATTTGATTGATACTCCGCCCACATAGACGAGCAAGAGCTTCCTGCATTGTCCTGGCAAGACCATCGAGCCAGTTGTTCTCTCTTAAGGTGAACTGAATTCCCTCTGCAGTGGGAGGTTCAATCTTTCCTCGAAAACTTGCAACAACTAGCCACTGCAGATCTTCTCCTTCCTGATCATTGAGCTGAGCTCCGAAGAACTCGGGATGTGGACGCTCCAGCATTTCTGCCAACTGGTCCCAGTCATGCTCAAAGATGAGGTCTCCTCATTCCCCAACTGATAAAACTTTCTATACTTCACGTCCATCTATAAGAATATAGGATGAGTAAGTTAGTAGAGTGATCAAGTGTGTCAAATTTTATGTAATTTTCAAGAATGTTTGAGGAACATGAATTTTCATGAAAGTGTCTAAGTGGTAAGAAAGAGAATATTTTTTTTTGTAAATACTCACTTCCTTGGTTTTGAAACTAATTTTTTGATTCAAACGTCCATTCTAACTAGGGTCTCCTATGGTCAGGATGGCTCTGATACCAACTTGTCAACAACCGGATTTTTAATCACAGATGCCTGTTATGCCATACATCGCAATCCCAGGATTACCATTTTTGCGAGACATAACAGATTGGATATCACAGTAAAGAATCCATTACAAACCATACATAAGGTCTTACACAAATAAGGATCTCATGGTCCAGTTCTTAATACAATTCAAGCAGCAGAATAACGTAATAGTAATGATAGCATAGGCTAAGCTCCATCTTCGGGGTCACAGGCAATGCTGATGATGGGAGATGATCCTAGTTGTCGTAACCTTCCTGCGGTCCATCATCCTGATACTCCTCTTCATAGTCTGGCCACGGGAATAGCCAGGGACAAAGCCATGAGTACTCTTTAAGTACTCACAAACTAATACTAATAAGTGAAGCGGGTTTTTGTAGTAGGATACTAAGTACTATGGTTGTTTTGCCAAAATCCAGATTTACTCTACTAAGTTCAAATGGAAAGAAAGATAGTTGAAAATTTTATAACACCTAAGTGGGAACTTGAATTTCATATCACAACTCTGTTGTGGTCAAGTCAAAGTCACAAATCATTTCACAAGTCATTTTGAAAACATCTGACGGGGGAACAGTATGGCCACTCCAACTATCCATAACCGCGGACACGGCTATTCGAATAGTTTGACACTCTGCAGAGATTGTACAATTTCACCACAACATTCGATACATCCGTCAGGAATAATCTTGAATTCACCATCCTCAGTATGCAGATAATCAATCCTAACCTTTCAATTACACGCCCTAATATAGGCACCTCTCCTATGAGTTTGGCCTCCCAACCATGACCAACTGTCATCTTGGGTACTGCACAGGTGGACAATCTTCACAAGGTAGCCTCAGCGTAGACCTTGGCCGCAAGGGAACCCATACTAAGGTATATAATTTTCCAGTCAAGCGCTACCCAATTTTCGGGTATTGTGGTTGTACGGTAAAATTAGAATGGTATTGCATCCAGATAAATATCAGTTTTATAAAGGGCTAAGGCTCATGCCTCAACATTTTCATCATCAAAATCACCTGGTGTTCAATAACACATGTCAAAACATTTCAGTAGAATGACTCATCATTCTAAGGTTTTCATAACCATTTTCACCAATTGTTCTGTCATGGTATTGCCGACGAGTACGCCATGGAGGGGTCCTCACAGTGCGTGTTTAGAGACGTGGGGTAAGGCAGACGGTTGACGGGTACGAGGTAACACAACTTACCCAGGTTCAGATCCCACGACGGTGGCGGAATCCTACTCCTGCTATAAATCACTATAATGGCAATACGCCGAGTTACAGAGACAGGTTCGCTGTGCGAGGTGTGTGTAAAACGATGCCCTAAAGGCTCCCATAGGCCCGACTTATATAGTCGTCAAGTCCTAGGGTTACAGGGAAAAGTCCTAGTCGGACAGGTTACAGAGTCCTACACCGTCTATTACTAGTCTTGTGTATCTTGTACTCCAAGGCTCCGGGTACGCTGGTGATCCACCGTCGCCTTCCTTTATCCGGCATGGGCCTCCCTTCTGGATCCACCTAACTGGGCCGCCCAGCAGGCCATAGGCCATGCTACCGACTATGGGCCACCCTGGTTAGTCGGATAAGAGACATGCTATTAGGATACCCATATAGTATATCCCCAACAGTAGCCCCGGAGAACTCCGAGATCTTGTGTCGTCTTGCCTCTTCACATGGAATGCTCCGTCCAGATGGATGTCGGCAAATCGTCAAGCAATATCTTGTAGTCCTCCCAAAGAACCCTGCAAGGTTTTCTCCGTCTTCGAATGGTAAGCCGGAGAAATGTTGAATCTTCCATCGTACTCTTCCGTAGTCGGATTAAATCCGTCCATGCCGGAATCTGCGATGCGACGGCTCATCTACCCGTGTCAGCTAGGACGATGTAGGCTTAGGTCAGCGATGCCTCGTAACTCACACATGCAGAGAACGCAATCATATCCGATTTTCCCGCGCGAGTGATACGAACCTTTGGCGGCAACGGTTGGAGACGTGGCGAAATTACCGCGCACGTTCACGAACACGTCGTCTACGTGGCAACCGTCCGATCAGCTGCATGAATCTTGATGCAGAGCATGATAAATAGTAACCGTGGTACACTTTCCACCTTTTACCTCATTCCTCTCGCGTCATCGTCTTCTTCCTCCAGCCGCACGCCTCCTCAAGCTCTCCGCGAGAAACCTCAAAAACCCTAGCCTCCCTCTGCGTCAGTCGCATCCTTCTAGCACCCCATGGCCACCAGCAGCTCCTCCCCATCGATGGCGGCGTCGAGCGAAGCCACGTGAAACCGGCGAGCTCCGTCGTCGTGCCCCCAGATGGCCTGGTCATCCCCGCATTGGCGGTGATTGAAACCACCGACGGCGACCATAATCTGGCAGCGCTAGAGCCTCTGGAAGAAGAGCGAGACTCGCACAAGGGCGACTGGCGCGGCTCGGACATCACCGACCGCGACATCCAAGAGATGGTCGCCGAAGGCTACCTTCCCGCGACGGAGGGGCTCGCCTGGCAGGCGGCGCCGGCCGGCGAGGCACCTTCTCCCCAAGCTGGAGAAAAGGTGTACCTCAAGGCTCAGCTGGTACGCGGCGTTTCTTTGCCCATCTCCCACTTCTTTCTCTCTGTCTTGAACCACTACAAGGTCCAACCCCACAACCTCTCCCCCAATAGCATCTTAGTGCTTAGTAACTTCGCGGCACTTTGCGAGGGATACCTAGGTATAAGGCCTAGGTTAGACTTGTTCGTGTACTTCTTCACCGTAAAACGTGAAGCCGGACATAGCAGGGGGAGCTTAGGAACTGCGGCACCATAAGCTTAAAAATTCGCCCTGGCCGGCGGTTCCCCGACATCGTCGGCCACGAGTCCTGCAAGAACTGGCAGCGGACGTACTTCTACGGCCCCGACATTCCTTTGGCGGGCCGAGAAGTGACGTACTCGGACTTCGCGGACAGAGCCGCCGCTGAAGTTTCTACATGGAGATCCCATGCCTCCCTTCCCTCCGACCTCGACGCTTCTCGCGCAATAAGGCGGATCGAATGGTTCGTAGAGACGGGTTTGACCGGCTTGGACCTGGCCATGTGCTGGTTCATCAGGCGAATCCAGCCTCTACAGCATCGCGCGAAGTTCATGCACGAGTATACCAGTGATCGAAGGGATACCCTTCGGATCTCTGTGGATAACTTCTCGAGCGACTCCGTCAAGCTCCGCCTGAAGGACATCATCAAGGTGAAGGATAAGAAGCGTGGCTTCACCATCACCTGCGACATGTACGTAGACGATAAGTGCCCAAAGGTAGATATGTATTTTCCGTGTATGACATATACTCCAGTTTATCCGTCTTGCCATTACCACCTCATCTAACACGGTGATTTCTAACTTAACAGCTTAGCGATCTAGATGAGGACAACCTGGCTGCCCAAATCTACGATCCAAAGATGAAGGAAGTCATAGTCGTGTCCGACGACGATGTCCCGTTGGCGCGAAAGCGAAAGAGCTCCACCTCTGACGTTGTCGACGGAGGCAAGAAGAAGAAGACAGAGGGTGGAGCCTCCAAGAAGACTACCGCCGCCCTGGAGGCGGAAAAGAAAAGATCCACCGGGATTTTTGCCAAAGCACCCCCATTAGTGTGAGCTTCTCATTCTCCGACATTGTCTATTTTTATCTGTCTTGTTCCTGTACTTATGCACTTTGCACGTTTCAGGAAGAAATCCACAACCAGCCTCAAGAAGACCTCCAAGACTTTGGGGGCTTCTAGAAATATCAAAGATATGCTGCATCACGACTCCTCCCCCGCCATCGCCCCTGCTACTCCTGCCGTCAAGCCTTCCTCTGCCCCGACAAGATCTCAAGCCCAGGAGGCACCAGGCCCTTCCACCATGGAAGTGGACTCTGGCGCTTCTACCGAACTCGCTGTTGTCGGCGAGCAGGCGACGCAGGAGAGCGCTGCTCTTCAAATGGCTGAAGCTCCGGCTAAGGATGCCATCGGTAGCGGCAAGGCGGTAGTGGGAGCTGGTACCTCTGCCAAAGGCGGCTCCCCTACTCCCTAGAAACCCTTCGAATTGCCAAAGATAGTTTACCCAGCGCTCCTGCCGAGTAACACAACTATGGTTCCTGGAGGAGTGCCATCATCTCCGACGTGCGGTATTGAGGAACTGCTCCGACAAGCAGATATCTTGCGGGGAAATAGCATTTCCTTTGGCAAGCTGCTGGCCGAGAGTGCTACAAACCTCAAGATTATTGAACTTGTAAGTTTTTTACTTTGCCTTTTGCATTTCATATGAGTATCCCACTGTAGCCCCCGAGGATGTAGACGGAAAACCATAGGTTTTGCATCTATATGCTCTAAGAGTGACTAAGTTAGAAAAAACTCTCACTTTAGCCCCCAAGCATTTAGATGGAACAAACTATTCCGACTAGATGCTTTTAAGAGTAGCATACGCAGTGTTCATAATTTTCAATGCTGTAGCCCCCAAGCCTCTAGTTGTAACTGAGTTAGTTCCGACTATATGCTTAAAGAAAAGCTAAGCATATTGCTAAGTTAAAAATTCTCGCTGTAGCCCCCGAGCGTTTAGGTGGAAAAAACTCTGACTAGATGCTCCAAGTAGACCAAACAACGGTTTTAACTTTATACTTGTTTTCCTAGAACGAGAATGCTCGGAGGGGCATGGCCAACGACAAGTACCAGAAGATGCGCACAGATCTCGAAGCCGAAAAGGGTAAAACTGCCATCTTGAAGGAACAGATCATCAAAAACAAGAGTCTGTTTTCTTTTTGCGCATTTCCGTCTTATTTTTGTGCCCACAATCGCCGAGTACTCATTGTGTACTTTGTTTTCTCCAACTTTGCAGAACATGTCACCAAGGCCAAGGATATTGTCGAGCAGTCCAAGCACATCCAGCAGCTGGACAGCGAGAACAAAATCCTTAAGAAGGAGAGGAAAGAGATGCTAAAGATGCACGAGGATTCCATGAAAGCCCTGCAGGATTCCGCCACCACGGAAATCAATCGCTTGAAGGAGGAGCTTGCGATCTGAAAGGATCAGAAGCAAGCTGCTGATGAGCAAAACGATCGCCATAGCGAGGCGTTTAAGCTCCTCCAACAAGAGAAGGAATCCTTGGCGGACACCATCTGGCAGGCAAGGGCCAGCATCTTCAGTAAGTTTCCTCCGCCTTGTAGTCTGTAGTCTGGATACTTAGAGTTTATTGAACTCATGCGCTCCTTGTCGGAATTTGCAACTCCTATGGGTTTAACCCTCTCGCCTCCTTCGGACAAGGAATGCATGGTTCTTGCCGGCAACATCATCAACATCACCATCGCCCAAGCCAAGGATATTGCCAAGCCCCTCCAGATATATATCAAGCTTCGGACTCTGTGACGAAGTACTCGGAGATTCTGCGCCGAGCCCCCGAGCGTGTCACGAGCTGGAAAGCTTCATGTGCATGGGCTGGCGCAAGGATGGAGCTGTCAATGGTGAAGGCACACTACGACGATGCCGACATCGACACGGTGACCTCTGGAATCCCCGACGTGGATGATGACGGCAAGGAGATTGATCACGAAGCCATCCTGTCATCACTCGCGGGTTATGACACCAGAGTTGCCAAGTTGGTGGACGTTGATGTCTTCGTTCCCAGGAACACTATCGACAGCGTCAACCAAGATTCCTCCGAGTCTCATCACAGCGCCGACATTGAGGGTGATTCTCCGGTTGGGGACGATGTAGCCTCCAAGTCTCCTGCGCCCAAAGAATGAAAAACACTTTGTAATTTCTATTTCACCTTTGGTGTGTGCACGGGAAAAACTTGGTGATGTAACTTAAGGCAGAAAACAATGATTGTTATGTCCTGCTACTTAAGAATTAACTCCCAGGATGTATATATTTTTTAAGCAAGTGCTGGCTTATCCATTATGTTGGTTTTTATGCTTGGCTTTTTGTGAGTCAGAAGACTCGTTGTCGAAACCATGCACTCAGGTGATGATGCCCAATGGCACCGTCAATAACCTGAACACAAAATCGCCGACAACAAGTGCCGAAAGTCACTACTCCAGAATCCACATAAAAACGACAAAGAACGTGTAAACCAGAAAACTTAAGCTAATGCCCGTAGGTGGAATTTTCTCAAGTGCAAACGCAAGACTTGTGCAAAAAATTTTTTACATGATCCAAAAATGAACACTAAAGGAGGTAAAACACTCAACAATATGAGTGAACCAAAGAGATTTATTTCATTGATCATATAAGAGGTACACAATTTAGATAAAAAATGCTAAGTGTAGAAAGGAGGTAGCTGTGCTATGTTCCATGGCCGATCAAACTCCGGGTAGTCATCATCCGGGTCACGTCGCTTACGCTTATGATACTCGTTGGGTCTATCCTTTAGTTCACGATTTTCAACAAGGTAGTAAGACCCATTGAGCAGCGCCTTGCTTATGATGAACGGTCCTTCCCATGGCGGGGATAATTTGTGTGACTTTTTCTACTTAAGTCGGAGCACCAAATCCCCCTCTTTAAACGAGCGATGCCGAACGCGGCGACTATGGTAGCTGCGTAGCTTCTGCTGGTAGATGGCGGATCTTTGGCATGCCAAAACGCGCTCCTCCTCGAGAAGGTCCACATCTAGGCGTCTGGATTCTTTAGCGTCATCTTCGTCATAGGCGGCAACTCTTAGTGCATCGTGGAGGATGTCGGAAGGCAGGATGGCTTCTGCTCCATATACCATGAAGTAAGGGGTGTATCCGGTAGATCTGTTAGGTGTAGTTTGTAAAATCCACAGTACAGATGGTATTTCTTACGCCCAGGCTCTAGCTGCTCTATGTAGCGGTGCCTCAAGACGTGGCTTGATTCCCTGCAGAATTAATCCATTGGCTCGCTCGACCTGACTGTTGGATTGTGGGTGTGCCACAGATGCAAGGTCAAGTCGGATGCCTTTCTCCCAGCAATACGCATCCATTTCTCCGAGTGATAAATTGCTGCCATTGTCGGTGATAATGCTATGTGGGAGACCAAATCTCACCACTAGATATCGGACGAACCTTAGGGCAGTTGCCCCATCAAGCTTTATAATGGGTTTAGCTTCTATCAATTTAGTGAATTTGTCAACTGCTACAAGCAGATGCGTAAATCCACAAGGTGCCGTCTGTAACGGTCCCACCATGTCCAGACCCCAGACTTCAAACGGCCAAGTTATTGGTATTGTTCGCAGTTCTTCAGCAGGAACATGTGGTTGTCGGGCATAATACTGGCATCCTATGCATGTCTCAACCAGCTTGTCGGCGTCCGCCTTCGCTGTCAGCCAGTAGAATCCTTGTCAGAAAGCTTTCGAGACCAACGATCGAGGAGCGGCGTGATGCCCGCAATCTCCGAGATGGATTTCGCGTAGGATTTCCATACCTTCTAGCTGGGAAACACACTTTAGGTATACACCAGTAGTGCTCCTTTTGTAGAGTTGCCCATTGATTATGGTATAACCCTTTGCTCGTCGTACTATTTGTCGTCTTTCGACATCGTCGTCGGGCAAAGTTCCGTGTTCGAGGTATTCCATTAACGGTTTTGTCCAAGCCGGAGGGACCTTAGTAACTATGTTGACGAAAGAGTCAGCTCTATCCAGATTGTCGATGTCGGCTCCCTTCACGGATGGTGTGTGCAGGTGCTCGAGGAAAACTCCTGGCAGAATTCGCTTGCGCCCTGATCCTAGCTTAGACAGCAGATCATCCGCCTCGTTTTCTTCCCTAGTCACATACTTCACTTCGTAGCCCAAGAAACTCTTGGCTATCTCGTCCACTTCGTCTCGATATGCCTCCATCATAGGGTTACACGCATTCCAGGTGCCAGCCACCTTCTGGGCAACCAAGTCAGAATCTCCATAGCAAACTATGCGCTTGATGCCAATATCTTTGGCTACATGTAGTCCGTGAATGAGTGCTTCATACTCCGCCATGTTGTTTGTAGCCTCGAAGTGGATTTGCAAAACATAGTGTAGCTTGTCTCCTGTTGGTGACTGTAGCAATACACCAGCCCCCGAGCCGTTGAGCAACTTTGATCCGTCAAAGTGCATCACCTAGTACTCTGGTTCTAGCAACGGAGTAGCATCTGGCATCTCCGTCCAATCTGCAATAAAATCCGCCAAGGCTTGTGACTTGATAGCGTCACGTCTCTTGTAGGTGATCTCGAAGGCGGCAAGTTCAATGCCCCACTTCGCGACCCTTCCAGCAGCGTCGCTGTTATTGATAATGTCGGACAGTGGAGTCTTGCTCACCACTGTGATTGGGTGCTCCTGGAAGTAATGTCTCAGCTTCCGAGAAGCGAGGAATACTCCATAAGCAATCTTTTGGTAGTGAGGGTAACGCTGCTTGGACTCCGTCAAGACCTTGCTTACGTAGTAAACTGGTCGTTGAACTCCGTGCTCATAGCCTGGTTCCTTCCGCTCTACGACGACGACGATGTTGATAACCCGGTTGGTTGCCGCCATGTAAATTAACAGGGGCTCACCAGGCTCGGGTGCTGCAAGGATGGGCGCTGAGGAAAGAATCTCCTTGAGCTGATTCAATGCTGCATCTGCTTCGTCCGTCCATGTGAATTTGTCCGCCTTCTTCAGCAACTTGTACATCGGCAAAGCCTTCTCTCCAAGTCGGCTGATGAACTGACTAACTGCTGCAACACAACCTATTAGTCGTTGAATGTACTTTAGGCATGTCAGACGGTTTATGTTTAAGATGGCCTTGATTTTCTCCAGGTTGACCTCGATTCCGCGCTGGGAAACGTTGAAGCCCAACAATTTGCCGGCTGGAACCCCGAAGACGCACTTCTTGGGGTTGAGCATCATGTTGTATTTCCGGAGATTATCAAAGGTTTCTTTCAAGTCGGAGATTAAGTCGTTGGATTTTTTAGACATCACCGCGATATCGTCCACATAGGCGTGAACGTTCCGACCAATTTGTTCGTGGAGGCAACGTTGCATTGTCCGCTGGTAGGTAGCACCTGCGTTTTTCAGCCCAAAGGGCATCGTGACATAGCAAAACATGCCGTATGGGGTAGTGAACAAAGTGGCCAATTGGTCCGACTTCCTCATCTTGATCTGGTGGTATCCTGAGTATGCATCGAGAAAACACAAAAGTTCCGAGCCAGCCGTCGAGTCAATGACTTGGTCAATGCGAGGCAAAGCAAATGGATCTTTGGGACATGCTTTGTTCAAGACGGTGTAATAAACGCACATTCTTAATTCATTGGTTCCCTTTTTGGGGACAAGTACAGGATTGGCCACCCATCGGGTGTGAAGGACTTCTCAGATAAACTCAGCCTTAAGTAACCTAGCTATCTCTTTGCCAATGGCGCATCTCTTCTCATCTCCGAAGCGTCGTAGAGGTTGTTTCACTAGTTTGCATTTTGGATCTATGTTGAGGCTGTGCTCGGCAAGTTCCCTAGGTACACCTTTCATGTCGGCAGATTGCCAGGCAAAGATGTCCCTATTCTCACGGAGGAACTCGACGAGCGCGCTTTCCTATTTGGGATCCAGGTTCGTCCCAATGGTGAAGGTCTTGGAGGCGTCACCTCCCACAAGTTCCACCGGCTTGGTTTCGATGGCGGCCTTGAACGCAGGAGCGGAGTCGGAGATCTGCTTCTTCGATGCGGGCATCTCTGAGTCATTGACCTTGCTCTGGATCTCTTTGAATTCTTTGTTGTAGAGGACATCATCTGCAACGGCTGCTTCATTGATCTCGCAGTCCCTTGCCTTGGTAAAGCTTCCGGATACGGTGATGACACCGTTTGGTCTGGGTATCTTGATCACATTGTAGACGAAGCATGGTTTGGCCATGAACGTGTGGAATATATCGCGGCCGAATATGACGTGGTACACGCTCTTGAAGGGGACCACCTCAAAGGTCATGCGCTCTTGGCGGTAATTATTAACATCGCCAAAGGCTACCTGAAGTGTAATACACCCAAGGGACCAAGCCTCCCGACTAGGAACTACGCCGTGGATAACGGTGTTGGTACGCCTTAGGTTTGCCTCCGTCAAGTTCATCTTCTGCAGTGTATCTAGGTACATGATGTTGATGCTGCTTCCACTATCCACCATGCACTTGGTGAACTCCACGCCGTCAATCAATGGGTTGATGACCATGGCGTAATGGTTCTTCGTGGGCACAAGGTCTGGGTGGTCCGTCCTATCCCAAGTTATTGGAACCTCCGACCAACGCAGGTACTGGGGAACTGGGGGGAGGGTGGCCATCAGGATCCTTAGAGAGGTCTTCTATTGGCGGACGGTGGGGGTGCCAAGGAAAGTGTGGTAGACTGGGGCCTTCTTTGCGAAGGGGTTCTTTCCCTTGTCGTCGCTCTTGGCGGCGTGCTTGGGGTCAACGTCCTCGTCCATGTCACTTGAATCCTTGGACTCCTCCTCCGTCTTCTTCCCCTTGCCCTTGCCTCGCGGTCTGTTCTTCCGACTTCGCTTGTAGCCGGACTCCGGGTCTTCCTTGAGGTCGTTGACAAACTTGCAGTGTCGATTGGTATGGGTGGCCTTGCCGTTGGTGTCGAGGTGTACGAGGCACGGCATATCGCGGTACTCCTCGTATGTTTGGGGAACGCGGAGCAGCGCCGGGGTGGTTTCACTTCCTCGTTGCTGCCCGCGGCCAGCTCCCCTTCCTCGGCCACGTTGTCCGCCTTTGCCTCGTCCTGCAAAAGTCATAGCGACCATGTCAGTAGATTGCTTTTCTTCTGGAGCGGTTTTCCGCTTTGTACTGCTGTTCCTCCGAGCTTGAGTTGGAACGGCTGTTGCCGGCAATGAGCCACGAGCATCATCGTCGGCAGCTGCGAACTCACTGGCCAACTGAATCATCTGGTTGAAGTCAAGCTGGTGATTGTCCTGCAAGCGCTTCAGCTTATGTCGGAGCAACGTGCCCCTTTCCAACCCATCGATGAAGGCGGCCATGGCGGTCTGAGCGTGCACTCCTGCGCAGGAATTTTTCATATCCAGCCATCGGGAGAGGTAGGCGCGAGATGTCTCGTCTTTCTCTTGCACTCACCGCTGTAGATCGCCCACAGTGCAGGGACGCTTGTATGTACCCTCAAAGTTCTTGGTGAACGCTTCTTGCATGTCCAGCCAGTTGTAGATAGATTTCTCCGGCAAGTCGTCGATCCATTGACGGGCCGTGCCCACCAACATTAACGGGAGGTACTTGACGGCGACATTGAGGTTGCCTCCGGAAATCTCCACCGCTTTGCCGTACTCCTGCAACCATGTGGCTGGCTTGGCGGTGCCGTCATAGGGCTTGATGGTCTTGTCTATCCGGAAACCTTTGGGGTAAGTTGCGGACCATATTGCAGGTCCAAAGCAACGTGGTCCTAGGTATGATCCTTCCCGGGCCTCGTGAATCTTATCGATCCGCGAACGTGCATCGTACGGCTCCGGGTTCTTCTTATTTTTGTCAACAGAGGATGGGCTGCGCGAACGATGCGGGCCTCCTCCGCCATGGTGACTGCTTGGCGGCGACGGAGGCAGAGGTGGCGGTGGGTTAGCCTTGTTGCTATTACCCTCCCGCGACGCCTCACGCCTGTCACGATTGCTTGTCGGACGTGGAGGGTCATGGTACGACCTGCTCTTGTGTCCTTGGTGGCGCTCTTCATCGTGACGGGTCTGTGCTGCGTTGTCGCGGATGACGATGCCGCACTACTTTGGTGGGGGCATATCCGTACGATGGTGAACCTTGTGGTCTTCCTGACGTCGGGGGGATCGGGGCGGTGGTGATGGGCAACGAGGTCAGGCTTTTTCTCTGTGGTCGGAGGATATGGGGATAGCATCCTTCCTGTTGCGCGCATCCCTCCGTCTTCGTTCTGATGAACCCGTCCGTGACCCGACATCCTGAGGAGATCTATCCCTTGGCGGTTTGTACTGGCTAGATTGGCAGGGCGCTGGGTCAGACTCAAGCCTCTGAGAGGTGGCCTTTTCCTGCTGCTTTACTGCTTTGGCCACTAGGTCATAGACCTGTTCTACTGCCTCAGGCGATCTATCCTGCTCCAGAAGGGTCTTGGCGACGGCGAGGTTAAGGAGTGAGGTGGGCATCACCTGCTTGCCTTCACTGTCAATGTATGGCTTTGCTTGTGCCGGCTTCGTGGGAGCCCATCCTAGGTTGCACCGTACACCAGGATAGTTGATGACGCAAGCCAGAGCTTTCTTAGCCTTCTGCTGCTGTAGCAAAATCTTGTACTCACCCTCCATTGCTCTAGCTTTCTCTATGGACTTCTGCGTGTTGACCAAATCTCGATCTAGTTTAGCGCCTTGCTCCGTGATGTCTTGCGCCTCCTCCAGCAGCTGCTGGCGCTTCTCGTCAAGCTGAGTCACGTTCCGGATATGAGCAACGATTAGTGGCTCGACGAGGAGGTTGCCGTACATCACTCTATCAGCTGGAGTAACTTGGGCTGATGCAGACGTAGATGCTGGAGGCGGCAAGTTTGCGGTGTTGTTGTTACTCGGGCCGGTGCCGAGTTCCTGTGGCTGCTGCACTGGGTTGGGCGGAGGAGGCATGACATTTGCACGATCATCGTCTGCAGCAATAAGTGGCCCCTTCCCTTTTTCCAGCACCGTAGGCGGAGCTTGCCCGGATTGACCTTCGTACATTGCCATCCCAATGGTGACGAATACCCCTCGGGACATGACGGTGTTGTTAGCTTACTCGTCGCGCGAGTACTCCTCCTCCACCTCCTCTGGACTAAAGTCTATCTCTTCCGAGTCTGCACTGAAATCAGCATAAAGCACGTCAATGACAGAGTCGGAGGGTGTCGAGACTTCCTTGATGACGGGCGGTGGAGGTGCAGCGGCCTCGACGATGACTGGAGGTGGTGGCGCTGCTACGGCAATGGCGTCCGGAGGCGGTGGTGGTGGTGGCTGAATCATAGGGGCTCCGTCAATGAGTGCAAGCGCTGTCTGAGCTGCCGCTTTGGCCTCCGCATAGTTGTTGACGGTGTTCACCATGCCTTCGAAAGTAAGGCGTCCTGACGCCTGCTGCCATCTAAGAGAATGTCGGAGAAGCGTGCCATGGTCCAGCCCTTCCACACAGTGATATATGACATCATCATTGGGGTAGTGGTCCAGATCGGCTCGTATACGGAGCCATCTGGCCAGGTAGTCGCGGGGGACTTCGCCTTCTCTCTGAATGCAGCGCGCTAGATCGAAGATGGTAACCACGCCGACGAACTTGGATCTCTGCTGTCCAGACGCGCGGACGAAGCCGGCGGATTTGTAGTGATCTTCCACCTTTATATCCTGCATAGGGGCGGTTTGGGTGGGCCTTGAATTTTTCCGATCTTTGCCGGCAAACTCCGAGGAGAGATCCGACATTGATCCTTCCGCGATCTTCTCCTGCCCATAGGCGGTCCGTGCGGGTCTTGATGCTCCTCCGACTCCTAGGGAACTAGTGCCCGAGTCGGTTTCACCGATGAAGAGGTAGATGTCTCCGATAGGAACGATCAAACACCGCGTAGGGTTCGTGTTCGCCGGGATCCAGAACTCGTCAGGAGGGACGATCAGAACGTTGCCGGAGAAGAGAACACGGCCAATGGCTACGGTTTTGCCGATTCCCGTGAAGATCTTGGTCCTCGCCCGCTGAAGAGCCTGAAGCGCCTCTTGCCCCATGGTGGGCACCAACTTTCGTGGTATCGCCGACGAGTACGCCATGGAGGGATCCTCACAGTGCGTGTTTAGAGACGTGGGGTAAGGCAGACGGTTGACGGGTACGAGGTAACACAGCTTACCTAGGTTCAGATCTCACGACGATGGCGGAATCCTACTCCTGCTATAAATCACTATAATGGCAATACGCCGAGTTACAGAGACAGGTACACTGTGCGAGGTGTGTGTAAAACGATGCCCTAAAGGCTCCCATAGGCCCGACTTATATAGTCGTCAAGTCCTAGGGTTATAGGGAAAAGTCCTAGCCGGACAGGTTACAGAGTCCTACACCGTCTATTACTAGTCTTGTGTATCTTGTACTCCAAGGCTCCGGGTACGCTAGTGACTCCACCGTCGCCTTCCTTTATCCGGCATGGGCCTCCCTTCTGGATCCACCTAACTAGGCCGCCCAGCAGGCCATAGGCCATGCTACCGACTATGGGCCACCCGGGTTAGTCGAATAAGAGAAATGCTATTAGGATACCCATATAGCATATCCCCAACAGTAGCCCCCGGAGAACTCCGAGATCTTGCGCCGTCTTGCCTCTTCACATGGAATGCTCTGTCCAGATGGATGTCGGCAAATCGTCAAGCAATATCTTGTAGTCCTCCCAAAGAACCCTGCAAGGTTTTCTCCGTCTTCGAATGGTAAGCCAGAGAAAAGTTGAATCTTCCATCGTACTCTTCCGTAGTCGTCTTCGATGCGACGGCTCATCTACCCGTGTCAGCTAGGACGACGTAGGTTTAGGTCAGCGACGCCTCCTAACTCACACATGCAGAGAACGCAATCATATCCGATTTTCCCGCGTGAGTGATACGAACCGTTGGCGGCGACAGTTGGAGACGTGGCGAAATTACCGCGCACGTTCACGAACACGTCGTCTACGCGACAACCGTCTGATCAGCTGCACGAATCTTGACGCAGAGCATGATAAATAGTAACCGTGGGACACTTTCCACCTTTTACCTCATTCCTCTCGCGTCATCGTCTTCATCCTCCAGCCGCATGCCTCCTCGAGCTCTCCGCGAGAAACCTCGAAAACCCTAGCCTCCCTCTGCGTCAGTCGCATCCTTCTAGCACCCCATGTCCAGCAGCAGCTCCTCCCCATCGATGGCGGCATCAAGCGAAGCCATGGAGAAACCGGCGAGCTCCTTCATCGTGCCCCCAGAGGGGCTGGTCATCCCCGCATCATCGGTGATTGAAACCACCGGCGGCGACCATAATCTGGCGGCGCTAGAGCCTCTGGAAGAAGATCCAGACTCACACAAGGGCGACTGGCGCGACTCGGACATCACCGACCGCGACATCCAAGAGATGGTCGCCGAAGGCTACCTCCCCGCGACGGAGGGCTCGCCTGGCGGGCAGCGCCGGCCGGCGAGGTGACACCTTCTCCCCAAGCCAGAGAAAAGGTGTACCTCAAGGCTCAGCTGGTACGCGGCGTTTCTTTTCCCATCTCCCACTTCTTTCTCTCTGTCATGGTATTGCCGACGAGTACGCCATGGAGGGGTCCTCATAGTGCGTGTTTAGAGACGTGGGGTAAGGCGGACGGTTGACGGGTACGAGGTAACACAGCTTACCCAGGTTCAGATCCCATGACGGTGGCGGAATCCTACTCCTGCTATAAATCACTATAATGGCAATACGCCGAGTTACAGAGACAGGTTCTCTGTGCGAGGTGTGTATAAAACGATGCCCTAAAGGCTCCCATAGGCCCGACTTATATAGTCGTCAAGTCCTAGGGTTACAGGGAAAAGTCCTAGCCGGACAGGTTACAGAGTCCTACACCGTCTATTACTAGTCTTGTGTATCTTGTACTCCAAGGCTCCGGGTACGCTAGTGACTCCACCGTCACCTTCCTTTATCCGGCATGGGCCTCCCTTCTGGATCCACCTAACTGGGCCGCCCAGCAGGCCATAGGCCATGCTATCGACTATGGGCCACCCGGGTTAGTCGGATAAGAGACATGCTATTAGGATACCCATATAGCATATCCCCAACATGTTCCCATCTAAAGTTGATCAAGTTTTATGCTTAGCACTAGCATCTACAAGTGGGGGGAAATACTAATGATGGGTAATAAACAAGTGTATATTATCTAGGTAAATCTGATGCCTCAGGATGACATCAAGATTATCTAACTTAGGCAAAGTTTTATGCTCTTTATGCTACCTTCAATTATCTTTCTGGAACATATAAGTCACTAAGTAAACTTTTGATAGAAAGCTTTAAAATAAGAAGAATAAAATATTAAGCTTGCAAGTAAAACTAGGATGGTGTGTGAAGTGGGTATAATAATAGATGCTTAAGGCATATAGTTGGCATAGTAACAAGCAAGGAGTAGCTTGCTAAGCTATCAGTATAACCTTGCTAAGTTGCAAGTGTTAGCTTGCTCAGTTAATAGCTTGCTAATTCAACTAGTAGTATTAGGCTTGCCTTGTGCAGAGCAGTGGTTGAAGCTCTCCTCGGCTTCTTCTTCGTAGTATTCTCCTTCCTCCTCGTATCCTTGGTTGGTACTAGCGTCTATAAATAAATACGAGGTACACAATCACCAAACAATACTTAACTATTTCTAATCATCACACAAAGGTTCACACTAGGTGATCTATCATCATCACTAACATTACAAGATTAAAGTACTTGTCCCATTTATTTTATTTTGAGAAAAGTAATTTCTGCTCATTGAAAAACTACTTAAGATTTAAAATTCTCCAACTCAAACATGGGATCATGTTGACACATGTCATCACCACATATTTCAGTACATGGGAATGTGATTTAAAGTGGTGTCACAATTTAATAAGGTTTAACCTTTTTGTTTTAATTAATTAAAGTGACTAGAAATGCCTATGTGGCATCCTTTTACTACATGATCACTATTTCTATAAGTAAACCTATATATTTTTATATATTCTGAAAGGTATGGTTAAATGTGATTTTTGAGAGTTGGAATCAACTCAAAAGCTCTTATGGTTGAATTTTGAAAAATGTTTAAATGCATAAAAGCTTCTACCTTGTTATTTTTACCATGGGTGATCTATAAATCTAAATGGTTTGAATCCAACGGGCTTGGATTAAGCATTCCAGTACCTTGCTAACAAAATTGGTTTCATGTATTTTGATTCAGTGAATCGAGATGCGTTGATTTTTAAATCTAGGTACATAACTGTGTTTGAAATTAAATGAATAAAAGTAAATTTGAATTGTTGGGTCGCGCGGGACGTTTAACTGGGCCGGCCCACTACGCACAGCACAAACGCAGGCAGGTTAAGTGGCTTTCTCCACGCGTCCATGATACAGTGAGGGGCGAAGTGGTACGAGGTGATCTAGGCTGCATGATCTAACTCTAATTGAATGGCTCTGGTTCATCGTCCACGTCGGGCAGCACCAACGAGATAGAACCCTAGCGCGGCAGGTGGGGGTCGTGGGAGGCTCACCAGGGCTCAGGTGATGGTCGACGACGGGGGCGAACGAGGAAGTCGATGATGGCGATCCTCCTGGGGCGGCTCCAATCGACTGCGCCTCTCCTCCTCTGCAGCGGCGAACTCCAGTGAAATTCCGGCCACCTGGTGCTCGCCTTGCTCCAGGAGTGAGTGGGTGTGATCAGTGAGAGGTTGGGAGTGAACTGGTGTGAACAAAACGAGCGGGGGAGGCCTCTATTTATAGTGGCTGAAGGGGACCGACGGGCACGGTCTAAGCTCGTCGTGGTCGAAGGCACAGAGGGCTAATGGCATGGGAGACGATAGGGGGCCGTGCTGTGCTCCCTGGCGAAGCTCAACGGCGTGGTCTTGTGGCGTGGGGCGGTGCTGATCGGTAGGAACGCGTCGACGCACTGGGCGGGTCCGACGGTGATTTTAATGGCACACAACGTGCGTGGTCCGCGTGGCGGCGAACGAGGTTGTCTGGCGGGGTGCTGGAGTGTTGGCGATCACTTTTGCTAGCGGCGAGGGCGACGCGCGGTCTGTGGGTGTTGGTCGAGTGTGGCGCATTGGCGCGCTCTTGGCTCGCACGCAGAGAGACTTGGCAAGCTTGGGCAGTGTGGTCCAGGGGCTGGCAGTGCTCGAAGCTTGGACAGGGGGTGGCGGTGGATGGTGGTCAGTTCTCTAGACATGCTTGCTAGGCTTTGTGCTTATCCTAGCTCCCTGTCGACATGTGGGTGGCAAGTTAGGCTCGGCATGGTCACCATTAATGGCTATGCCAAGCTCACAGTGGTGCTAAGGCTTGTTAATTGGGCTAGATCATCTACTGAGAGTGTAGTGAGAGCTAGAGAGGTAACAAGGTTAGCCAAAATCACTGCTCACTATAGTGTTTGTTGTTTGTTTGTTTGCCGCAAACAAGGTGTTTGATGAAATGGCCGAAAGAGATTCAAATTTGAATTTTGGA
Organism: Avena sativa; assembly: GCA_916181665.1. Classification (NCBI taxonomy): domain Eukaryota; kingdom Viridiplantae; phylum Streptophyta; class Magnoliopsida; order Poales; family Poaceae; genus Avena; species Avena sativa. The sequence goes on along the minus strand of OV702280.1, from coordinate 210,741,814 downwards.
TTCAAACTTGGTTGGTTTGCTAGGCACATACTAGGGAGTCTCTGTTTAGTTGGATTTGTCAAGGGGCACTGGTTTGGTTGGGTTTTGAAAATGTGTGATCTTCACATATGATGGAGATTCAATTTTTACTTGTGATTTGAATGAGGTTGCCAAATGTTTCTGCAAGTTTGAAATGTGGGATTTGCTTCACTTTTACTTGGTCTAGCAAGGGGTGAAAAGAATTGGAAAAGTTTCTGTTTGAAATCTTGGACTAGAAACACTCAAAGTGACCTAGTGAGCAAGATTGACAAAAATGACCATTTGCTTTAATTGATTTTTTTTGATTTTCTCTTTGTTTGTTTCTTCTTGGAAATATTTTATATGATGTTATTTTCATATTTAAACCATTTCTTGCTATTTAGGTTAATCACACAAGTTTATTCATCCATTTATCAAACCATCACATACACACATGCATTTATCAAATCATCACATAACATGCATTCATATGATTTTAATTACTCAAAGTTTTTGTTAACCCTAATTTTTGTGATTAGAGTTTGATGATCATTGTTTTATATTTTTGGGATGTTACACTGGAGTACGGAGAAATCTAGGATGGGCACCCTCGAAGCCGGGACAGGCCAAGCCATACATTGATAGTGAAGGCAGGCAGGTGATGCCCACCCTCTCCTCAACCTCGTTGTTGCCAAGACCCTTCTGGAGCATGTTAGATCACCTGAAGCGATGAATCAGGTCTATGACCTAGTGTCCAAGGCGGCGAAACAGCAGGAAAAGGCCACCTCTCAGAGGCTTGAGTCTGACCCAGCGTTTTTGTAGTCTAGCTAGCATAAGCCGCCAAGGGACAGATCTCCTCTTGATGTCGGGTCCCAGACGGGTTTGTCAGAATGAATATGGAAGGATGCGCGCAACAGGAAGGATGCTATCCCCATATCCTCCAACCATGGAGGCAAGGCCCAACCTCGTCGCCCATCGCCACCGCCCCGATCCCCCTGACATCGTGAATATACCAAGGCTCACTGTCATACGGATATGCCTCCGCCAAGACAGAGCGGCATCGTCATCCGCGACAACACGGAGCAGACTCGTCATGACAGAGAGCGCAACCAAGGACACAAGAGCAGGTCGCGCCATGATCCTCCGCGTCCGACAAGCAACAGCGACAAGCGTGAGGCGTCGCAGGAGGGTAACAGCAAGAACGCTAACCCACCGCCACCTCCGCCTCTGTTGCCACCTAGCAGCCACCATTGAGGAGGAGGCCCGCGTTGTTCACACAGCCCATCCCCTGATGGCAAGAAGAAGAATAGAAGCCCGGATCCATACGATGCACGTTGACGCCTGGACAAGATCCATGAGGCCCGGGAAGGACCATACCTGGGACCACGTTGCTTTGGACCTATGATACGGTCCGCAACTTACCCCAAAGGTTTCCGGATTAACAAGACCATTAAGCCCTATGACGGCACCGCCAAGCGAGCTACATGGTTGTAGGATTACGGCAACACGGTGGACATCGTCGGGGGTAACCCCAATGTCTCCGTCAAGTACCTCCCATTGATGTTGGCGGCCACATCCCATCAATGGATTGATGACTTGCCGGAAAGATCCATCTGCAATTGGTTGGACATGCAAGAAGCATTCACCAAGAACTTTGAGGGTACGTACAAATGTCCCTGCACTGTTGGAGATCTACAGCGGTGCGTGCAAGAGAAAGACGAGACATCTCACGCCTACCTTTCTCGCTGTCTAGATATGAAGAATTCCTGCGTAGGAGTGCACGCTCAGACCGCCATGGCCGCATTCATCGATGGGTTGGAAAGGGGCACGTTTCTCTGACATAAGCTGAAGCGCCGGTAGGACAATCACCAGCTAGACTTGAACCAGATGATTCAGTTGGCCAGTGAGTTCGCGGCTGCCTACGACGATGCTCGCGTCTCCCTGCCGGCAACGGCCGTTCCAACTCCAGCTCGAAGGAACAGCAGCACAAAGCGGAAGACCCCGCCTGAAGAAAAGCAAACCCCCGACATGGTCGCTATGACTTTTGCAGGGCGAGGTGATGGCGGACAGCGTGGCCGAGGACGGGGAGCTGGTCGTGGGCACCAGCGAGGTAGTGAAACTAACTCGGCAGTGCTCCGCGTTCCCCAAACCTACGAGGAGTACCGTGAAATGCTGTGCCTTGTACACCTCGACGCCAACGGCAAAGCCACCCACACAAATCTCCATTGCAAGTTCGTCAACGACCTTAAGGAGGACCCGGAGTCCGTCTACAAGCAAAGTCGGAAGAACAGACTGCGAGGCAAGGGCAAGGTGAAGAAGAAGGAGGAGGAGTCCAAGGATTCTAGTGACATGGACGAGGACGTTGACCCCAAGCACGCCGCCAAGGGCGACACTAAGGGCAAGAACCCCTTCAAGAAGAAGGCGGCAGTTTTCCACACTTTCCTTGGCACCCCCACCGTCCGACAACAGTAGACCCAGACCTCATCCAATTACTGATGGCTACTCTACCCCCAGTTCCCCAGTTCCTGCGCTGGTCGGAGATTCCAATTACTTGGGATAGGAAGGATCACCTAGACCTCATCCTATGGAGTACCAATACGCCATGGTCATCATCGCCCTGATAGACGGCAATGAGTTCACCAAACGTATGGTGGATAGTGGAAGCAACATCAACATCATGTACCTGGATACACCGCAGAAGATGAACTTGACAAAGGCAAACCTAAGGCGGACCAACACCATCTTCCACGGTGTAGTTCCTGGTCGGGAGGCTCGGTCCCTTGGATGCATCACACTTCAGGTCGCTTTTGGCGATGTCTATAATTACCGCCAAGAACGCATGACCTTTGAGGTGGTCCCCTTCAAGAGCGTGTACCACGTCATATTCGGCCACGACATATTCCACACCTTCATGGCCAAGACATGCTTCATCTTCAACAAGATCAAGATACCTGGACCAAACGGTGTCATCACCATATCCGGAAGCTTTACGAAAGCACGGGACTACGAGATTAGAGAAGCAGCCTATGTAGAAGTTGTCCTCTACAACAAAGAATTCAAGGAGATCCAGAGCAAGGTCGATGCCTCGGAGATACCCGCGTCGAAGAAACAGATTTCTGACTCTGCCCTAGCATTCAAGGCAACCATCGAGACCAAGCTAGTGGAACTTGTGGTAGGAGATGCCTCCAAGACCACCGCCATTGGGACGAACCTGGACCCTAAATAGGAAAGCGCACTCGTCCAGTTCCTCCGTGAGAACAGGGACATCTTTTCCTGGCAACCTGCCGACATGAAAGGTGTACCTAGGGAACTTGTCGAGTACAGTTTGAATATTGATCCAAAATGTAAACTAGTGAAACAACCTCCAAGACGCTTCGGAGACGAGAAGAGACGCGCCATAGGCAAAGAGATAGCTAGGTTACTTAATGCTAGTTTTATCCGAGAAGTCCTTCACACCCGATGGGTGGCCAATCCTGTACTTGTCCCCAAAAAGGGAACCAAAGAATTAAGAATGTGCGTCGAGTACACAGGCTTGAACAAGGCATGTCCCAAAGATCCGTTCGCTTTGCCTCGCATTGACCAAGTCATAGACTCGAAAGATGGCTCAGAGCTTTTGTGTTTTCTCGATGCATACTCAGGATACCACCAGATCAAGATGAGGAAGTCGGACCAATTGGCCACTTCGTTCACTACACCTTACGACACGTTTTGCTATGTCACGATGCCCTTTGGGCTGAAAAACATAGGTGCTACATACTAGCGGACAATGCAGCATTGCCTACACGATCAAATTGGTCGGAACGTTCACTCCTATGTGGACGATATAGCGGTGATGTCTAAAAAGTCAAATGACTTAATCTCCGACTTAAAAGAAACCTTTGACAATCTCCGGAAATACAACATGATGCTTAACCCTAAGAAGTGCGTCTTCGGGGTTCCAGCCGGCGAATTGTTGGGATTTATCTTTTCACAGCGTGGAATCGAAGTCAACCCGGAGAAAATCAAGGCCATCTTAAACATAAACCATCTGACATGCCTAAAGGACATACAGCGGCTAACAGGTTGCGTTGCAGTAGTAAGTTGGTTCGTCAGCCGAATTGGGGAGAAGGTTCTGCCGCTCTACAGGTTGCTGAAGAAGGCGGATAAATTCACATGGACGGACGAGGCAGATGCAGCATTGAAGCAGCTCAAGGAGATACTTTCCTCAGCGCCTATCCTTGCAGGACCCAAGCCTAGGGAGCCCATGTTAATTTACATGGTGGCCACCAACCGGGTAATCAGCATCGTCGTCGTTGTAGAGCGGAAAGAACCAGGGCATGAGTACAGAGTTCAATGACCAGTTTACTATGTAAGCGAGGCCTTGATGGAGTCCAAGCAGCATTACCACACTACCAGAAGATAGCTTATGGAGTGTTCCTTGCTTCTCGGAAGTTGAGGCACTACTTCTAGGAGCACCCTATCACAATTGTGAGCAAGGCTCCACTGTACGACATCATCAACAACAGCGACGCTATGGGAAGGGTCGCGAAGTGGGAAATTGAACTTGCCGCCTTCGAGATCACCTACAAGAGACGCGACGCTATCAAATCATAAGTCTTGGCAGATTTTATCGCAGATTGGACGGAGACGCCATATGCTACCCCAATGCCAGAGCCAGAATACTAGGTGATGCACTTTGACGGATCAAAGCTACTCAATGGCTCGGGAGCTGGTGTACTGCTACAGTCACCAACCGGGGAAAAGCTACACCACGTTCTGCAGATCCACTTCGAGGCTACGAACAACATGGCGGAGTATGAAGCACTCATTCACGGACTACGCGTAGCCAAGGATATTGGCATCAAGCCCATAGTTTGCTGTGGAGATTCTGACTTGGTTGCCCATCAGGTGGCTGGCACATGGAACGCGTGGAACCCTATGATGGCGGCATATCGAGACGAAGTGGACGAGATAGCCAAGAGCTTCTTGGCCTACGAGGTCAAGTATGTGCCTAGGGAACAAAATGAGGTGGCTGACCTACTATCTAAGCTTGGATAAGCACGCAAGTGAATTCCACCCGGAGTTTTCCTGGAGCATCTACGGACACCATCCGTGAAGGGAGCAGACATAGACAACCCGGACAGAGTTGACTCTTTCGTTCACACAGTGACAAAGGTCCCTCGGGCTTGGACAAAACCGTTCATAGAATATCTCGTACACGGAACTTTGCCCGACGACGAGGTCGAAAGACGGAAATTAGTAAGTCGAGCTAAGGGCTATACCATAATCAATGGATAGCTCTACAAAATAAGCACCACTGGTGTATACCTCAAGTGTGTTTCCCAACAAGAAGGTATTGAAATCCTCCGTGAAATCCATCTCAGATATTGCGGGCATCACGCCGCTCCCTGATCGTTGGTCGCTAAAGCTTTCCGGCAAGGATTTTACTGGATAACCGCGAAGTCAGACACCGACAAGATGGTTGAGACATGCATGGTATGCCATTATTATGCCCGACAACCACATGTCCCAGCTGAAGAATTGCGAACAATACCAATAACTTGGCCTTTTGCAGTCTGGGGGCTGGACATGGTTGGTCCGTTGCAGACGGCACCATGTGAGTTTATGCATCTGTTAGTAGCGGTTGATAAATTCACCAAAAGGATAGAAGCTAAACCCATTAGAAAGCTCGATGGGGCAACTGCCCTCAGGTTTGTCCGGGATCTAGTGGCGAGATTTGGTCTCCCACATAACATTATCACTGACAACGGCAACAACTTGTCACTCGGAGAAGTGGAAGCTTACTATTGGGAGAAGGGCATCCGACTTGACCTTGCATCTGTGGCACATCCATAGTCCCATGGTCAGGTTGAGTGAGCCAATGGATTAATTCTGCAGGGAATCAAGCCACGTTTGGAAGCACCGTTGCATAGAGCAGCTGGAGCCTGGGCGGAGGAATTACCATATGTGTTGTGGAGTTTATGAACTACACCCAACAGATCTACCGGCTACACCCCTTACTTCATGATATGTGGAGCAGAAGCCATCCTGCCTTCTGACATCCTTCACGATTCACCAAGAGTTGCCGCCTACGACGAAGATGACGCTGAAGAATCCAGACGCCTAGATGTGGACCTTCTCGAGGAGGAGCGCGTATTGGCATGCAAAAGATCCACCATCTACCAGCAGAAGCTACGCAACTATCATAGTCGCTGTGTTCGGCATCGCTCGTTTAAAGAGGAGGACATGGTGCTCCGACTTAAGCACAAGAAGTCACACAAATTATCCCCGCCATGGGAAGGACCGTTCATCATAATCAAGGCGCTACTCAATGGGTCTTGCTACCTCGTTGACAATCGTGAACTCGAGATAGACCCAACGAGGATCATAAGCGTAATACATGACCCGGATGATGACTACCTGGAGCTTGATCGGCCATGGAACATAGCACAGCTACGTCCTTTCTACACTTACCATCTTTTATCTATTGTGTACATATTATATGATCAATGAAATAATGCTCTCTGGTTCACTCATATTTCTGAGTCTTTTACCTCCTTTAATGTTCATTTTTGGATCGTATAAAACCTTTATGCATAAGCTTTGCGATTGCACTTGTGAAAATTCTGCCTACGGGCATTAGCTTAAGTTTTTTGGTCTGCACATTCATTGTCCTTTTTATGTGGATTCTGGAGTAGTGACTTTTGGCACTTATTGTCGGCAATTTTGTGCTTAGGTTATTGATGGTGCCATTGGGCATCATCACCCGAGTGCATGGTTCCAACAACGAGTCTTCCGACTCACGAAAAGTCAAGCATAAAAACCAGAGTAATGGATAAGCCAACACTTGCTTAAATATATATATATATATATACACATGCTGGAACCAGTTCTTGAGTAGCAGGAAATAACAACCATTGTTTTCCCGCCTTAAGTTAAACAATTAGTTTTTTCCGCATACAAATTCCAGAGGAAACAAATATTACATATTGTTTTCATTTCTCTGGCACAGGCGACTTGGATGCAGCTTCATCAACAGCAGGAGAGCCATCCTCCTCGAAGTCGGCAGTTTTGAGGGACTCGGAGGATCTTTGGTTATCACCGTCAATGATCTCCATGGGCACGAAGACGTTAGGGTCGACCAACTCGGCGACTCTGGTATCAAAACCCGCGACCGACGCCAAGATATCCTTGTGATCTATCGCTTGGCCTTTGTCGTCCACGTCGGGGATACCGGAGGTCACCGTGTCAATGTCGGCGTTTTCTTAGTGCGCCTTGACCATTGATAGTGGCATCCTCGAGCCAGCCCGGGTACATGAAGCTTTCCAGCTTGCAATACGCTCGGGGGATTAGAGCAAGATCTCTGAGAACTTCATCACGAAATCCACCACTTTGATGTTGATCTGGAGATGCTTGGCTATCTCCTTGGCCTGCATGATGGCGGTGTTGATAAAGTTGCCGGCAAGGACCATGCATTTTTTTGGTGGAGTAGGCGACTGGGTCAAACCAATAGGAGCTGCAAATTTCCGACAAGAGAACGCATGAGTTCAATCAAACAAAAGTTCAAAGTATTCAACTTACAGAAGTACAAGACGGAGAATAAGCTTACTGAAGATGCTAGTCTCAGCCTGCTGAAGGGTATCCTCCATGGAATCCTGTTCTTATCGGAGGATCTTGTATGCTTCAAGATTGTGTTCATTTTGCTCATCGGCAGCTTTCTTCTGCTATTTTAGCATCGCGATCTCCTCCTTCAAGCGGTTCATCTCCATATCGGCGGATTCCTGCAGAACCTTCATGGACTCTTCGTGCATCTTCAGCATATCCTTCCTCTCCTACTTAAGGATCTTGTTTTTGCTATCCAGCTGCTGAATGTGCTTGGATTGCTCAACAATATCTTTAGCCTTGGAAATGGTTTCTGCAAGTCGGAGAAAGAACAGCACACAGTGAGTACTCGGAGAATGTTGGCACAAGACCAAGTCGGAATATGAAAAAGAAAGGAAAAATAGACGCTTGATCTTGATGATTTGTTCCTTCAAGTAGGCAGTTTTACCCTTTTCGGCTTCCAAGTCTGCACGTATCTTCTGGTACTTCTCGTTGGCCACACCTCTCCGAGCATTCTCATTCTATGGAAAGAAAATTTAACGTTGTTTAGTCTACTTGGAGCATATAGCCGGATAACTATCCACCTAGAGGCTTGGGGGCTACAGTGAGAGTTTTTTAACTTGGCAATATGCTTGGTCTTTCTTTAAGCATCTAGTCGGAACTGATTCAGTTTTCAACTAGAAGCTTGGGGGCTACGGTATAAAGTTTTTTAACTAAGTCATATACTTAGTCTTTCTTTAAACATCTAGTCGGAACTAATTCAGTTACAACTAGAGGCATGGGGGCTACAATATCAAAATTTACAAACATTGCGTATGCTACTCTAAAAGTATCTAGTCGGAATATTTCATTCAAACTATATACTTGGGGGCTACAATGAGAAGTTTTCTAGCTTAGTCGCTCTTAGTGCATTCAGATGCAAAGACCTATGGTTTTCCGTCTAAATCCTCGGGGGCTACAGTGGGATACTCATATGAAATGCAGAAGGCAAATAAAACTTACAAGTGCAATGATCTTGAGGTTGGTAGCGCTCTAAGCAAGCAACTTTCCAAAGGAAAGACTGTTTCCTTGCAAGATTTCTGCTTGCCGGAGAAGCTCCTCAAGGCCGCGGGTTGGAGATGTCGGCGTTGCACCAGGAGCCAAAGCGGAGCTACTCGGCGTAAGTGCCGGGTAGACTATCTTCGAGAATTCCACGGTAGTCCTGGGTGCGGAGGCGCCGCCTTCGGTAGACGTTCCACCCACCACCACCGCCTTGCCGCTACCGATGGCATCCTTAGCCGGAGCTTCAGCCATTTGAGTTGCGGTACTTTCTTGCGTTGCCTGTTCGCTGACAACGGCAAGCTCAGGGGAGGCACCTGAGTCCACTTCCATGGCGGAAGGTCCAGATGCATCTTTGGTCTATGAGCTTGTCGGGGCAGATGTAGGTTGGACGCTGGGAGTGATAGGGCGATGGCGGGAGATGCGTGGGGAGACACGTCACGATGCAACATATCCTTAATATTTCTAGAAGCCCCCAAAGTTTTGGAGGACTTCTTCAAACTGGTAGTGGCCTTTTTCCTGAAACGTGCAAATAGTATAAGTATAGGAATAAGAAAAGCAAGGGACAATGTCGGTGGAAAAGAAGCTTACACAACAGGTGGTGCTTTAGCAAAAGGTATCCTGGTAACTCTTCTTTTCTCTGCCTCCAGGGCGGTAGTGGACTTCTTGGAGGCTCCACCCTCCGTCTTCTTCTTCTAGCCTCCATCAACAGCGTCAGAGGTGGAGCTCTTCCGCTTTCGCGCCAGTGGGGCATCGTCGTCGGACACTACGGTGACTTCCTTCATCTTGGGGTCATAGATTTGGATAGCCATGCTATCCGCCTCTAGACTGCTAAGCTGTTAAGTGAAATCCCAATGTGTTAGATAAGATGATAATGGCTAGATGGAAGAACTGGAGTAAAAGTCATACTCGGAAAATAAACAGGTACTCTGTGCACTTGCCCTCCTCAAACATGTCATAGGTGATGGCGAAGCCGTGCTTCTTGTATTTCACCTTGACGATGTCCTTGAGGCGGAGCTTGACGGAGTCACTCGAGAAGTTATCCTCGGAGATGCGGAGGCTATCCTTCCTCTCCTTAGAGTACTCATGCATAAGCTTGGAGCGGTGTTGCAGAGGCTGGATCCGCCTGACGAACCAGCACATGGATAGTTCCAACCCAGTCAGACCTGTATCTACGAACCACTCTATCAGCCTAATGGCGCGGGAGGATTCTTCGTCGGAGGGAAGGATGGATTGGGACCTCCATGTCGGGGCTTCGGCAGCAGCACCGTCGACAAATTACGGATAAGTTTCTTCTCGACCAACCAGAGGGATGTATGGGTCGTAGAAGTAGGTTTGTTGCCAGTTCTTGCAAGATTTGTGGCCGACGATGTCGGGGAACCACCGGCCAGGCCGGATCTTAAAGCTAATGGTCCCATAATTCCTGAGCTCATCCTTGCCGGCTCTGGCTTCCCTCTTAATGGTGATGAAATAGACAAAGAGATCTAGCCTAGGCCTAATCCCTAAGTAACCCTCACAAAGCGCCGCGTAGTTGCTAAGCGCAAGGATACTATTGGGGGAGAGGTTCTAAGGCTGTACTTGGTAATGGCTAAGGACAGCTAGGAAGACATTGGAGATGGGCAGGGAGACATCGCGTACCAGTTGGGCTTTAGGTACACCTTCTCTCCGGCTTGGGGAGAAGGGTGACCTCGCCGGCCGGTGCCACCCGCCAGACGAGCCCCTCCGTCGTAGGGAGGTAGCCCTCGACGAGCAGTTCTTTGATGTCGCGGTCCATGATGTCCGAACCGCGCCAATCCCCCTTGTGCGAATCACCTTACTCTTCCAATAGCTCTAGTGCCGCTGGATTGTGGTCGCCGCCGGCGGATTCTATCACCGCTGATTTGGGCAGCACCTGGCCCTCTGGGGGCACGTGGACGGTGCTCGCTGGCTTCGCCGCGATATCGCCTGATGTCGCCATGGAGGGAGCAGAGCTGCTGCTGGCCATTGGAAGGGGAGAGGTGGTGACTGGGAGGATTGAAGGGTTAGGGTTTTATGAGAAATGCGCAGAGAGCTCGATGAGATGCTCGCTGGAGGAAGAAGACGATGCAGGAGGAGAATGAGGTGAAAAGTAAAATTCCACCGCAGTTACAATTTATAACCTCTGGCATCAAGATTCATGCAAGATGATCGACTGGTTGACGTGTGGGCGACGTATGCGGGCGCGTGCGCGGAAATTTCGCCACGTTCCCAACCGTCGCCGCCAACGGTTCGTATCGCCCGCGCGGGAAAAATGGACATGATTGCATTCTCTGCATGTGTGAGATACAAGGCGTCGATGACCTATGTCTACATCGTCATAGCTGTCACTGCCAGGTGAACCATCACATAGGAATATTCCGGCATGGACGGATCTAGTCCGGCTATAGAAGAGTACGATAGAAGATTGCTTGGGAGGACTACAAGATATTGCTTGATGATTTGCTGACATCCATCTAGACGGAGCATTCAACCTGAAGAGGCAAGATGGCGCAAGATCTCGGAGTTCTCCGGGGGCTACTGTTGGGGATATGCTATATGGGTATCCTCATAGCATGTCTCTTATCCGGATAACCCGGGTGGACCACAGTTGGTATCGTGGCCCATGGCCTGCTGGGCGGCCCAGTTAGATGGATCCAGAAGGGAGGCCCATGCTGGATAAAGGAAGGCTACGGAGGAGTCACCGACATACCCGAAGCCTTGGAGTGCAAGACACGCTAGACTAGTTGTAAGCAGTGTAGGACTATGTAACCTGTTCGGCTAGGACTTTTCCTGTAACCCTAGGACCCGGCAAATATATAAGTTGGGCCTATGGGAGCCTTTAGGGCACAATCTAGTATCGATTAGCATACACCTCGCACAGCGAACCAATCCCCGTAACTCGGCGTATTGCCCTTATAGTGATTTATAGGAGGAGTAGGATTCCGCCACCATTGTGGGATCTGAACCTGGGTAAGCTATGTTACCTCGTACTCGTCAACCGTCCGCCTTCCCCCATGTCTCTAAACACGCACTGTGAGGACTCCTCCATGGCGTACTCATCGGCAATACCACGACATATGGCTCAATTACTTTTTGCACCGGGGGTTGGCCTTAGCCACAGTGGCTGACGGTGGGGCCTGGGCCACGCAGGCAGCACATGGATGCCACGCCAGGAGCCACGTAGTGGCCACGTAGGCTCGACGACAGCGGCGGCTCAGGTGTGCGCGGTTATGGCGACTAGGGGCTCGCGGGACGGCAGGGTTACGCGGGTTCGCTACAGCGAGGCAAGGGGAACCAAAACAGGGCGGCCCCGCTATTTATTGGCAACCGGAGGAGCTCGTACAACGACAGTCAGCAGCGGCAGTGACAGATGCACGGCGGCGGAGCGATACAGATCAAGAGGGAGCGAAAGGAGGGGTCCACAGGGACCACGGGCTCACCGTGATTCGATTGGCGAGGTCGGCTTGGCCAGAGGAGGTCTAGGTCGGCAGTAATGGCGCTGGCGGTGGTCGTTGATGGCGGAGGAGAAACCGTTCATCACATTGATTGGGGTCTCCCCTTCCCGATTCCTTCCGTGGGATAGATGAGGGAGACGAGACGGAGCTCTTGGCGTTGTTGGATGGACGAGGGGAGGCCGGGAACGGCGACGACTGGCAGCACCTGCGGCTCTAGGGTTCGGTCACAAATGGGGAACGAGAGAGGGAGGTCGGAAGAGAGGGACTACGAGGGTGAGGAAGAGCAAGGGGGACACGGAGTCGATCTTATCCATATCCAGAGGCGGCGGACGGCGGAGAGCGGGCGGCAGAGATCGACGGTCGGCGGCGCTCTAGGCAGCTGCTTGCCGCCGATGGAGAAGACGACAGGGGAAATGACCGAAGGGGTATGGGCCACGCTTGGGCTGCGCATGGGCCAAGTTTGGGCCGTTGGCTGCTGCGCTGAGCAAGGAGAGAAAGAGGGGAGTGAGCTAGGCTGCTGGGCTGCGTTTGCTACCTGTTTTTTTATTTCTAGAAACTTTTGCTTTCTGTTTTTTTTCTCCTTTTGTAAATCACTTTCAAATCTATTTTGGATGATTTCAAAAATACTAGAGGCTTTATAAAATATGTAAAATACTCAAGAGCCTGTATATTCAATTTGGTCACTGTTGTTTTGTGATTTTAAAAATTCAAAACCATTTGAATGGAGTAAAAGGGAGAGAAAGAAACTAGGGTTTAGAGTTTTATCTTTATTTATTTAATGCACAATTTAAAATATGATTCTCATGAATGCGCAATCAAAACCCTAATTATACATTAGCTAAAACTGGGGTGTTACACTGCCCCAAGACAACAACACCATAGCCCCTCCCCACGAGCCCGCCGCGCCACCGCCGCCAGCCGTCGCTGCCGCGCCACCTCCTCTCCAGCCTCTAAACCCTAGAATGTTGAGGAACCCTTCTACTCCATCCTACCCACTCCGGCTTAAGGCAAAGCCCTGCGGATCTCCTCTCGACTCCCGACACCATGCCTTCGTGCTGCCGGAATCGAGAGGAGAGAACTACAACTTCTGCTACCTGCTGGAACAAGGGAGAGGAAGGTCTTCATCGAGTATCGAACGTGTGACCGACTATGGAAGATCTGCCGGAACACGGTGCCGGAAGGATCGTCTACATGATCTTGAGATCGGCAAGTGTACAACTACATCACCCACGAGAATCTGCTCTCATTAACCGCTTTGGAATCTTCAAGGGTGAGTACTCTAATCGACTGGTTGCTACAATCTAGTAGATAAATTTTGGCTTGTGTGTGTTCATGCGGTAGTATTTTTTTGTTTTCCATGCTACAAACCCCTACAGTGGTATCAGAGCCATGTCTATATGTAGATTTTTTGCACGAGTAGAACACAATGGTCATTGTGGGCGGTGGTGCTTTTATTATCAATTGCTTCTTGTGTACTTTGCATCTTACGGTATGGTGGGATGAAGCGTCCCGGGCTAACCTTACATGACATCGTTCATGATACTTGCTCCACGCTCAACATGCAACTTGTATTGCATAAGTGGCTTTGCGGGTATCTTCCTCTCCCATCATAGTAAAGATTCAAATTACAATAGGCACTTGATAGTTCAAGCATCAACATTTTGGTTCTTATTCGTAAGTTAGAACGGTACTTATTGAAATCCCCAAACCACGTAAAATATGCAAAGAAAATTAGAGGCGTCTAACTTTGTTTTGCAGGGTGTGATGTGATGTGATATGGCCATGATTGTGATTATATATGATGTATGCAATGTTCCTTATTGTAAGTCTGCAACCGGAAGGAGCCTTATGGTTGTCTTTTAATTCTGTTAAGACCTGCGTGTCTATTATTCAAAATAGTTGTAATAGTTGATGCTGGTGGACGAAAACCTTGGAGCGGTTCCATTGACATTGACGCCATGCCGGTGATGATGGAGCTCATTTTCGTGCTTGAAGATGGAGATCAGAAGCACAAGAAGAAAGGCCATATCATATCACATATTTTGAATTACATGTGATGTTAATCCTTTTATGCATCTTGTATTGCTTAGATAGCAACGGTAGAATTATAAGATGATCCCTCTCACAAAATTAACAAGTAGAGTGTTCATCCTTAGTTAGCACCGTTACCAAGACTCGTCATTTCGAAACACCACGTGATGATCGGGTGTGATAGAATCAACGTGTGCATACAACAGGAGCAAGCCAGATTTGCTCATGCAGAAACTAAGGTTAATCTTGATGAGACTAGCATGTACAGACATTGTCTCGGAACGTAGATCTCTGAAAGGTAAAGCATGAGTCATATAGTAGATATGATGAACATGTTAATTGTTCGCCTTTGAAACTACATCATCTCTTGTGATGATCGGTTTTGATGTAGTGGATTTGATTCATGTGATCACTAAAACAATGTGAGGGATATTTTTTTGAGTGGGAGTTCACCTAGATTAAATTAAATATTAATTAGAACTCAATTTTTCATAAACTTAGTATAAACTTTTGCAAATATCTTTTAGATCAATGGAGGCCCCTACCATCAATTTTAATGTGTTCCTAGAGAAAGAAAAGTTGAAAAACAATGGAAGCAACTTCGCGGATTGGTTCCGCAATTTGAGGATTGTCCTCAATGCTGGTCAGTTGACCTATGTGCTGGATGCACCGCTGGGTGACCCACCTGCAGAAGATGCTACCGATGATGAGAAAATTGATTTCCGTACTCGGAAGAATTAGTACTCCACAGTTCAGTGTGCTATCTTGTATGGTTTGGAATTCGAGCTTCAGAAAAGGTTTGAGAACTTTGACCCACATGATATTGTTTGTGAACTCAAAATGATATTTGAGGCTCACGCGACAGTTGAGAGTTATGAATCTTCTGAAAAGTTCTTTAACTACAAGATGGAAGAGGGCAGCTCCGTCAGTGAGCATGTGCTTAAGATGTCTGGGCATGCTAATAAGCTCCAGATCTTGGGCATAATAATTCGTAATGCGTTGGGGATTCATCATGTCCTCCAATCACTACCACCAAGTTACAAAAACTTTGTGATGAACTACAACATGCAGTGCATGGATAAGACGTTGTCAGAACTCTTATCTATGTTGAAGTCTGCGGAAATGGAGATCAAGAAAGAGCACCAAGTGTTGATGGTTAATAAGACCACCAATTTCAAGAAGCAACGCAAGCCTAAGAAAAAGGTAAACTTCAAGAAGGGCGGTAATAAAGCTACCGCAACGACGAAGAAGACAAATGCTAGGCCTAAGCCTGATACTGAGTGCTTTTACTGCAAGGGAGAAGGTCACTGGAATCGGAATTGTCCCAAGTACTTGGCGGATCTGAAGAACGACAACATCAAGAATAAAGGTATATCCGATATACATGTTATTGATGTGTATCTTTCTAGTAATCATAGTAATGCCTGGGTATTTGATACTGGTTCGGTTGCTCATATTTGTAACTCGAAACAGGTGCTGCAGAATATACGGAGACTAGTGAAAGATGAGGTGATGATGCGTGTTGGAAACAGATCAAAGGTTGATGTGGTCGCGGTCGGCACGCTCCCTCTTCATCTACCATCGGGATTAGTAATATACTTAAATAATTGTTATTTGGTGCCTGCGTTGAAAATTATATCGGGATCTTGTTTATTGCGAGACCTTTTCTTGTTTAAGTCTGTGAATAATGGTTGTTCAATTCATATGAGTTAAATCTTTTATGGTCATGCACCTTTGATAGATGGTCTATTCTTATTGAATCTCGGTTGTAGTGATACACATGTTCATAATATAGAAGCTAAACGTTTGAAATTAAGCGATAATTCTACATACATGTGGCACTGTCGTCTTGGTCACATTGGAGTGAAGCGTATGAATAAACTCCATTCCGATGGACTTCTTGAATCACTTGATTTCGAATCACTTAAAATATGCGAAGCATGTCTAATGAGTAAAATGACTAAGACTAAATTTTCTGGTATGATGGAGCGAGCTACAGACTTATTGGAAATCATACATACTGATGTGTATGGCCCGATGAGTATGGCATCGCGTGGTGGTTATCGTTATGTTCTTACTTTCATGGATGACTTGAGTATATATGGGTATATCTATTTCATGAAACATAAGTCCGAAACTTTCGAGAAGTTTAAGGAATTTCAAAGTGAAGTGGAGAATCAACATAACAAGAAGATTAAGTTTCTACGATCTGATCATGGAGGTGAATATCTAAGTTACGAGTTTGGCGAGCATTTGAAGAAATGCGGAATACTTTCACAATTGACACCACCGGGAAAACAATAAATGGCAAGAAGCCATGAAATCCGAGATTGGATCCATGTATGGACACCAAGTATGGACTTTGGTGGACTTACCGGATGGCTGGAAGGCTGTCGAGAACAAATGGATTTTCAAGGATAAAACAGATGCTGATGTTAATGTAACCATCTATAAAGCTCGACTTGTCGCAAAAGGGTTTCGACAAATTCAATGAGTTGACTACGATGAGACTTTCTTCCGTAGTAGCGAAGCTAAAATCTAAGGATTTTGTTAGCAATCGCTGCATATTATGATTATGAGATATGGCAGATGGATGTCAAAACGACGTTCCTCAATGGAGACATTGATGAAGAGTTGTATATGCTAAAACCCAAAGGTTTTGTCGATCCTAAAGATGCTAACACGGTATGCAAACTTCAATGGTCCATTTATGGATTGAAGCAAGCATCCCGAAGTTGGAATCAACGTTTTGATAAGGTGATCAAAAGTTTTGGTTTTATACAAACTTATGGAGAAGCTTGTATTTCCAAGAAACTGAGTGGGATCTTTGTGAAATTCCTAGTACTATATGTGGACGACATATTGTTGATTGGGAATGATGTAGACCTTCTTAATAGTGTCAAAGATTATTTGAATAATAGTTTTTCAATGAAAGATCTTGGCGAAGCTGCTTACATATTAGGCATAAAAATTTATAGAGATAGATCGAGACGCGTAATATCGTTGTCAGAGAGTACATATTTGGAAAAAGTTCTAGAGAGGTTTGGAATAGAAGATAGCAAGAAAGGGTTCTTGCCAAATACGACCTTGAGTAAAACTCGAAGTCCTGCTACGGCAGAAGATAGAGAAAGGATGATTAAGAATCTGTATGCGTTAGCCATAGGATCTATCATGTATGCCATGCTATGTACTAGACCTGACATTGCATATGTTGTTAGTTTAACTAACATATATTAGAGTGATCCAGGGGTGGATCATTGGACAGCGGTCAAAAACATCCTTAAGTACTTGAGAAGAACTAAGGATATGGTTCGTTCTTATGGAGGTGATGAACAACTCGTTGTTAATGGTTACACCGATGCTAGTTGGAACTCCAATCCGGATGATTCTAAATCTCAATCTGGATACATATTTAGTTTGAATGGTGTAGCAGTGAGCTGGAGGAGTGCAAAGCAAAGTGTTGTGGAGAGATCTTCAACTGAATCAGAATACATAGCTGCTTCGGAGGCTTCACAAGAGGTGATATGGATGAAGGAGTTCATTACGGAGCTCGGTGTGGTTCCTAGTGCACTGGACCCAATGTCTATCTATTGTGATAACATGGGCTCCATAGCCAATGCGCAAGAACCAAGGTCACACAAGAAGCTGAAGCATATCAAGCTACGTTTTCACACTATTTGAGAGCATGTCCAAGATGGCGACATAAATATTTTCAAAGTACACACAGATCTGAATGTGGCGGATCCGTTGACTAAGCCTCTCCTGAGGGCAAAACATGACCAGCACCAAACTGCCATGGGTGTTCGGTATATTACCATGTAATCTAGATTAGTTAACTCTAGTGCAAGTGGGAGACTGATGAAGATATACCCTAGAGGCAACAATAAAAGTAGTTATTATTATATCTTTGTGTTTATGATAAATGGTTACATTCATGCTATAATTGTATTAACCAGAAACATTAATACTTGTGTGATTTGTAAACTAATTACAGTCCCTAGTAAAGCATCTTTATAATACTAGCTTGTTGGGTGATAGATGATCATGGTTTCCTGATCATGAACATTGAGATGTTATTAACAAAAAGATCATATCATTAGGAGAATGGTATGATGGACATACTCCTATAGATAAGCGTAGCATAAAGATCAAGTCATTTCAATAGTTCGTTTGCTATAATCTTTGAGATACATAGTAACCTAAATCCTTCAACCATGAGATCATGCTAATCACCATCACCGAATGGATGCTTTAATGACATCAAACACCACTTCGTAATTGGGTGGTTATAAAGGTGGAATTGAGTGTTCAGAAAGTCTGTGTTGAGGCACATGGATCAAGAGTGGGATTTGTCCATCCATATGATGGATAGATATATTCTAGGCCCTCTCGGTGGAATGCCATCCAATTAGCTTGCAAGCATGTGACTGGCTCACAGGGAATCACATATCATAGGAACGAGTAAAGAGTACTTATCGATAACGAGGTTGAACTAGGTATGCAGAGATACCGACGATCAGACCTCGGATAAGTAAAATATCGTGAGACAAAGGGAAATTGGTATCGTATGTAAATGGTTCATTCAATCGAAAATTAATCGCAGAATATGTGGGAGCCATATGAATTTCCAGAGTACTCTATTGGTTATTGATCGGAGAAAAGTCTCGGTCATGTCTGCATAATTCACGAACCGTAGGGAGACACACTTAAGGATTCGATGTTGTTTAGTAGATATGGAATGTGAGTAAGAATACCGAATGTTGTTTGGAGTCTCGGATGGATCTGGATATCAAGAGGAGATCCGAAATGGTCCGGAGAATAAGATTCATATAAGGAAAGTTCAATTCCGGAGTTCGGGAATGATTCCGGTGTTTTCACCGGAATGATCTAGAAGGGTCTAGAAGGTTCACCGAACTGGAAGGGGACGGGTACATGAATGAGTCATGACAACGTGGAATAGTTGCATCATGTCCAAGGTCAAAGGGCTGTGCAAATAAAAGTGAGAAATCAAACTCCAAAATTGAAAGTCAAAAGGCAAGTTTGAAAAGTCAAACTGGGACAATGTATCCTGGTGGAGGGAGGAGAGGAAATCTCCTCTCCCTCCACCATGCACCAAGGAGAGGGAGTTGAGGAAAGATACGGACTTCCCCTCGCCTAGATGCCCCTCCCTCTCATAAATAGAGGGGAGAGGGCTGCCCCAAGACAACAACACCACAACCCCTCCCCACGAGCCCGCTGCGCCCCCTCGCCCAAGCCGCCGCCCATGCCTCCTCTCTGGCCTCTAAACCCTAGAACGCCCGGGAACCCTTCTAATCCATCTTACCCTCTCTGGCTTATGGCGAAGCCCTACAGGATCTCCCCTCTACTTCCGACACCATGCCGTCGTGCTGCTGGAACTGAGAGGAGAGAACTACAACCTTCGGTACCTGCTAGAACAAGGGAGAGGAAGGTCTTCATCGAGTACCGAACATGTGACCGACTGTGGAAGCGCTGCCAGAACACGGTGCCAGTAGGATCGTCTATGCAATCTTGAGATCGGCAAGTGTACGACTACATCACCCATGAGAATCTGCTCTCGTTAACCGCTTTGGAATATTCAAGGGTGAGTACTCTAATCGACTCGTTGCTACAATCTAGTAGATAGATTTTGGCTTGTGTGTGTTCATGCGGTAGAAATTTTTTGTTTTCCATGCTACGAACCCCTACAGTCCAGAGTGTCCGGCAGCTAGAGTTCCATCCAGTGGACAAGGAAATCAGGGAGGATCTGAGACTTGATGGTGGTGCGCCGCTCGTAGATGATGTCTCGATATGAGACAAATCGATGGCCCACGGGGCTACTCGCCCCATGGCTTCGGGGTTGTTCAGGATGTTCGACAGTGGGGTGTCGTTGACGACCACGATCTGGTGCTCCTAGAAGTAGTGGCTCAGCTGACGCGCTGTCATGAATACGCCGTAGGCGAGATTCTGGTAGTAGGGATACCATTGCTTTGTTGGGGTCAGTACCTCGCTGAGGTAGTAGATTGGGCATTGGACCCTGTGGGTCTTGTCGTCTTCGGGTCGTTCGACCACGAGTGTGGTGCTGACCACTTGATGCGTGGCTGCTATGTATAGCAGCAAAGGCTCCCTCTCCTTTGGCGTAACCAGGACGGGTGATATGGAGAGCAAGCATTTGGGGTCCTCAAATGCGTCGTCTGCTTCAACCGTCCACTCGAATTTGTCAGCCTTGCACAGCAGCTGATAAAAAGGGAGGGCCTTCTCTTCCATGCGACTAATGAACCTGCTGAGCGTCGCGATTTGCACGGCCAGCTGCTGGTCTCCCTTGAGGTTCTTGGGCTTCTCCATGGCTAGTATAGCCCTAATTTTCTTCCGGTTCGCCTCGATGCCACAATGGGAGATGAAGTACCCGAGAAACTGGCCAGACGAGATGCCAAAAGCGCGCTTGTATGGGTTTAGCTTGATCTTGTAGCGATCAAGGTTGCCGAATGTCTCGCGGAGGTCGTCAATGAGCGTCTTGGCCTCCTTGGTCTTGATCACTATGTCATCGACATAGACCTAAATTTTGTGACCAATATGGTCCTTCAGACATGCATGCATCTCTGGTAACTGGCGCCTACATTCTTCATCCTAAAAGGCATTGTGTTGTAGCAGAATACTCCGAATGGCGCGATGAATGCTATTTTCTCCCAATCTTCGACCTTCAGCCGAATTTGATTGTAGCATGAGTAGGCGTCGAGGATGGAGAGTTTCTCGCATCCTGCCATGGATTCGATGATTTGATCGATCCGTGGGAGAGGAAAGTGGTCCTTGGGACAATGCTTGTTAAGCGATGTGAAATCCACACACATCCGCAGGATGTCCATGTCCTTCTTGGGGACCAACACGGGGTTGGCCCGCCACTCGCTTTCCTTGATCTCTCTGATGAAGTTGGCATCGAGGAGTCTGTTACTTCAATGCCAACGGCTTCAGATCTTGGCTCGAACAGTCGATGAATTGACTGCTTGACTGGCTTCGCGACTGGAAACACATTGAGTGCATGCTCGGCGAATTCCCTAGGAACTCCTGGCATGTCCGCAGGACAGCAGGCGAAAATTTCCCAGTGCTCACGGAGGAATTCGACGACCGTGCTTTCCTATGCGAGGCTCAGGTCATTGGCGATCAAAGCCATCTTGGAGGCGTCCATCCGGTGGACCTGCACTTGTTAGTGTTGATCATGGAGTCGAACGACATTCAGGCGTGTTTTTCCTGGTGACTGGGGGTGCCCCGTTGTCTGTGACCTCCTTGATCCTTGTTAGCTCCTACTGCATGCTGAATGACTGAGAGATTCTATTGAAGTACCTGTCGCAACTGTTCGACATGGTGAAGCTTCTTAGGATGATGATGACGCCCCTGGGTCCTGGCATCTTTAGCAGAAGGTATGCATAGTGCAGTACTGTCAGGAACCTTGTGAATGCTACACACCCGAGGATGGCGTGGTACTGTGAGGGCCAGTCCACCACTTCGAACTCCAGCCGTTCACGCCTAAAGTTTTTGGGCTTGCCGAAGATGACGTCGAGCCAAATCTTTCCTAGGGGGTATATGCCCTTACCTGGGACGATGTCGTGGAACGTTGTGCCCTTACTTGGGATCCGCATGGCTGCGAGTGTGCTGGCGAACATCAAGTTGATGCCGCTGCCGCCGTCCATGAAGACACGGCTCATGTCGAATCCTCCGATCTGGGCCTCGAGCACCAGGGCAGAGTGACCTGGTGAGGTATCTGGTGCGGGTGATCCGAACGGTCGAATGTGATGCAGGACTCTAAGCCGCCGATGTACTCAGGTATGGCTGGTGGAGAGGTCACGACCAAGTTGACTTTGCGGGTGATCTTCTTCTCCACCCTGTTGGTCAGGCGCCCCTTCTCTATCATCATAGATCCTATTGGTTCCGGGTATTCGTTCGCACCATTATTTTGTGCTGGTGCAGCCGCAGGCTACGAGGGTCCTCCAGGTGGTGGTGGAGCCCCATGAGCTACGACTCCTGGAGCCGGTGCGAATCCTGGGTTCACCACCTGGCGTCGCATCTGGGTGAGGCCCTTGCTGAGTTTCTGGAACTCCCGATAGTCCATGAGCATGTGGTAGCCTTCTTCTTACCATCTTGTTTACCAATGTAGAATTGGATGGTAAAGGGACATGATATATTGTCGTATGCCGAAGGTTCGTCATCGCGGTTGCAACGTTGCCATGTTTGGGTGGGTCTCCCACCATCGTGGTACCTGTTGATGCGGTACACGTTGTTGTAGTTGCCATCATCGGGGCGATCGGCGTAGCCAGCCGCAACCATGTCTACTTCCTCGCAATCGTCGTAGACGCGCGGTCTTCTCTTTCCGCGGCGATCGCGCGTACGGCCGAAGTCGTCTTCGTCATCTGAATGTGTTCGGTTGACGACACCCTTGCCATCTGCCCAATGGTTGGCGATATCCATCAGGTGATCGAGGGTTTTGGTCTTGACACGCCCGAGCTCCTCCTTGAATTCATGGCGCCTGATGCAGTCCTTGAAGGCATCGATTGACCTCTCCTCTGAGATGTGCGCGGCGGAGTTCTTGATGATGGACCAACGCATTATGTACGAGCGGATGGACTCGTTGGTCCGTTGGGTGCAGGCCCGCAAATATTCAATTGAGGATGACCTCTTGTTGGTGCCTTTGAAGTTGTGGATGAAGCTGTACGCCAGCTCTTCCCAGCTTCGAATGGAGCCAGAGGGGAGGCAGCTTAGCCAGACCCTGGCTGCGCCTGTCAACTGCAGCCAGAGGCATTGCAGGACGGTGTTTTTGTTCCCGCCGTGGAGCTTGACTGATGACAAATGATCATCGAGCCATTTTTTCGGCTCCTGCGCGCCATCAGACTTCGGGTTGTCCAAAGGGAGCTTGAAATTATTCGGCATCCGTGATTGCCGAACGGACCTGCTGAAGCATCTAGATCCACAACTCTCCGTCGTCCTCTTCGGACTCAGTTGAGCATGCATGTTTAGCGCGTGATTTGTCGATCTTGCACTGTGTGATCTTGCTACGAGCATCGTAGTTGCTGCTGCGGAGCCATGGGCTCCGAAGGCGTCAAGGTAGGTCATGCTCTTCTTCCTCAGATGAGGGTGTGCGGCTTAGAGTGAACCTCACTACTACCTTTTTCTTTGGCTCTGTGAGTGTTTCATCTTGGAGCGTGGCTCCAACGAGTCCAAGGCCTGCAAGCGCGGACTTATGGATCGCATTCTTCGGGTCGCCCGCCGCTGGCGGGTTGGACGCGAGATAGGTGGTGGCTGCCATGATCGCAGCCTGCGGCGTTTTCGGCATGATGTTGCCTTGCGAGTCCATCGTCATGAAGGACGTGTCGAGTGCTTTTGTGACCTCGCACCATGCGACGGGGTCCGTGCGCTCCAGGCGAGAGCGGTACTTGCGGGTGTCGTTGCCTGTGAAGAGGAGCCGCCAGTGGCAGAGAGCACGGCTCGCCGCATGCTTGATTCATCAGCTGCCCGCTTGCGTTTTTCAAGGTTGCCTTGTAGCTTGACATGTCGATTGTGTTCCTCGATGAGGAGCCAGTGATAGGCCATTGATACGCCGTAAACGTATCTATAATTTTTAATGTTCCATGCTTGTTTAGTATCTACTTTACTTTGCTTTGATTTGTCTACACTTTTGAGGTATTTTTATATATTTTCTAGGACTAACCTATTAACAAGATGCCACAGTGCTAGTTGCCTGTTTTCTGTTGTTTTTGGTTCCAGAAAAACCAGAAAATGAATATTCTCGGAATTGGACGGGACAATAGCCAAAGTCAATATTTCACCGAGGAGAACACGGAGCCAGAAGACGAGACGAAGGAGGGCCACGAGGGCCCACACCCCCGGCCACGCGGCCAAGCCTGGCCCACGCCTGGGGGTGCGGCTGCCTCGGTGTAGGGGTTCGTAGAATGGGAAAAAAATTCTACCGCATGCACACAAACAAGCCAAGATCTATCTACTAGATTGTAGCAACGAGTGGATTAGAGTACTCACCCTCGAAGATTCCAAAGCGGTTAACGAGAGCAGATTCTCGTGGGTGATGTAGTCGTACACTTGCCGATCTCAAGATCGCGTATACGACCCTTCTGGCGCTGCGTTCCGGCAGAGCTTCCGCAGTCGGTCACATGTTCGGTACTCGATGAAGACCTTCCTCTACCTTGTTCCAGCAGGCAGCGGAGGTTGTAGTCCTCTCCTCCCGATTCTGGCAGCACGACGGCATGGTGTCAGAAGTAGAGGGAAGATCTCGCAGGGCTTCGCCTAAGCCGGTGCGGGTTATGGTGGATCTAGGGTTTCCAGCGATCTAGGTTTAGAAGGACGGAGAGGAGGAGGTGGAGTCGACGGCGGCTATGGCGAAGGAGACGAGCCGGCGGCGGCAGCGACGCAAGGTGGGGAGGGCTGGTTGTGGTGCTTTGGGGCAGCCCCTCCATATATTTATGAGAGGGAGGGCAGCTTGGGAGAGGGGAGTTTGAATCCTTCCCCAAACCCAAGTTGGAGAGAAGGAATGACTCTTTCCTTCTTCCACTAGGAAACTATTGTTCTAGTTTGACTTTTCAAACTTCCCTTATTGACTTTCAATTTAGAGCTTTATTTCTCTCTCGCAAATGCCCAACCAAGTGACCTAGGACAAGATCCAATCATTCCACTTAACCATGACACATTCATGAACCATTTCCCTTCTGGTCCGGTGAACATCTTAGACCCTTCTAGAACCTCTCCGATGAAAACATCGGAATCATTCCCGAACTCCGGAATCGGACTTTCCTTATATGAATCTTATTCTCCGGACCATTCTGTATCTCCTCGTGGTATCCCGGATCCCATCCGAGACTCCGAACAACATTCGGTCTCCCTACTTACATTCCATATCTACTAAACAACATCGAATCCTTAAGTGTGTCTCCCTACGGTTCGTGAATTATGCAAACATGATCGAGACTCTTCTCTGATCAATAACCAATAGAGGAATCTGGAAATTCATATGGTTCCCACATATTTCTACAATTACTTTGTGATCGAATGAACCACTTACATACGATACCAATTTCCCTTTGTCTCGCGATAGTTTACTTATCCGAGGTATAATCGTCGGTATCTCTGCATACCTAGTTCAACCTCGTTACCGATAAGTACTCTTTCTCGTTCCCGTGATATGTGATCCCTTGTGAGCCAGTCACATGCTTGCAAGATAATTGGATGACATTTCACCGAGAGGGCCCAGAGTATATCTATCCGTCATATGGATGGACAAATCCCACACTTGATCCATGTGCCTCAACACATACTTTCCGAACACTCAATGCCACCTTTATAGACACCCAGTTATGGTGTGGTGTTTGATGTCATCAAAGCATCCTTCCGGTAATGGTGATTAGCATGATCTCATGGTCGAAGGAATTAGGTTACTATGTATCTGAAAGCTTATAGCAAACAAACTATTGAAATGACTTGATCTTATGCTACGCTTAACTATAGGAGTATGTACATCACGTCATTCTCCTAATGATATGACCTTGTTGTTAATAACATCTCAATTTTCATGATCAGGAAACCATGATCATATATTAACCAACAAGTTAGTTAAACAAGAGGCTTCAATAGGGACTCTTACATGTTTACAAATCACACAAGTATTAATGCTTCCTATTAATACAATTATAGCATGGTATGTAAACATTTATCATAAGCATGAAGATATGATAATAACCACTTTATTATTGCCTCTTGGGCATATCTCCAACAGTCTCCCACTTGCACTAGGGTCAATAATCTAGTTTCAAAACTTTGTGTATTCAACACCTATGGCTTTCCGGTTTTGTATGTACACGATTGCTAGTGGTCAACCGATCTTTGGATCCGACAATTTCAGGTCCGTGTGTAATTGCATGTCTTTGCGTCTCTATGCATCACTCATTCTCTAATGAGATGGCTTTGTATAAACTTGGTCCTTTGGTGAGACCTTTAGTTCCTTGGGGTTAAAACATGTTGACAATATTGTCATACAATATATCTTCATATTACTATCCCACTGTGAACTACACCTAGTAATATAACAAACTACTTGACACAAATGCCCTCTTATGTTGCTATAGTAGCAGTCATATACATAGCCTTTTGTTGTAGTATCTGTCACAATGTCTTAACTTTGGAACTCATCCAAATCTATTATGGAACTTACTTTCCATTATATTGTGCCATTCTTAGTTTAGATTGAGATAATCTTTAATTTGTACTTTGTGAAAAAACTAGTATCAATGTAGTACTTTTACAATGAACTAACCATCTATTTGTCACCTATTACAAAAATAATATATTCTTTAGTTCTTCAAAAAGATCATAAGAATATTCTTACTATCGTCCAATGATAATCTTATGAACCACTATGGTATATGCTCATAACATTTAGAGCATAGGACATATCTGGATTTGTACATATCACGGTATGATTGAAAAATACTCTTTGCGATTTTATTCATCAAGTATCAATCAATACTTGAATCTCTGTTTCACTTGCCAAGTGTCAATACACTTGAATTTCTATTTAATCCTTTCTGTGTGTCAAGAACCTTTCTTGTCATTTCCATACTGAACTCATTCAATATCTTATCTATGTACATTTGGCACAACCATATTAGTGTCTCAATCTATCTATATAGATATTGATGCCAAATATTTGGGTTTTGCCTAAGTCTTTCATCAGGATGAAATTCTTAATATGTGTTAATAAAAGATACATCATTTCGAATCAACAATATGTCTTCCACATAATGTATTAGAAATATGTCTTAGCGCTCCCACTTAATTTCTTGCAAATGCAAGCATCTTCATCGTCTCTGATGAATTTAAACTCTTTTAACAGTTTCATCATGGTGAAGATTCCAACTCCGCGATGCTCACTTCAACCATTATAGTTTGCATACGCTTTTAGCATCCTTTGAATTAACAAAACCCTATGGACCGTGTTATGCACACGCCCTAGGTAACAATTCTATTAGAAGAACCTGTTTTGTTTATTCAACTACCACATAACAAAATTATATGTAGTGGTTGCTACATTAATCTGTCTAGACTAAATATCACTATGAAAGATCAAATCTTGTCATAGTCAACCTTTGAACATTGTTGCGAAGTCTTTCCCAACATGTCGACTATTTCATAGATGTGAAACATCCATGTCTATTTCTTTATAGATCCAAACACGACTGTAAGGTCTCACACCTTTCTCGAGGGTCTTTCAAGTTCACAGCTTGATTTCTTGTGTATGGAACTATCACGGATTCTATGGCTTAAAGCCATATGACGGAGTCAGGGACCATCATCGCTTCTTGGCATATAGTCGGTTCATCATTGTCAAACAACAATGGTCTACTTTCAAATCCTAGTATTTGATTGTTTACCCGACCTACTAGGTTCAATAGGAACTTAGATCTCGGTGACCATAACCTTTTGATGCACGTGAGCCATGAGCATTGTTGCTGCCTCCGAAACACTTTTTGGCGCTGCGCAACTTTGCACATATAGCTAAGGTTCTTTTAACCTTATCAAAGTTCTATTTTTTTGAAGCTTATCTACTATAGGGGAGACCCCCACAGCCCTTTATTAAAAATTAACTAGAGGTTCAAATTTATGTACAAACTGAGAAAAAAGGAAAAGGGATAAACTACAGAACTACTTAGAAAAAAGCAAGATTACAACAGATTGTCAATCCAATTTGACAGAACTGTAACTTTAGAAATTTTTACTCTATGTTTAAGCAAGGAGACATCTTGGACAAATCCAGCCTTCCATGCTTTGAATGTTGGATTCATCCCTTTAAAAATCTTATTGTTTCTTTGCCTCCAAATATTCCAGCAGGCTAAGATGACTATCTCAAGAAAACATGGGCCTGAGAACCTTTTCTTTGCAGCTTTTAACATTTCTGGACCTGAACCCGTACCCCAATTGATCTGTAAATATGTCCAAATTCTGACACTATAATTACATTCAAAGAATAAATGAGACCAATCCTCCAGAGTCTGACATGGACATAACACACATTCTGAATCAGTAGTCACATTCCAATGTCTTCTTATTAACATATCCTTTGTGTTAATTCTATCATGTAAGATTAACCAAGCAAATACCTTGTGCTTTGACATACATTTACTCTTCCATGGCCACTTAGAAGGGAAATGATCTGGGAACAGGTCGAAATGAGCTTTGTACACCATATTTATAGAGTAATCCCCAAATTTTGATAACTTATTATCCCATTTATCCCTTACATGTGGGTTAAAGCTGACATGTTGCAGCTGGATTTGTAACCTAGATAGTTCTACAGTGGCTTCATCTGATAAAGGCAGTTGAAAATCCTCCTCCAGCTGTACTAGTGCAATGGCTTGTTGAACTGAGCAGTTCTTATCAAGAGCAAAAGAGAAAAGCCTTGGGTAAGACTGGGCTAAAGGTAGATTATTCCAAGAATCCAACCAGAATAAAGCTGAATCACCTTTACCAATTTTACAAACTGACAGAGATAGAAAGTCTTCTTCAAATTTCATAATACTTTTCCACCAAAAGGAGCCACAAACAGTAACATTGTGAGGCACCTCATTGTAATAATAAGTATTTTTGACTAACTTTACCCATGGAAGGTCCTCATTATTGTATAATTTGTGCAGATGCTTCATGAGTAGACATTTGTTTTGAATTTCTAGATTTATTATGCCTAAACCACCTTTCACTTTTGGCTTGAAAATCATGTCCCATGAGGCAAGGGAATTTATCCTCCCATCTTCTTTCTTTTTCCTCCATAAACAATGTCTTCTTGCTCTATTTATTACTTCAATGACTCCTTTTGGAATTTCAAGAGAACAAAGGTAGTGTAGAGGCATTGAGGAAATCACAGAGTTTACAAGGACCAATCTATCTCCGTAAGAAAGGAAAGAAGCAGTGGCAGAGAGTCTTCATTCCACTCTATCAATTAAAGGTGACATATCTGTAATAGTTGGCTTTGTAATCCCCATAGGCAATCCAAGGTATGGAAATGGTAGTGTAGCAGTAATACAGCCAATTTCCAAAGCAAGCAAACCAGCATCATCTTCATTCATATTGATTGGAATCAGAGCAGATTTATGAAAGTTGACTTTTAGCCCTGTGAAGGAGTAATATTCATCCAATATTTCTTTTAGTATAAGTAACTGATCAGGATCTGCTTGCATGACAATGAAGGTGTCATCAGCATATTGGACAATAGGGAAGTTATAAGTTCCTATGTTTGGGATAGGAGTTCTCAGTCTTCCATCTCTATAGGCCTTATTTATGAAACTTTGTAATAGGTCCCCACCTAGTACATACAGTAAAGGAGAGAGAGGATCACCCTGTCTAACCACACGCTTACAGTAAAAGTTTCTTCCTAGAACTCCATTCAGTAATATAGAGGATGTACCAGAAGAGAGAATTTCTTTTACCCAGCCAATAAATACTTCATCAAATCCTTTACACCTCAAAATCCTGATAATTGCTTCATGTTCAATAGTGTCAAAAGCCTTTTCAAAATCTAGCTTGATAATTACTGCTCTCCTCTTAGAAACATGGCATTGATGCAAGTATTCAAAAGTCCAACCAAGACAATCTTGTATGGTTCTGCACTTAATAAATGCATATTGGTTGTTATGAATACATCTTTTTATCTCCTTCTGAAGTCTATTGGCAGCTAGCTTAGTGAGAAATTTTAAACAGGTATTTGTGAGAGAAATAGGTCTAAAATCATTAACTGTCTCAGGGCTATTTTTTTGGAACCAGAGTGATATAGGAACCATTTATGCTCTCAAGTGGTGTGAGGCCCTTATGGAAATCATGACACAGCTTGATAAAATCATCTTTAATAATATGCCAACATTTTTTAACAAAAGCTCCATTGAATCCATCAGAGCCTGGTTCCTTATCAGTTTTCATATATTTTACTACATCCTCAATTTCTGAATTACTGAATTCTGCTGACAAACAATGTAAATTATCCACTTCTTGAATCAAGTTTGATAGATCTTCTCTATTCTCAACACCAGTAGAAACCCCCATTCGGTTCTTATAACATCTCCATAAAGCATCAGCTTTGTCATTGTGATTAATTAATGTATTGCCATGTTCATCTTTGATCTCATTAATCACATTGCACCTGTACCTTTCAGTGGCCTTAGCATGAAATTTTTTTGAATTTTCTCCACCAAACTTTACCCATCTTATGGTGCATATATTCTTCCAGTAGGTTGACTGAATGTTTAATAATATTTTTAAGTGTAACTTTACAATATTTCTGAAATTAAATTCCGGTCTGCTGAGAACTCTCTTGTCTTCAATATCATCAAGCATTAGAATGACCTTATTACATTTTTCTATCAGAGTTTTGATATGAGACAGTCTTTTCCCCCACTTTTTCAGAGCATATCTTGTATTTTTGAACTTTGCTGTAATCATGTTGGCAATAGGACCCTCCTTAACTGGCTGCCCCCAAGCTTGTTTAACCACATCAATAAAACCAGGTTGCTGAAGCCACATATTCTCAAATCTGAATATTTTTGCTTTTGGAATGTTTGTGGAAATGTTTACCACACAGGGAATGTGATCAGAAGTAGTTTTTGATAATGGATTGACCATAGTGTTGGGATATTGAAGTGTCCAATTGCAAGAAGTGAAGAACCAGTCAAGCTATTCTAAGAGTGGGTTGTCCTGCATATTGGACCAAGTGTAGTTTCTGCCTTTTAAAGGCAATTCAATAAGGCCAAGGTGACTAATAATACTGTTAAATAGGAAGATATCATTCATGTCAGCCCCATCTTTATTCCTGTTCTCAGTTGATCTAATAAAGTTGAAATCCCCTACCAACAACCAATGATCATGGACAGGTATTTGCAAATCATAAAGCCATTGTACAAAATTGTCCCTCTCCTGACCTTTGCAAGGCCCATATACATTCACTAAAGTCCAAATTTCAGAGTTGTGTGAGGAGGTGAACTTTACTTGTATAGCAGCTCTGTTTATTTCAATTAGTTCTCCTCTGGAAATAGAGCTGTTCCATAAGACAATAATACCTCCAGATGCCCCAACCGATGGTGAGAAAATGAACTGGTCAAAACGTTTAGGACAAAAATATCTTATGAATGAGTGATCAAAAATTTCACATTTAGTTTCTTGTAGACAAATAACTGCACAATTGCTTTCATCAATTTTGTTATACACTTCCAATTGTTTGTCCTTGTCATAAAGTCCCCTAACATTCCAGCACAAAACTTTCCAGTCCAGATTTATGTTTGAGTAACTATTCATTGATAACCAAAGTAATTGTGGTAAAAGAATGACAAGCATAGCAAGCCAACATATCAGAAAACAAAATTCCCCAGGAAATAATCAACTTATATGACATATTTAGAGCCAAATTGTAATTCATTGCCACTGCTCCATCATACTGGACAAAATAACATAACCAGCAACTAAATGTGCTATACATATTGGATAAAAAGTTTGATAGCACCAAATTTATAAGAGCCTGACTGCAAAATACAAGTTCACAATCCTGAACCCAACCTTTCCAGCACCACCCAAAAACAAAAGATTCACTTATCATTGGAGTCCTTCTTTGTGGTTGGAGAAGGTGGAGCAGCCATAAGCTTCTCCATAGTTATGTCTTCAGATGGGATCTCCAAGTCTTGACCTGTTAATTGCAGAGTAGTGATGGGAATGACAGGCAAGATATCTTCCTCTGCATTTTCCAAAGGCTTAGCTGACTGATCCTTCTTCCTAGTTTTGGGATTGTCAGACATCAAAGAAATCTTATAACCTGTAGCCCTGTTTGCCATTCTTGTGCTCCTTCTAACAGGGGTCTTTTCATTTGACTCCTGTCCTTTGCCAATGAAAATTGAGCTACTGACCCCATCAGAAATTTTCTGTCTTTTCTTATCTGCAATCAGAGGCTTGGATTGACTACGTGTGAATCTGATAGGCAGTATAGTGTTGCACAAGGAGTTCCTCTTTTTAGTCTTTGGAGAAGAGATTGGTGGAGCTGAAAAAACTGGTGATGGACCACTCTTAAAAATATCTGACTCATCATAATTGAGCATCCTGGCAACTGTCTTGCATCTCCCAACCAAGGAGCCCATGGCTTAAGATTTCTTCCATGAGACAGTAAAATTCAGACAATCTTCAAAAGCACAGAACCAATCCCTTTTTGCCAAAAGTGTGCTGAGAATTGGACTAGGAAGACCAACAGGGATAAAGTGCATGTAGTGCTTAGGCAACATTGAATTTAAGAGCTGGTGAATTAGCAGACTGGGAGGGGTACTAGGCCCATATTTGTCGTGGTATTGCCGACGAGTACGTCATGGAGGGGTCCTCACAGTGCATGTTTAGAGACGTGGGGTAAGGCAGACGATTGACGGGTACGAGGTAACACAACTTACCCAGGTTCAGATCCCACAACGGTGGCGGAATCCTACTCCTGCTATAAATCACTATAAGGGCAATACGCCGAGTTACAGAGATGTGTTCGCTGTGCGAGGTTGTCTGAAGTTGTTTGAGAATGTGCCCTAAAGGATCCCATAGGCCTGACTTATATAGTCGGCAGGTCCTAGGGTTATAGGGAAAAGTTCTAGACGGACAGGTTACAGAGTCCTACACCGTCTATTACTAGTCTTGTGTATCTTGCACTCCAAGGCTCTGGGTACGCTGGTGACTCCACTGTAGCCTTCCTTTATCCGGCATGGGCCTCCCTTCTGGATCCATCTAACTGGGCCGCCCATCAGGCCATAGTCCATGCTACCGACTATGGGCCACCCGGGTTAGTCGGATAAGAGACATGCTATGAGGATACCCATATAGCATATCCCCAACAGTAGCCCCCGGAGAACTCCGAGATCTTGCGCCGTCTTGCCTCTTCACGTGGAATGCTCTGTCTAGTTGGATGTCGGCAAATCGTTAAGCAATATCTTGTAGTCCTCGCAAAGAACCCTGCAAGGTTTTCTCCGTCTTTGATTTGTAAGCCGGAGAAATGCTGAATCTTCCATCGTACTCTTCCGTAGTCGGATTAACTCTGTCCATGCCGAAATCTTTGATGTGACGGCTCATCTACCCATGTCAGCTAGGACAACGTAGGCTTAGGTCAGCGACGCCTCGTAACTCACACATGCAGAGAACGCAATCATATCCGATTTTCCCGCGCGAGCGATACGAACCGTTGGCGGCGGCGGTTGGAGACGTGGCGAAATTACCGCGCACGTTCACGAACACGTCGTCTACGCGGCAACCGTCTGATTAGCTGCACGAATCTTGACGCAGAGTATGATAAATAGTAACCGTGGGACACTTTCCACTTTTTACCTCATTCCTCTCGTGTCATCGTCTTCTTCCTCCAGCCGCACGCCTCCTCGAGCTCTCGGCGAGAAACCTCGAAAACCCTAGCGTCCATCTGCGTCAGTCGCATCCTTCCAACACTCCATGGCCAGCAGCAGCTCCTCCCCATCGATGGCGGCGTCGAGCGACGCCGCGGCGAAGCCGGCGAGCTCTGTCATCGTGCCCCAGAGGGCCTGGTCATCCCCGCATCGGCGGTGATCGAAACCACCGGCGGCGACCATAATCTGGCGGCGCTAGAGCCACTGGAAGAAGAGCCAGACTCGCACAAGGGTGACTGGCGCGGCTCGGACATCACCGACCGCGACATCCAGGAGATGGTCACCGAAGGCTACCTCCCCGCGACGGAGGGGCTTGCTTGGCAGGCGGCGTCGGCCGGCGAGGTGACACCTTCTCCCCAAGCCAGAGAAAAGGTGTACCTCAAGGCTCAGTTGGTACGCGACGTTTCCTTGCCCATCTCCCACTTCTTTCTCTCCGTCCTTAACCACTACAAGGTCCAACCCCACAACCTCTCCCCC
Source organism: Avena sativa (assembly GCA_916181665.1). Lineage (NCBI taxonomy): Eukaryota > Viridiplantae > Streptophyta > Magnoliopsida > Poales > Poaceae > Avena > Avena sativa. The sequence goes on along the minus strand of OV702280.1, from coordinate 210,707,796 downwards.
AATAGCATCTTAGTGATTAGCAACTTCGCGACACTTTGAGAGGGTTACCTAGGGATAAGGGCTAGGTTAGATTTGTTCGTGTACTTCTTCACCGTCAAACGTGAAGCCGGACATAGTAAGGATGAGCTTAGGAACTGCGGCACCATAAGCTTCAAGATTCGACCTGGCCAGCGGTTCCCCGACATCGTCGGCCACGAGTCTTGCAAGAACTGGCAGCGGACGTACTTCTACGGCCCCGACATTCCTTTGGCGGGTCGAGAAGTGACGTATCAGGACTTCGCGTATGGATCCGCCGCTGAAGTTTCTACATGAAGATCCCATGCCTCCCTTCCCTCCGACCTCGACGCTTCTCGCGCAATAAGGCGGATCGAATGGTTCGTAGAGACGGGTTTGACCGGCTTGCACCTAGCCATGTGCTGGTTCATCAGGCGAATCCAACCCCTGCAGCACCGCGCGAAGTTCATGCACGAGTATACCAGTGATCGAAGGGATAGCCTCCGGATTTCCGTGGATAACTTCTCGAGCGACTCTGTCAAGCTCCGCCTGAAGGACATCGTCAAGGTGAAGGATAATAAGCGTGGCTTCACCATCACATATGACATGTTCATAGACAGCAAGTGCCCAAAGGTAGGTATTTATTTTCCGTGTATGACATATGCTCCAGTTTTTCCGTCTTGCCAATACCATCTTATCTAACACGGTGATTTCTTACTTAACAGCTTAGCGATCTGGATGAGGGCAACCTGGCTGCCCAAATCTATGATCCAAAGATGAAGGAAGTCACAGTCGTGTCCGACGACGATGTCCCGTTGGCGCGAAAGCGGAAGAGCTCCACCTCTGACGCTGCCGATGGAGGCAAGAAGAAGAAGACGGAGGGTGGAGCCTCCAAAAAGAGTACCGCCGCCCTGGAGGTAGAAAAGAGAAAAGCCACCGGGATTTTTGCCAAAGCGCCCCCCTAGTGTAAGCTTCTCATTCTCCGACATTGTCTATTTATCTATCTTGTTCTTGTACTTATGCATTTTGCACGTCTCAGGAAGAAAGCCACGACCAGCCTCAAGAAGTCCTCCAAAACTTTGGGGGCTTCTAAAATACCAAGGACATGCTGCATCGTGACTCCTCCCCCGCCATCGCCCCTGCTACTCCTGCCGTCAAGCCTTCCTCTGCCCCGACAAGCTCTCAAGCCCAGGAGGCACCAGGCCCTTCCGCCATGGAAGTGGATTATGGCGCCTCTACCGAACTCGCTGTTGTCGGCGAGCAGGCGACATAGGAGAGCACTGCTCTACAAATGGTTGAAGCTTCGGCTAAGGATGCCATTGCTAGCGGTAAGTCGGTGGTGGGAGCTGGTACCTCTGCCGAAGGCGGTGCCCCTACTCCCTAGAAACCCTTTGAGTTTCCGAAGATATTTTACCTGGTGCTCACGCCGAGTGATACAACTCTAGTTCCTGGAGGAGTACCGTCATCTCCGACATGCGGTCTTGAGGAGCTACTCCGACAAGCTGATATCTTGCAAGGAAATAGCATTTCCTTCGGCAAGCTGCTAGCCGAGAGTGCTACAAACCTCAAGATTATTGCACTTGTAAGTTTTTACTTTGCCTTTTGCATTTCATATGAGTATCCCACTGTAGCCCCCGAGGATGTAGACAGAAAACCATAGGTTTTGCATCTATATGCTCTAAGAGTGACTAAGTCAGAAAAAACTCTCACTGTAGCTCCCAAGCATTTAGATGGAACAAACTATTCCGACTAGATGCTTTAAGAGTAACATACGCAGTGTTCATGTTTTTCAATACTGTAGCCCCCAAGCGTCTAGTTGTAACTGAATTAGTTCCGACTAGATGCTTAAAGAAAAGCTAAGCAGATTTCGAGTTAAAAACTTTATACTGTAGCCCCCAAGCTTCTAATCGAGAACTGAATTAGCTCCGACTAGATGCTTAAAGAAAAGCTAAGCATATTGCTAAGTTAAAAAACTCTCGCTGTAGCCCCCGAGTGCCTAGGTGAAAAGTTTCCGACTAGGTTCTCCAAGCAGACTAAACAATGGTTTAACTTTTTCCTTTTTTCCACAGAATGAGAATGCTCGGAGGGGCATGGCCAACGACAAGTACCAGAAGATGCGCGCCGATCTTGAAGCCGAAAAGGGTAAAACTACCATCTTGAAGGAATAGATCATCAAAAACAAGAATCTGTTTTCTTTTTGCGCATTTTCGTCTTGTTTTTGTGCCCATAATCTCCGAGTACTCACTGTGTACTTTGTTTTCTCCGACTTGCAGAGCATGTTGCCAAGGCCATGGATATTGTCGAGCAGTCCAAGCACATCCAGCAGCTGGACAGCGAGAACAGAATCCTTAAGAAGGAGAGGGAAGAGATGCTGAAGATGCACGAGGATTCCATGAAAGCCCTGCAGGATTCCGCCTCCGCGGAAATCAATCGCTTGAAGGAGGAGCTTGCGATCTTAAAAGAACAGAAGCAAGCTGCTGATGAGCAAAACCAACGCCACAGCGAGGCGTTTAAGCTCCTCCAACAAGAGAAGGAATCCTTGGCGGACACCATCTGGCAGGCCAAGGCAAGCATCTTCAGTAAGTTTCCTCCGCCTTGTATTTCTGTAGTCTGGATACTTAGAGTTTATGGAACTCATGCGATCCTTGTCGGAATTTTAAGCTCCTATGGGTTTAACCCACTCGCCTCCTTCGGACAAGGAATGCATGGTTCTTGCCGGCAACTTCATCAACACCGCCATCACCCAAGCCAAGGAGATTGCCAAGCCCCTCTAGATATACATCAAGGCCTCGGACTCTGTGACGAAGTACTCGGAGATTCTGCGCCGAGCCCCCGAGCGTGTCACGAGCTAGAAAGCTTCATGTGCAAGGGCTGGCGCAAGGATGGCGCTGTCAATGGTGAAGGCACACTACGAAGGCGCCGACATCGACACGGTGACCTCTGGTTTCCCCGACGTTGACGATAACGGCAAAGAGATTGATCACGAAGCCATCTTGTCATCACTCGCGGGTTATGACACCAGAGTTGCCGAGTTGGTGGACATCGACGTCTTCGTGCCCATGAAGACCATCGACAGCGTCAACCAAGATTCCTCCAAGTCTCATCATAGTGCTGATGCTGAGGGTGATTCTCTGGCTGGGGACGATGCTGCTTCCAAGTCTCCTGCGCCCAAAGAATGAAAAACACTATGTAATATTTGTTTCACCTTTGGTGTATGCGCGGTAAAAACTTGGCGATGTAATCTTAAGGCGGAAAACAATGTTTGTTATGTCCTGCTACTTAAGGACTAATTTCTAGCATGTACATATTTTTTAAGCAAGTGCTGGCTTATCCATTACTTTGGTTCTTATGCTTGACTTTTCGTGAGTCGGAATACTCGTTTTTGGAACCATGCGCTTAGGTGATGATTCCCAATGGCACCATCAATAACCTGAGCACAAAAGCGACGACAATAAGTGCGGAAAGTCACTGCTCCAGAATCCACATAAAAACGACAAAGAACGTGTAGACCAGAAAACTTAAGCTAACACCCGTAGGCAGAATTTTCACAAGTGCAAACGCAAAGCTTGTGCATAAAGGTTTTACATGATCCAAAAATGAACACTAAAGGAGGTAAAAGACTCCGAAATATGAGTGAACCAAAGAGCTTTATTTCATTGATCATATAAGAGATAGAAAATGCTAAGTGTAAAAAGGATGTAGTTGTGCTATGTTCCATGGCCGATCAAGCTCCGGGTAGTCATCATCCGGGTCACGTCGCTTACGCTTATGATCGTCGTTGGGTCTATCCTTAAATTCACGATTGTCAACGAGGTAGTAAGACCCATTGAGCAGCGCCTTGCTTATGATGAACGGTCCTTCCCATGGAGGGGATAATTTGTGCGACTTCTTCTGCTTAAGTCGGAGCACCAAATCCCCCTCTTTAAACGAGCGATGCTGAACGCAGCGACTATGGTAGCTGCATAGCTTCTGCTGGTAGATGACGGATCTTTGGCATGCCAAAACGCGCTCCTCCTCGAGAAGGTCCACATCTAGGCGTCTGGATTCTTCAGCGTCATCTTCGTCGTAGGCGGCAACTCTTGGTGCATCGTGGAGAATGTCGGAGGGCAGGATGGATTCTGCTCCATATACCATGAAGTAAGGGGTGTAGCCGGTAGATCTGTTGGGTGTAGTTCGTAAACTCCACAGCACATATGGAAATTCTTCCGCCCAGGCTCCAGCTGCTCTATGTAGTGGTGCCTCAAGACGTGGCTTGATTCCCTGCAGAATTAATCCATTGGCTCGCTCAACCTGACCATTGGATTGTGGGTGTGCCATAGATGCAAGGTTAAGTCGGATGCCCTTCTCCCAGCAATATGCCTCCACTTCTCCGAGTGATAAATTGTTGCCGTTGTCGGTGATAATGCTATGTGGGAGACCAAATCTCACCACTAGATCTCGGACAAACCTTAGGGCAGTTGCCCCATCAAGCTTTCTAATGGGTTTAGCTTCTATCCATTTAGTGAATTTGTCAACTGATACAAGAAGATGCGTAAATCCACAAGGTGCCATCTGTAACGGTCCGACCATGTCCAGCCCCCAGACCACAAACGGCCAAGTTATTGGTACTGTTCGCAGTTCTTCAGCAGGAACATGTGGTTGTCGGGCATAATACTGGCATCCCATGCATGTCTCAACCAACTTTTCGGCGTCTGCCTTCACGGTCAGCCAGTAGAATCCTTGCCGAAAGGCTTTCGCGACCAACGATCGAGGAGCGACGTGATGCCCGCAATCTCCGAGATGGATTTCGCGTAGGATTTCCATACCTTCTAGCTGGGAAACACACTTTAGGTATACACTAGTAGTGCTCCTTTTGTAGAGTTGCCCATTGATTATGGTATAATCCTTTGCTCGTCGTACTATTTGCCGTCTTTCGACTTCGTCGTCGGGCAAAGTTCCATGTTCGATATATTCCATGAACGGTTTTGTCCAAGCTAGAGGGATCTTTGTCACCATGTTGACGAAAGAATCAGCTCTATCCAGGTTGTCGATGTCGGCGCCCTTCACGGATGGTGTGCGTAGATGCTCTAGGAAAACTCCTGGCGGAATTCGCTTGCGCCCTGATGCAAGCTTAGACAGCAGATCAGCCGCCTCGTTTTGCTCCCTAGGCACATACTTGACTTCGTAGCCCAAGAAGCTCTTGGCTATCTCGTCCACTTCGTCTCGATATGCCGCCATCATAGGGTTCCGCGCATTCCAGGTGCCAGCCACCTGCTAGGCAACCAAGTCGAAATCTCCACCGCAAACTATGCGCTTGATGCCAATATCCTTGGCTACACGTAGTCCGTGAATGAGTGCTTCATACTCCGCCATGTTGTTTGTAGCCTCGAAGTGGATCTGCAGAACGTAGTGTAGCTTGTCTCCTGTTGGTGACTGTAGCAATACACCAGCCCCCGAGCCGTTGAGCAACTTTGATCCGTCAAAGTGCATCACCCAATACTCTGGTTCTGGCAACGGAGTAGCGTCTGTCATCTCCGTCCAATCTGCAACAAAATCCGCCAAGGCTTGTGATTTGATAGCGTCGCGTCTCTTGTAGGTGATCTCGAAGGCGGCAAGTTCAATGCCCCACTTCGTGACCCTTCCTGTAGCGTCGCTGTTATTGATAATGTCGGACAGTGGAGTCTTGCTCACCACTGTGATTGGGTGTACTGAAAGTAATGCCTCAGCTTCCGAGAAGCAAGGAATACTCCGTAAGCTATCTTTTGGTAGTGCGGGTAACGCTGCTTGGACTCCGTCAAGACCTCTCTTACGTAGTAAACTGGTCGTTGAACTCTGTGCTCATAGCCTGGTTCCTTCCGCTCTATGACAACGACGATGTTGATAACCCGGTTGGTTGCCGCCATGTAAATTAACAGGGGCTCACCAGGCTCGGGTGCTGCAAGGATGGGCACTGAGGAAAGAATCTCCTTGAGCTGCATCAATGTTGCATCTGCTTCGTCCGTCCACGTGAATCTGTCCGCCTTCTTCAGCAACTTGTACAGCGGCAGAGCCTTCTCTCCGAGTCGGCTGATGAACCGACTAACTGCTGCAACACAACCTGTTAGTCGTTGAATGTCCTTTAGGCATGTCGGACGGTTTATGTTTAAGATGGCCTTGATTTTCTCCGGATTGACCTCGATTCCACGTTGGGAAACGATGAAGCCCAACAATTTGCCGACTGGAACCCCGAAGACGCACTTCTTGGGGTTGAGCATCATGTTGTATTTCCGGATATTATCAAAGGTTTCTTTTAAGTTGGAGATTAAGTCGTTTGACTTTTTAGACATCACCGCAATATCGTCCACATAGGCGTGAACGTTCCAACCAATTTGGTCGTGGAGGCAACGTTGCATTGTCCGCTGATAAGTAGCACCTGCGTTTTTCAGCCCAAAGGGCATCGTGACATAGCAAAACGTGTCGTAAGGGGTAGTGAACGAAGTGGCCAATTGGTCCGACTTCCTCATCTTGATCTGGTGGTATCCTGAGTATGCATCGAGAAAACACAAAAGTTCCGAGCCAGCCGTCGAGTCAATGACTTGGTCAATGCGAGGCAAAGCAAACGGATCTTTGGGACATGCTTTGTTCAAGTCGGTGTAATCAACGCACATTCTTGATTCATTGGTTCCCTTTTTGGGGACAAGTACAGGATTGGCCACCCATTGGGTGTGGAGGACTTCTCGGATAAATCTAGCCTTAAGTAACCTAGCTATCTCTTTGCCAATGGCGCGTCTCTTCTCATCTCAAAGCGTCGTAGAGGTTGTTTCACTGGTTTGCATTTTGGATCAATGTTTAAGATGTGCTCGGCAAGTTCCCTAGGTACACCTTTCATGTCGGCAGGCTGCCAGGCAAAGATGTCCCTGTTCTCACAGAGGAACTCGATGAGCGCGCTTTCCTATTTGGGATCCAGGTTTGTCCCAATGGCAGTGACCTTGGAGGCATCACCTACCACAAGTTCCACCGGCTTGGTCTCGATGGCGGCCTTGAACGCAGGAGCGGAGTCGGAGATCTGCTTCTTCGACACGGGCATCTCTGAGTCATCGACCTTGCTCTGGATCTCCTTGAATTCTTCGCTGTAGAGGACAGCTTCTGCAATGGCTGCTTCGTTGATCTCGCAGTCTCTTGCCTTGGTAAAGCTTCCGGATACGGTGATGATGCAGTTTGGTCCGGGTATCTTGAGTTTTTGTAGACGAAGCATGGCTTGGCCTTGAACATGTGGAATATGTCGCGGCCGAATATGGTGTGGTACATGCTCTTGAAGGGGACCACCTAGAAGGTCATGCGCTCTTGGCGGTAATTATTAACATCGCCAAAGGCTACTTGAAGTGTAATGCACCCAAGGGACCGAGCCGCCCGACCAGGAACTAAGCCGTGGAAAACTGTGTTGGTCCGCCTTAGGTTTGCCTCCGTTAAGTTCATCTTCTGCAGCGTATCCAGGTACATGATGTTGATGCTGCTTCCACTATCCACCATGCACTTGGTGAACTCCATGCCGTCAATCAATGGGTTGATGACCATGGCGTACTGGTTCTCCGTGGGCACAAGGTCTGGGTGGTCCGTCCTGTCCCAAGTTATTGGAACCTCCGACCAGCGCAGGTACTGGGGAACTGGGGGGAGAGTGGCTATCAGGATCCTCAGGGAGGTCTTCTATTGTCGGACGGTGGGGGTGCCAAGGAAAGTGTGGTAAACTTGGGCCTTCTTTGCGAAGGAGTTCTGGCCCTTGTCGTCGCTCTTGGCGGCGTGCTTGGGGTCAACGTCTTCGTCCATGTCACTTGAATCCTTGGACTCCTCTTCCTTCTTCTTCCCCTTGCCCTTGCCTCGCGGTCTGTTCTTCCGACTTTGCTTGTAGCCGGACTCCGGGTCTTCCTTGAGGTCGTTGACGAACTTGCAGTGTCGATTGGTATGAATGGCCTTGCCGTTGGCGTTGAGGTGTACGAGGCACGGCATATCGCGGTACTCCTCGTAGGTTTGGGGAACGCGGAGCGGCGCCGAGGTGGTTTCACTTCCTCGCTACTGCCCGCGGCCAGCTCCCCTTCCTCGGACACGTTATCCGCCTTCTCCTCGTCCTGCAAAAGTCATAGCGACCATGTCGGTATATTTCTTTTCTTCTGGAGCGGTCTTCCGCTTTGTACTGCTGTTCCTCCGAGCTTGAGTTGGAATGGCCGTTGCCGGCAATGAGCCACAAGAATCATCGTCGGTAGCTGCGAACTCACTAGCCAACTGAATCATCTGGTTCAGGTCAAGCTGGTGATTGTCTTGCAAGCGCTTCAACTTATGTCGGAGCAACGTGCCCCTTTCCAACCCATCGATGAAGGCGGCCATGGCGGTCTGAGCGTGCACTCCTGCGCATGAATTTTTCATATCCAGCCAGCGGGAGAGGTAGGCACGAGATGTCTCGTCTTTCTCTTGCACGCACCGCTGTAGATCGCCCACAGTGTAGGGAGGCTTGTATGTACCCTCAAAGTTCTTGGTGAACGCTTCTTGCATGTCCAGCCAGTTGTAGTTAGATTTCTCCAGCAAGTCGTCGATCCATTGACGGGCCGTGCCCGCCAACATTAACGGGAGGTACTTGACGGGACGTTGGGGTTGCCTCCGACAATCTCCACCGCGTTGCCGTAGTCCTGCAACCATGTGGCTGGCTTGGCGGTGCCGTCATAGGGCCTGATGGTCTTGTCAATCCGGAAACCTTTGGGGTAAGTTGCGGACCGTATTGCAGGTCCAAAGCAACGTGGTCCCAGGTATGATCCTTCCCGGGCCTCGTGGATCTTATCGATCCGCGAACATGCATCGTATGGCTCTGGGTTCTTCTTATTTTTGTCAACAAGGGATGGGCTGCGTGAACGACGCGGGCCTCCTCTGCCATGGTGACTGCTTGGTGGTGATGGAAGCGGAGGTGGCGGTGGGTTAGCCTTCTTGATGTTACCCTCCTGCGACGCCTCCCGCCTGTCACGGTTGCTTGTCGGGCGTGGAGGGTCGTGGAATTACCTGCTCTCGTGCCCTTGGTTGTGCTCTCCGTCATGACGGGTCTGCTGCGCGTTGTCGCGGACTACGATGCCGCACTGTTTTGGTAGGGGCATATCCGTACGATGGCGAGCCTTGTAATCTTCGTGATGTCGGGCAGATCGGGGCGGTGGCGATGGGCAACGAGGTCGGCCGTTGATCTGTGGTCGGAGGATATGGGGATGGCATCCTTCCTGTTGCATGCATCCCTCCGTCTTCGTTCTGATGAACCCGTCTGGGACCCGACATCTAGAGGAGATCTGTCCCTTGGCGGCTTGTACTGGCTAGACTGGCAGAGCGCTGGGTTAGACTCAAGCCTCTGAGAGGTAGCCTTTTCCTGCTGCTTCACTGCCTTGGCCACTAGGTCATAGACCTGTTCCACTGCCTCAGGTGATCTATCCTGCTCCAGAAGGGTCTTGGCGACAGCGAGGTTAAGGAGTGGGGTGGGCATCACCTGCTTGCCTTCACTGTCAATGTATGGCTTGGCCTGTGCCGGCTTTGAGGGAGCCCATCCTAGGTTGCGCCGTACACCAGGATCGTTGATAACGCGAGCCGGAGCTTTCTTAGCCTTCTGCTGTTGTAGCAAAGTCTTGTACTCGGCCTCCATTGCTCTAGCTTTCTCTATGGATTTCTACGCGTTGACTAGATCTCGATCTAGCTTAGCGCCTTGCTCCGCGATGGCTTGCGCCTCCTCCAGCAGCTGCTGGCGCTTCTCGTCAAGTTGGGTCACGTTCCGGATATGAGCGACGGTCAGTGGCTCGACAAGGAGATTGTCGTACATCACTCTATCAGCTGGAGTAACTTGGGCTGCTGCCGATGTAGATGCTGGAGGCGGCACGTTTGCGGTGTTATTGTTGCTCGGGCCAGTGCCTGGTTCCTGCGGCTGCTGCACTGGGTTAGGCGGAGGAGGCATGACCTTTCCGCGATCATCATCAGCAGCAATAAGTGGCCCCTTCCCCTTTTCCAGCGTCGTAGGAGGAGCTCGTCCGGGTTGATCTTCATCCATCGCCATCCCAATGGTGACGAACACCCCTCGGGACGTGACAGCGTTGTTGGATTGCTCGTCGCGCGAGTACTCATCCTCTATCTCCTGCATAGCGGAGTCTAGCTCTTCTGGACTGAAATCTATCTCCTCTGAATCTGCACTGAAATCAGCATAAAGTGCGTCAATAACAGAGTCGGAGGGTGCCAGGATCTCCTCGATGATGGGCGGTGGAGGTGCAACGGGCTCGACGATGACTGGAGGTGGTGGTGCTGCTGCGACGATGGAGGCCGGAGGCGGTGGTGGTGGTGGCTGAATCGGAGGGGCTCCGTCAATGAGCGCAAGCGCTGTCTAAGCTGCCGCTTCGGCCTCCGCGTAGTTGTTGACGGTGTTCACCATGCCTTCGAAGGTAAGGCGTCCTGACGCCTGATGCTGTCTTAGAGAATGTCGGAGAAGCGTGCCATGGTCCAGTCTTTCCACAAAGTGATAGATAGCATCATCATTGGGGTAGTGGGCCAGATCGGCTCGTATAGCCACCTGGCCAGGTAATCGTGGAGGTTTTCTCCCTCTCTCTGAATGCAGCGCGCCAGATCAAAGATGGTAACCATGCCGACGAACTTGGATCTCTGCTGTCCAGACGCACGGACGAAGCCGACGGATTTGTAGTGATCTTCCACCTTTATATCCTGCATAGGGGCGGTTTGGGTGGGTCTTGAATTTTTCCGATCTTTGCCGGCAAACTCCGAAGAGAGATCCGACATCGATCCTTACGCGAAAGTATCCTGCCCGTAGGCGGTCCGTGTGGGTCTTGATGCTTTCCGATCTTTGCCATCAAACTCCAAAGAGAGATCCGACATAGATCCTTCTGCGAAAGTATCCTGCCCGTAGGCGGTCCGTGCGGGTCTTGATGCTCCTCCGACTCCCAGGGATCTAGTGCCCGATTTGGTTTCGCTGATGAAGAGGTGGATGTATCCGATAGGAACGATCGAACACCGTGTAGGGTTCGTCTTCTCCGGGATCCAGAACTCGTCGGGAGGGACGATCGGAACGTTGCCGGAGAAGAGAACGCGACCGATGGCTACGGTTTCGCCGATTCCCGCGAAGATCTTGGTCCTCGCCCGTTGAAGAGCCTAAAGCGCCTCTTGCCCCACGGTGGGCGCCAACTGTCATGGTATTGCCGACGAGTACGCCATGGAGGGGTCCTCATAGTACGTGTTTAGAGACGTGGGGTAAGGCGTACGGTTGACGGATACGAGGTAACACAGCTTACCCAGGTTCAGATCCCACAACGGTGGTGGAATCCTACTCCTGCTATAAATCACTATAAGGGCAATACGCCGAGTTACAGAGATGTGTTTGCTGTGAGAGGTTGTCTGAAGTTGTATGATATTGTGCCCTAAAGGCTCCCATAGGCCTGACTTATATAGTCGCCAGGTCCTAGGGTTACAGGGAAAAGTCCTAGACGGACAGGTTATAGAGTCCTACACCGTATATTACTAGTCTTCTGTATCTTGCACTCCAAGGCTCCGGGTACCCTGATGACTCCACCGTAGCCTTCCTTTATCCGGCATGGGCCTCCCTTCTGGATCCATCTAACTGGGCCGCCCAGCAGGCCATAGGCCATGCTACCGACTATGGGCCACCCGGGTTAGTCGGATAAGAGACGTGCTATTAGGATACCCATATAGCATATCCCCAACACTAAGATGCTATTGGGGGAGAGGTTGTGGGGTTGGACCTTGTAGTGGTTCAAGACGGAGAGAAAGAAGTGGGAGATGGTCAAGGAAACGCCGCGTACCAGCTGAGCCTTGAGGTACACCTTTTCTCCGGCTTGGGGAGAAGGTGTCACCTCGCCGGCCGGCGCCGCCCGCCAGGCAAGCCCCTCCGTCGCGGGGAGGTAGCCTTCGGCGACCATCTCCTGGATGTCGCGGTCGGTGATGTCTGAGCCACGCCAGTCACCCTTGTGCGAGTCTGGCTCTTCTTCCAGTGGATCTAGCGCCTCCAGATTATGGTCGCTGCCGGTGGTTTCGATCACCGCCGATGCGGGGATGACCAGGCCCTCTGGGGGCACGACGACGGAGCTCGCCGGCTTCGCTCGATGCCTCCATTGACGGGGAGGAGCTGCTGCTGGCCATGGACTGTTGGAAGGATGCGACTGACGCAGATGGAAGCTAGGGTTTTCGAGGTTTCTCGCGGAGAGCTCGAGGAGGCGTGCGGCTGGAGGAAGAAGACGATGACGCGAGAGGAATGAGGTAAAAAGTGGAAAGTGTCCCACGGTTACTATTTATCATACTCTGCATCAAGATTCGTGCAGCTAATCGGACAGTTGCCGTGTAGACGACGTGTTCGTGAACGTGCGCGGTAATTTTGCCACGTCTCCAACCGCCGCCGCCAACGGTTCGTATCGCTCGCGCGGGAAAATCGGATATGATTGCGTTCTCTGCATGTGTGAGTTACGAGGCGTCGCTGACCTAAGCCTACGTCGTCCTAGCTGACATGGGTAGATGAGCCGTCACATCGAAGATTCCGGCATGGACGGATTTAATCCGACTACGGAAGAGTACGATGGAAGATTCAGCATTTCTCCGGCTTACAAATCGAAGACGGAGAAAACCTTGCAGGGTTCTTTGGGAGGACTACAAGATATTGCTTGACGATTTGCCGACATCCAACTAGACGAAGCATTCCACGTGAAGAGGCAAGACGGCGCAAGATCTCGGAGTTCTCCGGGGGCTACTGTTGGGGATATGCTATATGGGTATCCTAATAGCATGTCTCTTATCCGACTAACCCGGGTGGCCCATAGTCGGTAGCATGGCCTATGGCCTGCTGGGCGGCCCAGTTAAATGGATCCAGAAGGGAGGCCCATGCCGGATAAAGGAAGGCTACGGTGGAGTCACCAACGTACCCGGAGCCTTGGAGTGCAAGATACACAAGACTAGTAATAGACGGTGTAGGACTCTGTAACCTGTCCGGCTAGGACTTTTCCCTGTAACCCTAGGACCTGGCGACTATATAAGTCAGGCCTATGGGAGCCTTTAGGGCACAATCTCATACAACTCCAGACAACCTCGCACAGCGAACACATCTCTGTAACTCGGCGTATTGCCCTTATAGTGATTTATAGCAGGAGTAGGATTCCGCCACCGTTGAGAGATCTAAACCTGGGTAAGCTGTGTTACCTCGTACCCGTCAACCGTTCGCCTTACCCCACGTCTCTAAACACGCACTGTGAGGACCCCTCCATGGCGTACTCGTCGGCAATACCACGACACTTAGTGCTTAGCAACTTCGCAGCACTTTGCGAGGGTTACCTAGGGATAAGGCCTAGGTTAGATTTGTTCGTCTACTTCTTCACCGTCAAACGTGAAGCCGGACATAGTAAGGAGGAGCTTAGGAACTGCGGCACCATAAGCTTCAAGATTCGACCTGGCCGGCGGTTCCCCGACATCGTCGGCCACGAGTCCTACAAGAACTGGTAGCGGGCGTACTTCTACGGCCCCAACATTCCTTTGGCGGGCCGAGAAGTGACGTATCCGGACTTCGCGGATGGAGCCGCCGCTGAAGTTTCTACATGGAGATCCCATGCCTCCCTTGCCTCCAACCTCGACGCTTCTCGCGCAATAAGGCGGATCGAATGGTTCGTAGAGACGGGTTTGACCGGCTTGGACCTAGCCATGTGCTGGTTCATCAGGAGAGTCCAACCCCTGCAGCACCGCGTGAAGTTCATGCACGAGTATACCAGTGATCGAAGGGATAGCCTCCGGATTTCCATGGATAACTTCTCGAGCGACTCCGTCAAGCTCCGCCTGAAGGACATCGTCAAGGTGAAGGATAAGAAGCGTGGCTTCACCATCACCTATGACATGTTCATAGACGGCAAGTGCCAAAAGGTAGGTATTTATTTTCCGTGTACGACATATGCTCCAGTTTTTCCATCTTGCCAATACCATCTTATCTAACACGGTGATTTCTTACTTAACAGCTTAGCGATCTAGATGAGGGCAACCTGGCTGCCCAAATCTATGATCCAAAGATGAAGGAAGTCACGATGGTGTCCGACGACGATGTCCCGTTGGCGCGAAAGCGGAAGAGCTCCACCTCTGACGCTGCCAACGGAGGCAAGAAGAAGAAGACGGAGGGTGGAGCCTCCAAAAATAGTATCGCTGCCCTGGAGGCGGAAAAGAGAAAAGCCACCGGGATTTTTGCCAAAGCGCCCCCCTAGTGTAAGCTTCTCATTCTCCGACATTGTCTATTTATCTTTCTTGTTCCTGTACTTATGTATTTTGCACGTCTCAGGAAGAAAGCCACGACCAGCCTCAAGAAGTCCTCCAAAACTTTGGGGGCTTCTAGAAATATCAAGGACATGCTGCATCGCGACTCCTCCCCCGCCATTGCTCCTGCTACTCCTGCCGTCAAGCCTTCCTCTGCCCCGACAAGCTCTCAAGCCTAGGAGGCACCAGGCCCTTCCGCCATGGAAGTGGATTCTGGCGCCTCTACCGAACTCGTTGTTGTTGGCGAGCAGGCGATGCAGGAGAGCACTGCTCTACAAATGGCTGAAGCTCCGGCTAAGGATTCCATTGGTAGCGGCAAGGCGGTGGTGGGAGCTGGTACCTCTGCCGAAGGCGGTTCCCCTACTCCCTAGAAACCCTTTGAGTTTCCGAAGATAGTTTACCCGGTGCTCATGCCGAGTGATACAACTCTGGTTCCTGGAGGAGTACCGTCATCTCCGACGTGCGGTCTTGAGGAGCTACTCTGACAAGCTGATATCTTGCAAGGAAATAGCATTTCCTTCGGCAAGCTGCTAGCCGAGATTGCTACAAACCTCAAGATTATTTCACTTGTAAGTTTTTACTTTGCCTTTTGCATTTCATATGAGTATCCCACTGTAGCCCCCGAGGATGTAGACGGAAAACAATAGGTTTTGCATCTATATGCTCTAAGAGTGACTAAGTCAGAAAAAACTCTCACTGTAGCCCCCAAGCATTTAGATGGAACAAACTATTCCGACTAGATGCTTTAAGAGTAGCATACGCAGTGTTCATGTTTTTCAATACTGTAGCCCCCAAGCCTCTAGTTGTAACTGAATTAGTTCCGACTAGATGCTTAAAGAAAAGCTAAGCAGATTCCGAGTTAAAAACTTTATACTGTAGCCCCCAAGCTTCTAATCGAGAACTGAATTAGCTCCGACTAGATGCTTAAACAAAAGCTAAGCATATTGCTAAGTTAAAAAACTCTCGCTGTAGCCCCCGAGTGTTGGGGATATGCTATATGGGTATCCTCATAGCATGTCTCTTATCCGACTAACCCGGGTGGCCCATAGTCGATAGCATGGCCTATGGCCTGCTGGACGGCCCAGTTAGGTGGATCCAGAAGGGAGGCCCATGCCGGATAAAGGAAGGCTACGGTGGAGTCACCAGCGTACCCGGAGCCTTGGAGTGCAAGATACACAAGACTAGTAATAGACGGTGTAGAACTCTGTAACCTGTCCGGCTAGGAATTTTCCCTATAACCCTAGGACCTGGAGACTATATAAGTCGGGCCTATGGGAGCCTTTAGGGCATCATTTTTTACACACACCTCGCACAGCGAACCTATCTCTGTAACTCGGCGTATTGCCATTATAGTGATTTATAGCAGGAGTAGGATTCCGCCACCGTTGTGGGATCTGAACCTGGGTAAGCTGTGTTACCTCGTACCCGTCAACCGTCCGCCTTACCCCACGTCTCTAAACACACACTGTGAGGACCCCTCCATGGCATACTCGTCGGCAATACCACGACAGTTGGCGCCCACCGTGGGGCAAGAGACGCTTCAGGCTCTTCAGTGGGCGAGGACCAAGATCTTCGCGGGAATCGGCGAAACCGTAGCCATCGGTCGCGTTCTCTTATTTGGCAACGTTCCGATCGTCCCCCCCGACGAGTTCTGGATCCCGGCGAAGATAAACCCTACGCGGTGTTCGATCGTTCCTATCGGAGACATCCACCTCTTCATCGGTGAAACCGACTCGGGCACTAGTTCCCTGGGAGTCAGAGGAGCATCAAGACCCGCACGGACCGTCTACGGGCAGGATACGTTCGCGGAAGGATCGATGTCGGATCTCTCCTCGGAGTTTGCCGGCAAAGATCGGAAAAATTCAAGACCCACCCAAACCGCCCCTGTGCAGGATATAAAGGTGGAAGATCGCTGCAAATCCGCCGGCTTTGTCCGTGCGTCTAGACAGCAGAGATCCAAGTTCGTCGGCATGGTTACCATCTTCGATCTAGCGCGCTGCATTCAGAGAGAGGGCAAAAACCCCCGCGATTACCTGTCCAGGTGGCTCCGTATACGAGCCGATCTGGCCCACTACCCCAATGATGATTCCATCTATCACTTTGTGGAAGGACTAGACCATGCCACGCTTCTCCGACACTCTCTAAGACGGCAACAGGCGTCAGGACGCCTTACCTTCGAAGGCATGGTGAACACCGTCAACAACTACGCGGAGGCTGAAGCGGCAGCTCAGACAGCGCTTGCGCTCATTGACGGAACCCCTCTGATTCAGCCACCACCACCGCCTCCGACTGCAATCGTCGCAACAGGACCACCACTTCCAGTCATCGTCGAGGCCGTTGCACCTCCACCGCCCGTCATCGAGGAAGTCCTGGCACCCTCCGACTCTGTCATTGACGCGCTTTATGCTGATTTGAGTGCAGATTCAGAGGAAATAGACTTCAGTCCAGAAGAGCTAGACTCCGCTATGCAGGAGATGGAGGAGGAGTACTCGCGCGACGAGCAAGCTAATAACACCGTCATGTCTCGAGGGGTGTTCGTCACCATTGGGACAACAATGACGAAGACCAGCCCGGGCAAGCTCCGCCTACGGCACTGGATAAGGGGAAGGGGCCACTAATTGCGGACGACATTGATCGCGCAAAGGTCATGCCGCCTCCGCCAAACCCAGTGCAGCAGCCGCAGGAACTCGGCACCGGTCCGAGCAACAACAACACCGCGAACTTGCCTCCTCCAGCATCCACGTCGGCAGCAGCCCATGTTACTCCAACATCCACGTCGGCAGCAGCCCATGTTACTCCAGCTGATAGAGTGATGTACGGCAATCTCCTCGTTGAGCCTCTAACTGTTGATCATATCCGGAATGTGACTCAGCTTGACGAGAAGCGCCAGCAGCTGCTGGAAGTGGCACAAGGCATCGCGGAGCAAGGCGCTAAACTAGATCGAGATCTAGTCAACGCGCAGAAGTCCATAGAGAAAGCAAGAGCAATGGAGGCCAAGTACAAGACTCTGCTGCAGCAGAAGAAGGCTAAGAAAGCTCCGGCTCGCGTCATCAACGATATTGGTGTACGGCGCAACCTAGGATGGGCTCCCTCGAAACCGGCACAGGCCAAGCCATACATTGATAGTGAAGGCAAGCAGGTGATGCCCACCCCACTCCTTAACCTCGCCGTCGCCAAGACCCTTCTGGAGCAGGATAGATCGCCAGAGGCAGTAGAACAAGTCTATGACCTAGTGGCCAAGGCGGTAAAGAAGCAGGAAAAGGCCACCTCTCAGAGGCTTGAGTCTGACCTAGCGCTCTCCCGATCTAGCCAGTACAAACCGCCATGGGACAGATCTCCTCAGGATGTCGGATCGCGGACGGGTTCATCAGAACGAAGACGGAGGGACGCGCGCAACAGGAAGGATGATATCCCCATATCCTCTGACCACGGAGAAAGAGCCCAACCTCGCCGCACATCGCCACTGCCCCGATCCCCCCGACGTCAGGAAGACTACAAGGCTCACCATCGCACGGATATGCCCCCACCAAAGCAGTGCGGCATCGTCATTCGCGACAACGCGGCACATACCCGTCATGACGAAGAGCGCCACCAAGGACATAAGAGCAGGTCACACCATGACCCTCCGCGTCCGACGAGCAACCGTGACAGGCGTGGGGCGTCGCAGGAGGGTAACAGCAAGAAGGCTAACCCACCGCCACCTAGGCCTCCGTCACCGCCAAGCAGTCACCATGGCAGAAGAGGCCCGCGTCATTCACGCAGCCCATCCCCCGTTGACAACAAGAAGAAGAACCCGGTGCCATACGATGCACGTTCGCAGATCGATAAGATCCACGAGGCCCGGGAAGGACCATACCTGGGACCACGTTGCTTTGGACCTGCAATACGGTCCGCAACCTACCCCAAAGGTTTCCGGATAGACAAGACCATCAAGCCCTATGACGGCACCGCCAAGCCTGCCACATGGTTGCAGGACTACGACAACGCGGTGGAGATTGCTGGAGGCAACCCCAACGTCGCCGTTAAGTACCTCCCGTTAATGTTGGCGGGCACGGCCCGTCAATGGATCGACGACTTGCCGGAAAAATCTATCTACAACTGGCTGGACATGCAAGAAGCATTCACCAAGAACTTTGAGGGTACATACAAGCGTCCCTGCACCGTGGGCGATCTACAGCGGTGCGTGCAAGAGAAAGACGAGACATCTCGTGCCTACCTCTCCCGCTGACTGGATATGAAGAATTCCTGCGCAGGAGTGCACGCCCAGACCGCCATGGTCGCCTTCATCGATGGATTGGAAAGGGGCACGTTACTCCGACATAAGCTAAAGCGCTTGCAGGACAATCATTAGCTTGACTTGAATCATATGATTCAGTTAGCTAGTGAGTTCGCAGCTGCCGACGACGATGCTCGTGGCTCTTTGCCGGCAACGGCCGTTCCAACCCAAGCTCGGAGGAACAGCAGTACAAAGCGGAAAACCGCTCCAGAAGAAAAGCAATCTACCGACATGGTCGCCATGACTTCTGTAGGACGAGGAGAAGGCGAACAACATGGCTGAGGAAGGGGAGCAGGCCGTGGGCAGCAATGAGGAAGTGAAACCAACTCGGCGCCGCTCCGCATCCCCCAAACGTACGAAGAGTACCGCGATATGCCGTGCCTCGTACACCTTGATATCAACGGCAAGGCCACCCATACCAATCGACACTGCAGGTTCGTCAACAACCTCAAGGAAGACCCGGAGTCCGGCTACAAGCAAAGTCGGAAGAACAGACCGCGAGGCAAGGGCAAGGGGAATAAGAAGGAGGAGGAGTCCAAGGATTCAAGTGACATGGACAAAGACGTTGACCCCAAGCACGCCGCCAAGAGCGACGACAAGGGCAAGAACCGCTTCACAAAGAAGGCCCCAGTCTACCACACTTTCCTTGGCACCCCCACCATCCGACAACAGAAGACCTCTCTAAGGATCCTGATGGCCACTCTCCCCCCAGTCCCCCAATACCTGCGCTGGTCGGAGGTTCCAATCACTTGGGACAGGACGGACCACCCATACCTTGTGCCCACGGAGAACCAATACGCCATGGTCATCAACCCTTTGATTGACGGCGTAGAGTTCACCAAGTGCATGGTGGATAGTGGAAGCAGCATCAACATCATGTACCTGGATACACTGTAGAAGATGAACTTGATGGAGGCAAACCTAAGGCAGACCAACACCGTTTTCCATGGCGTAGTTCCTGGACGGGAGGCTCGGTCCCTTGGGTGCAATACACTTCAGGTAGCCTTTGGCGATGTCAATAATTACCGCCAAGAGCGCATGACCTTTGAGGTGGTCCCCTTCAAGAGCGTGTACCACGTCATATTTGGCCGCGACATATTCCACACGTTCATGGCCAAGCCATGCTTCGTCTACAACAAACTCAAGATACCCGGACCAAACGGTGTCATCACCGTATCCGGAAGCTTTACCAAGGCAAGGGACTACAAGATCAATGAAGCAGCCGTTGCAGAAGATGTCCTCTACAGCGAAGAATTCAAGGAGATCCAGAGCAAGGTCAATGACTCAGACATGCCCGCGTCGAAGAAGCAGATCTCCGACTCCGCTCCTGCGTTCAAGGCCGCCATCGATACCAAGCCGGTGGAACTTGTGGTAGGCGATGCCTCCAAGACCATCGCCATTAGGACGAACCTGGACCCCAAATAGGAAAGCGCGCTCGTCGAGTTCCTCCATGAGAATAAGGACATCTTTGCCTGGCAACCTGCCGACATGAAAGGTGTACCTAGGGAACTTGCCGAGCATAGCTTAAACATAGATCCAAAATGTAAACCAGTGAAACAACCTCTACGACGCTTCGGAGATGAGAAGAGACGTGCCATTGGCAAATAGATGGCTAGGTTACTTAAGGCTGAGTTTATTCGAGAAGTCCTTCACACCCGATGGGTGGCCAATCCTGTACTTGTCCCCAAAAAGGGAACCAATGAATTAAGAATGCGCGTTGATTACACCGGCTTGAACAAAGCATGTCCCAAAGATCCGTTTGCTTTGCCTCGCATTGACCAAGTCATTGACTCGACGGCTGGCTCGAAACATTTGTGTTTTCTCGATGCATACTCAGGATACCACCAGATCAAGATGAGGAAGTCGGACCAATTGGCCACTTCGTTCACTACCCCGTACGACACGTTTTGCTATGTCACGATGCCCTTTGGGCTGAAAAACGCAGGTGCCACTTACCAGCGGACAATGCAACGTTGCCTTCACGACCAAATTGGTCGGAATTTCACGCCTATGTGGAAGATATCGCGGTGATGTCTAAAAAGTCAAACGACTTAATCTCCGACTTAAAAGAAACCTTTGATAATCTCTGGAAATACAACATGATGCTCAACCCTAAGAAGTGCGTCTTCGGGGTTCCAGCCAGCAAACTGTTGGGCTTCATCGTTTCCCAGCGCGGAATCAAGGTCAACCCGGAGAAAATCAAGGCCATCTTAAACATAAACCGTCTGACATGCCTAAAGGACATCCAACGACTAACAAGTTGTATTGCATCAGTTAGTCGGTTCATCAGCCGACTTGGAGAGAAGGCTCTGCCGCTGTACAAGTTGCTGAAAAAGGCGGACAAATTCACGTGGACAGACGAGGCAGATGCAGCATTGAAGCAGCTCAAGGAGATTCTTTCCTCAGCGCCCATCCTTGCAGCACCCGAGCCTGGTGAGCCCCTGTTAATTTACATGGCGGCAACCAACCAGGTTATCATCATCGTCGTCGTGGTAGAGCGGAAGGAACCAGGCTACGAGCACGGAGTTCAACGACCAGTTTACTATGTAAGCGAGGTCTTGATGGAGTCCAAGCAGTGTTACCCGCACTACCAAAAGATAGCCTATGGAGTATTCCTTGCTTCTCGGAAACTGAGGCATTACTTTCAGGAGCACCCAATCACAGTAGTGAGTAAGACTCCACTGTCCGACATTATCAACAACAGCGACGCTACAGGAAGGGTCGCGAGGTGGGGCATTGAACTTGCCGCCTTCGAGATCACCTACAAGAGACATGACGCTATCAAGTCACAAGCCTTGGCGGATTTTATTGCAAATTGGACGGAGATGCCGGATGCCACTCCGTTGCTAGAACCAGAGTACTGGGTGATGCACTTTGACGGATCAAAGCTACTCAACGGCTCGGGGACTGGTGTATTGCTACAATCACCAAAAGGAGACAAGCTACACTACGTTCTGCAGATCCACTTCGAGGCTACAAACAACATGGCGGAGTATGAAGCACTCATTCATGGACTGCGTGTAGCCAGCGATATTGGCATTAAGCGCATAGTTTGCTGTGGAGATTCTGACTTGTTTCCCAGAAGGTGGCTGGCACCTGGAATGCACGGAACCCTATGATAGCGGCATATCGCGACGAAGTGGACGAGATAGCCAAGAGCTTCTTGGGCTATGAAGTCAAGTATGTGCCTAGGGAGCAAAACGAGGCGGCTGATCTATTGTCTAAACTTGGATCAGGGTGCAAGCAAATTCCGCTAGGAGTTTTCCTAGAGCATCTACGCACACCATCCGTGAAGGGCGCCGACATCGATAACCTGGATAGAGCTGATTCTTTCGTCAACATGGTGACAAAGATCCCTCCAGCTTGGACAAAACCGTTCATGGAATATCTCGAACATGGAACTTTGCCCGACGACGAAGTCGAAAGACGGCAAATAGTACGACGAGCAAAGGATTATACCATAATCAATGGGCAACTCTACAAAAGGAGAACTACTGGTGTATACCTAAAGTGTGTTTCCCAGCTAGAAGGTATGGAAATCCTACGCGAAATCCATCTCGGAGATTGCGGGCATCACGCCGCTCCTCGATCGTTAGTCACGAAAGCCTTCCGGCAAGGATTCTATTGGCTGACCGCGAAGGCGGACGCCGACAAGCTGGTTGAAACATGCACAGGATGTCAGTATTATGCCCGACAACCACATGTCCCTGCTGAAGAATGGCGAACAATACCAATAACTTGGCCGTTTGCAGTCTGGGGGCTAGACATGGTGGGACCGTTACAAACGGCACCGTGTGGATTTACGCAACTGCTAGTAGCAGTTGACAAATTCACCAAATGGATAGAAGCTAAACCCATTAGAAAGCTTGATGGGGCAACTGCCCTCAGTTTTGTCCGGGATCTAGTGGTGAGATTTGGTCTCCCACATAGCATCATCACCGACAATGGAAGCAACTTGTCACTCGGAGAAGTGGAGGTCTACTGCTGGGACAAAGGCATCCGACTTGACCTTGCGTCTGTGGCACACCCACAATCCAATGGTCAAGTTGAACGAGCCAATGGATTAATTCTGCAGGGAATCAAGCCACGTCTTGAGGCACCGCTACATAGAGCAGCTGGAGACTGGGCAGAAGAATTGCCATCTGTGCTGTGGAGTTTACGAACTACACCTAACAGATCCACCGGCTACACCCCTTACTTCATGGTATATGGAGCAGAAGCCATCCTACCCTCCGACATCCTCCACGATGCACCAAGAGTTGCCGCCTACGACGAAGATGACGCTGAAGAATCCAGATGCCTTGATGTGGACCTTCTCGAGGAGGAGCGCGTTTTGGCATGCCAAAGATCCGCCATCTACCAGCAGAAGCTACGCAGCTACCATAGTCGCCGCGTCCGGCATCGATCGTTTAAAGAGGGGGATTTAGTACTCCGACTTAAGAAGAAGAAGTCACACAAATTATCCCCGCCATGGGAAGGACCGTTCATCATAAGCAAGGCGCTGCTCAATGGGTCTTACTACCTTGTCGACAATCGTGAGCTCAAGGATAGACCCAACAAGGATCATAAGCGTAAGCGACGTGACCTGGATGATGACTACCCGGAGCTTGATCGGCCATGGAACATAGCACAGCTACGTCCTTCTACACTTAGCATTTTTATCTAATCATGTACCTCTTATATGATCAATGAAATAAAGCTCTTTGGTTCACTCATATTGCTGAGTCTTTTACCTCCTTTAGTGTTCATTTTTGGATCATATAAACCTTTATGCACAAGCTTTGCGATTGCACTTGTGAAAATTCCGCCTACGGGCGATTAGCTTAAGTTTTCTGGTCTACACGTTCTTTGTTGTTTTTATGTGGATTCTGGAGTAGTGACTTTCGGCACTTATTGTCGACAATTTTGTGCTCAGGTTATTGACGGTGCCATTGGGCATCATCACCTAAGCGCATGGTTCCGACAACGAGTCTTCCGACTCACGAAAAGTCAAGCATAAGAACCAGAGTAACGGATAAGCCAGCACTTGCTTAAAAAATATATACATACTGGGAATTAATTCTTAAAGTAGCAGGATACGACAACCATTGTTTTCCGCCTTAAGATTACATCACCAAGTTTTTTCAATGCACACTCTAGAGGTGAAACAAGAATTACAAAGTGTTTTTCACTCCTTGGGTGCAGGGGACTTGGAGGCCGCGTCATCACCAGCCGGAGATTCACCCTCAGCGTCGCCACTGGGAGGAGACTCAGAGGATTCAGGGTTGGCATTATCAAGAAAGTTCCTGGGCACGAAGACGTCGACATCCACCAACTCGGCCACCCTGGTGTCATAACCCGCGAGTGATGATAGGATGGCTTCGTGATCGATCTCTTTGTCGTCATCATCTACGTCGGGGATACCAGATGTCACCGTGTCGATGTCGGCACCTTCATAGTGCGCCTTCACCATGGACAACGCCATCCTTGCGCCAGCCCGTGCACATGAAGCTTTCCAGCTTGCGACACGCTCGGGGGCTCGGCACAGAATCTCCGAGTACTTCACCACGGAGTCAGAGGCCTTGATATAAATTTGGAGGGGCTTGGCGATCTCCTTGGCTTGGGTGATGGCGGTGTTGATGAAGTTGCCGGCAAGAATCATGCATTCCTTGTCCGAAGGAGGCGAGCGGGTTAAATCCATAGGCGCTGATAATTCCGACAAGCATTGCATGAGTTCAATAAATTCTAAATATTCAGACTACAGAGCTACAAGGCGGAGGACACTTACTGAAGATGTTGGCCTTAGCCTGCCAGACGACGTCCGCCAAAGATTCCTTCTCTTGTAGGAGGAGCTTAAACGCCTCGCTATGGAGAAGGTTTTGCTCATCGGCAGCTTGCTTCTGATCCTTTAGGATCGCAAGCTCCTCCTTCAAGTGATTGATCTCCGCGGAGGCGGAGTTCTGCAGAGCTTTCATGTAATCCTCGTGCATCTTCAGCATTTCTTCCCTCTCCTTCTTAAGGATCTTGTTCTCGCTGTCCAGCTGCTGGATGTGCTTGGACTGCTCGACAATATCCTTGGCCTTGGCAACATGCTCTGCAAGTCAGAGAAAACAAAGTACACAGTGAGTACTCGAAGAAGGAAGGCACAAAAGTAAGACGAAAGTGCGCAAAAAGAAAACAGACTCTTGTTTTTGATGATTTGTTCCTTCAAGGTGGCGGTTTTACCCTTTTCGGCTTCAAGATCTGCGCGCATCTTCTGATACTTGTCGTTGGCCATGCCCCTCCAAGCATTCTCGTTCTGTGGAAACAAACACAAAGTCAAGTCGTTGTTTAGTCTGCTTAGAGCCTCTAGTCGGAAATTTTCCACTTAGATGCTCGGGGGCTACAGCGAAAGATTTTAACTTAGCAATATGCTTATCTTTTCTTTAAGCATCTAATCGGAGCTAATTCAGTTCTCAACTAGAAGCTTGGGGGCTACAGTATAAAGTTTTAACTCGGAAAATGCTTAGCTTTTCTTTAAGCATCTAGTCGGAACTAATTCAGTTACAACTAGAAGCTTGGGTGCTACAACACTCAAAATTATGAACACTGTAGATGCTACTCTTAAAAGCATCTAGTCGGAATATTTCATTCCATCTAAATGCTTGGGGGCTACAGTGATAGTTTTTTCTAACTTAGTCACTCTTAGAGCATATAGATGCAAAACCAATGGTTTTCCGTCTACATCCTCGGGGGCTACAGTGGGATACTCATACGAAATGCAAAAGGTAAAAGTAAAACTTACAAGTGGGATGATCTTGAGGTTTGTAGCGCTCTCGTCTAGCAGCTTGCCAAAGGAAATGCTATTTCCTCGCAAGATGTCTGCTTGACGGAGTAGCTCCTCAAGACCGCACGTCGGAGATGACGGCACTCCTCCAGGAACCATAGTTGTGTTACCCGGCGTAAGCACCGGGTAAATAATCTTCGGCAATTCAAAGGGTTTCTGGGGAGTAGAGGCGCCGCCTTCGGCAGAAGTACCAGCACCCACCACCGCCTTGCCGCTATCGATGGCATCCTTAGCCGGAGCTTCAGCCATTTGAAGAGCAGCGCTCTCCTGCGTCGCCTGCTCGCCGACAACTGCGAGCTTGGTAGAGGCGCCAGAATCCACTTCCATGGCGGAAGGGCCTGGTGCCTCCTGGACTTGGGAGCTTGTCGGAGCGGAGGAGGGCTTGACAACAGGAGTAGCAGGAGCGATGGCGGGAGAAGAGTCGTGATGCAGCATATCTTTGATATTTTTAGAAGCCCCAAGAGTCTTGGAGGACTTCTTGAGGCTGGTTGTGGCTTTCTTCCTGAAACGTGCAAAGTGCATAAGTACAGGAATAAGACAGAAAAATGAGACAATGTCGGGGAATGAGAAGCTTACACAAGGGGGGAGCTTTGGCAAACATCTCGGTGGCTTTCTTCTTTTCCGCCTCCAGGGCGGCAGTACTCTTTTTGGAGGCTCCACCCTCCATCTTCTTCTTCTTACCTCCGTCGGCAGCATCAGAGGTGGAGCTCTTCCGCTTTCGCGCCAATGGGGCATCGTCGTCGGACACGACCGTGACTTCCTTCATCTTTGGATTGTAGATTTGGGCAGCCAGGTTGCCCTCCTTGTAACACCCTCAGAATCGGCCCTATGCAAGTTTCAGCGCTTCCCGCCAAAACCCGCATAGAAACGATTCAAAGGTGCCCACCAGGCACTTGCGTGCGGGTGGAAAACGAAGTAATACCATTACACAATAGTCCTCGATGGAACCCACAAAACATATATATACAACAGCGACTCAAAGAGTCAAGAATACAGATATACAGTACAAAATCCAAATCACCTTGAAAATGATACAGCGTCCGAGTACGGACAAGATGCAAATTGAGCTAAGAGCCCTGAAGAATAACCAAAGGCGTCCATAACCCTGCCCAGGCCAAGCCGGAAGGGTAACCCTGCTAACGACGTCGATCTCGAAACCTGCTTACACAAAAGGGGTGCCGACAAAGGGCAAAGGAAAAAGAGAGCGGTCAGTACTGAGGCCAGTACACGGCGAGGCTAGAATTCGGCGGTCCTCGCCTACATAGGTATGGTGGACTGAGCGGCAGCGCAGCATGCACTAAACAACCTATAGAGACTCGATATAACTGTCGGCTACCAGAGAGGGATAAGAAAGTCCTATTCGGAACCACCTTGATACTACCACCAAACATACCCATCCTGGTGTTTCCCCCTCGAGACCAAACGAGGAAGTCAACCGAGGAACTCACGCAGTTGGCAGTTTTATTTATTCAGTTATCGTTGCAGCAATTACTAGTCAGGTATAGATAATCATCCTGATATAATAAGCAGTGGGCAATTTTAGTTAACCATTCCGTTGTAGTTGCAATACTTACTAGTCAGATACAATAAGCATGAGATATCCCAAACCCAGCAGTTGTTGGTACTTTTATTTAGCCATTCCGTGGTAGTGGAGCTGATTACTAGTCATATCGGATACAAGTCAAATTATAACAGTAAACTTTAGTTATAGTTGTCTATGATCGAGAACTGTGCTCCAAGTCGTCCATAACCGCGGACACGGCTTTTCGAAAAGATTTAACCCTGCAGGGGTGCACCAAAGTATCCACACGCACTTCGACCCTTTTTGCCAGATCAGTTAACATACACCCACCGGTATGTCGGCGGGGCCTAAGTCATGACGTTTCCCAGACCCAAAGCAAGTACATGGGGGCCACCCCACTAAGCTACCCGCAACGAAGTCGGCCGGTCTCCGAGACGGACTCAGGGTTTGCGTCAATGGCTGTAAACGACTGGGAACCCGAAAGTGTGACTGGGCTTGTCGATACCGCGAAAACACTCCACTTACCTAAGCAGTACAGGTGCATTCCTCGCACAATCTTAAATTAAGCAGTAAAGCATGGCATAAGTACAGGATAGTAATAAAGCCCCAAACTAATTGTGGCCCCCAGTACAATACTTTGAAATCAGGTACTAATCGATGGGGGTGCCCATACACCCCACCTGTGGTTAGCGCGCTCGATCTCGGAACAGGTGTCAAGAACTCGGGGTCCTACGGGACACCAGTGGGCGGTTAACAGCCAAATAACATCTATTGCCCACCTGTGCCTCTGCATTATTTACCTACTTCAATTTTAGTTATTAAACAGTAATTAAAGCCATGATCATCTCCAACATTAAACATGCGGCAATACTCCAACAACTGTGGTACTTGACGACACGCAACAGCACTTGAGCAAGCGACTATGACGCGCAGGTCCAACTATCTACCAAACAACAGGTAATAGGATGTGTCCAAGGCAATATAAGGCCGCAAGGGATATCACGGGTACGGAAACTAGAGCATCGCAACACAGATAGCAATAGATCAACAGGAGGGAGTAAATACTATAAAAGTAAGATAGGTAGAAAGGGGGAGATGCTCGCCTGAAAACATTGCCGAGGGTTCAACCGAAGATCGGGTCGACACTCGCATCAACTCATCGGCCTAATCCGTGAAGAAGCAAAGCACTAGAAGAAACACCGGATGGACTATTTAATACTACGGCAAAAGATCGGGCATGATGCATGTATGATGCATGACATGGCAAGGATGCGATGCAATTAGGCAATATTAAGCGGAACCGGGGTCCTGACATTTAATTAGACGGTTCAAGTTATTTATCTACCCCGCAAATTAAATGTTGGATTAGCAAGACAAAACATGGCTTCGGTTCGCTATGCCAATTTAAATGGAGTCCGGAATAAGACAACGATATCCCGCAGATGGACTCCATATTTAATTTAGGTGAATCGCCTAAATACCCCCAACAACCAAAATATGTATGCGAGTATGAACAATTTAATATGCAACAAGTTTGTATTTCATTTATAAAATAGGGGCGCACAAAGGGGTCACATATGGGTTCGGCGATCTTGGTTAGGGTTCGACGAGATCGGTCTTCGGATCGATGAGGAGGAACAAAACACGAGGTTCGGTCTTCAGGTTCCGGGCGGGAGAGCTTGGCATTCCGGGAAGAAGGACTTGGCGTTCTGCGTCGGTGGTGGTCGAGGCGAGACAGGGCCGAGCCTCCGTGGCTCCAGGATGTTGACCGGCAGGAGGGAGCGGCGAGCTCGGGCCCGACGACGCGTGGCGGCGGTGCAGGGCGGTGCCCTTGGCAGAGGAAGCCACAGCAGGAGGCGACCGGCGGTAGAGCTGGCAAGGAGGAGCCGGTAGAGAGGAGCTCGACGGGAGGGCCGCGGGACCAGGAGAGGACGAGGATGGCCGAGGCCGGGGAGGAGGCACCGACGGTGGTGGACGGAGGACGAGGGCTCGGGGGTCCGGCCGGCGGTAGGGTCGCGGCCCGAGGATGCGCGGGAGGCCGACGAGCGATGGGGCCGTGGCGACGCGGCGAGACGACGGAGGGCGGCGCGAGGAGCTCCGGGTCAGAAGACGTCGGTAGCGGGCTCTGTGAGGAGGGCGAGCGGAGGCACACGGCGAGGCTGGCCGACAAGGAGGGGCGCCAAGGCGGTGGTGCTAGGGTCGAGCCGTGATCCGGCGAGGCGGGGCGCAGGCGGCCAGGCCCAGGCGGATCGATGGCGGTCGCACGGTGGGGGAGGTGGCCACGGGTTGAACTGTTGCGCGGAGGACGGTCGGCCGGAGGTGGGGGGGGTTGACGCGGGCGAGGAGGAGGCGAACGGAGGAGAGAGGGGGAGGGGGGAGCGGCGAGCGGGGCGACCACGTCTCCCGCGTGGGTCCGGGGCGGAAACGAGGCGGGCGGCTGTCGGTCGGGGTGGGACCCGTGACGCGGTAGGTGGGGAAGCAAGCGGGGATCCAGGCGGGAACGGGCGGCGACCAGGTGGGGTGGGATGCGTGCAGCTGCGTGGGGGCGCGTGCGCGAGCGGGAAAAAGGACGGTGGGGGGCCAGGCTGGCGGCGGACCGCAGGTTGGAGTGGTGGCGCGTCTGTCCAGCGGCTGAGGTGGCGCACAAGGGTTGGAGGGAGGATAGGGCCAGGGTGAGGTGGCGACCGGTGATTGGCTGGGGTGAGGTGGCTGGGGATGGGTAGATTAGGATTAGGTAGGAAAAGGTTTGGGGTAGCTCTGGTTTTTGTACTGGGGGTGGCCGACTGGGTCGGATCGGCCCGGTACGGCTGCCCCCTAAAAATAAACTAAATATATGAATATTTAAAACGGGGCTTTTGCAAACCGTTGGTAGATGAAAAAAATATTCCGGAGACCCGGGTTTTGATTTGAATTAAAGACGGGGTATTTAGAAAACAAAATAGGTTTTTCCGAAAATGGTTTCAGACAAACAAATGCATGATGATGACGATGCTCAAATGAAATGTGGCATGATGACATGAGCATGCGGCCATGATGATGCAATGCACAAAAATAACGCGATTTTCTAGTAGTGGTTTTTGCGGGGTGCCACAATTCGACACCACTAACAATGGATCTCGCCCTCGAGATCCGCCTCATGGTACCGGAAAGAAGGTCGGTGATCTGCATCTTCTCGCTTCGTGTAGATCTTCGCGACACCACTAACAAGAGGTCGTTATCCGTGATCGACGAGAGAACACTCCGGGAAACAAAGGCGAAGGTAGAGGTATCAACCAATCAATCCACCTCTAACTTCGATAGAAAGAGAGAATCAATGCACTCTCATCCACTTCAATGTACACAAGCGAATAGAGTGAGTAGTCGGCATGGGGGCCAATCCATCACGCACCCAAACTATTACTCTGCACAATCAGTAGAAAAGCGTGCAACCATTCTCGAAATCAGACTGAAGATCTCGACAATCGAGGTTCAGAAACAAAGGAGTGATGCAGACTCTGCATCGGATCTGGCGTAGATGATGTCGTCGTGTCGGAAAACACCGGAAGGCACGAGAAGGAACAAAGAGAAGTCCACCAGACGAAGGATTCCGCGGATAGCATGAAGACCAGATGTAGCAACACCGTTACCAAAGGAGGAAGCGAAACCCTGAAGGTACGATGGAACCCAACCACGAGAAATCCTGGACTCGAAGAGAGAGAAGAGAGCAGATTCAAAACACGCAGAGGTGAGAGGAGAGCAGCAGAGGGATAAGGAGTAAAATCAGATCTAATTAGAACTATCCAACCGATTTTGCAAAAATAGTTTTGACACTCTACTTCGACCGTTAGCTAGGTTATCCTACAGGCTGGACTTGTGGGGTATCGCAACTGCTGAGCTCTGATACCACTCTGTAGCACCCTCAGAATCGGCCCTATGCAAGTTTTAGCGCTTCCCGCCAAAACCCGCATAGAAACGATTCAAAGGTGCCCACCAGGCACTTGCGTGCGGGTGGAAAACGAAGTAATACCATTACACAATAGTCCTCGATGGAACCCACAAAACATATATATACAACAGCGAATCAAAGAGTCAAGAATACAGATATACAGTACAAAATCCAAATCACCTTGAAAATGATACAGCGTCCGAGTACGGACAAGATGCAAATTGAGCTAAGAGCCCTGAAGAATAACCAAAGGCGTCCATAACCCTGCCCAGGCCAAGCCGGAAGGGTAACCCTGCTAACGACGTCGATCTCGAAACCTGCTTACACAAAAGGGGTGCCGACAAAGGGCAAAGGAAAAAGAGAGCGGTCAGTACTGAGGCCAGTACACGGCGAGGCTAGAATTCGGCGGTCCTCGCCTACATAGGTATGGTGGACTGAGCGGCAGCGCAGCATGCACTAAACAACCTATAGAGACTCGATATAACTGTCGGCTACCAGAGAGGGATAAGAAAGTCCTATTCGGAACCACCTTGATACTACCACCGAACATACCCATCCTAGTGTTTCCCCCTCGAGACCAAACGAGGAAGTCAACCGAGGAACTCACGCAGTTGGCAGTTTTATTTATTCAGTTATCGTTGCAGCAATTACTAGTCAGGTATAGATAATCATCCTGATATAATAAGCAGTGGGCAATTTTAGTTAACCATTCCGTTGTAGTTGCAATACTTACTAGTCAGATACAATAAGCATGAGATATCCCAAACCCAGCAGTTGTTGGTACTTTTATTTAGCCATTCCGTGGTAGTGGAGCTGATTACTAGTCATATCGGATACAAGTCAAATTATAACAGTAAACTTTAGTTATAGTTGTCTATGATCGAGAACTGTGCTCCAAGTCGTCCATAACCGCGGACACGGCTTTTCGAAAAGATTTGACCCTGCAGGGGTGCACCAAAGTATCCACACGCACTTCGACCCTTTTTGCCAGATCAGTTAACATACACCCATCGGTATGTCGGCGGGGCCTAAGTCATGATGTTTCCCAGACCCAAAGCAAGTACATGGGGGCCACCCCACTAAGCTACCCGCAACGAAGTCGGCCGGTCTCCGAGACGGACTCAGGGTTTGGGTCAATGGCTGTAAACGACTGGGAACCCGAAAGTGTGACTGGGCTTGTCGATACCGCGAAAACACTCCACTTACCTAAACAGTACAGGTGCATTCCTCGCACAATCTTAAATTAAGCAGTAAAGCATGGCATAAGTACATGATAGTAATAAAGCCCCAAACTAATTGTGGCCCCCAGTACAATACTTTGAAATCAGGTACTAATCGATGGGGGTGCCCATACACCCCACCTGTGGTTAGCGCGCTCGATCTCGGAACAGGTGTCAAGAACTCGGGGTCCTACGGGACACCAGTGGGCGGTTAACAGCCAAATAACATCTATTGCCCACCTGTGCCTCTGCATTATTTACCTACTTCAATTTTAGTTATTAAACAGTAATTAAAGCCATGATCATCTCCAACATTAAACATGCGGCAACACACTAACAACTGTGGTACTTGACGACACGCAACAGCACTTGAGCAAGCGACTACGACGCGCAGGTCCAACTATCTACCAAACAACAGGTAATAGGATGTGTCCAAGGCAATATAAGGCCGCAAGGGATATCACGGGTACGGAAACTAGAGCATCGCAACACAGATAGCAATAGATCAACAGGAGGGAGTAAATACTATAAAAGTAAGATAGGTAGAAAGGGGGAGATGCTCGCCTGAAAACATTGCCGAGGGTTCAACCGAAGATCGGGTCGACACTCGCATCAACTCATCGGCCTAATCCGTGAAGAAGCAAAGCACTAGAAGAAACACCGGATGGACTATTTAATACTACGGCAAAAGATCGGGCATGATGCATGTATGATGCATGACATGGCAAGGATGCGATGCAATTAGGCAATATTAAGCGGAACCGGGGTCCCGACATTTAAGTAGACGGTTCAAGTTATTTATCTACCCCGCAAATTAAATGTTGGATTAGCAAGACAAAACATGGCTTCAGTTCGCTATGCCAATTTAAATGGAGTCCGGAATAAGACAACGATATCCCGCAGATGGACTCCATATTTAATTTAGGTGAATCGCCTAAATACCCCCAACAACCACAATATGTATGCGAGTATGAACAATTTAATATGCAACAAGTTTGTATTTCATTTATAAAATAGGGGCGCGGAAAGGGGTCACACATGGGTTCGGCGATCTTGGTTAGGGTTCGACGAGATCGGTCTTTGGATCGACGAGGAGGAACAAAACACGAGGTTCGGTCTTCAGGTTCCGGGCGGGAGAGCTTGGCGTTCCGGGAAGAAGGACTTGGCGTTCTGCGTCGGTGGTGGTCGAGGCGAAACAGGGCCGAGCCTCCGTGGCTCCGGGATGTTGACCGGCAGGAGGGAGCGGCGAGCTCGGGCCCGACGACACGAGGCGGCGGTGCAGGGCGGTGCCCTTGGCAGAGGAAGCCACAGCAGGAGGCGACCGGCGGTAGAGCTGGCAAGGAGGAGCCGGTGGAGAGGAGCTCGACGGGAGGGCCGCGGGACCAGGAGAGGACGAGGATGGCCGAGGCCGGGGAGGAGGCACCGACGGTGGTAGACGGAGGACGGGGGCTCGGGGGTCCGGCCGGCGGCGGGGTCGCGGCCCGAGGATGCGCGGGAGGCCGACGAGCGATGGGGCCGTGGCGACGCGGCGATACGACGGAGGGCGGCGCGAGGAGCTCCGGGTCAGAAGACGCCGGTAGCGGGCTCTGAGAGGAGGGCGAGCGGAGGCACACGGCGAGGCTGGACGACAAGGAGGGGCACCGAGGCGGTGGTGCTAGGGTCGAGCCGTGATCCGGCGAGGCGGGGCGCAGGCGGCCAGGCCCGGGCGGATCGATGGCGGTCGCACGGTGGGGGAGGTGGCCACGGGTTGAACTGTTGCGCGGAGGACGGTCGGCCGGAGGTGGGGGGGTTGACGCGGGCGAGGAGGAGGCAAACGGAGGAGAGAGGGGGAGGGGGGAGCGGCGCGCGGGGCGACCACGTCTCCCGCGTGGGTCCGGGGCGGAAACGAGGCGGGCGGCTGTCGGTCGGGGTGGGACCCGCGACGCGGTAGGTGGGGAAGCAAGCGGGGATCCAGGCGGGAACGGGCGGCGACCAGGTGGGGTGGGACGCGGCCAGCTGCGTGGGGGCGCGCGCGCGAGCGGGAAAAAGGACGGTGGGGGGCCAGGCTGGCGGCGGACCGCAGGTAGGAGTGGTGGCGCGTCTGTCCAGCGGCTGAGGTGGCGCACAAGGGTTGGAGGGAGGATAGGGCCAGGGTGAGGTGGCGACCGGTGATTGGCTGGGGTGAGGTGGCTGGGGATGGGTAGATTAGGATTAGGTAGGAAAAGGTTTGGGGTAGCTCTGGTTTTTGTACTGGGGGTGGCCGACTGGGTCGGATCGGCCCGGTACGGCTGCCCCCTAAAAATAAACTAAATATATTAATATTTAAAACGGGGCTTTTGCAAACCGTTGGTAGATGAAACAAAATATTCCGGAGACCCGGGTTTTGATTTGAATTAAAGACGGGGTATTTAGAAAACAAAATAGGTTTTTCCGAAAATGGTTTCAGACAAACAAATGCATGATGATGACGATGCTCAAATGAAATGTGGCATGATGACATGAGCATGCGGTCATGATGATGCAATGCACAAAAATAACGCGATTTTCTAGTAGTGGTTTTTGCGGGGCGCCACACTCCTCTAGATCGCTAAGCTGTTAAGTGAGAAGTCATCGTGTTAGACAAGATGGTATTGGCAAGATGGAAAAACTGGAGCAATGTCATACACGGAAAATAAATATCTACCTTTGGGCACTTTCCGTCTACGAACATGTCGTAGGTAAGGGTGAAGCCACGCTTCTTGTCCTTCACCTTGACGATGTCCTTAAAGCGGAATTTGACAGAGTCGCTCGAGAAGTTGTCCTCGGAGATCCGGAGGTTATCCCTTCGGTCGCCGGTGTACTCGTGCATGACCTTCGTACGGTGCTGCAGAGGTTGGATCCGCCTGATGAACCAGCACATGGCTAGGTCCAAGCCGGTCAGACCCGTCTCTACGAACCATTCGATCCGCCTTATTGCGCGAGAAGCATTGAGGTCGGAGGGAAGGGAGGCATGGGACCGCCATGTGGGGACTTCAGCGGCGGCTCCATCCACGAAGTCCGGGTACATTACTTCTCGGCCCGCCAAAGGGATGTCGGGGCCATAGAAGTACGTCCGCTGCCAGTTTTTGCACGACTCGTGGCCGACGATGTCGGGGAACCGCCGGCCAGGACGGATCTGGTGCCGCAGTTTCTAAGCTCCTCTCTACTGTGTCCGGCTTCACGTTTGACGGTGAAGAAGTATACAAATAAATCTAACCTAGGCCTAATCTCTAGGTAACCCTCACAAAGTGCCGCGAAGTTGCTAAGCACTAAGATACTATTGGGGGAGAGGTTGTGGGGTTGGACCTTGAAGTGATTCAAGACGGACAGGAAGAAGTGGGAGATGGGCAGAGAAACGCCGCGTACCAATTGCGCCTTGAGGTATACTTTCTCTCCGGCTTGGGGAGAAGGGATCACCTCGCCGGCTGGCGCCGCCCGCCAGGCGAGCCCCTCCGTCGCAGGGAGATAACCCTCAGCGACCATCTCTTGGATGTCGCGGCCGGTGATGTCTGAGCCGCGCCAGTCTCCTTTATATGAGTCTGGCTCCTCTTCCAGGGGCTCCAGCGCCGCCAGATTGTGGTCTCCACCGGTGGTTTCAATCGGCGCCGATGCGGGGATAACCAGACCCTCTAGGGGCACGATGACGGAGCTCACCGGCTTCGCCATGGCTTCGCTCGATGCCGCCATTGACGGGGATGAGCTGCTGCTAGCCATGGAGGAGGGAAAGAACGCGACTGGTGCAGGCAAGAGGCTAGGGTTTCTCAAGGTTTTCTGCGGAGAGATCGAGGAGGCGTGCGGCTGGAGGAAGAATACGATGATGCGAGAGAATGGGGTGAAAAAGTGGAAAGTGTCTCAAGGTTACTATTTATCTTACTCTGCGTCAAGATTCGTGCAACTAATCGGACGGTTGCCACGTAGACGACGTGTTCATGAACGTGCGCGGTAATTTCGCCACGTCTCCAACCACCGCCGCCAACGGTTCGTATCGCTCGCGCGGGAAAATCGGATATGATTGCGTTCTCTGCATGTGTGAGTTACGAGGCGTCGCTGACCTAAGCCTACGTCGTCCTAGGTGACATGGGTAGATGAGCCGTCACATCGAAGATTCCGGCATGGACGGATTTAATCCGACTACGGAAGAGTACGATGGAAGATTCAGCATTTCTCCGGCTTACTTATATAAGACGGAGAAACCTTTGCAGAGTTCTTTGGGAGGACTACAAGATGTTGCTTGACGATTTGCCGACATCCATCTAAACGGAGCATTCCACGGGAAGAGGCAAGACGGCGCAAGATCTCAGAGTTCTCCGGGGGCTACTGTTGGGGATATGCTATATGGGTATCCTCATAGCATGTCTCTTATCCGACTAACCCGGGTGGCCCATAGTCGGTAGCATGGCATATGGCCTGCTGGGCGGCCCAGTTAGGTGGATCCAGAAGGGAGGCCCATGCCGGATAAAGGAAGGCTACGGTGGAGTCACCAGCGTACCCGGAGCCTTGGAGTGCAAGATACACAAGATTAGTAATAGACGGTGTAGAACTCTGTAACCTGTCCGGCTAGGACTTTTCCCTGTAACCCTAGGACCTGGCGACTATATAAGTCAGGCCTATGGGAGCCTTTAGGGCATCGTTTTTTACACACACCTCGCACAGCGAACCTATCTCTGTAACTCGGCGTATTGCCATTATAGTGATTTATAGAAGGAGTAGGATTCCGCCATCGTTGTGGGATCTGAACCTGGGTAAGCTGTGTTACCTCGTACCCATCAACCGTTCGCCTTACCCCACGTCTCTAAACACGCACTGTGAGGACCCCTCCATGGCGTACTCGTCGGCAATACCACGACACCGAGCGCCTAGGTGAAAAGTTTCCAACTAGGTGCTCGAAGAAGACTAAACAACGGTTTAACTTTTTCCTTTTTCCCACAGAACGAGAATGCTCGGAGGGGCATGGCCAACGACAAGTACCAGAAGATGCGCGCCGATCTTGAAGCCCAAAAGGGTAAAACTGCCATCTTGAAGGAACAGATCATCAAAAACAAGAGTCTGTTTTCTTTTTGCGCATTTCCGTCTTGTTTTTGTGCCCATAATCTCCGAGTACTCACTATGTACTTTGTTTTCTCCGACTTGCAGAGCATGTCGCCAAGGCCAAGGATATTGTCGAGCAGTCCAAGGACATCCAGCAGCTGGACATTGAGAACATAATCCTTAAGAAGGAGAGGGAAGAGATGCTGAAGATGCACGAGGATTCCATGAAAGCCCTGCAGGATTCCGCCTCCGCGGAAATCAATCGCTTGAAGGAGGATCTTGCGATCTTAAAAGATCATAAGCAAGCTGCTGATGAGCAAAACCAACGCCACAGCGAGGCGTTTAAGCTCCTCCAACAAGAGAAGGAATCCTTAGCGGACACCATCTAGCAGGCCAAGGCCAGCATCTTCAGTAAGTTTCATCCGCCTTGTATTTCTGTAGTCTGGATACTTAGAGTTTATGGAACTCATGCGATCCTTGTTGGAATTTTCAGCTCCTATGGGTTTAACCCGCTCGCCTCCTTCGGACAAGGAATGGATGGTTCTTGTCGGTAACTTCATCAACATCGCCATCACCCAAGCCAAGGAGATTGCCAAGCCCCTCCAGATATACATCAAGGCCTCGGACTCCGTGACGAAGTACTCGGAGATTCTGCGTCGAGCCCCCGAGCATGTCATGAGCTGGAAAGCTTCATGTGCACGGGCTAGCGCAAGGATGGCGCTGTCAATGGTGAAGGCACACTACGAAGGTGCCGACATCGACATGGTGACCTCTGGTATCCCCGACGTTGACGATGACGGCAAAGAGATTGATCATGAAGCCATCTTGTCATCACTCGCGGGTTATGACACCAGAGTTGCCGAGTTGGTGGAAATCGACGTCTTCATGCCCATGAACACCATCGACAGCGTCAACCAAGATTCCTCCGAGTCTCAACATAGCGTCGATGCTGAGGGTGATTCTCCGGCTGGGGACGATGACGCTGCCAAGTCTCCTGCGCCCAAAGAATGAAAAACACTATATAATATTTGTTTCACCTTTGGTGTATGCGCGGTAAAAACTTGGCAATGTAATCTTAAGGCGGAAAACAATTGTTGTTATGTCCTGCTACTTAAGAACTAATTTCCAGCATGTACATATTTTTTAAGCAAGTACTGGATTATCCATTACTTTGGTTCATATGCTTGACTTTTCGTGAGTCGGAAGACTCATTGTTGGAACCATGCGCTTAGGTGATGATGCCCAATGGCACCGTCAATAACCTGAGCAAAAAATCGCCGACAATAAGTACCAAAAGTCACTACTCCAGAATCCACATAAAAACGACAAAGAACGTGTAGACCAGAAAACTTAAGCTAACGCCCATAGGCGGAATTTTCACAAGTGCAAACGCAAAGCTTGTGCATAAAGGTTTTACATGATCCAAAAATGAACACTAAAGGAGGTAAAAGACTCAGAAATATGAGTGAACCAAAGAGATTTATTTCATTGATCATATAAGAGATACACAATTAGATAAAAAATGCTAAGTGTAAAATGGACGTAGCTGTGCTATGTTCCATGGCCGATCAAGCTCCGGGTAGTCATCATCCAGGTCACGTCGCTTACGCTTATGATCCTTGTTGGGTCTATCCTTTAGTTCACGATTGTCAACAAGGTAGTAAGACCCATTGAGCAGCGCCTTGCTTATGATGAATGGTCCTTCCCATGGCGGGGATAATTTGTGTGACTTCTTCTGCTTAAGTCGGAGCACCAAGTCCCCCTCTTTAAACGAGCGATGCCGAATGCGGCGACTATGGTAGCTGCGTAGCTTCTGCTGGTAGATGGCGGATCTTTGGCATGCCAAAACACGCTCCTCCTCGAGAAGGTCCACAT
This sequence comes from Avena sativa, assembly GCA_916181665.1. NCBI lineage: Eukaryota > Viridiplantae > Streptophyta > Magnoliopsida > Poales > Poaceae > Avena > Avena sativa. The sequence goes on along the minus strand of OV702280.1, from coordinate 210,668,883 downwards.
CTAGGCGTCTAGATTCTTCATCGTCATCCTCGTCGTAGGCCGCAACTCTTGGTGCATCGTGGAGAATGTCGGAGGGCAGGATGGCTTCTGCTCCATATACCATGAAGTAAGGGGTGTAGCCGGTAGATCTGTTGGGTGTAGTTCGTAAACTCCATAGCACAGATGGCAATTCTTCCGCCCAGGATCCAGCTGCTCTATGTAGCGGTGCCTCAAGACGTGGCTTGATTCCCTGCAGAATTAATCCATTGGCTCGCTCAACCTGACCATTGAATTGTGGGTGTGCCACAGATGCAAGGTCAAGTCGGATGCCCTTCTCCCAGCAATATGCCTCCACTTCTCCGAGTGATAAATTGTTGCCGTTGTCGGTGATAATGCTATGTGGGAGACCAAATCTCACCACTAGATCTCGGACAAACCTTAGGGCAGTTGCCCCATCAAGCTTTCTAATGGGTTTAGCTTCTATCCATTTAGTGAATTTGTCAACTGCTACAAGCATATGCGGAAATCCACAAGGTGCTGTCTGTAACGGTCCCACCATGTCCAGCCCCCAGACCGCAAACGGCCAAGTTATTGGTATTGTTCAGAGTTCTTCAGCAGGAACATGTGGTTGTCAGGCATAATACTGGCATCCCATGCATGTCTCAACCAGCTTGTCAGCGTCCGCCTTCGCGGTCAGCCAGTAGAATCCTTGCCGGAAGGATTTCGCGACCAACGATCGAGGAGCGGCGTGATGCCCGCAATCTCCGAGATGGATCTCGCGTAGGATTTCCATACCTTCTAGCTGGGAAACACACTTTAGGTATACACCAGTAGTGCTCCTTTTATAGAGTTGCCCATTGATTATGGTATAACCCTTTTCTCGTCGTACTATTTGTTGTCTTTCGACTTTGTCGTCAGGCAGAGTTCCGTGTTCGAGATATTCCATGAACGGTTTTGTCCAAGCCGGAGGGACCTTAGTCACCATGTTGAAAAAAGAGTCAGCTCTATCCGGGTTGTCGATGTCGGCGCCCTTCACGGATGGTGTGCGTAGATGCTCTAGGAAAACTCCTGGTGGAATTCGCTTGCGCCCTGATCCAAGCTTAGACAGCAGATCAGCCGCCTCGTTTTGCTCCCTAGGCACATACTTGACTTCGTAGCCCAAGAAGCTCTTGGCTATCTCGTCCACTTCGTCTCGATATGCCGCCATCATAGGGTTCCGAGCATTCCAGGTGCCAGCCACCTGCTAGGTAACCAAGTCGGAATCTCCACAGCAAACTATGCGCTTGATGCCAATATCCTTGGCTACACGTAGTCCGTGAATGAGTGCTTCATACTCTGCCATGTTGTTTGTAGCCTCGAAGTGGATCTGCAGAACGTAGTGTAGCTTGTCTCCTGTTGGTGACTGTAGCAATACATCAGCCCCCGAGCCGTTGAGCAACTTTGATCCGTCAAAGTGCATCACCCAATACTCTGGTTCTGGCAACGGAGTAGCGTCTGGCATCTCCGTCCAATCTACAACAAAATCCGCCAAGGCTTGTGATTTGATAGCGTCGCGTCTCTTGTAGGTGATCTCGAAGGCGGAAAGTTCAATGCCCCACTTCGCGACCCTTCCTGTAGCGTCGCTGTTATTGATAATGTCGGACAGTGGAGTCTTGCTCACCACTGTGATTGGGTGCTCCTGAAAGTAATGTCTCAGCTTCCGAAAAGCAAGGAATACTCCGTAAGCTATCTTTTGGTAGTACGGGTAACGCTGATTGGACTCCTTCAAGACCTCGCTTACGTAGTAAACTGGTCGGTGAACTCCGTGCTCATAGCCTGGTTCCTTCCGCTCTACGATGACAACAATGTTGATAACCCGCTTGGTTGCCGCCATGTAAATTAACAGGGGATCACCAGGCTCGGGTGCTGCAAGGATGGGCGCTGAGGAAAGAATCTCCTTGAGCTGCTGCAATGCTGCATCTACTTCGTCCGTCCACGTGAATCTGTCCTCCTTCTTCAGCAACTTGTACAGCGGCAGAGCCTTCTCTCCAAGTCGGCTGACGAACCGACTAACTGCTGCAACACAACCTGTTAGTCGTTGAATGTCCTTTAGGCATGTCGGACGGTTTATGTTTAAGATGGCCTTGATTTTCTCCGGATTGACCTCGATTCCACGTTGGGAAACGATGAAGCCCAACAATTTGCCGGCTGGAATCCCGAAGACGCACTTCTTGGGGTTGAGCATCATGTTGTATTTCCGGAGATTATCAAAGGTTTCTTTTAAGTCAGAGATTAAGTCGTTTGACTTTTTAGACATCACTGCAATATCGTCCACATAGGCGTGAGCGTTCCGACCAATTTGGTCGTGGAGGCAACGTTGCATTGTCCGCTGGTAAGTAGCACCTGCGTTTTTCAGCCCAAAGGGCATCGTGACATAGCAAAACGTGTCGTAAGGGGTAGTGAACGAAGTGGCCAATTGGTCTGACTTCCTCATCTTGATCTGGTGGTATCCTGAGTATGCATCGAGAAAACACAAAAGTTCCGAGCCAGCCGTCGAGTCAATGACTTGGTCAATGCGAGGCAAAGCAAACGGAACTTTGGGACATGCTTTGTTCAAGCCGGTGTAATCAACACACATTCTTGATTCATTGGTTCCCTTTTTGGGGACAAGTACAGGATTGGCCACCCATTGGGTGTGAAGGACTTCTCAGATAAATCTAGCCTTAAGTAACCTTGCTATCTCTTTGCCAATGGCGCGTCTCTTCTCATCTCCAAAGCGTCGTAGAGGTTGTTTCACTGGTTTGCATTTTGGATCAATGTTTAAGCTGTGCTCGGCAAGTTCCCTAGGTACACCTTTCATGGCGACAGGTTGCCAGGCAAAGATGTCCCTGTTCTCACGGAGGAACTCGACGAGCGCGCTTTCCTATTTGGGATCCAGGTTTGTCCCAATGGCGGTGACCTTGGAGGTATCGCGTACCACAAGTTCCACCGGCTTGGTCTCGATGGCGGCCTTGAACGAAGGAGCGGAGTCGGAGATCTGCTTCTTCGACGCGGGCATCTCTGAGTCATCGACCTTGCTCTGGATCTCCTTGAATTCTTCGCTGTAGAGGACAGCTTCTGCAACGGCTGCTTCGTTGATCTCGCAGTCTCTTGCCTTGCTAATGCTTCTGGATACGGTGATGATGCCGTTTGGTCTGGGTATCTTGAGTTTGTTGTAGACGAAGCATGGCTTGGCCATGAACGTGTGGAATATGTCGCGGCCGAATATGGCGTGGTACACGCTCTTGAAGGGGACCATGTCAACACTCGGATTTTTCAATCCTAGATGCATGTTATGCCATACATCGCAATCCCAGGATTACCATTTTTGCGAGACATAACAGAATTGGATACCATAGTACATCATCCATTACAACCGATACATAAGTTCTTACACAAATAGGGATCTCATGATCCAGTTCTTAATACAACTTCAAGCAGCGGAATACGTAATAATAACGGTAGCGTAGGCGAATCTCCATCTTCGGGGTAACAGGCAATGCTGACGATGGGAGATGATCCTAGTTGTCGTAACCTCCCTGGGGTCCATCCTCTAGGTACTCCTCTTCATAGTCTGGCCATGGGAATAGCCAGGGACAAAGCCATAAGTACTCTTTAAGTACTCGCAAGCTAATACTAACAGGTAAAGGGGTTTTTGGATAATAGGACACTAGGCTCTAGGGTTGTTTTGCAAAAGCCAGATTTATCTCTCCTAAGTTCCGAAGCTAGTCACAATTTTATAACTCCTAGGTGGGATCTTATAACTCAGGTCACAACTCTGTTGTGGTCAAGTCAAAGTCTCAATTCATTTCATAAGTCATTTTGAAAAGTCTGACAGGGGAACAGTATGGCCACTCCAACTGTCCATAACCGCGGACGTGGCTATTCGAATAGTTTGACACTCTGCAGAGATTGTACACTTTCACCACAACATTCGATACATCCGTCAGGAACAAATCCTGAATTCACCATACTCAGTATGCGGATAATCAATCCTAACCTTTCAATTACACGCCCTAGTATAAGCACCTCTCCTGTGAGTCTGGCCTCCCAACCATGACCAACTGTCATCTTGGGTACTGCACAGGTGGATAATCTTCACAAGGTAGCCTCAGCTCAGACCTTGGCCATGAGGGAACTAATACTAAGGTATATAAGTTTCCAGTCAAGCCCTACCCAATCTTCGGGTATTGTGGTTGTACGATAAAATTGGAATGGTATCGCATCCAGACAACCATCAGTTTTATAAAGGGCTAAGGCTCATGCCTCAACATTTTCATCACCAAAATCATCAAGTGTTCAGAAGTACATGTCCAAAACATTTCAATAGAATGATCCATCATTCCAAGGTTTTCATAACCATTTTCCCACCAAGTAAACCCATCTAAAGTTGATCAAGTCTATAAAGGGCTAAGGCATAGGTCAACTTGATTAGTAAGGCTTGCTAAAGTAGAATGTCTTGCAAGTTTTAGTTTGCATTGGTATAGTATTAGCTTGCCTTGTGTAGAGCAGTGGTTGAAGTTCTCCTCGGCTTCTTCTTCGTAGTATCCTCCTTCCTCCTCGTATCCTTGGTCGGTACTAGCGTCTATGAATAAATACGAGGTACACAATCACCAAACAATACTTAACTACTTGCAATCATCACACACAAGGGTCCTATAGATTATCTAGCATCATCTCTAACATTACAAGGTTAAGGCTTGATTTAATTCCTTTTATTTTTAGAAAAGTAATTTCTACTCATTGAAAAATTACTTAAGATTTAATATTCTCCAAACCAAACATGGGATCATGTTGACAGATGTCATCACCACATATTGTAGTCCATGGGAATGTGATTTAAAGTGGTGTCACAATTTAATAAGGTTTTACCCCTTTATTCTAATTAATTAAAGTGGCTAGAAATGCCTATGTAGCATTCTTTTATTACTTGAACATTATTTCTGCAAGTAAACCTATATATTTTTATATATTCTGAAAGGTATGGTTAAATGTGATTTTTGAGAGTTGGAATCAACTCAAAAGCTATTATGGTTTAAATTTGAAAAATGTTTGAATGCACAAAAGCTTCTGCCTTGTCATTTTTACTAAGGATGATTTATAGATCCAAATGACTTGAATCCAACGGGCTTGGATTCAGCATTCCCAGACCATTCTAACAAAATTGGTTTCATTCAATTTGGTGCACTGAATAGATCTGGGTTGAATTTTGAAGTTGGGTACAGAAGTGAGTTTGAATTGAAATGGAAAACGTTTAATTCAAATAACTGGGCTGCGCGGGAAAAGTTACTGGGCCGGCCTGCTAAGCGCAGTGCTCCCGCGGGCTGCTTAAGTGGGTGTCCCCACTCATCAGTGACATGGGGCTGGGCGAAGCGGTATGGGGCAACGTGGGTCGTTCGATCTGATTCTAATCCAACGGCTGGGAGTCATTATCGACGCGAGACAACGCCGGCAAGAACGAAACCTAGCGCGGCCAGTGGGGGTGCTGGGGGCTCACCAGGGTACGGGCGAGGGTCGGCGAGGCAGGCGAACGACAAAGTCGATGACGGCGAACTCAGGGGTGGTCGCGGCAGCTCCTGGGGTGGACGAAATCGATGGCTCCCTTCTAATCCAAAGGCGGCGAGCTCCGGTGAAATTCCGGTGGGGTGGTGCTCGCCTTGCTCTGAGAAAGGTGCGGCACGATCAGTGAGGAGAGGGGAGTGAGATGGTGTGAAGAAATCGAGCGGGGGTGGCCTCTATTTATAGTCGAGCGAGGGGACCGTCGGGGCGCATGGTGAGCTCGTCGGGGCGATGTTACATGCGGCTATTGGCATGGGAAAGGGTAGGGGACGGTGTGGTGTCTCCTGGTGATGCTCAACGACATGTTTTCGAGGCATGGGGCGGTGCGGCTTGGTCTGGAACGGGCGATGCTCTGCGCGGCAGAGGCCGCGTCTTTGACGGCGAGTGGTTGTTATGCGTCACGGGGCGGCGAACGGGGATGTCTGGCGGTCTCCTTGGTCGGTGGGGATGGTGTATGCACGCGGCGAGGGCGGCGCATGGTCTGTGGGCTTCGGTCGAGGGTGGTGTTCCGGCGCACGCTCGACATGGTCTCTTGCGGTCTGGGCGCGGTCCGTCCGCGTGGTCCAGGGCTTGGCAATGCTCGCGGCTGGGACAGGGAGTGGCGATGGACGGTGGGCTGCCTCCCAGACATGCTGGCTAGGCTTGTTGTTGCTCCTAGCTTGCTGTCGACTATGGGGTGGCAAGGGTGTGCTCGGTTGTTCACCATTGATGGCAATGGCAAGCTCACAGTGGTGCTAGTGCTGGGTTAATCTTGCTAGATGATCTACTGAGCTGGTTGTGAGCTAAATGGGGAACCAGTTAGGCAAGAATCACTGCTCACAATTGTGTTTGATGTTTGTTTGATTTGTGTCTGCAACCTGTTTGATGAAATGGCCGCATGAAATCAAGTTTTGAATTTTGAAAAGATTTTTGGTGGGTTTGCTAGGTTGGTGCTGGTGAGTCTGCAGATGCTTGGGTTTTGAAAGTTGAGCTTTTTTGAGTGGTTTTTGAAAAAGTGGGATCTTCCCATATGATAAAGATTCAATTTTGAATTGTCATTTAAACTATGCATTTGAAAGTTTCTGGATGAACACAAAGTGGGCCTTGATACTTTGTTATGAGTACATTCAAGGGGTGCAAATATCCAGAAAAGGTTCTGTTATTGTTTGAAAATTTTAGACAGCCAAAGTAGGCATGGGAGTTAAATTGGTCAAAGTGACCATTCATTTAATATATGTGTTTTGATTTACTTGTCTTTAGGAAAAGTGTGGGAAATGTTTTAGAAGATGTTTATTTCACCTAAGAAACATTTTACAAGAAATGAAACAATCAAACAAGGTGGTTCCAAAGAATTTCAAAATCCATGCATACACATATGCATGCATTCATAATTTTATTTAGAAAAGTTTTTGTTAACCCTAAATGTTGATGATTAATGCTTGATGATCCAAGCTTAGTATTTTTGGGATGTTACAAACCTTCCCCCCTTAAACAAAATCTCGTCCCAAGATTTGAAAAAGCACGAAAAGATTACCTAGGATTTGACGGGAAACTCCGTCCTGATGTGATCTTCGCGTTCCTAGGTAGCTTCCTCTTCTGTGTGGTTGCTCCACAGAATCTTGAGAAACTTGATGCTTCGGGTTCGGGTAGTTCGAAAAGCTTCTTCCAAAATGTGGATGGGTACTTCGGGATAGGTTAGGTCATCGTTGATCTCTATGGTCCGATGGTCGATATTCTTGAACACTTCGGTCTTCTTGGGGACTTCGAGACACTTGCGAAGTAACGACATATGGAACACATTGTGCACTGCTGACATCTCTTCGGGTAGCTCCAATTGATACGATACTTCTCCTCGATGGTTCAGAACTTTGAAAGGTCCAATATATCTGGGGGCTAACTTTACTTTGAGTTGGAAACGCTGCATTCCCTTCAATGGCGACACTTTCAGATAAACAAAATCTCCTATGTTGAATGCGAGGTCTCTACGTCTCTTGTCAACGTAACTCTTCTGTCTGGATTGGGCGGTCTTGAGGTGCTCACGAATCTTGTGAACCTTCTCTACTGCTTCTCGTAGGATGTCGAGTCCGAAAATCTGACTCTCTCCTACTTCCGACCAGTTCAAAGGGGTACGACACTTCCTTCCGTACATGAATTCAAATGGGGCCATTTGCAAACTGGCTTGATAGCTATTGTTGTAAGAAAATTTTGCGAACGGCAGACAGTCTTCCTACTTGGATCCATATTCTAACACGCATGCTCTCAGCATATCTTCGAGTATTTGATTTACTCGCTCTGTTTGTCCATCGGTCTGAGGGTGATACGCGGTACTGAAATCTAGGCAGGTTCCTAAACCTTCTTGAACTTTCTTCCAGAATCTCGAGGTAAACTGAGTTCCTCGATCCGATACTATGTTCTTAGGGACTCCGTGCAAACTGAGGATTCTAGCGATGTACAACTCCGCTAGTTTCGAACTCTGATATGTGGTTTTGACGGGCAAGAAATGGGCGACTTTGGACAATCTGTCCACTATGACCCAGATAGAGTCATTTCTCCTACTAGAAGTAGGTAGTCCAGTGATAAAGTCCATTCCTACAGAATCCCATTTCCATTCCGGAATCTGCAATGGTTGCAACAATCCAGCGGGTCTTTGATGTCCTGCCTTGACTCGCTGACATATATCACACTTGGCGATATAGCTTACGATTTCTCTCTTCATCTTATGCCACCAAAATTGCTCTTTTAAATCTTGATACATCTTAGTTCCTCTGGGATGGATAGAATAAAGAGTATCATGATCCTCCTTCAAAATAACTTCTTTCAATTCAGAATCTGCTGGTACACAAAGGCGTCCTTTGTACCACAACACTCCTTCTTCGTCCTCGGTGAATCCGGGTACTTTGCCTGTACCGATACGACGCTTGATTCCGTCGATACTAGCATTTTCCTTCTGCGCCTCCTTAATCTGACTGATCAAAGTGGGCTGGATTTCGATGCTAGCCAAAAAATCCTTCACTTACTAATTCCATTCGAAAATCTTCCATCTCCTTGTGCAAACTTGGTAGCTCCTTCAAAATCATGGAGTTCAAGCGGCACGGCAATCTGCTAAGGGCATCGGCTACCACGTTGGCTTTACCAGGGTGATAGTGAATGTCCAGGTCATAATCCTTGATTAGCTCAATCCATCTTCTTTGCCTCATATTCAGCTCCTTCTGAGTGAATATATACTTTAGGCTCTTGTGATCCGAATAAATCTCACAACGGTTTCTCATCAGGTAATGTCTCCATGTCTTCAGGGCTAGAACTACGGCTGCGAGTTCGAGGTCATGGGTTGGGTAGTTTTGCTCATGTTGCTTCAATTGTCAAGATAGATAAGATATAACTTTGCCTTCTTGCATTAGCACACATCCGAGACCAATCTTGGATGCGTCACAATACACATCGAAGGGCTTCGTGATATCGACATGATCAAGATTGGGGCTGAAATCAATCTCCTCTTGAGTTCTTGAAAACTCGCTTCACATTTGTCGGTCCATTCAAACTTCTTGTCCTTCTTCAGCAATTGGGTCATGGGTCTGGCGATACTAGAGAATCCTTCTACGAATTTGCGGTAATATCCCGCCAATCCGAGAAAAGCACGAACTTGGGTTTGAGTGGTTAGGGCTTGCCAATCTTCTACATCTTTCACTTTGGCAGGGTCAACGGCAATTCCTCCGGCTGATACAATGTGACCGAGGAATCCTACCTCCTCTAACCAGAATTCACATTTGCTAAACTTTGCATACAACTGATGCTCTCTAAGGGTTTTAAGAATGGTCCTTATGTGTAGCTCATGTTCTTCTTCTGATTTGGAATAAATCAGAATGTCATCAATGAAAACAACGACAAACTTATCCAGGAAGTCCATAAAAATCTTATTCATGAGATTCATGAAATAAGCGGGGGCATTGGTTAGTCCGAAAGACATGACCGTATACTCATACAATCCATATCTGGTGGTAAAGGCAGTCTTTGGAATATCCTCTGCACAAATTTTGAGTTGATGATAGCCAGTTCTAAGATCAATCTTAGAAAATACTTTGGCACCGGTCAACTAATCAAACAAATCTTTGATCTTGGGAAAGGGGTACTTGTTCTTGATGGTGACATCATTCAACTTCCGATAATCCGTACAAAAACGGTTACCTCCATCCTTCTTGTCCACAAACAAGACAGGTGATCTCCATGGTGACGCACTTGGTTGAATCAATCCGATTTCTAGCATGGCATCCAGTTGCTTCTTCAGTTCTGCGAGCTCTGACGGGTTCATACTATAGGGTCTCTGGGCTATGGGTCCGGTTCCGGGAATTAGTTCAATGATGAACTCGATATCCCGATCTGGGGGCATACCGGGCAAAACATCTGGAATTACATCAGGGTATTCACAGACTATCCGGACTTGGTCAATGGTATGTTGGGCTATACTCTTGTTGCATTTGAATTGGCGAGGTAAGGTTTCAGATATATGTTCGACTGATATTCCGGCTGTAGTGGTCATGGTGATGGCTTTCTTGGCACAGTCAATCAATCCTTTATGTTTGGACATCCAATCCATTCCTAGTACTACTTCCAAACCTTTAGTTCCGAGTACTATTAGATTAGCATAAAAATCTATGCCATGGATTCGGATAGGGACGGCTTTGCAAATTTTCCTAGCCTTGGTGGTTGATCCGGGAATTTGAACAATCATAACATGCTTCAGTTTGGTTGGTTGAATTTTACCAGTGCATGCAAATTCTTCGGTGACAAATGAATGCGATGCACCAGAATCAAACAACACTCTTGCAAGTACTGAATTAACAGAAAACATACCCAGCACGACGTCTGGCGCTTCCTGAGCTTCTTCAGCATGCATGAGAAAAAGACGGCCATTGCGGTTGAGTGAATTCCCTGGGGCAACTCTTCTCCCTGGCTGAACACGACGCTGCTGCTGAGCTGGGACATTGGCTTTGGGGGCGGTAGCATTCTTCTTGTTGGGGCACTCGTTGGAATAGTGGCCTTTATTTCCACAGTCATAACAGGTCACTTGCGACTTGTCCTTGGCTGCTACAGGCACAACATTGCTTCCAGTCCTAGGGCAGTGTTGGTGTTGGTGGTAGCATTGTTGTTGTTGAACTTGGGTGGGGCACATTTGAAATTGCTAGAGTTGCCGGGGTTGTTGTGATTTCCTCCGGGTCTAGGGTTTCCACGGTTGGGATAAGTGGGACGGGTCATAGGGGGTCTGTTGGTTCTTGGGGCAAATCCTGGAGATGGGTTGGGGCGATACTTTGGGGTCTGATGGGTTCCTGGCTGATGCATCATACGACGCTTGCGGTTCACATTGGCTTGGTTGATCTTTCCTTCCATCTGGATGGCAGAGTCGACAAGGGCTTCAATATCCGCAAAGGGAATATTAACTAACACCGTCTGCATCTCGTGTCTATCTCGTCCGGGGCATACCTAGCTAATGACAAAAAATTGTCACGGTATTCCACTACAGTCATCCTTCCTTGCTTCAGCTCTCTGAACTCGGCTCTCATTCTCTTGATCAAACCCGGTGGCACATGGGTTCTGCTGAACTTGACCTTGAATTCCTCCCAGGTCATCATCTGGCCTTCGGTCATTGCGTGAACACTGTTCCACCATGCCCTGGCATCTCCGGCTAGATAATGGGTGGCAAACAGAACTTTCTCGTTGGCTTCTACTCCAGCGACTTCTAAGTTATTTTCCATGGTTTGCAGCCAATCATCGGCGTCTAGGGGTTCTTCTGACTTAGTGAAAACAGGTGGGTTGGTATTCTGGAAATTCTTGAGCTTAGATCCATGGTTGTCCTGATTTCCGTGGACTTGGTTGTTATGGGCTAGTTGGGCTATCTGTTGAAGGGTGGCTAGGTTGGCTTGACGTTCCGCTCTTTCAGCTTCGCGATCAGAAGTCAACATTTGCAGAATTTGCAACATCGGGTCCGGGGCTGAACCACTTCCTCCATGTGGCATCTGAAGATTTATATAGATCATGAGAAAAGAGGGAAATTTCTAAGGTTTCGGGGACTTTGAAAAGTTTTAAAGTTTTGACTCAGATTTTTCTAGCAACTTGCTTTTTCATTCATTCCTTCATTCATTCATTCATAGCACCCAATACAACACACACCACAACAAACAAAAGCAGATGGTTTTAAGAACCATTCTGAGAACTACGATACAGTGGGACCGAATACTACTCACTACGCTAGTTCTCAAGTGCTACTATTCCTCGAAATATGTGGCTTCGTCATCTTAATCATCATCGATGAAGGCGAAATCGTCCTCATCGGTGAAGAAATCCATAGCCTGATCCTCCAGAAAATCGTCGTCATCGCTGAGATAGGAGTAGGGGTCTGCACGAAGATCTTCTCCGGCATTCTCCCTTTTCTCCAACTGCATGTCTCTCTCGTGGATGGTCTCTTCCAAAGATGAGATGCGGTGGCGAAGACGGGCAATGATGCGCTCCTTCTTGTAGAGCTGACGGCGGCGAGACTTGCGATCCTTTACTAGCATGGCAATGGTCTGATCCTTCGTCTTGATGATGGCAGACTTGTGGTTGCAGTAGTCACGGCAGTTGTCCAACTCCTGCTGACGATCGTACATCATGAAGTTAAGGTGGTCCAATTGGGTATTCAGCTCTGGGTGGTATGGGGCTTCCAGTGGTTGTCCATTCGCATCACGCCTTGGGAAAAACTCAAAGCGAGTACCTTTGATCTGATTGATGCTCTGCCCACACAGACGGGAAAGAGCTTCCTGCATTGCTCTAGCAAGTCCATCGAGGTAGTTGTTTTCCCTCAAGGTAAACTGAATTCCCTCCGCAGTGGGAGGTTCAATCTTTCCTCGGAGACTTGCAACAATTATCCACTGCAGATCTTCTCCTCCTTGATCATTGAGTTGAGCTCCGAATAACTCGGGGTGCGGACGCTCCAGAAGTTCCGAAAGCTGGTCCAAATCCCTCTCAAATATAAGGTCTCCTCCATTCCCAAGTTGGTAAAACTTGCTGTACTTCACGTTCTTCTATAAAAATAGAGGATGAGTAGATTAGCAGCGTGATCAAGTGTGTCAAAATTTTATGTATTTTGCAAGAGTTTCTGAGAAACATGAATTTTTAGGAAAGAATCAAAGGGATAAGAATGAGAATAGTTTTTTTTGTAAATATTTGTTTTGCTTTGGTTTTGGAAAATAAGTTTTTGGTTTAAGCGTCCATTCTAACTAGGGTCTCCTATGGTCAGGATGGCTCTGATACCAACTTTTCAACACCCGGATTTTTCAAACCTAGATGCCTGTTATGCCATACATCGCAATCCCAGGATTACCATTTTTGCGAGACATAACAGAATTGGATACCATAGTACATCATCCATTACAACTGATACATAAGTTCTTACACAAATAGGGATCTCATGATCCAGTTCTTAATACAACTTCAAGCAGTAGAATACGTAATAATAACGGTAGCGTAGGCGAAGCTCCATCTTCGGGGTCACAGGCAATGGTGACGATGAGAGATGATCCTAGTTGTCATAACCTCCCTGGGGTCCATCTTCTAGGTACTCCTCTTCATATTCTGGCCATGGGAATAGCCAGGGACAAAGCCATAAGTACTCTTTAAGTACTCGCAAGCTAATACTAACAGGTAAAGGGGTTTTTGGATAATAGGACACTAGGCTCTAGGGTTGTTTTGCAAAAGCCAGATTTATCTCTACTAAGTTCCGAAGCTAGTCACAATTTTATAACTCCTAGGTGGGATCTTGTAACTCAGGTCACAACTCTGTTGTGGTCAAGTCAAAGTCTCAATTCATTTCATAAGTCATTTTGAAAAGTATGACGGGGGAACAGTATGGCCACTCCAACTGTCCATAACCGCGGACGTGGCTATTCGAATAGTTTAACACTCTGCAGAGATTGTACACTTTCACCACAACATTCCATACATCCGTCAGGAACAAATCCTGAATTCACCATACTCATTATGGGGATAATCAATCCTAACCTTTCAATTACACGCCCTAGTATAAGCACCTCTCCTATGAGTCTGGCCTCCCAACCATGACCAACTGTCATCTTGGGTACTGCACAGGTGGACAATCTTCACAAGGTAGCCTCAGCTCAGACCTTGGCCGTGAGGGAAATAATACTAAGGTATATAAGTTTCTAGTCAAGCCCTACCCAATCTTCGGGTATTGTGGTTGTACGATAAAATTGGAATGGTATCGCATCCAGACAACCATCAGTTTTATAAAGGGCTAAGGCTCATGCCTCAACATTTTCATCACCAAAATCATCAAGTGTTCGGAAATACATGTCCAAAACATTTCAATAGAATGATCCATCATTCCAAGGTTTTCATAACCATTTTTCCACCAAGTAAACCCATCTAAAGTTGATCAAGTCTTATGCTTAGCACTAGCATCTACAGGTGGGGGTAGTACTAATGAGGGGTGGTAAACTAGTGGAGTTTCAACTAAGTACAACCTTATATCTTAGGATGATATCAAGGTTTCTAACTTAGGCCAAATTTTATGCTCTTTATGCAACCTTCAGAATCTTTCTAGTATCTACGAGTCACTTAAGTCAACTCTAAGTTAAAGCTTTGATAAAGAAATAAGGTAAGAAGCTTGCAAATAAAACTAGGATTGGTTTATCAAGTGGGTATGATCACATATGCTTAAGGCATATAGTAGGCATAGTAACAAGCAAGTATTTGCTTGCACCAAATCAGTATAAGCTTGCTGAATTGCAAGTGTTAGCTTGCATAGGTCAACTTGATTAGTAAGCCTTGCTAAAGTAGAATGTCTTGCAAGTTTTAGCTTGCATTGGTATAGTATCAACTTGCCTTGTGCAGAGCAGTGGTTGAAGTTCTCCTCGGCTTCTTCTTCGTAGTATCCTCCTTCCTCCTTGTATCCTTGGTCGGTACTAGCGTCTATGAATAAATACGAGGTACACAATCACCAAACAATACTTAACTACTTGCAATCATCACACACAAGGGTCCTATAGATGATCTAGCATCATCTCTAACATTACAAGGTTAAGGCTTGATTTAATTCCTTTTATTTTTAGAAAAGTAATTTCTACTCCTTGAAAAATTACTTAAGATTTAATATTCTCCAAACCAAACATGGGATCATGTTGACAGATGTCATCACCACATACTGTAGTCCATGGGAATGTGATTTAAAGTGGTGTCACAATTTAATAAGGTTTTACCCCTTTATTCTAATTAATTAAAGTGGCTAGAAATGCCTATGTAGCATTCTTTTATTACTTGAACATTATTTCTGCAAGTAAACCTATATATTTTTATATATTCTGAAAGGTATGGTTAAATGTGATTTTTGAGAGTTGGAATCAACTCAAAAGCTATTATGGTTTAAATTTGAAAAATGTTTGAATGCAGAAAAGCTTCTGCCTTGTTATTTTTACTAAGGATGAACTATAGATCCAAATGACTTGAATCCAATGGGCTTGGATTTAGCATTCCCAGACCTTTCTAACAAAATTGGTTTCATTCAATTTGGTGCACTGAATCGATATGGGTTGAATTTTGAAGTTGGGTACATAAGTGAGATTGAATTGAAATGGAAAAAGTTTAATTCAAATAACTGGGCTGCGCGGGAAAAGTTACTGGGCCGGCCTGCTAAGCGCAGTGCTCCCGCGGACGGCTTAAGTGGGTGTCCCCACTCGTCAGTGACACGGGGTTGGGCGAAGCGGTATGGGGCAACGTGGGTCGTTCGATCTGATTCTAATCCAACGGCTGGGAGTCATCATCGACGCGAGACAACGCCGGCGAGAACGAAACCTAGCGCGGCCAGTGGGGGGTGCTGGGGGCTCACCGGGGTACGGGCGAGGGTCGGCGAGGCGGGCGAACGACGAAGTCAACGACGGCGAACTCAGGGGTGGTCGCGGCAGCTCCTGGGGTGGACGAAATCGATGACTCCCTTCTTCTCCAGAGGCGGTGGGCTCCGGTGAAATTCCGGCGGGGTGGTGCTCGCCTTGCTCTGAGAACGGT
Source organism: Avena sativa (assembly GCA_916181665.1). NCBI lineage: Eukaryota > Viridiplantae > Streptophyta > Magnoliopsida > Poales > Poaceae > Avena > Avena sativa. The sequence continues at coordinate 210,653,301 of OV702280.1, read as the reverse complement.
GTGGCACGATCAGTGAGAAGAGGGGAGTGAGATGGTGTGAAGAAATCGAGCGGGGGTGGCCTCTATTTATAGTCGAGCGAGGGGACCGTCGGGGCGCACGGTGAGCTCGTCGGGGGCGATGTTACAGGCGGCTATTGGCATGGGCAAGGGTAGGGGACGGTGTGGTGTCTCCTGGCGATGATCAACGACATGGTTTCGAGGCATGGGGCGGTGCGGCTTGGTCTGGAACGGCCGATGCTCTGCGCGGCAGAGGCGGCGTCTTCGACGGCGAGTGGTGGCTATGCGTCACGGGGCGGTGAACGGGGATGTCTGGCGGTCTCCTGGGTCGGTGGGGATGGTGTATGCACGCGGCGAGGGCGGTGCGCAGTCTGTGGACTTCGATCGAGGGTGGTGTTCTGGCGCACGCTCGGCATGGTCTCTTGCGGTCTGGGCGCGGTCCATGCGCGTGGTCCAGGGCTTGGCAACGCTCGCGGCTGGGACAGGGAGTGGCGATGGACGGTGGGCTGCCTCCCAGACATGCTAGCTAGGCTTGCTGTTGCTCCTAGCTTGCTGTCGACTATGGGGTGGCAAGGGTGTGCTCGGCTGTTCACCATTAATGGCAATGGCATGCTCACAGTGGTGCTAGTGCTGGGTTAATCTTGCTAGATGATCTACTGAGCTGGTTGTGAGCTAAATGGGGAACCAGTTAGGCAAGAATCACTGCTCACAATAGTGTTTGATGTTTGTTTGATTTGTGTCTGCAACCTGTTTGATGAAATGGCCGCATGAAATCAAGTTTTGAATTTTGAAAAGATTTTTGGTGGGTTTGCTAGGTTGGTGCAGGTGAGTCTGCAGATGCTTGGGTTTTGAAAGTTGAGCTTGTTTGAGTGGTTTTTGAAAAAGTGGGATCTTCCCATATGATAAAGATTCAATTTTGAATTGTCATTTAAACTATGCATTTGAAAGTTTCTGGATGATCACAAAGTGGGCCTTGATACTTTGTTATGAGTACATTCAAGGGGTGCAAAGATCCAGAAAAGTTTCTGTTAGGTTTTGAAAATTTTAGACAGCCAAATTAGGCATGGGAGTTAAATTGGTCAAAGTGACCATTCATTTAATATATGTGTTTTGATTTACTTGTCTTTAGGAAAAGTGTGGGAAATGTTTTAGATGATGTTTATTTTACCTAAGAAACATTTTACAAGCAATGAAACAGTCAAACAAGGTGGTTCCAAAGAATTTCAAAATCCATGCATACACATATGCATGCATTCATAATTTTATTTAGAAAAGTTTTTGTTAACCCTAAATGTTGATGATTAATGCTTGATGATCCAAGCTTAGTATTTTTGGGATGTTACAGACCACCTCGAAGGTCATGCGCTCTTGGCAGTAATTATTAACATCGCCAAAGGCTACCTGAAGTGTAATGCACCCAAGGGACCGAGCCTCCCGACCAGGAACTACGCCGTGGAAAACGGTGTTGGTCCGCCTTAGGTTTGCCTCCGTCAAGTTCATCTTCTGCAGTGTATCCAGGTACATGATGTTGATGCTGCTTCCACTATCCACCATGCACTTGGTGAACTCCACGCCGTCAATCAATGGGTTGATGACCATGGCGTACTGGTTATCCGTGGGCACAAGGTCTGGGTGGTCCGTCATGTCCCAAGTTATTGGAACCTCCGACCAGCGCAGGTACTGGGGAAATGTGGGGAGAGTGGCCATCAGGATCCTCAGAGAGGTCTGCTGTTGTCGGACGGTGGGGGTGCCAAGGAAACTGTGGTAAACTGGGGCCTTCTTTGCGAAGGGGTTCTTGCCCTTGTCGTCGCTCTTGGCGGCGTGCTTGGGGTCAATGTCTTCGTCCATGTCACTTGAATCCTTGGACTCCTCTTCCTTCTTCTTCCCCTTGCCCTTGCCTCGCGGTCTGTTCTTCCGACTTTGCTTGTAGCCGGACTCCGGGTCTTCCTTGAGGTCGTTGACGAACTTGCAGTGTCGATTGGTATGAGTGGCCTTGCCATTGGCGTCGAGGTGTACGAGGCACGGCATATCGCGGTACTCCTCGTAGGTTTGGGGAACGCGGAGCGGCGCCGAGGTGGTTTCACTTCCTCACTGCTGCCCGCGGCCAGCTCCCCTTCCTCGGCCATGTTGTCCGCCTTCTCCTCGTCCTGTAAAAGTCATAGCGACCATGTCGGTAGATTGCTTTTCTTCTGGAGCGGTCTTCCGCTTTGTACTGCTATTCCTCCGAGCTTGAGTTGGAACGGCCGTTGCCGGCAATGAGCCACGAGCATCGTAGGCGGCAGCTGCGAACTCACTAGCCAACTGAATCATCTGGTTCAGGTCAAGCTGGTGATTGTCTTGCAAGCGCTTCAGCTTATGTCGGAGCAATGTGCCCCTTTCCAACCCATCGATGAAGGCGGCCATGGCGGTCTGAGCGTCCACTCCTGCGCAGGAAGTTTTCATATCCAGCCAGCGGGAGAGGTAGGCGCGAGATGTCTCGTCTTTCTCTTGCACGCACCGCTGTAGATCGCCCACAGTGCAGGGACGCTTGTACGTACCCTCAAAGTTCTTGGTGAACGCTTCTTGCATGTCCAGCCAGTTGTAGATAGATTTCTCCGGCAGGTCGTCGATCCATTGACGGGTCGTGCCCGCCAACATTAATGGGAGGTACTTGACAGCGACGTTGGGGTTTCCTCCGGCAATCTCCACCGCGTTGTCGTAGTCCTGCAACCATGTGGCTGGCTTGGCGGTGCCGTCATAGGGTTGATGGTCTTGTCAATCCGAAAACCTTTGGGGTAAGTTGCGGACCGTATTGCAGGTCCAAAGCAACGTGGTCCCAGGTATGATCCTTCCCGGGCCTCGTGGATCTTATCGATCCGCGAACGTGCATCGTATAGCTCCAGGTTCTTCTTCTTTTTGTCAACAGGGGATGGGCTGCGTGAACGACGCGGGCCTCCTCCGCCATGGTGACTGCTTGGTGATGACGGAGGCGGAGGTGGCGGTGGGTTAGCCTTCTTGCTGTTACCCTCCTGTGACGCCTCACGCCTGTCACGATTGCTTGTAGGGCGCGGAGGGTCGTGGCGTGACCTGCTCTTGTGCCCTTGGTTGCGCTCTCCGTCATGACGGGTCTGCTCCGCGTTGTCGCGGACGACGATGCCGCACTGTTTTGGTGGGGGCATATCCATACGATGGTGAGCCTTGTAATCTTCGTGATGTCGGGGAGATCGGGGCGGTGGCGATGGGCGACGAGGTCGGGCATTTTCTCCATGGTCGGAGGATATGGATGTTGGAATTATGCCCTAGAGGCAATAATAAAGATGTTATTATTATAATTCTTGCTCATGATAATGTTTATATTCCATGCTAGAATTGTATTAAGCGGAAACTTTAATACTTGTGTGGTTTGTGAACAACACCGTGTCCCTAGTACGCCTCTATGGACTAGCTCATTGATTAATGATGGTTAAGGTTTCCTAACCATGGACATGAGTTGTCAATTAATAATGAGATCATATCATTGGGAGAATTATATGGTGGACAGACCCAAACTAAGCGAAGCAATTAGATCGTGTCATCGTGTTCGTCTTTGCGAAGCTTTTCTTATGTCAAATATTGTATTCCTTAGACCATGAGATAATACAACTCCCTGGTATCGGAAGAAAGCTTTGAGGTCATCAAACGTCATCCTATGAGAGGGTGATCATAAAGGTGTCTCTCAGGTGATCGGAAAGTATCTGTTGGGTTGTATGTATCGAGATGGGATTTGTCCCTCCCAAGTCGGAGAGATATACTTCGGGCCCACTCGGTAATCGATATCAACACCTCTTGCAAGCATGTGGTTAAAGAGTTAATCACAAAGTGATATCGGATTACGGAACGAGTAAAGTACTTGTTGTGAACGAGATTGAACTAGGTATGACGGTACCGACGATCGAATCTCGGGCAAGTAAAATATCGCGAGACGAAGGGAATATATATATGGGACTGATTGAATCCTAGCATCGTGGTTCATCTGATATGATCATCGATGAATGTGTGGGAGTCAATATGGGTTTCCAGACCCCGCTGTTGATTATTGATAGAAGATCATGTCTGCATATTCTCGAACCCGCAGGGTCACACACTTAACGTGTCTCGACGCTAGGATAGATTGGATAATTGGTTTATGAGTTTTTGTTCGGAGTCTCGGATGGGATCCGGGACATCACGAGAGGTTCCGGAGTGGTCCGGAGAATAAGATTCATATAAGGCAGTGTAGTTTTTGGAGTTCGGAATTGTTCCGGGTTAATCGGTATTGTACCGGAAGCTTCTAGAACCTTCCAGAAGGGGACCAACGTGGCCCCACCTTCCGGGAGGGGGCATGGGCCTATGAGGGAGTGCTTGGCCGCATTGGACCAGGGGCACAAGGCCCCATAGGGCCCAGCCGGCCAAAGAGGGTTTAAACCCTAGATAGACCTTCTAGAAGGGGGGGTTTCCTTGCCCCCCACTCCTCCTCCTTTGGGGCCGCCGGTTTGGCTTGAGGGAGGGGCTAGGGTTGCCGCCCCACCCCTCTATATAAAGAGGGCTGGGGGCGCACCACCCCCCACACCTTCCCCTCCAAGCCCAGTCGCCCTGCTGCCCTTCCTCTCTCTCTCCCTCCCGACTGCGTGTAGGCGAATCCCTGCTGCAGAAACTCTCCACCATATACACCACGCCGTCGTGTTGTAGATCCAGTCCGTCTCTCCACCATACTTTCTGGACCGAGGAAGGAGGAGACTTCGAGGTGCTGCACGTGTGCATCTCACGGAGGCACCGCCACTTGTGGTGCTAGAACGGATCGGATCGCGAGGAGGAGAAGCGAGTACGACTACATCACCCACGTTCCGACGAACGTTTCGTTGTGCGAATCTTTAAGGGTATGAAGATCTAATCCAATCTCTCTCGTTGTTTGCATCTCCTAGATTAGATCTTGGCTTTCCCTCTGTTCGCATCCGTAGAAAATTTTGATTTACTATGCCGCGAAACCCATCAATGGAGATGGCATCCTTCCTGTTGCGTGCATCCCTCCGTCTTCGTTCTGATGAACCCTTCTGGGAGCCGACATCTAGAGGAGATCTGTCCCTTGGCGGCTTGTACTGGCTAGACTGGCAGAGCGCTGGGTTAGACTCAAGCCTCTAAGAGGTAGCCTTTTCCTGCTGCTTCACCGCCTTGGCCACTAGGTCATAGACCTGTTCCACTGCCTCAGGTGATCTATCCTGCTCCAGAAGGGTCTTGGCGAAAGCGAGGTTAAGGAGTGGGGTGGGCATCACCTGCTTGCCTTCACTGTCAATGTATGGCTTGGCCTATGCCGGCTTCGAGGGAGCCCATCCTAGGTTGCGCCGTACACCAGGATCGTTGATAACGCGAGCCGGAGCTTTCTTAGCCTTCTGCTGCTGTAGAAAAGTCTTGTACTCGGCCTCCATTGCTCTAGCTTTCTCTATGGATTTCTGCGCGTTGACTAGATCTCGATCTAGCTTAGCGCGTTGCTCCGCGATGTCTTGCGCCTCCTCCAACAGCTGCTGGCGCTTCTCGTCAAGCTGGGTCACGTTCCGGATATGAGCGACGGTCACTGGCTCGACAAGGAGATTGTCGTACATCACTCTATCAGCTGGAGTAACTTGGGCTGCTACCGATGTAGATGCTGGAGGCGGCACGTTTGCGGTGTTATTGTTGCTTGGGCCGGTGCCGGGTTCCTGCGGCTGCTGCACTGGGTTAGGAGGAGGAGGCATGACCTTTGCGCGATCATCGTCACCAGCAATAAGTGGCCCCTTCCCCTTTTCCAGCGCCGTAGGCGGAGCTCGTCCGGGTTGATCTTCATCCATCGCCGTCCCAATGGTGACGAACACCACTCGGGACGTGACGGCGTTGTTGGCTTGCTCGTCGCGCGAGTACTCCTCCTCCATCTCCTGCATAGCGGAGTCTAGCTCTTCTGGACTGAAATCTATCTCCTCTGAATCTGCACTGAAATCAGCATAAAGCGCGTCAATAACAGAGTCGGAGGGTGCCAGGATCTCCTCGATGATGGGCGGTGGAGGTGCAACGGGCTCGACGATGACTGGAGGTGGTGGTGCTGCTGCGACGATGGCGGCCGGAGGCGGTGGTGGTGGTGGCTGAATCGGAGGGGCTCCGTCAATGAACGCAAGCACTGTCTGAGCTACCGCTTCGGCCTCCGCGCAGTTGTTGACGGTGTTCACCATGCCTTCGAAGGTAACGCGTCCTGACGCCTGTTGCCGTCTTAGAGAATGTCGGAGAAGCATGCCATGGTCCAGTCCTTCCACAAAGAGATAGATATCATCATCATTGGGGTAGTGGGCCAGATCGGCTCGTATACGGAGCCACCTGGCCAGGTAATCGTGGGGGTTTTCGCCCTCTCTCTGAACGCAGCGCGCCATATCGAAGATGGTAACCACGCCGACGAACTTGGATCTCTGCTGTCTAGACGCACGGACAAAGCCGACAGATTTGTAGTGATCTTACACCTTTATATCCTGCACAGGGGCGGTTTGGGTGGGTCTTGAATTTTTCCGATCTTTGTCGGCGAACTCCGAAGAGAGATCCGACATCGATCCTTACGCGAACGTATCCTGCCCGTAGGCGGTCCGTGCGGGTCTTGATGCTTTCCGATCTTTGCCGTCAAACTCCGAAGAGAGATCCGACATCGATCCTTCCGCGAAAGTATCCTGCCCGTAGGCGGTCCGTGCGGGTCTTGATGCTCCTCCGACTCCCAGGGAGCAATTGCCCGAGTCGGTTTCGCCGATGAAGAGGTGGATGTCTCCGATAGGAACGATCGAACACCGTGTAGGGTTCGTCTTCGCCGGGATCCAGAACTCATCGGGAGGGACGATCGGAACGTTGGCGGAGAAGAGAACGCGACCGATGGCAACGGTTTCGCGATTCCCGCGAAGATCTTGGTCCTCGCCCGCTGAAGAGCCTGAAGCGCCTCTTGCCCCACGGTGGGAGCCAACTGTCGTGGTATTGCCGACGAGTACGCCATGGAGGGTTCCTCATAGTGCGTGTTTAGAGATGTGGGGTAAGGCAGACGGTTGACAGGTACGAGGTAACACAGCTTACCCAGGTTCAGATCCCACAACGGTGGCGGAATCCTACTCCTGCTATAAATCACTATAAGGGCAATACACCGAGTTAGAGAGATGTGTTCGCTGTGCGAGGTTGTCTGGAGTTGTATGAGATTGTTCCCTAAAGGCTCCCATAGGCCTGACTTATATAGTCGCCAGATCCGAGGGTTACAAGGAAAAGTCCTAGCCGGACAGGTTACAGAGTCCTACACCGTCTATTACTAGTCTTGTGTATCTTGCACTCAAAGGCTCCGGGTACGCTGGTGACTCCACCGTAGCCTTCCTTTATCCGGCATGGGCCTCCCTTCTGGATCCATCTAACTGGGCCGCCCAGCAGGACATAGGACATGCTACCGACTATGGGCCACCCGGGTTAGTCGGATAAGAGACATGCTATTAGGATACCCATATAGCATATCCCCAACAATATTTCACAGGAAACAACGTGCTTTCAACTGGGGCAATTCTAACCTGATTAATAATTATATTTTGATGATGCACCATGTTGTCATTATGATGGGAACCCCCAGATACATCAGTATCTTCTGTCACTTATCTTCTGTCATCAAAGTTCTATTGTCCTCCCACTTATCTTTTCACGAAAAATTCCTTCTCAAACAAACTTGACGTTCTAAGCGACAAACACTTTTGTCTCCGGTGTTATGGAGGAATACTTAACAGTTATTCGAAATAACATACAAAGACAAGCTCATTCGACTTTGGTTGTAAACATCTTACTTATGCATAGCATACCAATGTTTTAAGAAAGGACAACTTGGGTTTTATCCCAAACCATAACTTTATATGGTGTCATTTCAACGGATCATGATGGAGATCTTTTCAGTGAAAAAGCGGTAGTCTCTAAAGTTTTTAATATTTTAAATAGAGTGGAAGTTTTATATTTTATACCTTTGATCTTACCATGTCAAACAAGGTTTCATTACATATCTCGAACACTCCATACTCTTATGGTGTTTCAGGAAATGAAAATCCATGGAATGGTTCCTTAAATCTTAGGTGTTATGCTAAACTTATAACTCAAATATCTTCCTTTATGATCTTATCATAAACTATTTATATTCTTGTTACAATGATTTTGCACTTCATCTTGGAAGTCTTTAAACTTTTCAAATGTTTCACACTTCATCCTTATTAAATAAATATTCATATATTCACTCAAATATTCAGAGAAAGCATATGAAGTTGAAATCCATCGCTCTTGACTACACATAACGGACTTCATACAACAATATGTACAAGTTCCAATAAGCTAGTCATCCGTTCCCTTTGGCCTATGAACGGTGTTTTAATTATCTTAAGGAAAGTTTCGCAAGCGTCATTTGATCAAAAATCAAAAGACTCCAAAATTCCATCCACATGGAGTTTCTTCATGTTTTCTTTCCAATATAATTTAAACGGCGATGTCACTTCCTAAGTGATCTTTCTTATCAATTGTCTTTCGACATTTTTAGCAATAGTTTTATGGATGTGATTAATCCAACGAGATTTGTAAATCATCCATATTTTATGGATTACAGTAATTATTTGAACAACCCTTTTGTTCTCATAATACCTGATAAAACAAATCTTGAAGGCAAACTTTGATGTTAACGAGCAAAACAACAACCCTTTATTTGTTCTCGATGAACATCATCACATATTCTTTTGCTAGTTACTTACGCCATTGTATTTCATGAATTGTGTTGTTTCGTATGATGATTCACACCAACAAATTCAGTATCCAATACTTAAGAACTACATTGTTTAATGAGCAAAGAATATATCCATAACATGTATATCCTGTATATACCTAAGCTGAACAATTCTAGTCTTTTCTTATCTGCCATATATTTCTGAGATTCTCTTTCAGTATTTCCTTTTCTGTTTGAAAGAATCTATTAACATCAATAGTGGAGCCATACACATGACACATAGTCCAAAGCATGTATAGTTAAATACCAATGTCTTTGTACTTGCACTTTGAAGTAAATCACCATCATCAAATATTTGGTGTTCTTTCAAATCCCATTCTTTAGTAATCATTTAGTGTAGTAAACCTTTTACCTACATCAAATATTCATCCTTATCATGGAACTATTCATGATCAAGCTACTTTAGCTTATAATGGTGAAATGCGAGTATAATGTTTCTCTCCAAGACCTTTTGGAGGATTAGGACGACTAGCGTCTCCAACCTTTTGAAAATTCTCATCAAATATAAGAACATAAACTTTGCTCTATTATACTCTATCATGTTGTAATGAAAACATAAATTCAGATATCGTAATATCTTCCACATATTATGTTCCTAGATAACCTTGATATTAAAACAATCTTTTGAATATCAAGAATCATGGAGATAAACATGATACTTATATACTAATACTGGAATCGTTACTCTTGATTTAATACCAATTATTAAACTTCACAGAGTAACCGGAACTTACTGAAAGTTTGCAATAGGACTTTTAAACTTTTAGATTAACGCTTCAAAATAATATGATACCAGTTCGTAAAGTAACTATCCAGAATTCTATAGTTTTATTATCTCAATTATAACTAAGTGCAAGGTGGTAAACGGATGCCAATGACTATAACAACTATGCAAATTCACTTTGATTGAATTTATGATAAATAGTGTTCAACTTTTAATCATATTGTGGTTGAACTCCCACTCAAAACAATATCCCTCACATTTTTTTAGTGATTACATGAACCAAATCAATTATACCAAGTCCGATCATCACGTGACATGATGTAGTTTCAAAGGCGAACAATCATCATGTTCATCATATCATCTATATGGCTCATGCTTTACCTTTCGGTATTCCGTGTTCCGAGGCCATGTATGTACATGCTAGGCTCGTCAAGATCAAACCTTAGCTTCCGCATGAGCAAATCTGGCTTGATTTGGTTGTATACACTCGCAGAATCTAACACACCTGATCATCACGTGGTGCTTCGAAACAACGAGATTTGGCAACAGTGCCTACTAAGGATGAACACTTTATAACTTGATATTTTGTGAGAGGGATCATCTTATAATACTACCGTCGCGATCTAAGCAATACAAGATGCATAAAAGGACTAACATCACATGCAATTCAAAATATGTGATATGATATGGCCTTTCTTCTTATGCTTCTGATGTCCATCTTCAAGCACGAACATGATCTCCATCATCACCGGCATGACATCAAGGTCAATGGCGCCGCTCCATGGTTGTCGTCCACCAGCATCAACTATTACAACTACTTTGAATAATAGACACGCAGATCTTAACGAAATTAAAAGACAACCATAAGGCTCCTTCCGGTTGCTGACTTACAATAAGGAACATTGCATACATCGTATATAATCACAATCATGGCCATATCACATCACAACACACCCCTGCAAAACAAAGTTAGACGCCTCTAATTTTATTTGCATGTTTTACGTGGTTTGGGGATTTCAATGAGTGTCGTTCTAACTTACAAACAAGAACCACAACGTTGATGCTTGAACTATCAAGTGCCCGTTGTAAATTGAATCTATACTATGATGGCAGAGATAGACACCCACAAAGCCACTTATGCAATACAAGTTGCATGTTTATCGTGGAGCAAGTCTCATGAACGATGTCATGTAAGGTTAGCCCGGGCCGCTTCATCCCATCATACTGCAAGATGCAAAGTACACAAAAGGCAATTGATAATAAAAGCACCACCGCCCACAATGACCATTGTGTTCTACTCGTGCAACAGATATACATATAGACACGGCTCTGATACCACTGTAGGGGTTCGTATCATGGAAAACAAAAACTTTCTACCGCATGCACACAAAAAAGCCAAGATCTATCTACTAGATTGTATCAACGAGTCGATTAGAGTACTCACCCTCGAAGATTCCAAAGCGGTTAACGAGAGAAGATTCTCGTGGGTGATGTAGTCGTACACTTGCCGATCTCAAGATTTTATAGACGATCCTTCCGGCGTTGCGTTCCGGCAGCGCTTCCGCAGTCGGTCACACGTTCGGTACTCGATGAAGACCTTCATCTCCCTTGTTCTAGCAGGCAGCGGAGGTTGTTGTTCTCTCCTCCCATTTCGGCAGCACAATGGTGTGGTGTCGGAAGTAGAGGGAAGATATCGCAGGGCTTCGCCTAAGCCAGTGCGGGTTATGGTGGATCTAGGGTTTCTGGTGATCTAGGTTTAGAAGGCCGGAGAGGAGGAGGTGGAGTCGGCGGCGGCTAGGACGACGGCGACGAGCCGGCGCCGGCGGCGCGGCGGCGCTGGGCAGCGACGCAAGGTGGGGAGGGCTGGTTGTGGTGCTTTGGGGCAGCCCCTCCCCTCTATTTATGAGAGGGAGGGCAGCTTGGGAGAGGGGAGTTTGAATCCTTTCCCAAACCCAAGTTGGAGAGAAGGAAGGACTCTTTCCTTCTTCCACTAGGAAACTATTGTTCCAGTTTGACTTTTCAAACTTCCCTTTTTGACTTTCAATTTAGAGCTTTATTTCTCTCTCCCAAATGCCCAACCAAGTGACCTAGGACATGATCCAATCATTCCACTTAACCATGACACATTCATGAACCATTCCCCTTCCGGTCTGATGAACCTTCTAGACCCTTCTAGAACCTCTGATGAAAACATCGGAATCATTCCCGAACTCTTTAATCAGACTTTCCCTATATGAACCTTATTCTCCGGACCATTCTGGATCTCCTCGTGATATCCCGGATCCCATTCGAGACTCTGAACAGCATTCGGTCTCCCTACTTACATTCCATATCTACTAAACAACATTGAATCCTTAAGTGTGTCTCCCTACGGTTCATGAATTATGCAGACATGATCGAGACTCTACTCCAATCAATAACCAATAGAGGAATCTGGAAATTCATATGGTTCCCACATATTTCTACAATTACTTTATGATCGAATGAACCACTTACATACGATACCAATTTCCCTTTGTCTCGCGATAGTTTACTTATCTGAGGTATGATCGTCGGTATCTCTGCATACCTAGTTCAACCTCGTTATCGATAAGTACTGTTTTATCATTCCCATGATATGTGATCCCTTGTGAGCCAGTCACATGCTTGCAAGCTAATTGGATGACATTTCACCGAGAGGGCCCAGAGTATATCTATCTGTCATATGGATGGACAAATCCCACTCTTGATCCATGTGCCTCAACACATACTTTCCGAACACTCAATGCCACCTTTATAGCCACCCAGTTATGGTGTGGTGTTTGATGTCATCAAAGCATCCTTCCGGTAATGGTGATTAGCATGATCTCACGGTCGAAGGAATTAGGTTACTATGTATCTGAAAGCTTATAGCAAATGAACTATTGAAATGACTTGATCTTATGCAACGCTTAACTATAGGAGTATGTACATCACGTCATTCTCCTAATGATATGACCTTGTTGTTAATAACATCTCAATTTTCATGATCAGGAAACCATGATCATATATTAACCAACAAGCTAGTTTAACAAGAGGCTTCAATAGGAACTCTTACATGTTTACAAATCACATAAGTATTAATGCTTCCTATTAATACAATTATAGCATGGTATGTAAACATTTATCATAAGCATGAAGATATGATAATAACCACTTTATTATTGCCTCTTGGGCATATCTCCAACACTCGGGCACCCCCACGATCTCCCCCTTAGCCTATAAGAAGCCCCCTATACCAAAACCCTAAGGACCCGATCAGACCTCCATGAAAAAGTCCATAGCTGCCACCACCATCATCCCTAGATCGGGGGATCTGAAGCTCTTCCCGGCACCCTGCTGGAGGGGAGAGATCATCCCGGAGGCCTTCTTCATCACCATGCCAGCCTCCGGTATGATGTGTGAGTAGTTCCACCTTGGACTATGTGTAACACCGCGGTTCTGAAAAGACCGAGGGTTCTATGTGACATGCCAATCCCTGGATCGGTTCATTGGCCCACAATAGAATAAGATGAATAACATAGCAAAATATCCGTGTATCATGAATAACGATGATCCAGAGTACCATTATTACAATAAAAGCTTAGCCCAAGGCTAGCTCAAATTATTCAGGTAGCAACATAAATAAGGTAAATCCTCCATTCTTCAAATTGCCCACAAGTGAACAAGTGCCGAGTGGAGTACCGTGGCCTATCGATTACTCAGAATCGGAATAACCTGTAACATGAAACATAGCAGCCCCGAAGGGTCAATACATGGAATGTATGGCAAGTAGAGCTAGTAAATGGAGACAATAGTACTAACATCTACATGCATATTTGGCAAGTGGAGCTGTGTCTGGCCTGCATTTGCAAATAACTTTGTCCTACTTTCATACACAGTTTTTGATTTTCTTTGAAAAGATCCCAATTAAGTTAACCCAACAATATGAAATTAGAATGAGCGAGAAACATGTCATGGAATCAATATCAAGCAACTCAGTTGTCCATAACCGGGGACACGGCTAATCGATTAGATTATACACCCTGCAGGGGTTAGTACACTTTACCCATGTGACTTGGCCAGCCCAGCTCGTACCATCACTCTCATTTTGGGTGATGATAGGGAGAAGTCCAAGAAGAGACTGTTCGGGAAGTAGCTTCCCAATCCCGACGCGCACCGGTCCAACCTACCAAAATTCTACATCTCTGGATACGCGGGTTTGGGTTGCCACAACCTACTAAGTCCAACCAACCGCCCATTTCATTATTGGCACATGGTTGTACACGTAAGCTACCAAATAAAGAAGCCAATCAATTTCTCTAGATACCTGGGTGCCTTTCCGCAATGAAACCACCAAAAATTATCAATACCATCACACCCAGGAGATTCATTGATTATGTTGTTTTAGATTTTCACAAACCAATAATTTTAGAAACAAGTCTCAATGATGTAACCCAGCCCTCGTACATCATAGCATGGCTAAGCACATCTACCAACGGTGGTTCATCTACAAGGGAGGCCCTACCACATAATAGGACATAGCATAGCGATAGTATCATCCTACACATGCGTCTACAAAATACACGACAATGCATAGAAAATAGTAGGGCAATATCATGAACAAAATAGCATCTACTTGCCTTGGTTGTAGCGGTCGGAAGAACAATCCACACACGAGCAAGCGTTGCTCTCGTCACAATCTACACGATACAATTGCAATCATAAACAAGCAATCCACAAGCATATGCAACAAAGATGATGTATGAATGCATGCATGACAAGTGGATTGGTACTACAGCTGTACCACATAATAGAAATCAGTAGAGGTACTGATTGCATGCATGGAAAAATAGTTTTAGCGCAAGGGAAACTAATATGCAAAATATAATATTCAAAACTAGATCTAGAATCCAATTAATTCGCTACCGGTAGTATACTATTTGTAAAATCTTGAGAAACTTCTACAGTATAGGCATTGCTATTTAGAAGCAGTACCAATTGGAATTACTCAAAAAGGAATTATAAAACTTCCTGAGTAATTAAAACACTGCAGAAAGCCACTAGACAGTTTCTGCAGAAGTTTTTACTGTAAGCCTATCTTTTTAATTCACGATGAGATTCCCCTCGTCCTACTGAATCCAGGGACATATTATACGCAATTTTTGGAGTTACAGATCTTTTTCTACGAATTAATTACTCCAAAAAGGCCATTGACTAATTTGATTAAACTGTACTAAACCTTGCAGCAAAAGTGTGAAACAAAGGTACAGCAAGATTCTACACGACTTACTGAACCTACACATATTTTATTTGCAATTTTTTGGCCCAGTGGTTTAATTTCTACGCAATTTACAAGTTTCTACCGAAATCTGCCAACTAAATCGATTAAAGAAAATACCCAGTCAACTGTGTCTGTTGACTGGTCAACGCGGCTGCTGACTGGGCGCTGACTGGGCGTCTTACTAGTCAACGCCTGGGGGCTGACCGGTCAACGGCCGATCTGGACCGCTGATCTGAGATCCAACGGTCCCAAGAGATGGCGGCTGCGGACTCACCGGAGACGAACGGCGGCGAGCTCGGGACGGTGGCGGCGATCGGCTCCGGCGACGGCGGTTCCTGCGCGGGGGGGGGGGGGGGGGGGGGGAACGGTCAGCGCGGAACGGTGGCGGTCAACGCGACGGCGGCGCGAGGCGCGTAGGGCGGCGGTGCGCTGGCGCGTGCGTGCGCGCGCGCGGGGCGGCTGCAGTGGCGGCGCGGCGCGGAGGGTGGCGTGCGAACGGCGGGCGCGCACGGCTGTGAGCAGGGCGGCGGCGGCTTACCTCGAGGCGACGGCGGCGGGTGCGGGGATCGAGGCGGCGGCGGCGGGTTCCAGGGAGGCGGGGTCGGGCGCGGGGACCGAGGCGCGGTGGGAGAGGCGGCGGCGGCTGGGTGCAGGGATCGAGGCGCGGTGGGGTCCAGCCCTTTTATGGGGGGGCCCACACGGGGTCCTACCCGGACTCGGCGAAGTCGGCGCCGATTTTTGATCTTTTAATAAAACGGCCGTAACTTTTCCGTACGAGCTCCGAATCGGGCGATTTTTGTTCCTAAATTTTTGTAAAAATGAGGGGAACAACCTAAGGTCAAGGGTTGAGTGAAACCACTAGGCTACAAGGGTGGAAAGCACAAGTCCTAGTAGAACCTCTCGCAGGAGCCTCATAGTAAAATAGAGTAGGGTTTAGAAAATAGTGTTTTGCCGAATCTTTTCAATCGATGGCTTTGCATGCAAGAGTATGACGCAATGATATGCAGAACCAAATCTAAAATTTGGGATGTGACAAGACTAACCCCCTTAAGATGAATCTCGTCCCCGAGATTCGGCGCGGCTAGCAAACAGGTGTGGGTAGTCCTCTCGGATGTCATCCTCACGCTCCCAAGTGGCTTCTTCTTCAGTGTGGTGGCTCCACTGCACCTTGCAAAACTTGATTGTCTTGGTACGGGTAATCCTCTCCGCTGTCTCCAGAATCTTGACCGGTTTCTCCTCATAGGTCAAGTCATTCTCAAGCTGAACCTCCTCTAGCGGCACAGTGTCTCTCAATGGTGTATCTACCATCTCCGGATGGCACTTCTTCAGCTGTGACACGTGGAACACATTGTGAACAGCGGACAGAGCCTCTGGCAACTCCAACTGATAAGCAAATTCTCCTTTGAGTGCTACGACCCGATACGGTCCAATGAACCGAGGTTCCAGCTTACCCTTAATTCCAAATCTCTTGATTCCACGAAGTGGCGACACTCTGAGGTATGCCCTATCACCTATCTCATAAACCACTTCCTTGCGCGTGGCGTCAGCGTAGCTCTTCTTCCTTGATTGTGCTACGTTCAGTCTGTCCCTAATCAAGGCGACCTTCTCCTCAGTGTCCTTGATCAAATCAGGCCCAAACAACTGACGTTCTCCTACTCCATCCCATAGCAATGGTGTTCGGCACCATTTCCCATATAGCACATCGAACGGTGACGTCTTGATGCTGGTTTGATAGCTGTTGTTGTAGGAAAACTCAGCATAAGGCAAATTCTCATCCCAACTAGAACCATGAGCCAAAGCGCAAGCTCTCAGCATGTCCTCCAAAATCTGATTCACTCTCTCGGTCTATCCATCAGTCTGTGGGTGAAACGCTGTGCTAAACTCCAATCTAGTACCAAGTGACTCGTGCAGCTGGCGCCAGAAGTGTGAGGTAAATTGGGTGCCTCTATCTGATACAATACTCTTGGGAACCCCATGTAGGCACACAATCCTGTCCATGTAAATCTTGGCCAACTTTGCACTCGTATAGGTTGTCTTTACCGGTATAAAGTGGGCTACCTTGGTCAAATGGTCGACCACTACCCAAATGGAGTCATATCCTGACCTGGTCCTGGGCAATCCTGTGATAAAATCCATTCCTACTCTATCCCACTTCCAATCCGGCACGGGCAATGGCTGTAGCAGTCCTGCTGGCTTCTGGTGTTCCGCCTTCACCCGGCTACATACATCACATAGGGCAATATGCTCCGCGATGTCTCCCTTCATGTTGTTCCACCAGAATCTGTCCTTTAGGTCCATATACATCTTCGTATTGCCCGGATGTATGGAATACGGTGAGTCATGAGCTTCCTGCAGAATCAATTTCCTTATCTCCGGATCGTTGGGAACGCACAGACGATATCCATACCACAAGGTTCCTTGCTCATCCTCGCGGAATTCCCTTGCTCGATCCTCCTTCATCTTTTCCTTTACTTCATCAATCTCTTTGTCTCCCACTTGAGACTTCCTGATTCTGTCCTGTAGCGTTGGCTAGACTTCCATCGTTGCCAAGTACCCTTCAGATACTACCTCCAGTCTAAGGTCCTTGAATTGCTTACACAAGTCTTCAGGCAATTCCCCAATTGTCAATCCATTAGCATAAACCTTTCGACTCAGAGCATCGGCTACCACATTGGCCTTTCCTGGGTGGTATTGTAGATTCATATCATAGTCCTTGATAAGTTCCAACCATATCCTTTGCCTCATGTTCAGTTCCTTCTGTGTAAATATGTACTTCGGGCTCTTGTGGTCGGTGTATACATCACAGTGTTTTCCCATTAAGTAATGCCTCCATACCTTGAGCGCATGAACCACTGACGCCAACTCTAAGTCATGTGTGGCGTAATTCCGCTCATGGTGCTTGAGTTGTCGCGAGGCATATGACACTACTCTCCCATCTTGCATCAGCACACTCCCAAGTCCCTGTCGAGAAGCATCACAGTACACTTGGAAATCCTTCTGAAGATCTGGTAAACACAGAACGGGTGCGGTCACTAGTCGACGCTTCAGTTCCTGAAAGCTGGCTTCACATACGTCTGACCATTCAAACTTCCTCTCCTTCTTCAGAAGTTCGGTCATCGGCTTTGCAATCTTGGAGAAGTTTTCAATGAACCTCCTGTAATATCCGGCAAGTCCCAAAAAGCTTCGTATCTCTCCTACATTCTTGGGCGCTTCCCATTCTGTCACTGCAGTCACTTTGCTTGGATCAACAGCGACTCCTTCTCCTGACACTATGTGTCCAAGAAATCCGACAGTGTTAAGCCAGAATTCACACTTGCTGAATTTGGCATACAGCTTGTGTTCCCTCAGCTTCTCCATAATCAGTCGCAGATGTTTCTCATGCTCAGCATCATTCTTGGAATATATCAGTATGTCATCAATGAATACCACCACGAACTTGTCCAAGTACTCCATAAATACCTTGTTCATCATGGTCATGAAATATGTCGGGGCATTCGTTAGTCCAAAAGACATAACCGTATACTCATATAAACCATACCTAGTGGTGAAGGCGGTTTTTGGTATGTCCTCCTCCCGGATCTTCAATTGAAAGTAGCCAGATCGCAGATCAATCTTGCTGAACACCTTTGCTCCTTCCAGTTGATCAAAGAAATCATTTATGTTTGGCAGAGGATACTTGTTCTTGATAGTCACTTCATTCAGCGAGCGATAGTCCACCACTAATCTCTTGCTGCTGTCTTTCTTCTCCACAAACAGAACAGGTGCTCCCCATGACGACGAACTAGGCTGAATGAATCCCTTGTCCAACTACTCTTTCAACTGCTTCTTCAATTCCTTCAGCTCATCCACATCCATCTTATATGGTCTCTTTGCTATAGGTCCTGTTCCCGGCATCAGGTCGATAAGAAACTCTACTTCCCTGTCAGGTGGCATTCCTGGCAGCTCTTCTGGAAACACGTCGGGGTAATCCCTGATCACTGGCACAGTATCCATGCTAACCCCCTTAAGAGAATTCAGCCTACACCTTCCCGGTCGCACTGCCGACTTGAATCTAATCCTCTTACCATCCGGGGTTTTGAGTGAAACAGCTCGCTGTGCACAATCTATGTGTCCCTCATGCATAGACATCCAATCCATACCCATAATAACGTCTAACCCCTGTGATTCCAACACTACTAGATGTGCAATGAAGTTGTGTGTTCCAATCCTCACAGTCAAGTCGCGGCATCCCGCGCTAGCTATCATATCTCCTCCAGGTGAACTCACTCTAATAGACCCTTTCATAGACTCAGTAGGTAGCTTATACTTATCCACAAATGCCCTTGATATGAATGAATGAGATGCACCAGTATCGAAAAGTATGAAAGCTGAGTGAGTGTTGATTGGGAACTTACCAATCACAAGGTCAGGCTCATCTGGAATCTCCTCCACATTCATGTGGTTCACTATGGCCTTCTCGTTGTTGGTTGGCTTTAGTCCTTTCCTCTCCGGACAGTTGTCAGCATAGTGTCCCTTCTGTTTACACTTGAAGCATGTCACCTCACTCAGATCCTTCTTCACAAAGCTGCGATCGCGGTTGCAGTCATGTCCACCGTGTCCTCCAGAGTGGTGAGAGTGTCCTCCCTTGTGGCTATGGTGGGTGCTCCTATGGTTGTCATGACGATGTACATCGCCCCCGTGGTGGTGGCGATCATGGCTCCCATGGTCACTCCCTCCATGCTTGGAGTATCCATCATACGAGGTGCGAGACTTCTGGTGTGAACCAGAGTGGTGATTATTGCTCTTTCTCTTGCGGTTCTCCACCTGTTTGTGCTTCCCCTCCAAGATCCTGGCCTTGTCCATAAGCTCCTGGAAAGTGGAGCAGTAAACCACCAGTAGCTGCACTGAAAGCTCATCACTAAGGCCATCTAGGAATCTCTCCCTCCTTTTCGCATCAGTGTCAACATCCTCAGGTGCATAACGGGACAGGTTGTTGAACTCCTCAATGTACTCAGCCACAGTGCGGTTGGTTTGGCGCAAATTGCGGAACTCCTTCCTCTTCAGGCTCAGAACTCCTGAAGACACGTGGTTGGTCCTGAAACCTTCCTCAAACATTGCCCAAGTCACAGTGTCCAGCGGGTGGGTGATCTGAAAAGTGTCCCACCAAGAAGCGGCTGGTCCCTCTAATAGGTGAGCGGCAAATCTCACCTTCTCATCATCAGTGCATCCAGCAGTTACCAGATCCTTGTTGACTGAACGCAACCAGTCGAGCGCAACCATTGGTTCCGTTGGAGTAGAGAACTTGGTGCAGTTGAGAGCAACCAGTCCAGAACTCCCACGACTTCATGCAAGGTGTCAATCTCCTGTCCTTGGACCACCATACCATTGCTAGCAAAATCTGCAATCTCCTTTATCATCAACACTTTCTCAGCTAGAGCTCCATTCTCCCTTTCCATGTCCTCTATGTGCTTCCGACGGGGCGGCATGTTGTTCCTGTCGCCCGGGGTAACCACAATGTGCCCATCTTCATCACGCCTCCCATAGTCACGGTAGGGTGAATCTGCTGGCAGTAGGTGTCGGACATGATGGCACTAGCGAGACAGGGCTTCATGTATGGCCAAGTTGATTCCAAGTCCCCAGTTGCAGTATGTCTTGGTGTAGATCAGATGCACTGGATTCGGCAAGGCGGCATCCCTGAATATGAAGGTAGTGATCTCCCATGCATCCTCTCCATATCCATAGGTGTACAACCTTCTTCCCTTGAACATGGGCAGTGGCAATCCCAATGACTGCGAGAGCTGTGCTAACTGCCTTGCAAAGGGCCTTGGTGACTCCATGGTTGCATACTCAGTCCTGAATTCTCCCATCTATCAAGTAAAAGAGGAAAGTGTGAGAATAGCATATGGTAAGAATTTACGAGGGTGAAAGGGATAAGATGAAAGACAGAGTTAATATAGGCTTTAGTAATTCTATGGCTTCCTAATCCAATCCTAGGTCACGATCCTACAGTCGATACACGGGCTCTGATACCATCTTGTAACACCGCGGTTCTGAAAAGACCGAGGGTTCTATGTGACATGCCAATCCCTGGATCGGTTCATTGGCCCACAATAGAATAAGATGAATAACATAGCAAAATATCCGTGTATCATGAATAACGATGATCCAGAGTACCATTATTACAATAAAAGCTTAGCCCAAGGCTAGCTCAAATTATTCAGGTAGCAACATAAATAAGGTAAATCCTCCATTCTTCAAATTGCCCACAAGTGAACAAGTGCCGAGTGGAGTACCGTGGCCTATATCGATTACTCAGAATCGGAATAACCTGCAACATGAAACATAGCAGCCCCGAAGGGTCAATACATGGAATGTATGGCAAGTAGAGCTAGTAAATGGAGACAATAGTACTAACATCTACATGCATATTTGGCAAGTGGAGCTGTGTCTGGCCTGCATTTGCAAATAACTTTGTCCTACTTTCATAAACAGTTTTTGATTTTCTTTGAAAAGATCCCAATTAAGTTAACCCAACAATATGAAATTAGAATGAGCGAGAAACATGTCATGGAATCAATATCAAGCAACTCAGTTGTCCATAACCGGGGACACGGCTAATCGATTAGATTATACACCCTGCAGGGGTTAGTACACTTTACCCATGTGACTTGGCCAGCCCAGCTCGTACCATCACTCTCATTTTGGGTGATGATAGGGAGAAGTCCAAGAAGAGACTGTTCGGGAATTAGCTTCCCAATCCCGACGCGCACCGGTCCAACCTACCAAAATTCTACATCTCTGGATACGCGGGTTCGGGTTGCCACAACCTACTAAGTCCAACCAACCGCCCATTTCATTATTGGCACATGGTTGTACACGTAAGCTACCAAATAAAGAAGCCAATCAATTTCTCTAGATACCTGGGTGCCTTTCCGCAATGAAACCACCAAAAATTATCAATACAATCACACCTAGGAGATTCATTGATTATGTTGTTTTAGATTTTCACAAACCAATACTTTTAGAAACAAGTCTCAATGATGTAACCCAGCCCTCGTACATCATAGCATGGCTAAGCACATCTACCAATGGTGGTTCATCTACAAGGGAGGCCCTACCACATAATAGGACATAGCATAGCGATAGTATCATCCTACACATGCGTCTACAAAATACACGACAATGCATAGAAAATAGTAGGGCAATATCATGAACAAAATAGCATCTACTTGCCTTGGTTGTAGCGGTCGGAAGAACAATCCACACACGAGCAAGCGTTGCTCTCGTCACAATCTACACGATACAATTGCAATCATAAACAAGCAATCCACAAGCATATGCAACAAAGATGATGTATGAATGCATGCATGACAAGTGGATTGGTACTACAGCTGTACCACATAATAGAAATCAGTAGAGGTACTGATTGCATGCATGGAAAAATAGTTTTAGCGCAAGGGAAACTAATATGCAAAATATAATATTCAAAACTAGATCTAGAATCCAATTAATTCGCTACCGGTAGTATACTATTTGTAAAATCTTGAGAAACTTCTACAGTATAGGCATTGCTATTTAGAAGCAGTACCAATTGGAATTACTCAAAAAGGAATTATAAAACTTCCTGAGTAATTAAAACACTGCAGAAAGCCACTAGACAGTTTCTGCAGAAGTTTTTACTGTAAGCCTATCTTTTTAATTCACGATGAGATTCCCCTCGTCCTACTGAATCCAGGGACATATTATACGCAATTTTTGGAGTTACAGATCTTTTTCTACGAATTAATTACTCCAAAAAGGCCCTTAACTAATTTGATTAAACTGTACTAAACCTTGCTGCAAAAGTGTGAAACAAAGGAACAGCAAGATTCTACACAACTTACTTAACCTACACATATTTTATTTGCAATTTTTTGGCCCAGCGGTTTAATTTCTACGCAATTTACAAGTTTCTACCGAAATCTGCCAACTAAATCGATTAAAGAAAATACCCAGTCAACTGTGTCTGTTGACTAGTCAACGCGGCTGCTGACTGGGCGCTGACTGGGCGTCTGACTAGTCAACGCCTGGTGGCTGACCGGTCAACGGCCGATCTGGACCGCTGATCTGAGATCCAACGGTCCCAAGAGATGGCGGCTGCGGACTCACCGGAGACGAACGGCGGCGAGCTCGGGATGGTGGCGGCGATCGGCTCCGGCGACGGCGGTTCCTGCGCGGGGGGGGGGGGGGGGGGGGAACGGTCAGCGCGGAACGGTGGCGGTCAACGCGACGGCGGCGCGAGGCGGCGGTGCGGGCGGCGAGCAGCGCGCAGTGCGAGGCGGCGAGCGGCGGTGCGCGCAGGCGGGGCGAGCGGCGTGCGGGCGCAGCGCGCGAGGCGGCGGCGCGAGGCGCGCAGGGCGGCAGTGCGCTGGCGCGTGCGTGCGCGTGCGCGGAGGCGCTGGCGTGCGGGGCGGCTGTAGCGGCGGCGCGGCGCGGAGGGTGGCGTGCGAGCGCGGCTGCGAGCAGGGCGGTGATCGAGGCGGCGGCGGCGGGTTCCAGGGAGGCGGGGGTCGGGCGTGGGGACCGAGGCACGGTGGGAGAGGCGGCGGCGGCTGGGTGCGGGGATCGAGGCGCGGTGGGGTCCAGCCCTTTTATGGGGGGCCCCACGCGGGGTCCTACCCGGACTCGGCGAAGTCGGCGCCGATTTTTGATCTTTTAATAAAATGGCCGTAACTTTTCCGTACGAGCTCCGAATCGGGCGATTTTTGTTCCTAATTTTTTGTAAAAACGAGGGGAACAACCTAAGGTCAAGGGTTGAGTGAAACCACTAGGATACAAGGGTGGAAAGCACAAGTCCTAGTAGAACCTCTCGCAGGAGCCTCGTAGTAAAATAGAGTAGGGTTTAGAAAATAGTGTTTTGCCGAATCGTTTCAATCGATGGCTTTGCATGCAAGAGTATGACGCAATGATATGCAAAACCAAATCTAAAATTTGGGATGTGACACTATTGGTCCATACAATAGCTAGATGGTTGTTTCTCCTCCTTTCTGCTATCATGTTTAGATCTTGTGAGCTCCGTTCATGATCAAGATCTTCTCTGTAATCATGCATGTTGTGTTTGAGAGGATTCGATGGATATTTCAGATTACTATGTCAGATTGATTAATGGTTTTATCTTATTGATTCTATCATGTCTGTGTTGTTTGAGATCTTGCATGCTCTCCGTTTCTAGTAGCTATCTTGACCGAGTAGATGCTAGTGACTCCAAGAGGGAGTATTTATGCTCGATAGTGGGTTCATGCCTCTACTGAATCTGGGGAAGTGACAGAAATCTCTAAGGTTGTAGATGTGATATTGCTACTAGGGAGAAAACAACAATCTTTTGGTCATAGAACAATTGTATTGTTTACTTTAGACACCTTGTTTAAAGTAGTTATCCGTTGCTTGCAACTTAATACTGGAGGGGGTTCGGATGATAACCTGAAGGTATATTACTAGTCATAGATGCAGATGGATGGCGGTCTATGTATATTGTTGTAATGCCCAATCGAATCTCATAGGATCATGAATGTCTAGTATTGCATTGTTATGCCTTACTCTTTCCTATCAATTGCCCCACTGTAATTTGTTTATCCAGCATGTTATGTTGTTTAACTTAAGGAGAACACCTCTAGGGAACTATGGACCCCGGTCCAATCTTTACCATTTCTACATCTTCCACTGTTAGTGTTTACTTTCTACAAGCCACCATTACCTTCCACACCATACGTTTAATCCTTTGTTTTGAGCAAACCGGTGAGATTGACAACCTCAGTGTTCGTTGGGGCAAAGTCTTGAGTTTGTGTTGTGCAGGTTTTCAAGTTGCTAGCACCACCTTTGAGTCGTTTCCTTCCTCCTACTGGTTTGATAACCTTGGTTTCATACTGAGGGAAGACTTACTGATGTGCTCATCATACCTTCCTCTTGGAGTTTCCCAACGAAGCTCTACAGTGATCTGAGCCGCCATCAACGAGTTTTCTGGCACTGTTGCCGGGGAGGCTAAGGACGGCTTCACAAGGGGAGTCCTGCATAACCTTTATCTTTACTTTGTTTTTGTTTTGCTTAGTTTCTTTTGCTTTTTTTTGCTTCTTTTTATCAAAAATTCCAAAAAAATTAGTTTTGTTTGGTTTGCTTTCTCTTATCAAAAACACACAAAAATTAGTTCCTACTTTAGTTGCTACTATGTCTGGTGTTGTTCCAATCATTATGCCACCTATGGGAAGGATCTTTACTTTCAAACAAGGAAATGAAGAGAGTTTCAAAGAAGCTTGGTCTAGAATTTCTGATTTATAGGGAAAAAATGAGCCTGAGATGAGTCTAGGCCTAGTTATTAGCAGTTTCTACCATGGTCTTTCTCTTTGTTATAGATATGCTTTGGATGTTGTAGCAGGGAGAGATATTTTTCAATGTAATGAGAATGAAGCTTTGGATGCCATAAAGAAGTTGATTACAATTTATAATTTTCCTAGCAAGTCTGATTCTTCCTTTATAAACATATATGCTAGGTTGAACACTCTTGAGACCAGTATAGTTGCTTTGAAAGATTGCTACAACATGCTTAGAGAGCACCATGATTATGTTCCAATGAATTCTGAGCCTTCAAAATGGTTTCCTACAATAAAAGTTGCTATAAACAGTGAAACTTTTGATGCTCGTTGTGATATCATGTCTGAATTTTGTCTTATGCCTAAAGATATCTATGAGTCTTTGAATATTTGGGGACTTTCTAAAGGAGGACAAGAAATATCTCTTACCAATAATGCAACTGTATTACCCATTGGAATAGCTGAAGGTGTGTATACAAAGATCTCAGTGAAAGTGGTGTCTACTGATTATCTTGTTATTGAATGTGTAGGAAAAGGACAAAATACACTTGGAAGATCCCTACTAAAACACCTTGGAGCAATAATAGATGTGGGAAAAGGAATTATGCATTTTGATTCTCCAATAAGCAATCATATATTCCCTAAAGATAAGAAGAAAGGTAAGAAAGGTAGGAGCAAGAAATTTGATGCCAATGCTTCTTCATTTAAAAATACTTGATTCTTGCTTCTTGTGCCTAACTTAAAGGCGTTAAAGAAAAGTACTTTGTGGGAGATAAGACAATATTTTTCTTGTGTCTTGGAAGTTATTACTTCTATAATAACCTCTCCTTATCCTTTTTTATTTGATTTTTTGTGCCAAGAATAACCTCTAATAAGAGGGAAGTAAGATTTGGGAAGTGTTGTCCCGAAACAGATTTTTGTGCTCCACTGTAAAAATTCTTGAAAAATCTATGTTAGTCGGATTGAGGTGTAATTCATTGAATAAATCCCCCAGGTTGTTAGCTAACTTTCGTTAGTTCAACACTGTTTGATTTGAGAAATAGCAGGTCTTCGAAAAAAAATCGGTTTCTACCTACTGGTCTGTTTTGATAGATTTCTGCCATTATTTGCATTTGCTTCTTATCGATTCCTTTTTGGGTTCTCTTTGAGAAATTGAGATTTTTTAGGGAATTGATACAGTAGCTTGTGTATTTAGTGAAAGTTTTGCTGTTTTGAAACTAAACCCAAATGTCTATTATCTTTTGAATGTACTAATGTTGCTAATGAAGATTGTGTGAAGTTTTGTATGAAGGAAAATTTTCAGGTGTAAGGAAAGAATGATGTAATGAGATGAAGAATGGACAAAAGCTCAAGCTTGGGGATGCCACCCCGTGTCACCCCAAGAAATATTCGAGAGATACAAGCGTCAAATCTTGGGGATGCCCAAGGTATCCCCTTCTTCATCAATAAAAATCTCAAGTCTTTCTAGACACTTCGTTTTTATTGTTTCATGCACTGTTGTCTTTTTCTTGGAGCGTCTTAGTTTTGATTTTGTTTTTGTTTGCTTAGTTTTCTTGAATAAAGTAGTTGGACCCCCGATTTCGCTGTGTTGTTTCAAATAAGTTGATTGGTGTTGGAAAAGGAGTAGGAAGTTCTTGCTTTGGTAGTACAAGAGGAGCTTGCTTTGACAATGACTTAGACTTTATCATGTCATGCTAGATGTTGTTTCGACCTTATGCTTAGTGATTATTGTTGTAGCATGACTTGTTCCAAACAATTAGGATTGCTTAATGTGCCTTGAAAGAATCATGCGTTGTTTTAGCATACAAAAGCATAGTATTGTGGTATTCTCCTTTGATGCTTTGTTTGGGTTGACTTGGCACATGCTCACACCATGTTATGACTATGAACCAGTCGCCTTAGCCTCTATGATCATTTAGTTTTTTACTTGTGGTCCCACTTTATGCTTTGATTAGTAATGGTTTGTTGCTCTGCATGATTACGGCCATTATTTCTCTCTTAGTTGGTCGCTCCCAGTCATTTGCTAGCCTCCACTTGTATTGAGTAAGCTTTACTCATGCATCCAACTCCCAAGAAACCAGGTTATTCCAAAGTGTCCACTATAAATTCATGTGCATGGTGTGTTACACCATTCCAAGTATATTCTTGTTTTGTCTATCTTCCAAATTAAACTTGTTATGTGAAAGTTAGTTATTAAAGCTCTCACAAACTTGATGGCACACTTTATTTTTGTTGCCCCTAATAAACTTGAACCATTGTGTCATCTATGTTGTATATGCTTGCACTTATATGTTGCGATTAGCAGAACCGTGCTGTCACGGGGAACGCTTTCAACACCTGTAAATATCTACCTAGTTGATATCATGCTCTTTTGTTTATGGATGTCGTCGGTGTGAAATGAAAGGGGAGCTTGTAAGTCCATGGAGTTATGTATGTGTGTTAGAGAAACGCCTGGGTCGCTAGCCTAAGCCATGCCTAATCATGGTGGAAACTTGCAGCATCACCATAGTGAGCAATCTATGAAGCATTCTTCTTATAAAAAAGAGATTGAGAAAAGAAAAAAAAAGATGAGAAAAGAGGAAAGAGAGAAAAAAGCACCATTTTCCCATGGTAAATAAGAAGATTGCTGATATGCGCATTGTCTGCTTGCCTTGTCATTTTGATATGGGATGGCTCCTGTATCATTGGGCAAGGGGTACCCCGTTGGTGGTTCTCTATGATACACATGTACTTACTATGACAAGAACTTACCAGTGACTAAAGTTGAGTATCATGAGGAGCGGCCCTTGTACTCAAGGGACATGAGATTGCCAATTTATACTTTGTCAAGCATATACTCCATATTTTGTTCACTTTAACCTTAATCACGTCAAGATGCTTATGATAGGGGCAATGAGAGCTGAAAGCTAACAAGTACCATAATTTTTGGAAGCTCTTTATAAAACTTGAAATCCCTGCTTCCCTTTATGAAGGGCCTTTCTTCCACTATTATATTGAGTCTCCACCTTCTATCCTTAGGCACCAATTAAGAGAGCATAGTTGCCATTCTTAGCTCTATGTGCATTGTCCCAAAACATATTGATTGATTCATATTGTTGATATTGCTTATTCTTGAACTACTTGTATCTAGTCACCCTTATGAACTTTGAAGGTGTCCTATGCATTTATATTTTGCTACTCCATGAGGGACAAGCTGAATGCCACTATGCTATGTTTTATATATGTGAAACAAACAAATGTATTTTAATTTATTGTTATTCATGAATCTTTGTTTGTATCCTTTCATGTTGCAGCATAGTTTCTTTGTCTTACTGTTAGAACTTCATCTTTCATTCTCATGTTTAGAGTACTTTGATCCTAGCTTTCAATTCTTGTAAATGGTTTGATCTTGATTGTGGTGGTGCATGTCACCTCAAAAATTATTCTTTTTATCACTTACCTACTCGAGGAAGAGCAGGAGTTAAGCTTGGGGATGCTTGATACGTCGTAAAAGTATCTATAATTTTTGATGTTCCACGCTTGTTTAGTATCTACTTTGCTTTGCTTTGTCTACATTTGAGGTATTTTTATATGTTTTCTGGGACTAACCTATTAACAAGATGCCACAGTGCTAGATGCATGTTTTCTGTTGTTTTGGGTTCCAGAAAAGCTAGAAAATGAATATTCTCGAAATTGGACGGGACAAAAGCCAAATTTAATATTTCACCGAGGAGAACTCGGAGCCAGAAGACAAGACGGATGAGGGCCACGAGGGGCCCACACCCCCTGGCCGTGCGGCTAGGCCTAGCCTGCGCCTGGGTGGTGCGGCCGCCTCGGGCATGATGATGCTCGACGCGGCACTTCGTTGGTAACCCCAAGCGTAGGGTGTGAAGAGCAAGCAGCAAGTTCTCCCTCAGTTGAGACCGAGGTTATCGAACCAGAAGGAGGAAGGAAACATCACACAGGTGTTGCAATCAACACGGAGACCTGCACAACAAAAACTCAAGACTTTGCCCTAATGAATTAGTGAGGTTGTCAAGCTCACCGGTTTGCTGTAACAAAGGATTAAACGTATGGTGTGGAAGGTAATGCTTTGCAGCAAGTAAACAAGTAACAGTAGAAGATGTATCAATGGTAAAGATTGGACCGGGGTCCATAGTTCACTAGAGGTTCTCTCCTTAGATAAACAACATAGCATGCAGGGTAAACAAATTACAGCAGGGCAATTGACAGGAACTGAGCAAGGCATAACAATGCAATTACTAGTCAGAAATATCCTATGAGATTCGATTGGGCAATACAACAAGATACATAGACCGTCATCTAACTGCATCTATGACTAGAAGTCCACCTTCAGGTTATCATCCGAACCCCCTCCAGTATTAAGTTGCAAGCAACAGACAACTACTTTAAGCAAAGTGTGTAAGGTAAATAGTTCACATGTTCCATGAACAAGAGACCGTTGTTTTCTCCCTAGTAGCAACAACACATCTACAACCGAAGATATTATTGTCACTTCCCTTGGAAACTATAGGCATGAACCCACTATCGAGCATAAATACCCCCTCTTGGAGTCACTAGCAACTACTTGGCCAAGATATATACTAACAACGGAGAGCATGCAAGATCACAAACAACACAAACATAATATAATCATAAAGACAAAACCATTAATCAAACCACCATAATAATATCAATATCCATTGGATCCCCGCAAACACAACATGCATGATTACAAATAGATTAGATCGTGATCATGAACGGAGCTCACAAGATCTATACATGAAAGAACAAAGGAGGAGATACAACCATCTAGCTACTACATGGACCCATAGTCCAAGGTGGAACTACTCACGCATCATACCGGAGAGAAGGCCTCCGGGATGATCTCCCCTCCGACAGGGTGCCGGGAAGAACTTTAGACCCCCCCCCCCCCCGATCTAGGGATGATGGTGGTGGCCGCTACAGACAGTTTCGTGGATATTTGATCGGGTGCTTAGGGTTTCTGCATCGGGAGCTTCTTATAGGCGAAGGCGGATGCCAAGGCGGCGGTCAGGGGCCCCACAGCCCTCCCAGGCGCGGGGCAGGGCCCACCAGCGCCTAGGGTGGGTCTGGACGCCCTGGCCGGCCTCTCCGGCTCCCCTATGGACTTCTTGTTCCCCACGGAAAGTAATTGACTTTGACATTTGTCCCGTCCAATTCTGAGAATATTTCTTTACTAACTTTTCTGAAACCAAAAACAGCAGAAAATAGGCATCTGGCGCTGTTGCAACTTTTTAATAGGTTAGTACCAGAAAACATGTAAAAGGCACCTCAAAGTGTAGAAGAGTAAAGCAAAGTAGATACTAAGCAAGCATGGAGCATCAAAAATTATAGATATGTTTCCAACGTATCAACATCCCCAAGCTTAACTCCTACTCGCCCTCGAGTAGGTAAGTGATAAACAGAATAATTTTTTAGGTGACATGCACCCTCACAATAAAGATCCAACCATTTGCAAGTATTGAAAGCTGGTATCAAAGAACTCTAAACATGTGCATAAAAGATGGAGTTCTAACAATAGGACATAGTAACTATGCATGCAACATGAAAGGCTACAAACAAATATCATGAATAACATGCATTGAAAAATTAATGACACAGAATGACAACATGAGTCTCCACCTTCTACCTTTAGAAGGTGGAGACTCAATAGTGGTGGAAGAAAGGCCTTTTTGTAAAGGAAGTAGGGATTACAATTTCAAAAAGAGCTTCCAAAAATTATGGTACTTGATAGCTTTCAGCCCTCATTGCCCCTATCATAAGCATCTTGAAGTGGTTAAGGTTAAAGTGGCAAAGGTGGAGTATATGCTTGACGAAGTAAAAGTTGGTAATCTCAAGTCCCTTGAATACGAGGGCCACACCTCATGCATACTCTATTTTGGGAATTGGTAAGTTCTTATCATTGTAAGTATTTGCATATCATTGAGAACCGCCAACGGGGTACCCCTTGCACATGGTACAGGAGCTTTCCCATAACCAAAATGACAAGGCAAGCAGACAATGAGCATCTCAGCAATCTTTTTATTTACCATATGCATAGCTTTTTATTGAGGATGCTTCATAGATTGCTCTCTATGGTGATGCTGCAAGTTTCCACCATGATTAGGCATGGCTTAGGCTAGCGGCCCAGGCATTTCTCTAACACAGAATACTTACTCCATGGACTTACAAGTTCCCTCTTTATTTCACACCGGTGACATCCATAGACAAAAGAACGTGACATCAACTGAGTACAAAGTACAAGTGCAATGTTGAAAACGTTCCTCGTGATAGCACGGTTCTGCTAATTCCAACTTATAAGTGCAAGCATATACAATAGAGTTGTCACAATGGTGTTGGGGATATGCTATATGGGTATCCTCATAGCATGTCCTCTATCCGGATAACCCGGGTGGCCCACAGTTGGTAGCAAGGCCTATGGCCTGCTGGGCGGACCATTTAGATGGATCCAGAAGGGAGTCCCATGCCGGATAAAGGAAGGCTACGGAGGAGTCACTGACGTACCCGGAGCCTTGGAGTGCAAGACACGCTAGACTGATTGTAGGCAGTGTAGGACTCTGTAACCTGTCCGGCTAGGAATTTTCCTTGTAACCCTAGGACCTGGCGACTATATAAGTCCGGCCTATGGGAGCCTTTAGGGCACAACTTCACATAACCTCGCACAGCGAACCAATCCCTGTAACTCGGCATATTTCCATTATAGTGATTTATAGCAGGAGTAGGATTCCGCCACCGTCGTGGGATCTAAACCTAGGTAAGTTGTGTTACCTCGTACCCGTCAACCGTCTGCCTTCCCCCACGTCTCTAAACACGCACTGTGAGGACCCCTCTATGGCGTACTCGTCGGCAATACCACGACAGTTGGCGCCCACCATGGGGCAAGAGGCGCTTTAGGCTCTTCAGCGGGCGAGGACCAAGATCTTTGCGGGAATCGGCAAAACCATAGCCATCGGTCGTGTTCTCTTCTCCGGAAACATTCCGATCGTCCCTCCTGACGAATTCTGGATCCTGGCGAAGACGAACCCTACTTGATGCTCGATCGTCCCCATCGGAGACATCCACCTCTTCATTGGAGAAACCGGCTCGGGCACTAGTTCCCTGGGAGTCGGAGGAGCATCAAGACCCGCTCGGACCGCCTACGGGCAGGATACGTTTGCAGAAAGATCAACGTCGGATATCTCTTCGGAGTTTGCCGGCAAAGATCGGAAAAATTCAAGACCCGCGTGGACCGCGTACGGGAAGGATACGTTCGCGGAAGGATCAAAGTCGGATCTCTCTTCAGAGCTTGCTGGCAAAGATCGCAAAAATTCAAGGCCCACCCAAACCGCCCTTGTGCAGGATATAACGGTGGAAGATCACTGCAAGTCCGTCGGCTTCGTCCGTGCGTATGGACAGCAGAGATCCAAGTTCGTCGGCGTGGTGACCATCTTCGATATGGCGTGTTGCATTCAGAGGGAGGGCGAAAACCCCCACGATTACCTGGCCAGGTGGCTCCGTATACGAGCCGATCTGGCACACTACCCTAATGATGATGCCATGTATCACTTTGTGGAAGGACTGGACCACGGTACGCTTCTCCGGCATTCTCTAAGGCGGCAGCAGGCTTCGGGACGTCTCACCTTCGAAATCATGGTGAACACCGTCAACAACTACGCGGAGGCTGAGGAGGCAGCTCAGTCAGCGCTTCCGCTCATTGACGGAGCCCCTCCGATTCAGTCACCGCCACCATCGCCTCCGGCCGCCATCGCCGCAGCTGCGCCACCGCCTCCAGTCACCGTTGCTTCTATTGCACCTCCACCCCCCGTCATCGAGGAAGCCCTGGCACCCTCCGACTCTGTCATTGACACGCTCTACGCAGACTTTAGTGCAGATTCGGAGGAGATAGATTTCAGCTCGGAGGAGCTAGACTATGCCATGTAGGAGATGGAGGAGGAGTACACGCGCGACGAACAGGCCAACAACGCCGTCACGTCCCGAGAGGTGTTCATCACCATAGGGACGATGATGGATGAAGATCAACCCAGAAGAGCTCCGCCTACAACTCTGGACAAAGGGAAGGGACCACATGTTGCTACCGAAAATGATCGCGCAAAGGTCATGCCCCCTCTACCTAATCCAGCGCAACAGCCGCAGGAACTCGGCATCGGACCGAGCAATAATAACACCGCAAACCCGCCTCCTTCGGCATCTACGTCTGTTGATGCCCAAGTTACTCCAGTTGATAGAGTGATGTACGGCAATCTCCTCATCTAGCCATTGACCGTAGCTCATATCCGGAACGTGACCCAGCTTGACGAGAAGCGCTAGCAGCTGATGGAGGAAGCACAGGCCATCGCGGAACAAGGCGCAAAGCTAGATCAAGATCTAGCCAACGCGCAGAAGTCAATAGATAAAGCTAGAGCAATGGAGGCCGAGTACAAGACTATGTTGCAGCAGCAGAAGGCCAAGAAAGCTCCGGCTTGTGTCATCAACGACCCTGGTGTGCAGCGAAACCTAGGATGGGCTCCCCCGAAGACGGCACAATCCAAGCCATACATTGACAGTGAAGGCAGGCAGGTGATGCCCACTCCTCTCCTCAACCTCGCTATCGCCAAGACCCTTCTGGAGCAGGATAGATCACCTGAAGCGGTGGACCAGGTCTATGACCTAGTGGCCAAGGCGGTAAAACGGCAGGAAATGGCCACCTCTCAGAGGCTTGAGTCTGACCCAGCATTCTGCCAGTCTAGCCAGCATAAGACACCAAGGGACAGATCTCCTCTTGATGTCGGGTCTCAAACGGGTTTGTTAGAACAAAGACGAAGGGATGCGCGCAACAGGAAGGATGCTATCCCCATATCCTCCGACCATGGAGACAAATCCCAACCTCGTCTCCCATCTCCACCGCCCCGCTCCCCCCTCATCACGAGGAAACCAAGGCTCACCGTCGTACGGATATGCCCTCGCCAAGGCAGAGCGGCATCGTCATCTGCGACAACACGAAGCAGACCCGTCATGTGATGGAGAGCGCAACCAGGGACACAAGAGCAGGCCGCGCCATGACCCTCCGTGTCCGACAAGCAACCGCGACAAGCGTGAGGTGTCGCAGGAGGGTAACAGCAAGAAGTCTAACCCACCGCCACCTCCGCCTCCGTCGCCAACTAGCAGCCACCATGGCAGAGGAGGTATGCATCGTTCACACAGCCCATCCCCTGTTGGCAAGAATAAAAGAAGCCCGGAGCCATACGACGCATGTTCGCGGATAGACAAGATCCACGAGGCCTGAGAAGGACCATACCTGGGACCACATTACTTTGGACATGTCATATGGTCCTCAATTTACCCCAAAGGTTTCCGAATTGACAAGACCATCAAGACCTATGACGGCACCGCCAAGCCAGCTACATGGTTGCAGGATTACGGCAACGCGGTGGAGATCGCCGGGGGTAACCCCAACGTTGCCGTTAAGTACCTCCCATTGTTGTTGGCGGGCACGGCCCATGAATGGATTAATGACTTGCCGAATAAATCCATCTGCAATTGGTTGGACATCCAAGAAGCGTTCACCAAGAACTTCGAGGGTATGTACAAGCATTCCTGCACTATCGGCGATCTACAGCGGTGTGTGCAAGAGAAATACGAGACATCTCGCGCCTACCTCTCCCGC
Organism: Avena sativa; assembly: GCA_916181665.1. Taxonomy (NCBI): domain Eukaryota; kingdom Viridiplantae; phylum Streptophyta; class Magnoliopsida; order Poales; family Poaceae; genus Avena; species Avena sativa. Next base: position 210,618,528 of record OV702280.1, on the reverse strand, counting down.
TGGCTGGATATGAAAAATTCCTACGCAAGAGTGCACTCTCAGACCGCCATGGTCGCGTTCACCGATGGGTTATAAAGGGGCACGTTGCTCCGACATAAGCTGAAGCGCTTGCAGGATAATCACCAGCTAGACTTGAACCAGATGATTCAGTTGGCCAGTGAGTTCGCAGTTGCCGACGATGATGCTCGCGGCTCTCTGCCGACAACGGCCGTTCCAACTCAGGCTCGGAGGAACAGCAGCACAAAGCGAAAAACCGCACCAGAATAAAAGCAAACTCCCGACATGGTCGCTATGACCTTTGCAGGACGAGGTGTTGGCGGACAGCATGGCCGAGGACGGGGAGCTGGTCATGGGCAGCAGCGAGGAAGTGAAACTACCTCGGCAGCGCTCCGCGTTCCCCAAACCTACGAGGAGTACCGCGATATGCCGTGCCTCGTACACCTCGATGCCAACATCAAGGCCACCCACATCAATCGCCACTACAAGTTCGTCAACGGCCTCAAGGATGACCCGGAGTCTGGCTACAAGCGAAGTCGGAAGAACAGACCACGAGGAAAGGGCAAGGGGAAAAAGAAGGAGGAGGAGTCCAAGGATTCAAGTGACATGGACGAGGACATTGACCCCAAGCACGCCGCCAAGAGCGACGGCAAAGGCAAGAACCCCTTCGAGGAGAAGGCGGCAGTTTTCCATACTTTCCTTGGAACCCCCACCGTCCAACAACAGAAGACCTCCATGAGGATACCGATGGCTACTCTACCCCTAGTCCACCAGTTCCTGCGCTGGTCAGAGATTCCAATTACTTGGGACAGGAAGGATCACCCAGACCTCATCCCTACGTAGAACCAATACGTCATTGTCATCAACCCCTTGATTGACGGCAATGAGTTCACCAAATGTATGGTGGATAGTGGAAGCAGCATCAACATCATGTACCTGGATACACTGCAGAAGATGAACTTGACGGAGGCAAACCTAAGGCGGACCAACACCATCTTCCACGACGTAGTTCCTGGTCGGGAGGCTCGGTCCCTTGGGTGCATCACACTTCAGGTCACCTTTGGTGATGTTAATAATTACCGCCAAGAGCGCATGACCTTCGAGGTGGTCCCCTTCAAGAGCGTGTACCACATCATATTCGGTCGTGACATATTCCACACCTTCATGGCCAAGCCATGCTTCATCTACAACAAACTCAAGATACCCAGACAAAAACGTTGTCATCATCGTATCCGTAAGCTTTGCCAAAGCTAGGGACTGCGAGATTGGAGAAGCAGCCTACGCGGAAGCTGTCCTCTACAGCGAAGAATTCAAGGAGATCCAGAGCAAGGTCGATGCCTCGGAGATGCCCGCGTCGAAGAAACAGATTTTCGACTCCGCTCCAGCATTCAAGGCCGCCATCGAACCAAGCTGGTGGAACTTGTGGTAGGCGATGCCTCCAAGACCACCGCCATTGGGACGAACCTGGATCCCATATAGGAAAGCACGCTCGTCGAGTTCCTCCGTGAGAACAGGGACATCTTTGCCTGGCAACCTGCCGACATGAAAGGTGTACCTAGGGAACTTGCCGAACACATCTTGAACATTGATCCAAAATGCAAACTAGTGAAACAACCTCTACGACGCTTTGGAGATGAGAAGAGACGCGCCATAGGCAAAGAGATATCTAGTTTACTTAAGGCTAGTTTTATCCGAGAAGTCCTTCATACCCAATGGGTGGCCAATCATGTACTTGTCCCCAAAAAGGGAACCAAATAATTAAGAATGTGCGTTGATTACACCGGCTTGAACAAAGCATGCCCCAAAGATCTGTTTGCTTTGCCTCGCATTGACCAAGTCATTGACTCGACGGCTGGCTCGGAAATTTTATGTTTTCTTGATGCATACTCAGGAAACCACCAGATCAAGATGAGGAAGTCATACCAATTGGCCACTTCATTCACTACACCCTACGGTACGTTTTCCTATGTCATGATGCCCTTTGGGCTGAAAAACGCAGGTGCTACGTACCAGTGAACAATGCAACGTTGCTTGCACGATCAAATTGGTCGAAATGTTCACGCCTATGTGGATGATATAGCGGTGATGTCTAAAAAGTCAAATGACTTAATCTCCGACTTAAAAGAAACCTTTGATAATCTCCGGAAATACAACATGATGCTTAACCCTAAAAAGTGCGTCTTCGGGGTTCCAGCCGGCAAATTGTTGGGCTTCATCATTTCCCAGCGTGGAATCGAGGTCAACCCGGAGAAAATCAAGGCCATCTTAAACATAAATTGTCTGACATGCCTAAAGGACATACAACGACTAACAGGTTGTGTTGCAGCAGTAAGTTGGTTCGTCAGCCGACTTGGATAGAAGGCTCTGCCGCTGTACAAGTTGCTGAAGAAGGCGGACAAATTTACATGGACGGACGAAGCAGATGCAGCATTGAAGAATCTCAAGGAGATTATTTCCTTAGCGCCTATCCTTGCAGCACCCGAGCCTGGAGAACCCATGTTAATTTACATGGAGGCCACCAACCGAGTAATCATCATCGTTGTCATGGTAGAGCGGGACAAACCAGGCTATGAGCACGGAGTTCAACGACCAGTTTACTATGTAAGCGAGGTCTTGACGGAGTCCAAGCAGCGTTACCCGCACTACCAAAAGATAGCTTATGGAGTATTCCTTGCTTCTCGGAAGCTGAGGCACTATTTCCAGGAGCACCCCATCATAGTGGTGAGCAAAACTCCACTGTCCGACATCATCAACAACAGCGACGCTACAGGAAGGGTCGCGAAGTGGGGCATTGAACTTGCCGCCTTCGAGATCACCTATAAGATATGCGACGCTATCACGTCACAAGCCTTGGTGGATTTTATCGCAGATTGGATGGAGACGCCAGATGCTACCCCATTGCTGGAACCAGAATACTGGGTGATGCACTTTGACGGATCAAAGTTGCTCAACGGCTCGGGGGCTGGTGTACTGCTACAGTCACCAACTGGGACAAGCTACACTACGTTCTGCATATCCACTTCGAGGCTACGAACAACATGGCGGAGTATGAAGCACTCATTCATGGATTACGCGTAGCCAAGGATATTGGCATCAAGCGCATAGTTTGTTGTGGAGATTCCGACTTGGTTGCCCAGCAGGTGGCTGGCACCTGGAACACGCGGAACCCTATGATGGCGGCATATCGAGACGAAGTGGACGAGATAGCCAAGATCTTCTTGGGCTATGAGGTCAAGTATGTACCTAGGGAACAAAACGAGGCGGCTGATCTGCTGTCTAAGCTTGGATCAGGGCGCAAATGAATTCCGCCTGGAGTTTTCCTGGAGCATCTACGGACACCATCCATGAAGGGAGCACACATCGACAACCCGGACAGAGTGGACTCTTTTGTCCACATGGTGGCAAAGGTCCCTCCGGCTTGGATAAAACCGTTCATGGAGTATCTCGAACACGGAACTTTTCCTGACGACGAAGTCGAAAGACGGCAAATAGTACGTCGAGCAAAGGGCTATACCATAATCAATGGACATCTCTACAAAATGAGCACTACTGGTGTATACCTTAAGTGTGTTTCCCAGCAAGAAGGTATTGAAATCCTACGCGAAATCCATCTCGGAGATTGCTGGCATCACGCCGCTCCCCGATCTTTGGTCGCGAAAGCCTTCCGGCAAGGATTCTACTGGCTGACCGCGAAGTCAGACGCCGACAAGCTGGTTGAGACATGAATGGGATGCCAGTATTATGCCCGACAACCACATGTTCCTGCTGAAGAATTGCGAACAATACCAATAACTTCGCTGTTCGCAGTCTGGGGGCTGGACATGGTGGGTCCGTTACAAACGGCACCATGTGGATTTACGCATCTGCTAGTAGCAGTTGATAAATTCACCAAATGGATAGAAGCTAAACCCATTAGAAAGCTCATGGGGCAGCTGCCCTTAGGTTTGTCCGGGATCTAGTGATGAGATTTGGTCTCCCACATAGCATAATCACCAACAACGGCAGCAACTTGTCACTCGGAGAAGTGGAGGCTTATTGTTGGGACAAAGGCATCTGACTTGACCTTGCATCTGTGGCACATCCACAGTCCAATGGTCAGGTTGAGCGAGCCAATGGATTAATTCTGCAGGGAATCAAGCCACATCTTGAGGCACCGCTACATAGAGAAGCTGGAGCCTGGGCGGAAGAATTGCCATCTATGCTGTGGAGTTTACGAACTACACCCAACATATCCACCGGTTACACACCTTACTTCATGGTATATGGAGAAGAAGCCATCCTGCCTTCCGACATCCTTCACGATGCACCAAGAGTTACCGCCTACGATGAAGATGACGCTGAAGAATCCAGACACCTAGATGTAGACCTTCTCGAGGAAGAGCGCGTTTTGGCATGCCAAAGATCCGCCATCTACCAGCAGAAGCTACGCAGCTACCATAGTTGCCGTGTTTGGCATCGCTCATTTAATGAGGGGGATCTGGTGCTCCGACTTAAGCAGAAGAAGTCACACAAATTATCCCTGCCATGGGAAGGACCGTTCATCATAAGCAAGGCGCTACTCAATGGGTCTTACTACCTTGTTGACAATCATGAACTAAAGGATAGACCCAACAAGGATCATAAGCGTAAGCAACGTGACCCGGATGATGACTACCCGGAGCTTGATCGGCCATGGAACATAGCACAGCTACGTCCTTTCTACACTTAACATTTTTTATCTATTGTGTACCTCTTATATGATCAATGAAATAAAGCTCTCTGGTTCACTCATATTTCTGAGTCTTTTACCTCCTTTAGTGTTCATTTTTGGATCGTATAAAACCTTTATGCACAAGCTTTGCGATTGCACTTGTGAAAATTCCGCCTACGGGCGTTAGCTTAAGTTTTCTGGTCTACACGTTCTTTGTCGTTTTTATGTGGATTTTGGAGTAGTGACTTTTGGCACTTATTGTCGGCGATTTTGTGCTTAGGTTATTGACGGTGCAATTGGGCATCATCACATGAGCGCATGATTCTGACAACGAGTCTTCCGACTCACGAAAAGTCAAGCATAAAAAACAGAGTAATGGATAAGCCAGCACTTGCTTAAAAAAATATCCATGCTGGAACTAATTCTTGAGTAGCAGGAAATAACAACCATTGTTTTCCGCCTTAAGTTAACAAGTAGTTTTTCCGCATACACATTACAGAGGAAACAAATATTACAAATTGTTTTTCATTCATCTGGCGCAGGCGACTTGGAAGCAGCATCGTCGGCAGCAGGAGAGTCACCTTCCTCGAAGTCAGCAGTGTTGAGGGACTCGGAGGATCTTTGGTTGCCGCCATCGATGGTTTTCATGGGCATAAAGACATTAACGTCGACCAACTCGGCCACTCTGGTGTCATAACCCGCGAGCGACGCCAAGATAGATTCGTGGTTTATCTTTTGGCCTTCGTCATCTACATCGGGGATACCGGAGGTCATCGTGTCGATGTCGGCATTTTCTTAATGTTCCTTGACCATGGACAGCGCCATCCTTGCACCGGCCCGTGCACATGAAGCTTTCTAGCTTGAGATACGCTCGGGGGCTCGGCGCAGGATCTCCGAGAACTTCGCCACAGAGTCCGATGCCTTGATATTAATCTGGAGGGCTTTGGATATCTCCTTGGCCTGCTTGATGGTGGTGTTGATAAAGTTGCCGGCAAGGACCATGCATTCCTTTGGCGGAGGAGGCGGCCGGGTTAAACCCATAGGAGCTGCAAATTTCTGACATAGGAGCACATGAGGTCAATAACACAAAAAGTTCAGAGTATCTAGCTTACAGAAGTCCAAGACGGAGAATCACTTACTGAAGATGCTAATTTTAGCCTGCTGGAGAGTATTCGCCATGGAGTCCCGTTCTTGTCGGAGGATCATGTACGCATCTAGATGGCGCTGATTTTGCTCATCAGTGGCTTTATTTTGCTATTTCAGGATAGCGATTTCCTCCTTCAAGCGGTTCATCTCCTCGCTGGCGGAGTCTTGCAGGGCTTTCATTGAGTCTTCATGCATCTTCAGCATGTCCTTCCTTTCCTATTTAAGAATCTTGTTTTCGCTATCCAGCTGCTGAGTATGCTTGGATTGCTCAACAATATCCTTAGCCTTGGAAATGGTGTCTGCAAGTCGGAGAAAGAATAGTACACAGTGAGTACTTGGAGAATGTTGGCACAAGACCAAGCCAGAATACGAAAAAGAAAGGAAAAATAGACACTTGCTCTTGGTGATTTGTTCCTTCAAGAAGGCAGTTTTACCCTTTTCAGCTTCCAAATCCGCACGCATCTTCTAGTACTTGTCGTTGGCGACACCCCTCCGAGCATTCTCATTCTGTGGAAAGAAGAAAGTTAAACGTTGTTTGGTCTACTTGGATCATCTAGCCGGAAAATTTCCACCTAGAAGCTTGGGGGCTACAGCGAGAGTTTTTAACTTAACAATATGCTTGGTCTTTCTTTAAGCATCTAGTCGGAACTAATTCAGTTTTCAACTAGAATCTTGGGGGCTACAGTATAAAGTTTTTTAACTCAGTCATATGCTTAGCTTCTCTTTAAGAATCTAGTCAGAACTAATTCAGTTACAACTAGAAGCTTGGGGGCTACAGTATCGAATTTTATAAACACTGCGTATGCTACTCTGAAAGCATCTAGTCGGAATAATTCATTCAAACTATATGCTTGGGGGATACAGTGAGAAGTTTTCTACCTTAGTCACACTTAGAGCATTTAGATGCAAATACCTATGGTTTTCCGTCTAAATCCTCGGGGGCTATAGTGGGATACTCATATGAAATGCAAAAGCCAAATAGAACTTACAAGTGCCATGATCTTGAGGTTTGTAGCACTCTCAGCAAGCAACTTGCCAAAGGACAAAGTGTTTCCTTGCAAGATTTCTGCTTGCCGGAGAAGCTCCTCGAGACCACACGTTGGAGATGTCAGCGTCGCACCAGGAACCAGAGTAGTGCTACCCAACGTAAGCACCGGATAGACTATCTTCGGGAACTCTATGGTCTTCTTGGGTGCGGAGGAGCCGCCTTCGGCAGACGTACCACCTTCCACCACCGCCTTACCGCTACCGATGGCATCCTTAGCTAGAGCTTCAGCCAATAGGTATGCGGCACTCTCATGCGTCGCCTGTTGGTCGACAACAGCAAGCTCCATGGAGACACCTGAGTCCACTTCCATGGCAGAAGGGCTAGATACATCTTTGGCCTGTGAGCTTGTCGGAGCGGGTGTGGGCTTGACGATGGGAGTGACAGGGGCGATGGTGGGAGATGTGTGGGAAGAAATGTCATGATGCAACATATCCTTAATGTTTTTAGAATCCCCCAAAGTCTTGGAGGTCTTCTTCAAACTGGTTGTGGCTTTCTTCCTGAAACATACAAAAAGTATAATTACAGAAATAAGACAAACAATGGACAATGTCAGAGAGAAAGAAGCTTACACAAGAGGGGGTGCTTTGGCAAAGGGGATCCCTATAACCTTTCTTTTCTCCGCCTCCAGGGCGGCGGTAGTCTTCTTGGATACTCCACCCTCCGTCTTATTTTTCTTGCCTCCGTCGGCAGCGTCAGAGGTGGAGCTCTTCCGCTTTCGCGCCAATGGGGCATCGTCGTCGGACACGACGGTGACTTCCTTCATCTTTGGATCATAGATTTGGGGATCCATGCTATCCTCATCTATGTCGCTGAGCTGTTAAGTGAAGAACCACCATGTTAGATGAGATGGTAATGGCTAGACGGAAGAACTGGAGTATATGTTATACACGAAAAATAAACAAGTACCTTTGGGCACTTGATCTCTACGAACATGTCGTAGGTGATGGTGAAGCCACGCTTCCTATCCTTCACCTTGACGATGTCCTTGAGGCGGAGCTTGACGGAGTCGCTCGAGAAGTTGTCCTTGGAGATGCGGAGGCTATCCTTCCTCTCGTTGGTATACTCGTGCATCAACGTTAAGAGGTGCTGCAGAGGCTGGATCCGCCTGACGAACCAGCACATGGCTAGGTCCAATCCGGTCAGACCCATATCTACGAACCACTCTATCCTCCTTATAGCGCGGGAAGCATCGATGTCGGAGAGAAGGGAGGCCTGGCGTCTCCATGTTGGGGCTTCGGTGGCAGCTCCATCGACGAAGTCCGGGTACGTTACTTCTCGGTCGGCCAGAGGGATATCTGGGCCATAGAAGTACGTCCGCTGCCAGTTTTTGCAAGACTCGTGGTCGACGATGTCTGGGAACCGCCGGTCAGGCTAGATCTTAAAACTAATGGTGCCACAATTCCTGAGCTCATCCTTGCCGGCTCCGGCTTCGCGCTTGACGGTGAAGAAATAGATGAAGAGATCTAGCCTAGGCCTAAACCCTAAATAACCCTCGCAAAGCGCCGCGTAGTTGCTAAGCGCTAAGATGCTATTGGGGGAGAGGTTCTGAGGTTGTACTCGGTAATGGTTGAGGACAGCAAGGAAAAAGTTGGAGATGGGCAGGGCGACTCCGCGTACCATTTGAGCTTTGAGGTACACCTTCTCTCCGACTTGGGGAGAAGGGGCGACCTCACCGGCTGGCGCCGCCCGCCAGACGAGCCCCTCCATCGCGGGGAGGTAGCCCTTGTTGATCAGTTATTTGATATCGCGGTCCGTAATATCCAAACCGCGCCAATCGCCCTTGTGGGAGTCATACTCCTCCTCCAGCAGCTCTAGCGCCGCTAGGTTATGGTCGCCGCCGGTGGTTTCGACCACTGCGGATTTGGGAATAACCAATCCTTCTGGGGGCACGATGACGGCGCTCGCCGGCTTTGCCATGGCATCGCCTGACACCGCCATGGAGGCGGAGGAGCTGCTACTGGCCATTGGGAGTTTTCGGTAGTGACTGGGAGAGATTAGGGAGCTAGGGTTTTTTGCACAGGTGCGCGGAGAGCTTGAGGAGGCACTCGCTGGAGGAAGAAGATGATGTAGAAGAGAATGAGGTGAAAAAGTAAAATTTCCACCGCTGTTACTATTTATGACCTCCGGCATCAAGATTCGTGCAGCATGATCGAATGGTTGACGCGTGGACGACATGTGCGGGCGCATGCGCGAAAGTTTCACCATGTTACCAACCATCGCCGCCAACGGTTCGTATCGCTCGCGTGGGAAAATCGGACATGATTGCGTTTTCTGCATGTGTAAGTTACGAGGCGTTGCTGACCTATGTCTACGTCGCCCTAGATGTCACTAGCAGGTGAACCATCACATCGGAAGATTCCGGCATAAACGGATCAAATCCGGCTATGGAAGAGTACGATAAAAGATTCAGCAATTCTTCGACTTACAAGTTGAAGACGGAGAAAACCTTGCAGGGTTCTTTGGGAGGACTACAAGATGTTGCTTGATGATTTGCCGACATCCATCTAGACGGAGCATTCAACGTGAAGAGGCAAGACGGCGCAAGATCTCGGAGTTCTCCGGGGGCAACTGTTGGGGATATGCTATATGGGTATCCTCATAGCATGTCCTCTGTCCGGATAACCCGGGTGGCCCACAGTTGGTAGCAAGGCCTATGGCCTGCTGGGCGGCCCAGTTAGATGGATCTAGAAGGGAGGCCCATGCCGGATAAAGGAAGGATACGGAGGAGTCACCGACGTACCCGGAGCCTTGGAGTGCAAGACACGCTAGACTGATTGTAGGCAGTGTAGGACTCCGTAACATGTCCGGCTAGGACTTTTCCCTGTAACCCTAGGACCTGGCGACTATATAAGTCGGGCCTATGGGAGCCTTTAGGGCACAACATCACATAACCTCGCACAGCGAACCAATCCCTGTAACTCGGCATATTGCCATTATAGTGATTTATAGCAGGAGTAGGATTCCGCCACCGTCGTGGGATCTGAACCTGGGTAAGCTGTGTTACCTCGTACCCGTCAACCGTCTGCCTTCCCCCACATCTCTAAATAGACACTGTGAGGACCCCTCCATGGCATACTTGTCGGCAATACCACGACAAATGGTTCAAGTTCATTAGGGGCAAGGAATAAAGTGTGCCATCAAGTTCGTGAGGGCTTTAATCACTAAGTTTTCACATAACAAGATAGTTTTTAATTGGAAGATAGCTGAAAACAAGAATATACTTGGAATGGTGTAACACACCATGTATAGGAGTTTATAGTGGACACTTTGGAAAAACTTGGTTTCTTGGAAGTTGGAAACATGAGTAGAACTTACTCATACAAGTGGAGGCTAGCAAAACACCTGGAGCAACCAACTAAGAGAGCATAATGGCCATAATCATGCAGAGCAACAAAGCATACTAATCAAAGCAAAGAGTGGTACTACAATTCAAGGACTAAATGATCATAGAGGCTAATGGTGACTTGTCATAGTCATACATGGTGTAATCATGTGTCAAGTCAACCCAAGCAAAGCATCAAAGGAGAATACCACAATACTATTCTTTTGCATGCTAAAACAACGCATAATTTCTTCAAAGAACACTAAGCAATCCCAATTGTTTGGAACAATACATGCTACAGCAATAATCACTAAGCATAATGCTAAAACAACACCTAGCATGTCATGCTAAAGTCTAAGTCACAGTCAATGCAAGCTCCTCTTGCACTTTCAAGCAAGAACTTACTACTCCTTTCCAACACCAAGCAAACTTATTTGCAAAACAACACAGCGAGAGCGGGGGTACAAACTACTTTATTCAAGCAAACTATACAACCTAAGCAAAGCAAAAAAAAACTAAGACGCTCCAAGAACAACACAATTGTGCATGAAATGATAAAAACGAAGTGTCTAGACAGACCTGAGCTTTTTATTGATGAAGAAGGGGATGCCCTGGGCATTCCCAAGCTTTGACGCTTGTACCTCTTGGATATTTCTTGGGGTGACACCATGTTGGCATACCCAATCTTGAGCTTTTGTCCATTCTTCATCTCATTGCATCATTCTCTCTCTACACCTGAAAATTTTCCTTCATACAGAACTCCACACAATCTTCATTAGCAACATTAGTGTATTCAAAAGATATTAGACCTCTGGCAAAGCTTTGGAACAGTAATACTTTTCACTAAAAACACAAGATACTGTAGTAACTCCTTCAAAAAGCTCAATTTCCCAAAAAGAACTCAAAAAGGAATCAATAAGAAGCAAATGCAAATAATGGCAGAAATCTTTCAAAACAGACCAGCAGGTAGAAACCGATTTTTTCGAACATCTTCTGTTGCTCAAGTCAAAAAGTGTTGAACAAATGAAAGTTAGATAACATACTGGGGGATTTGTTCATAAATTTTGAGCTCAATTCGAGTTACAGAGACTCCTCACGAATTTTTATGGTGGAGGACAGAAATCTGTTTGGGACAGCAACTCCACAAATCTTACTTCCCTCTCATTAGAGGTCATTCTTGGCACAAAAAGCAAACAAAAAGGATAAGGAGAGGTAATTACTGAAGTAATAACTTCCAAGACTCAAGGAAACTCTTGGTTTATCTTCCAACAAGTACTTTTCTTTAACGCCTTTAAGTTAGGCATGATAGCTTGAGAAGATGCTCACATAAGAACTATGAGTTGAAGTAAGAGAGAGCATCAAGAAGCAAATTCAAAAACACATTTGAGTCTAACCCACTTACTATGCATAGGAATCTTGTAAATAAACAAGTCATGAAAGCACAAAGCAATAAGCATAGGAAATCAAAACAAGTGCAACTTGAAGATTTTCAACATAAAGAGAGGGAACTTAATATTATTGAGATGCATAAAACCATGTTTCCCTCTCTCATAATAAATTTCAGTAGCATCATGAATAAAATTAACAATATAACTATCACATAAAACAATCTTATCATGAGCCACATGCATAAAATGATTATTACTCTCCACATAAGTAGTGGGAGCAAATTCAACAAAATAGCTAGCATTATTATTCTCATCACCATAATCATCAAATATAGGAGGCATATTGTAATCACAATCAATTTTCTCCTCAATAGTAGGTGGACTTAAAATATCATTATCATCATTGTAATCATCATAAATTGGAGTTAAAGTATCATCATAGGCAATAGAATTTTCATAATTGGTACCAAAGAGATTTTCAATATCAAAAGTAGTGTCCTTTTCCCAATCATGATCACTACTATAGGTAACAGGCATAGGAACATCATCACAAGTTTTACCTATAGTATATATTTCAAAAGAATCCATAGGTGCATAACATTCATCCTCCTCTTTTTCATCTAATGAGCTTCCCGTTTCAACAATTCCTTCTTCCATAGGCTCCTTCAAGGCATTAGTCTCTTCCGTTTGTGGAAAGCACCTATTAAAATATTCAAGAATATAGCCATTTTCTTCCTTGTAATTATCAAAGCAAAATTTGAGTATCTCATAAACGTCATGTTCATAAGGTGCATCATCAGTATTTTCAAGCAAACTGGCAAGTTCAAATGCACCCTTGAAAGCAATAAATTCTTCAATTTGTTCCACATCATCAAAGTCATAATTTCCCTTAACATAAGAAGATATGGTAACATTATCATTATACTCACATTGAAAAGGCAGGTGTTTATACCTCCTACAGCAACAAGCTTTATCAAAACAATAAGTAACATTATAAGTCGAGCACACCTTTCTAGCAATAGTATTCAATTTATCAATTTGTGCCCATAAGTGTTTCCCTTTTTGTGAGAAACAGTGCTCCTTATAATAAAACTTTTCTTCTTACGTGAACCCTCCTTGCCAATAAGAACTAGTTTCAAAGAAACCATCCATTGACATAAAGCATGACCAAGCAAGGCAACAACATACCAGCAACTAGAGGAGGAACTAATTTTTTTGTTTTTGAATAAAGCAAGCAAACCAAACTAGACTAATTTTTGGGGTTTTTTGAAAAGAGGTAAACAAAACCAAGCAAAAGAAACAAAGCAAACTAAAAACAAAGTAAAGATAAAGGAAGTGAAGGACTCCCCTTGTGAAGACATCCTTAGCCTCCCCGGCAATGGCGCCAGAAAAGCCTTGATGATGCTCGACGCGGCACTTTGTTGGTGACTCCAAGCGTAGGGTGTGAAGAGCAAGCAGCAAGTTTTCCCTCAGATGAGACCGAGGTTATCGAACTAGAAGGAGAAAGGAAACATCACACAGGTGTTGCAAGCAACACGGAGACCTGCACAACACAAACACAAGACTTTGCCCCAACAAATCAATGAGGTTGTCAAGCTCACCGGTTTGTTGTAACAAAGGATTAAACATATGGTGTGGAAGGTAATGGTTTGCAGCAAGTAAACAAGTAACAGTGGAAGATGTATCAATGGTAATGATTGGACCAGGGTCCAGAGTTCACTAGAGGTGCTCTCCTTAGATAAACAACATAGCATGCAGGGTAAATAAATTACAGCAGGGCAATTGCCAGGAACTGAGCAAGGCATAACAATGCAATTACTAGTCAGAAAGATCCTATGAGATTCGATTGGGCAATACAACAAGATACATAGACCGTCATCCAACTGCATCTATGACTAGAAGTCCACCTTCAGGTTATCATCCGAACTCCCTCCAGTATTAAGTTGCAAGCAATAGACAACTGCTTTAAGCAAAGTGTGTAAGGTAAACAGTCCACGTGTTCCATGAACAAGAGACCGTTGTTTTCTCTCTAGTACCAACAGCACATCTACAACCGAAGAGATTATTTTCACTTCCCTTGGAAATTAGAGGCACGAACCCACTATCGAGCATAAATACCCCCTCTTGGAGTCACTAGCAACTACTTGGCCAAGATCGCTACTAACACCGGAGAGCATGCAAGATCACAAACAACACAGACATGATAGAATCATAAAGACAAAACCATTAATCAAACCAACATAATAATCTCAATATCCATTGGATCCTCGCAAACACAACATGCATGATTACAAATAGATTAGATCTTGATCATGAATGGAGCGCACAAGATCTATACATGAAAGCACAAAGGAGGAGATACAACCATCTAGCTACTACATGGACCCATAGTCCAAGGTGGAACTACTCATGCATCATACCAGAGAGAAGGCCTCCGGGATTATCTCCCCTCCGGCAGGGTGCCAGGAAGAACTTCAGATCCCCCCGATCTAGGGACGATGGTGGTGGAGGCTACAGATGGTTTCGTGGATATTTGATCGGGTGCTTAGGGTTTCTGCATCAAGGCCTTCTTATAGGCGAAGGGGGAGGCCGAGGCGCCATCCAGGGGCCCCACACCCCTCCCAGGCGCGGGGTAGGGCCCACCCGCGCCTAGGGTGGGTCTGGCCGGCCTCTCGGGCTCCCCTCTAGACTTCTTGTTCCCCACGGAAAGTAATTGACTTTGACGTTTGTCCCGTACAATTCCGAGAATATTTCTTTACTAACTTTTCTAAAACCAAAAACAGCAGAAAACAGGCATCTAACACGGTTGCAACTTGTTAATAGGTTAGTACCAGAAAACATGTAAAAAGCACCTCAAAGTGTAGACAAGTCAAGGAAAGTAGATACTAAACAAGCATGGATCATCAAAAATTATAGATGCGTTTCCGACGTATCAGGGCACCCCCTCGGTCTCCCCTTCGCCTATAAGAAGCCCCCAATACCTAAACCCTAAGGACCCGATCAGATCTCCACAAAAATGTCTATAGCCGCCACCATCATCCCTAGATCGGGGGGATCTGAAGCTCTTCCCGGCACCCTGCTGGAGGGGAGAGATCATCCCAGAGGACTTCTTCATCACCATGCCAGCCTCCGGTATGATGCGTGAGTAGTTCCACCTTGTACTATGGGTCCATACAGTAGCTAGATGATTGTTCCTCCTCCTTTGTGCTACCATGTTTAGATCTTGTGAGCTCCATTCATGATCAAGATCATCTATTTGTAATCATGCATGTTGTGTTTGCAGGGATCCGATGGATATTGAGATTACTATGTCAGATTGATTAATGGTTTTATCTTCTTGATTCTATCATTTCTATGTTGTTTGAGATCTTCCATGCTCTTTGTTTCTAGTAGTTATCTTGGCCAAGTAGATGCTAGTGACTCCAAGAGGGAGTATTTATGCTCGATAGTGGGTTCATGCCTCTATTGAATCTGGGGAAGTGACAGAAATCTCTAAGGTTGTAGATGTGATGTTGCTACTAGGGAGAAAACAACGATCTTTTGTTCATGGAACAATTCTATTGTTTACTTTACACACCTTGCTTAAAGCAGTTATCCGTTGCTTGCAACTTAATCCTAGAGGGGGTTAGGATGATAACCTGAAGGTGGATTACTAGTCATAGATGCAGTTGGATGGCGGTCTATGTATATTGTTGTAATGCCCAATCGAATCTCATAGGATCATGAATGTCTAGTATTACATTGTTATGCCTTGTTCTGTCCTGTCAATTGTTATGTTGTTTATCTTAAGGAGAACACCTATAGTGAACTGTGGACCCCGGTCCAATCTTTATCATTTATACATCTTCCACTGTTACTGTTTACTTCCTGCAAGCCACCATTACCTTCCACACCATACGTTTAATCCTTTGTTTTAGCAAACCTGTGAGATTGACAACCTCACTATTCGTTGGGGCAAAGTCTTGAGTTTGTGTTGTGCAGGTTTCCAAGTTGCTAGTAACACCTTTGAGTCATTTCCCTCCTCCTACTGGTTTGATAACCTTGGTTTCATACTGAGGGAAGACTTAATGTTGTGCTCATCATACCTTCCTCTTGGGGTTTCCAAATGAAGCTCTACAGTGATATGAGCCGCCATCAGCCATCAGCATGTGGCTGGAGGCGTCAATGGGTAAGATGTCATTGCCTCGTACGGCCTCGCGCGCGATCTCCTAGCCCTCTTTGTTGAGGTGGATTTCGTTGTGGGCACGATTTACACCCTCGGTGCCTCGATCTCCCCTATTAGGCGGGTTCACCTGTTTCCTCCGTTCTCTACCTGACGGTTGGGAGGGGCATTGGGTGTTTGATCTTGCGGTGGATCGGCTCCATTGTTGACGTGACCAAGAAAAGTCAATTCCTTATTTCGAAACGTGAGAGTATACGAACTTCCGGGACAAAGTTTATTTTAAGAGGGAGAGTCAGTAACATCCCAGGATTAGCACCTTGAAATAGATAGGACACATGTTTGTGTGTTGCATTCATGCATCAGAAAATCCGGAGAATTTTCGTGCAAAACTAAAGAAGCTATAGAGGGATCGAGATCTCTCTTGTTCTGATGGAAACATTAGGACAGGTGCGATAGATTTCGACATGACCTCTATTGTACTTTTGTGTTTTAGGGGAATATAATTCAAATTTGAGTATTTAATTGATAGATTTGAATACTATAAGAATTTGAAATAGAGTAATAATTGGAAATTAAATTGTAATAAGAAACAAGAGGTGAGCTCTTATTTCTAAAAAAGATACACTATTGATAAATCTCAATTAATAAAACACAAAATTGAAAGCAATGAATTGTAATAATAAATAAGAATGTTATTCTTATTTATAAGTAAGATGTAAATATTTATCTGGGTCCAAGAAAAATGGAACACTTTATTATATAATACAAGTTTACATTGTTGCTACAATAAAAGAATCAAAGTATATTTCTATAAAACAAATAAATATAAAAAGGAATTACATAAATGAAATAACTAAAAGACTTCTTTATTGTGAGCAGATACATATATTACAAAGCTTACATTTATTCAAATAGAAAGGAATATGGCAATATGAGTAATACTTAAGGAATAGACATAGACCTTATGTCTCAAAAGTATAAACATACATGATGATAGTGCTGTAAAGAATTGATTCATATTTTTAATCAGGATATAATATTACAAACAGAAAGAAAATTTAACTTTATTATTGTACCATATTACACTGACTATTACAACATTCAAAGTAAAAAAGAAAAACAACATTACACGAATAATAGATAGAATCCTAAACTAAATCTTCATGTCCTGAGGATTTCCTTCTTGATCTTGTATATCTGCAAAGCAATTTAAAGGAACACAAAACAAAAGTAAAATAATAGGGGGGTTAGAGTAAATATTGAGCTCTCAGAATGAACAGTGTAATGCACTGTAATCATTTCATCACTGAGCTAATCTTAAGAGGGGCAAGTTTCACCAAATCATTGTATCTGTCCTTAATCAGATAAGTTGCCTCAGCACAGCATCATTGGCTAGGGGCAAATTTCACCAGAGAGAAGGGTAGAATAGTAACAGTAAATTCACAGGAATCCTTTGATCTGATCCATTTGAGTGAGGGATGCACAGAGGCAGCTCACTCATCTGCAAGAACCAGTGTGCTGTCAAGCCAATAGAGATGCAATCAAGGTAGAAAAGGAAACCACGGCTACACAGGGGGGTTTTCCCTATACACACATCTTATCTCTCTATTCTCAGAGCATCATAAGATATCACTGGTCATCACCAGATTCACAACAAATCCACCACACCAATTTACACAAATTAGCCAACAGATCAACCTGGTAACTTGAGAAAGCTCAAGCAGCACAAGAAGAAGCATGGCAGGTGTGCAATAAGGAGGACAGTAGCAGATCAACACCACATGGAGGAGAAGTAAATTGTTTCCAGAAGCTTACCATCAATTAAAAAATGGAACCTGATCAAGATCCACCACAAGAATCACTACAAGCACATACTCCCCAAGCCACTGTTCTACTTAACATCAGCATGTTGGTTTCTTAGATCGGTATAGCATTTGTTCTTGTCTTTTTATTTCTGAGAATGGAGTTGTGTGGGAGAAAGAACTCTCAGACTGGGTAGTAGTGCTACTCCAAAATCATCCTAGAGCTAACAAAAGGGCAACAAGAGTATCTGTTCATGTGCAACAAACGTAATGCCTCAGTTCATACATCATTGGCTTACTTAAGTAAATCCATCATTTGGTTATAGAAAGGATTCCTGCTGGCAACTAAAACTTGAGATAGTTAGCTACAACACCAGATCTGGCTAGTCAATGTTTATAAAACAATTGGGTATCCTCAATTGAGGTGTCACAACTTTAACACCATAAATAACTAGATGGTAATTGTGTAACCAAATTCAAGTAAAAGCTACCTAGCAACAAATCCAATCCATACCATCGGTTTTAATAACTATGAAACATTTCTCAACATGTACTGTCCTGTGGAAATTATCCACATAGTATCATAGTTCCACTTAAAAATGAAAATCAATTTAATTCATATCATTTTCCTACAAGCCACAGTTAGGAATCATGTAGTCAATTACTGTCATGTTGACAACATACATACATACCCACCCAATCTCACTTGCAAATGAATTCAAATCATTTTCCTAGCTAATGGGCCAGGAATCATTTAGTATACTGTTATTATCACTAGCAGAGGAGTGCATATCCTAACTCACCCAGAGCTGGTTGTCATATATCATCCACCATCCAAATATTAAGCATCATAGTAAGCTGCCAAGGTCACTACTGTGCACACTCCAGGGTGGAGGCACCACAGTAGTAACTCCTAAAGAAAGGACAGCCGAAAATCACAATCTTCATTTTATAAGATCATCCAGAATTCAAAAGCTACCCTCTCCTATAAGTTTAGAAGAATTCAGATCATCTTCCTAGTCACATCAACTAGGAATCATTCATTAAACTAATCACATTTGCAAACCATCCCAAATAAATCAAGCCACTAGACTGAACCACATCCAGTAAACAGATATCTCATAAGCTAGTAATTTTACGGAAGCATATTGATCATGGACAAGATCAAAGACCATGTATAAGGGACAATACCAGAATCCACTAGTCCTAACTCAATTGAACCACAGGTCCCAAGTAATTTCATCAAGCAGATGAACCCTAGAACATGGGATTAGCCCCAATTAAGGTTTGTCTAAGTAGCAATAAGGAATTGAAAGGGAGATAGAGAACAAAGGGGAGGCGAATCAGACTTACCCGAGGTCCTCGCTTAAACTCGAGAAGAGGAAGCAGACCAACAACGACACCAAGCATGGCGGCACGGAGAGCACCAACGGCGCTCAATCCATACCAAGCCATGTTAGCATCATCACCAAAACAGAGGTGATGGCGGCAGACGATCACCACACCACTAGATCAACCACACAGCCACGATGGATCACGGGACAAAGAAAGGCCGAAACATCCGAACCCTAGCTGCTAGTCCAGTGCTCAACGCGGCTAGGAAAGATAACGGATTTCAAATCGAGTTGGACACCACGGATGAGCAGCCTAAATCACCTCGAAGGCCAGCAGGGCAACGACGGGGATGATCAGATCTCGCCGGAATCGGGGAAAAACTCAACGGCGTCATGGCATAGCTGGGGGCGTCGAAAGGGAAAAGGAGAAGAAGCTCGAGGAGAGGAGTGGAACCAAATGGGTCGGCCTGTTCGGCTTGAACCCAACCCGGTTGGGTCTACCAGACCAACTAGGTCCATTGGACTAAATATTGGGCTAGGCTGGCCCAAAACCTTGGCCCACCAAATAAAAGAAAAATAAAATAAAACTAAATATTAAAGATACTAAAATCCTAAGTAAAATTTCATAAAATAAGGAAGAATCCTAAAAAAATGAATAAAAACATTTTTGTGTATAAAAATAAATCTACTATTTTTATAAAAATACTATCTTAACTCTTTTATAAATACAATTTTAAGTAAATATTTAGATACATTTAATCCTTTATGGAATTTTATAAACATAAGATTAATAAGTAAAATTAAATAAAAATCATTTTTAAGATCTTGAATAAATATATTACACTAGAAAAATATTAAAAATACTATCAGAAAGGTTTTCAATATTTTAAGTAATAAATCCTTGTCTATTACCTATTGTGAAAATTCATATTTTAATATTGGTGAATTTTAAAAATATAACTAAAATACCAAAAATCTTAGAAAAATTAGAACTATAATCATACATTATTATTTCACTTAACTAAACATTTATTACTTATTAAGTAATTATAAGGTAATAAATCTTATAAAAATCATATCTTATTATTTATAAATCATAAAAATAAATATAATATACCAAAATGATCATAAAAATAATAATTACATATTAAAAATATAACATTTCACTTTTAAAGTAAATAAAAACCTAGTACCCTAATAACTTGAATTCAAATCCAAATTCCTTAATCAATAATTCATATAAGGGTAAATAAAATTTACTAATACTCTAAAAATTAACCAATTAAAGTCTAATAAATAGTATTAGTCATAAATATTGAGAATATGAAGTCAATTTAGTTCAACACATCCTAAATATAAATCTTATTGAATTATCATTCAGCCATAAGTGTGGATATTTTCTAAAAAGATTCTTACCAAATATAAAATCTTCAAGAATGATACTTTCAAACAAATAAAACCTTTTATCATTGTTTCACTCACAATTTTATAATGGACTAAATCCAAACATAATTCATAAGTAGTAAATAATATTGTTTACTTATTCACAAACCATAACCACACCCTTATAAGGAGATAAATCCTTTTATACATTTATAATGTAAAGAAACCACTACCCAAATAGAAGTAATGCCATTCTTAAATAACTTTAAGGAAAAATTATAAGATGAGCAAGTACAATATCATGAGCATTACACCTTAAAATCCATCCATGTTCTTAAAGTTAACTTTAGTCCACAAGACTTTAAATATAATGCTAAAACCTTGTTATGTGTTTTATAGTTAACTTTGATCTGTTATAATCAAGTCATAAGCATCTCAAGTCCAGACTATTCAAGCAAGCATAAACAAAATCAATCACATTCTATTAATCCTATTCTACAAACTATCATGATTGTTTAAACCTTAATAAAGAAATATTTTCTTCAAAAGTTATTCGTTTTGCCACTTAAGTCAACAGATGACAATTAATTGTAATCACATTACTTTATACTTTACATATATACTTAGGATTGGTAACACTTAAGTTCTTCATACGTGACATTACTTGTAAAGTAAAATTTGAAGATAAACAATTGTAGTGTAAGCAATATTGAGTAGCATTCCATATGTGTGAATCTTATGGTTCAATGATATTCTAAATACGTGTTGTTCACCCACACTCACAAGACTTAATAAGAATCACAAGTGTGAAACTTAATCTAAAAGGGCAACACATTCCAAAGAAACCAATTCCAGTATCCAAACCCTAGAACAACGCTTATTCCGGGGATTCGTGTTTATAAAATGCATTACATTAATTATGCATAAGAGCATCTTGCTTCTTTAAACATTAGTCCTTACCGGACCAATGATGCTGATTTCAGATATTGGATCTTATATTGTCTTGAAGACCGTGAGTGCATAATCTTGCAATCACAAACGGCAAGTTCACACTTGCTCATGTCCTTTGATTATTTTATGTAAAGTATTTTGCAAATCCAGTGTTGTCATCACCTGCATTTGAAAAAGGTCAGAAAACACTATTTTCATAATAATATGATTATAGGTTAATTACCATGAGGTAATAACCTATTATGAAAGTTCTTGTGGTAATGGAACATATTATCTAGGACTTAACAACCAATGTCGCCAGTGATTCTTGCGCTGTATATCATGCGTTAGCCATGAGATTTGGAATGGGACGGAGAAGTCAGCTGTATCCTTTTCCTCTCGTATGGAGGCAAGACGACCTTAACGTGACGTTGTGATTCCTTGCGCGGATCCAACATATGGGTGGGCACCCTTATGCCCCACACTTTTGGTGTCTAGATTATCTATGGATGGTGTTTAGGGATATATTCCATTTAAATGGTACTCATCCGGGCATCACCAGGTCATAGTGGCTTCGGGAACTCATCAGGGTTTTAGCCTGCCTGAAAGGGGGCTTAACAAAGGTGAGCCGGCCCCGAAGGATCGTGCAGACATATGAGGTCGCGGAAAGGGCAGTGATTGGCTTGTATCTTAGTCTGGGGACCACACCAAGGAAGTGTGGACGAGAATGCAACTCGGATGTGCAACAAAGCTAAGATCTCTCATGGGAAAAGTAACGCACCTCTGCAGAGTGTAAGAACTGTAACTTGTTACTCCCTGTTCCGGGAAGGAGTTGCGAACGCGGCGGGAAAGGAACTCCATGAAAGTTCTGGTAAACCCGTGAAGGCTGACGGACATAGCTTTTCAGAATAAAAGCAAACTTTGAAGAAATGTTTATGAAAACTTGCATTTCCTACGACCTACGGTCTGTGGCTGTAGATATAGTGCATCAAACACTCTTTTTATAGTGAACTTGCTGAGTACGCTCGTACTCAACGTATCTTCTTAACCCTTGCTAGGTTCTAAAGCCAGTACAGACGACGTCTACATCAAGTCATACTCCAGGAATCATCAACAAAGGCTAAAGCTCTTCAATGAAGTCAAGAAAGTCAACATATACATCAACTCAAGTGAAGACGAAGTTACTGATTAGATAGGAATATAATCTCTAGCCATAGAACCCATTTCTGTAGTGTATTGCGATGGCAGCAATGCCAGACCATTAGTTAAGATACTAGTCTTAATAGTATGATAGTTTTTTAGTTGTTTATTTCTGATTCTTCTTTGTAAGAAGTTTCTTTCTCTCTCTTTAACCTAGAGTGTTCTCTGGATCTTGTGTAAAGAGTTGAGTTGTAACCTATAGTCATGTCTTGGACCTGCTGTGTTTCTGTTGTACCACTCTGAGGGATGTAATACTAGTGAATGGTGTTTCATCGGTGTTATGTCAACGACTATAGTGTACTACATCATGCAGTGGTATGTTGGGTCACCGCAGTTGGTATCCGAGCATATGCTTTGACCTTAGGATTAAAACCATTTTAGTAAGATCTGTAGGTTGGATAGTGACTATAGGAGCCATCTTATCTAAACCAAATATTCTATGATCTGTGATGAGTATCCACTTGAGGATAACCTTGTCGATCTTAAGTTGGATGCTTTGGTCATCTTTCTTAAAAGTCGTTATCCATATTTTCTACGTATCGTACTAGTTCCAAGATGGTAGAACACTATTAATATGTCTTAAAGTAATCTAAAACAGTCATGAAGAATATGACTAAGTTTAGGGTATCATAGGGAGTAGTTATTCATATTTTCTTAGTAAGGTGCTATTTAGTGTCTTCCAAAGGAGATATAACCCACCAAGATACTTTAGGAAAGTCAATCGGCCATAATGGATTAGGATCAAGTGTAAGACATCATATGGAAGTAGTCTTAATGGTGTAGCCTAACTCTAGAATTCAAGTAGCGCAGTGGAATTTTATTGTTAGTTGATAACCAAAGAAAATATGATGAATATAATTAGGATAAATGTTGATGTAATGAGTAGTAATCATGTGGGATTCACTTGAGAATCTTACGTGATGAAGTGAAATTATGTTAAGATTTAATAATAGTGTAGTGTGAAACAAAGTTATCATGGTTAGATTAGCTCCTGAATCATGTAAGTAGGTAAAACATAATAAGATCATGGTGAGATTAGCTCTGAAACCATGATGTAAGTGTAAGTATGACAAGTACTTAGTGAATTATCTTGGAGTAGATTAAGGAAATAACATGGTAGAACTATGATGGAAGTCATAGGTGCTAGAAATTTCCAATAATCTTTGGTTTAAGTTAGCAAATAGAATCTGACTATTCTTTTGGAGAAATCATGTGAGGTTAGTTTACTAATAAAGAAAGGTTAGTTATAATTAGTCATTCCGAAAGTGAGATTAAAGGTCAGTCAAAACCAAATTGAGACCACTTTGCTTAAGCATTATCCTGTTGCAATTGAGAAATCTGGGTAAATGTCGAGACAAAGTATAGTTTAACCCTATGTACTAAGTATCACGATGAAAACCTATACGAGGAGGTGTCATATACTACACAACTAAGCCTGAATTCTAGAGATATTACACTCAACTACTATATTCTGGGCTTAGAAAATTGTGTGTTATATGTACCACATTTGGATTTATTTGTTTTTCTTGGATCTTCTTGATTGATTAGATCTATATATGAAGTTTGACTTGATGTGCAAATGCATGTTGCAACATCCAGTTACTACTTGATGTTATAGACCTAGATAGAAAAGAGAATTCGTGTAAGGGAGTGACGAGTTCCAAAGACCAAGATGAAGGCTTACATGAAGAGTGAAGCTAAGTATAAGGAGTATCAAAACAATTTAAAGGATGAATCAAGTTCAGATCATTCTTAGCCAGCTATAAGAAGAAAGATTAATGTAGGAAATACATGAAGCAACAAGAAGTAATAAACTTAAGTTCACCCAAAATAGTTGATGTTGCTAAGAAGTTAATGAAGTAGTAGTATCTAGTTCGTGGAAGTATCATGAATTAGTACAAAGAAGAAGCTTTGGAACAAAATGGTAGTCAATCTCTGACAATTCAGAGAGAATGCCAATAGTACGTCGAAGAACCGTAGGGTAATACATACACCCTAGGATAGTCCAGAGCTGGTATTTGATCCATAGTCGGTATTCTGATCCATAGTTGGTATCTTGTCCGCAGCCGGTGTTAGTTGACATAGTTAACCAGATCATATTAATGGTTGCATAAAGAGCATAAAACATGGCCTAAGTTAATTAAGACATAAATGAGTATAAAATTTAAGCGATCGTCTTTCGAGACGCTTCGCGAAGTCAGACCTATCAAAGCGAAAATGTCCAAATAGTAAGTAAGACAAATAATGCTGAAAGATTCACTTCGGAGATCCACAATTGTGTGGATACACCATACAATATTTCATAAGACCCTAACTAGGTAGAGTATAAGCTGGATAGAGACCAATATTCTAATTATAAAGCCAATAAATACTATATAGACAGTTTAAAGACTATTAGTAAACCCTAAGGGGGAGAGTAAACATTAGAAATGAAAGTTGAAGAAGTACTATAGTAATAACAAAAGATTGTCTAAAAGCCTGATAAGGTAAAAGATTGAAGGTGACAGAATAGACTAATTCCAATAGACTCATTCTAATAAAAACAACTCTTAAATGATACTTAAGGGGGGACAAAGCACATCCAATTAGACAAGTATAGAGGAACAGGAAATTCCGGTGGGTATGGACTAAATGTGTTCAAATCCCATCTTCATAAGGACTACCGGTTTGAACCATACAATGACAAATCAAACATTAGTCTTTTGGCCACAAATATTGTCTAATAAAATTGAAAAACCCTGTTTTAGTGAGACTTCCTAGACCGTACATAGTATAGTAAGAAAGTTCGATGATTAAATAAAAGGAGTTTGATTAGGATACTTAATCAAGATAAGAAATTAAAGAAGAGATCCAATTAAAGGATTTTATAAGGGATTATCCCTAAGGAATGATAGTAAAAGGAACTTTGGAGTATTGGAGACAACAAGTTTAGATTGCCAAGTATGATGAAGATTCAAGGAAAAGATCTAGATATAAAATACTATAATTACCTCCATTTGAAGTTACCATGGAGTGGAGAAATGTCGTGACCAAGACAAGTCAATTCCTTATTTCGAAACGTGAGAGTATACGAACTTAGGGGACGAAGTTTATTTTAAGAGGGAGAGTCTGTAACATCCCAGGATTAGCACCTTGAAATAGATAGGACACATGTTTGTGCATTGCATTCATGCATCAGAAAATCCAGAGAATTTTCGTGCAAAACTAAAGAAGCTATAGAGGGATCGAGATCTCTCTTGTTCTGATGGAAACATTAGGACATGTGCGATAGATTTCGACATGACCTCTATTGTACTTTTGTGTTTTAGGGGAATATAATTCAAATTTGAGTATTTAATTGATAGATTTGAATACTATAAGAATTTGAAATAGAGTAATAATTGGAAATTAAATTGTAATAAGAAACAAGAGGTGAGCTCTTATTTCTAAAAAGATACACTAATGATAAATCTCAATTAATAAAACACAAAATTGAAAAAAATGAATTATAATAATAAATAAGAATGTTATTCTTATTTATAAGTAAGATATAAATATTTATTTGGTTCCAAGAAAAATGGAACACTTTATTATATAATACAATGTACATTGTTGCTACAATAAAAGAATCAAAGTATATTTCTATAAAACAAATAAATATAAAAAGGAACTACATAAATGAAATAACTAAAAGACTTCTTTATTGTGAGCAGATACATATATTACAAAGTCTTACATTTATTCAAATAGAAAGGAATATGGCAATATGAGTAATACTTAAGGAATAGACATAGACCTTATGTCTCAAAAGTATAAACATACATGATGATAGTTCTGTAAATAATTGATTCATATTTTTAATCAAGATATAATATTACAAGATATAATATTACAAAGAGAAAGAAAATTTAACTTTATTATTGTACCATATTACACTGGCTATTACAACATTCAAAGTAAAAAAGAAAAACAACATTACACGAATAATAGATAGAATCCTAAACTAAATCTTCATGTCCTGAGGATTTCCTTCTTGATCTTGTATATCTGCAAAGCAATTTAAAGGAACACAAAACAAAAGTAAAATAATAAGGGGGTTAGAGTAAATATTGAGCTCTCAGAATGAACAGTGTAATGCACTGTAATCATTTCATCACTGAGCTAATCTTAAGAGGGGCAAGTTTCACCAAATCATTGTATCTGTCCTTAATCAGATAAGTTGCCTCAGCACAGCATCATTGGCTAGGGGCGAATTTCACCAGAGAGAAGGGTAAAATAGTAATAGTAAATTCACAGGAATCCTTTTATCTGATCCATTTGAGTGAGGGATGCACAGAGGCAGATCACTCATCTGCATGAACCAGTGTGCTGTCAAGCCAACAGAGATGCAATCAAGGTAGAAAAGGAAACCACGGCTACACAGGGGGGTTTTCCCTATACACACATCTTATCTCTCTATTCTCAGAGCATCATAAGATATCACTGGTCATCACCAGATTCACAACAAATCCACCACACCAATTTACACAAATCAGCCAATAGATCAACCTGGTAACCTGAGAAAGCTCAAGCAGCACAAGGAGAAGCATGGCAGGTGTGCAATAAGGAGGACAGTAGCAGATCAACACCACATGGAGGAGAAGTAAATTGTTTCCAGAAGCTTACCATCAATTAAAAAATGGAACCTGATCAAGATCCACCACAAGAATCACTACAAGCCCATATTCCCCAAGCCACTGTTCTACTTAACACCGGCATGTTGGTTTCTTAGATCGGTATAGCATTTGTTCTTGTCTTTTTATTTCTTAGAATGGAGTTGTGTGGGAGAAAGAACTCTCAGACTGGGTAGTAGTGCTACTCCAAAATCATCCTAGAGCTAACAAAAGGGCAACAAGAGTATCTGTTCATGTGCAACAAACGTAATGCCTCAGTTCATACATCATTGGCTTACTTAAGTCAATCCATCATTTGGTTATAGAAAGGATTCCTGCTGGCAACTAAAACTTGAGATAGTTAGCTACAACACCAGATCTGGCTAGTCAATGTTTATAAAACAATTGGGTATCCTCAATTGAGGTGTCACAACTTTAACACCATAAACAACCAGATGGTAATTGTGTAACCAAATTCAAGTAAAAGCTACCTAGCAACAAATCCAATCCATACCATCAGTTTTAATAACTATGAAACATTTCTCAACATGTACTGTCCTGTGGAAAGTATCCACATAGTATCATAGTTCCACTTAAAAATGAAAATCAATTTAATTCATATCATTTTCCTACAAGCCACAGTTAGGAATCATGTAGTCAATTACTGTCATGTTGACAACATACATACATACCCACCCAATCTCACTTGCAAATGAATTCAAATCATTTTCCTAGCTAATGGGCCAGGAATCATTTAGTATACTGTTATTATTACTAGCAGAGGAGTGCATATCCTAACTCACCCAGAGCTGGTTGTCATATATCATCCACCATCCAAATATTAAGCATCATAGTAAGCTGCCAAGGTCACTACTGTGCACACTCCAGGGTGGAGGCACCACAGTAGTAACTCCTAAAGAAAGGACAGCCGAAAATCACAATCTTCATTTTATAAGATCATCCAGAATTCAAAAGCTACCCTCTCCTATAAGTTTAGAAGAATTCAGATCATCTTCCTAGTCACATCAACTAGGAATCATTCATTAAACTAATCACATTTGCAAACCATCCCAAATAAATCAAGCCACTAGACTGAACCACATCCAGTAAACAGATATCTCATAAGCTAGTAATTTTACGGAAGCATATTGATCATGGACAAGATCAAAGACCATGTATAAGGGACAATACCAGAATCCACTAGTCCTAACTCAATTGAACCACATGTCCCAAGTAATTTCATCAAGAAGATGAACCCTAGAACATGGGATTAGCCCCAATTAAGGTTTGTCTAAGTAGCAATAAGGAATTGAAAGGGAGACAGAGAACAAAGGGGAGGCGAATCAGACTTACCCTAGGTCCTCGCTTAAACTTGAGAAGAGGAAGCAGACCAACAATGACACCAAGCATGGCGGCACGGAGAGCACCAACGGCGCTCAATCCACACCAAGCCACGTTAGCATCATCACCAAAACAGAGGTGATGGCGGCAGCCGGTCACCCCACCACTAGATCAACTACACAGCCACGATGGATCACGGGACAAAGAAAGGCCGAAACATCCGAACCCTAGCCGCTAGTCCAGTGCTCAACGCGGCTAGTAAAGATAACGGATTTGAAATCAAATTGGACACTGCGGATGAGCAGCCTAAATCACCTCGAAGTCCAGCAGGGCAACGACGGGGATGATCAGATCTCGCCGGAGTCGGGGAAAACTCAACGGCATCATGGCATAGCTGGGGGCGTCGAAAGGGAAAAGAAGAAGAAGCTCGAGGAGAGGAGTGGAAAGCAAATGGGTTAGCCTGTTTGGCTTGAACCCAACCCGGTTGGGTCCACCAGACCAACTAGATCGATTGGACTAAATATTGGGCTAGGCTGGCCCAAAACCTTGGCCCACCAAATAAAAGAAAAATAAAAATAAATATTAAAGCTACTAAAATCCTAAGTAAAATTTCATAAAATAAGGAAGAATCCTAAAAATGAATAAAAATCTTTTTTGTGTATAAAAATAAATCTACTATTTTTATAAAAATACTATCTTAACTCTTTTATAAATACAATTTGAAGTAAATATTTAAATACATTTAATACGTTATGGAATTTTATAAACATAAGATTAATACTTAAAATTAAATAAAAATCATTTTTAAGATCTTGAATAAATATATTACACTAGAAAAATATTAAAAATACTATCAGAAAGCTTTTTAATATTTTAAGTAATAAATCCTTGTCTATTACCTATTTTGAATATTCATATTTTAATATTGGTGAATTTTAAAAATATAACTAAAATACCAAAAATCTTAGAAAAATTATAACTATAATCATACATTATTATTTCACTTAATTAAATATTTATTATTTATTAAGTAATTATAAGGTAATAAATCTTATAAAAATAATATCTTATTATTTATAAATCATAAAAAATAATTATAATATACCAAAATGATCATAAAAATAATAATTACATATTAAAAATATAACATTTCACTTTTAAAGTAAATAAAAACCTAGTACCCTAATAACTTGAATTCAAATCCAAATTCCTTAATCAACAATTCATATAAGGGTAAATAAAATTTACTACTACTCTAAAAATTAACCAATTAAAGTCTAATAAATATTATTAGTCTTAAATATTGAGAATATGAAGTCAATTTAGTTCAACACATCCTAAATATAAATCTTATTAAATTATCATTTAGCCATAAGTGTAGATTATTTTCTAAAAAGATTCTTACCAAATATAAAATCTTCAAGAATGATACTTTCAAACAAATAAAACCTTTTATCATTGTTTCACTCACAATTTTATAATGGACTAAATCAAAGATAATTCATAAGTAGTAAATAATATTGTTTACTTATTCACAAACCATAACCACACCCTTATAAGGAGATAAATCCTTGTATACATTTATAATGTAAAGAAACCACTACCCAAATATAAGTAATGTCATTTTTAAATAACTTTAAGGAAATATTATAATATGAGCAAGTACAATATCATGAGCATTACACCTTAAAATCCATCCATGTTCTTAAAGTTAACTTTAGTCCACAAGACTTTAAATATAATGCTAAAACCTTGTTATGTGTTTTATAGTTAACTTTGATCTGTTATAATCAAGTCATAAGCATCTCAAGTCCAGACTATTCAAGCAATCATAAACAACATCAATCACATTCTATTAATCCTATTCTAAAAACTATCAGGATTGTTTAAACCTTAATAAAGAAATCTTTTCTTCAAAAGTTATCCGTTTTGCCACTTAAGTCAACAGATGACAATTAATCATAATCACATTACTTTATACTTTACATATATACTTAGGATTGATAACACTTAAGTTCTTCATACATGACATTACTTATAAAGTAAAATTTGAAGATAAACAATTGTAGTGTAAGCAATCTTGAGTAGCATTCCATATGTGTGTATCTTATGGTTGAATGATATTCTAAATACGTGTTGTTCACCCACACTCACAAGCCTTAATAAGAATCACAAGTGTGAAACTTAATCTAAAAGGGCAACACATTCCAAAGAAATCATTTCCAGTATCCAAACCCTAGAACAATGCTTATTCTGGGGATTCATATTTATAAAATGCATTACATTACTTATGCATAAGAGCATCTTGCTTCTTGAAACATTAGTCCTTACCGGACCAATGATGCTGATTTTAGATATTGGATCTTATATTGTCTTGAAGACCATGAGTGCATAATCTTGCAATCACAAAAGGCAAGTTCACACTTGCTCATGTTATTTGATTATTTTCTATAAAGTATTTTGCAAATCCAGTGTTGTCATCACCTGCATTTGAAAAAGGTCGGAAAACACTATTTTCATAATAATATGATTATAGGTTAATTACCATGAGGTAATAACCTATTATGAAAGTTCTGGTGGTAAAGGAACATATTATCTAGGACTTAACAACCAACATCGCCAGTGATTCTTGCACCGTATATCACGCATTAGCCATGAGATTTGGAATGGGACGGAGAAGTCAGTTGTATCCTTTTCCTCTCGTATGGAGGCAAGACGACCTTACCGTGATGTTGTGATTCCTTGCGCAGATCCAACATATGGGTGGGCACCCTTACGCCCCACACTTTTGGTGTCTAGATTATCTATGGATGGTGTTTAGGGATATAGTCCATTTAAATGGTACTCGTCTGGCATCACCAGGTCATAGAGTCTTCGGGAACTCATCAGGGTTTTAGCCTGCCCGAAAGGGGGCTTAACGGAGGTGAGCCGGCCCCGAAGGATGGTGCAGACATATGAGGTTGCGGAAAGGGCAGTGATTGGCTTGGATCTTAGTCTGGGCCCACACCAAGGAAGTGTGGACGAGAATGCAACTCGAATGTGCAACAAAGCTAAGATCTCTCATGGGAAAAGTAACGCACCTCTGCAGAGTGTAAGAACTGTAACTTGTTACTCCCTATTCCGGGAAGGAGCTGCGAACGCGGCGGGAAAGGAACTCCATGAAAGTTCTGGTAAACCCGTGAAGGCTGACGGACATAGCTTTTCAGAATAAAAGCAACCTTTGAAGAAATGTTTATGAAAACTTGCATTGCCTATGACCTATGGTCTGTGGCTGTAGATATAGTGCATCAAACACTCCTTTTCTAGTGAATTTGCTGAGTACGCTCGTACTCAACGTATCTTCTTAACCCTTGCTAGTCTCTAAAGCCAATACAGACGACGTCTACATCAAGTCATAGTCCATGAATCATTATCAAAGGCTAAAGCTCTTCAATGAAGTCAAGAAAGTCAACATATACATCAACTCAAGTGAAGACGAAGTTACTGATTAGATAGGATTATAATCTCTAGCCATAGAACCCATTTCTATAGTGTATTGCGATAGCAGCAATGCCAGACCATTACTTAAGATACTAGTCTTAATAGTATGATAGTTTTTGAGTTGTTTATTTATGATTCTTCTTTGTAAGAAGTTTCTTTCTCTCTCTTTAACCTAGAGTGTTCTCTGGATCTTGTGTAAAGAGTTGAGTTGTAACCTATAGTCATGTCTTGGACCTGTTGTGTTTCTATTGTACCACTCTGAGGGATGTAATACTAGTGAACAGTGTTTCATTGGTGTTATGTCAACGACTATAGTGTACTACATCATGCAGTGAAATGCTGGGTCACCGCAACGGCGCATAGGTAGCGCTCATGGAGAGGGTCGCTGCTTCCGCAGCTTTCGTATCCGGAACTGTAGGTTCCTTCATCCGAAGGGGGGTCGCATAGATCGGAGTTACAGCTGCTGCTATCATCCGAATCGCCTGTCAGTGACGACGCGCGCGGGGAATCGATGGGTGGGACCCATGAAGCGGGCCTGATTGATGGAACTGGCACACGCTCTGGGAGGTGGAGGGTGCCGGTCTGCTCCACCTGGAAGTAGAAGCTCCCAAATAACATCTCAATTCCGTCGCCTACGGACTCGAAATCTTTTCGGGTGGCAGGTGAGTGGGTGGTGAAGTCGAAAGCGCCGAAGAGGAGGTGATTCTCCATCATCGAGGAATTGTAGATCGCTCTGTATGGGACCGTCATAACCGCACGATCAGCGTCCCCGGTTCCCACAGACGACGCCAATTGAAGAGGGTTCGACTCATCAATGTCCATGGTTATGGACTTGGGTTTTGGAGAATATGGGGATGCTAGAAGTTGTGAGATGGTTAACAGGCAAGAAACACGGGGACACGAGGTTTACCCATGTTCAGGCCTTCGTAGGTAAAACCCTACTCCTGCTTGTCTGTTCTTGATTACAGCGAAATCGTAGATTACAGGGGTGCGTAGATGCGATCTGGCGTGAGGTGTGTGTATGAGGTGAGTTGGTCCTACTCACCGTGCCCTCCTAGCCCTTATATAGATAGGCCAGGTCCCGGGGGTAGGTCGAGTCGGTTACAGATTCCTTTGAAATTCTATCTACAACTAGCTGTGTCCTTCAAGGAGTCAAACTTTCAGTGGGCTTGGGCCACCCGTTCTTGGGCAGCAAGTCTTCACATGGGCCTTCCCTGGGCTAGACCAGGTATACCAATGTGAGGAACCCGTAGGGTATATCCATGTCAAGCTTTGATCTTGATCCCCTCTCTCTAGTTTCACGATCCATTTTTCTAGGAGAGTAACATTTCGAGTCCTAGTTTCCACAAACCCCATGCCACCAAATTGTTTTGGTCTGCACAGATGTGCCCATCGCACCATGTGATATTTACGATCTTCTCCATTTCCTTCCCAGTAAAAATCAGCTCTAATCATATCATCTTTGTAGTGTATCCCCTCCGGCAGCAGATAAAAACCCAAAATGTGATTAGGGATATTATCCAAACAAGAATCAATCAACACTTTTACCCCCTATCGAGCTGGGTTGCCAATTCCCTAGGCGTTTCCTAATCTTTATTGGCCAGAACTCAAAATCCGAGGACAACAATTTCTTATTAGACACAGGGGTCCCTAAATATTTCATTAGAAAAGTACCAGTCTCACAATTAAACATGTTGGCCACACGCTCCTGCTCACTTTGATCAACTCCCAGCACAAAAATCTCTCTTTTTTGATAGTTTATCCTCACCGCGACATAGCCTCATAACAATAGAGTAAAAATTTCATTTTCGCCATTGACTGATCACTTAACTCTAAAAACAAAACTATATCATCTGCATACTGTAAATGTGAGACCCCCATCAATAAGATGTGGCACCAATCCCCGTAGGCGGCCTTTCTCTTTTGCTGCAGTGATCATGGCTCCCAAAGCATCAACAACTGTGTCAAACAAAAATGGTGACAAAGGATCGCCCTGCCACAGCCCTTTGTATGTTCTGAAATAATCTCCAAATTCTCCATTCAAATTAATGCAAACTTTTCCAGATTCGACCGCCAGCGCAATCCAATGAATCCACTGCTCACAAAAACCCTTCTTCCTAAGAACATCACGAAGGAACCACCAGTGAATCTTATTGTATGCTTTCTCGAAATATAACTTGAGAACAATGTCTTTCGCATGTGTGATACATCGTAAACGTATCTATAATTTTTTATGTTCCATGCTTGTTTAGTATCAACAATGCTATGTTTTGTCTACACTTTGAGGTATTTTTATACATTTTTTGGGACTAACCTATTAATAAGATGTCGCAGTGCCAGTTGCCTATTTTCTACTGTTTTTGGTTTCAGAAAAGCTACTAAGGAAATATTCTCAGAATTGGACGGGACAAAATCCAAAGTCAATATTTACCGAAGAGAACACGGAGTCTAGAGGAGAGACGGAGGGGCGCCACAGGGCGGCCACACCGCCCCCCCCCCAGGTGCGGGCCCACCCTAGGTCATGCCAGGGCAAGGTGTGGGCCCCCTGTCCGCCCTCCTGCCTCACCTCTTTGACGACTGTCTTCGCACAACCTGTTGGGAACCCCAAGAGCAAGGTGTGAAGAAGAAAGCAGCAAGTTTTCCCTCAGTTGAGACCGAGGTTATCAAACCATAAGGAGGAAGGAAATGTCACACAGGTGTTGCAAGCAACGCGGAGACCTACACAACACAAACTCAAGACTTTGCCCCAACGAACAGTGAGGTTGTCAAGCTCACCGGTCTACTATAACAAAGGATTAAACATATTGTGTGAAAGGTAATGGTTTGTAGCAAGTAAACAAGTAACAGTGGAAGATGTATCAATGGTAAAGATTGGACCGGGGTCCATAGTTCACTAGAGGTGCTCTCCTTAGATAAACAACATGGCATGAAGGGTAAACAAATTACAACATGGCAATTGACAGGAACTGAGCAAGGCATAACAATGCAATTACTAGTCAGAAAGATCCTATGAGGTTGATTGGGCAATACAACAAGATACATAGACCGCCATCCAACTGCATCTATGACTAGAAGTCCACCTTCAGGTTATCATCCGAACCCCCTCCAGTATTAAGTTGCAAGCAACATACAACTGCTTTAAGAAAAGTGTGTAAGGTAAACAGTCCACATGTTCCATGAACAAGAGACCGTTGTTTTATCCCTATTAGCAACATCACATCTACAACCGAAGAGATTATTGTCACTTCCCTTGGAAACTAGAGGCATGAACCCACTATCGAGCATAAATACCCCCTTTTGGAGTCACTAGCAACTACTTGGCCAAGATAGCTACTAACAACAAAGAGCATGCAAGATCACAAACAACACAGACATGATAGAATCATAAAGACAAAACCATTAATCAAACCAACATAATAATATCAATATCCATTGGATCCCCGCAAACACAACATGCATGATTACAAATAGATTAGATCTTGATCATGAACGGAGCTCACAAGATCTATACATGAAAGCACAAAGGAGGAGATACAACCATCTAGCTACTACATGGACCCATAGTCCAAGGTGGAACTAGTCACGCATCATACCGGAGAGAAGGCCTTCGGGATGATCTCCCCTCCGGCATGGTGCCGGGAAGAACTTCAGATCCCCCCGATCTAGGGACGATGGCGGCGGGGGCTATAGATGGTTTCATGGATATTTTATCGGGTCCTTAGGGTTTCTGCACCGGGGGCTTCTTATAGGCGAAGGGGGAGACCGAGGAGGCGGCCAAGGCCACCAAACCCTAGCCAGGTGCGGGGTGGGGCCCACCCGCACCTAGGGTGGGGCCCACTCGCGCCTGGGGTGGGTCTGGCCCCTCCGGCTCTCCTCTGGACTTCTTTTTCCCCATGGAAAGTAATTGACTTTGTCATTTGTCCCGTCCAATTCCGATAATTTTTCTTTACTAACTTTTCTGAAACCAAAAAAGCAGAAAACAGGGATCTGGCACTATTGCAACTTGTTAGTAGGTTAGTACGAGAAAACATGTAAAAAGCACCTCAAAGTGTGGACAAGTAAAGAAAAGTAGATAGTAAACAAGCATGGAGCATCAAAAATTATTGAGGTGACATGCACCCTCACAATAGGTAAGTGATAAACAGAATAATTTTTGAGGTGACATGCACCCTCACAATAAAGATCCAACCATTTGCAAGCATTGAAAGCTAGGATCAAAGAACTCTAAACATGTGCATGAAAGATGGAGGTCTAACAATAGGACATAGTAACTATGCATGCAACATGACAAGCTACAAACAAAGATCATGAATAATATGCATTGAAAAACATTTGTTTGTTTCACATGCAGAAAACATAGCATAGTGTCAATCATCTTGTCCCTCATAGAGTAGCAATTATATGCATAGGACACTTGCAAAGTTCACAAGGGTGACTAGAAACAAGTAGCACAAGAACAAGTAATATCACAATATGCATCAATTAATAAGCTTTCGAAAACTGCACACAGAATGATAACTATGCTCTCTTAATGGTGCCTAAAGGTAGAAGGTGGAGACACAATAGTGGTGGAAGAAAGGCCTTTTTGTAAAGGAAGCTGGGATTACATGTTTCAAAAAGATCTTCCAAAATTATGGTACTTGTTAGCTTTCAACCCGTATTGCCCCTATCATAAGCATCTTGAAGTGGTTAAGGTTAAAGTGGCAAAGATGGAGTATATGCTTGACGAAGTATAAGTTGGAAATCTCAAGTCCCTTGAATACGAGGGCCACACCTCATGCATACTCAACTTTGGGTCCAGGTAAGTTCTTGTCACTGTAAGTATTTGCATATCATTGAGAACCGCCAACGGGGTACCCCTTGCACATGGTACAGGAGCTTTCCCATAACCAAAATGACAAGGCAAGCAGACAATAAGCATCTCAGCAATCTTTTTATTTACCATATGCATAGCTTTTTATTGAGGATGCTTCATAGATAGCTTATTATGGTGATGATGCAAGTTTCCACCATGATTAGGCATGGCTTAGGCTAGCGGCCCAGGCGTTTCTCTAACACAGAATACAAACTCCATGGACTTACAAGTTCCCTCTTTATTTCACACCGGTGACATCCATATACAAAAGAACATGATATCAACTGAGCACAACAAGGTACAAGTGCAATGTTGAAAACGTTCCCCGTGACAGCACAGTTCTGCTAATTCCAACTTATAAGTGCAAGCATATACAACAAAGTTGTCACAATGGTTCAAGTTTATTAGGGGCAAAGAATAAAGTGTTCCATCAAGTTCGTGAGGGCTTTAATCACTAAGTTTTCGCATAACAAAATAGTTTTTTAACTGGAAGATAGTTGAAAACAAGAATATACTTGGAATGGTGTAACACACCATGCATAGGATTTTATAGTGGACACTTTGGAAAAACTTGGTTTCTTGGGAGTTGGAGGCATGAGTAGAACTTACTCATACAAGTGGAGGCTACCAAAAGACTGGGAGCAGCCAACTAAGAGAGCAATAATGGCCAAAATCATGCAGTGCAACAAAGCATAGTAATCAAAGCAAAGAGTGTTACTACAAGTCAAGGACTAAATGATCATAGAGGCTAATGGTGACTTGTCATAGTCATAACATGGTGTAAGCATGTTCCAAGTTAACCCAAGCAAAACATCAAAGGAGAATACCACAATACTATGCTTTTGCATGCTAAAACAACGCATAATTTCTTCAAGGCACACCAAGCAATCCCAATTGTTTGAAACAAGACATGCTACAGCAATAACCACTAAGCATAAGGTCAAAACAACACCTAGCATGTCATGCTAAAGTCTAAGTCACAGTCAATGCAAGATCCTCCCGCACTTCAAGCAAGAACATACTACTCCTTTCCAACACCAAGCAAACTTATTTGCAAAACAACACAGCGAGAACAGGGATCCAAACTACTCAAGAAAACTAAACAAACTAAGCAAAGAAAACGAAAACTAAGACGCTCCAATAACAACACAACTTGGCATGAAACAATAAAAACGAAGTGTCTAGATAGACCTAAGCTTTTTATTGATGAAGAAGGGGATGCCCAATGCATCCCCAAGCTTTGACGCTTGTACCTCTTGGATATTTCTTAGGGTGACACCATGGTGGCATCCCCAAGCTTGAGCTTTTGTACATTCTTCATCTCATTGCATCATTCTCTCTTTACACCTAAATTTTTTCCTTCATACAAAACTTCACACAATCTTTATTTGCAACATTAGTGTATTCAAAAGACATTAGACTACTGGCAAAGCTTTGGAACAACAAGGCTTTTCACTAAAAACACAAGCTACTGTAGTAACTCCTTAAAAAAGCTCAATTCACCTAAAGAGAACTTAAAAGGGAATCAATAAGAAGCAAATGCAAATAATGGCAGAAATCTGTCAAAACAGACCAGCAGGTAGAAACCGATTTTTTTGAACATCTTCCGTTGAACTAACGAAAGTTAGCTAACATACTGTGGGATTTATTCGTAAATTTTGAGCTCAATCCGAGTTACAGAGCCGCATCACTAATTTATTTGATGGAGGACATAAATCTGTTTCGGGACATCAACTCCCCAAATCTTACTTCCCTCTCATTAGAGGTCATTCTTGGCACCAAAAGCAAACAAAAAGGATAAGGAGAGGTCATTACTGAAGTAATAACTTCCAAGACTCAAGGAAACTCTTGGGTTATCTCCTAACAAGTACTTTTCTTTAACGTCTTTAAGTTAGGCACAAGAAGCAAGAAGAATCAAGTATTTTCAAATGAAGAAGCATTAACATCAAATCTTGCTTTCAAAGGAGGAGCAAAAAGCAATTTCTCTCTCCTCATAGGGAAGTGTTCATACCTTTATTGAATGGAAAATGATATTTAATGGTGCCTTCTTTCATATCAATGATGGCACCAACTGTTCTAAGAAAAGGTCTTCCCAAAGTAATAGGACAAGAAGCATTGTATTCAACATCCAAAACATAGAAATCCACAGGGACATAAGCATTATTAACCATGATGAGAACATCATTAATACTCCCCATGAGTTTCTTCTTAGCATTATCATTGAGTGGGACATCCAAATAACAATCTTCTAATGGTGGCAAATCAAGCATTTCATAAATCTTCCTAGGCATAATAGAGACACTAGAACCAAGATCACATGAAGCTTTGAGATCAAAGTCATTCACTTGCATATTAATAATGGGTTACCAACTATCTTCTACTTTCCTAGGAATAGAAGCTTTGTGTTTTAGCTTCTCTTCCTTAATCTTACCAAGAGCATCTGTAATATGTTTAGTGAAAGCAACATGCATATCACTAGCATCAGGACTTCTATCAAGCTTTTGCAAGAACATAATTACTTCAGAAATATTGCAACCATCAATATCAAAGTCAAACTTGGCATCACTAGTAGTAGGCTCAATAGGCTTAGGAATAGTAGGAGTAGGAATAGGGACTACTGGTGTTTTAGTGGTGATGGTGCACACACTACTGTGTCTATCAATTTCAGCTTCCCTTTCCCACTTAGCATGGAGTTGAGCTAGCAGCCTAACATTTTCATCAATAGTAACTTGTATGGCATGAGTAGTAGCAAAGGTGTTTTCCATAGTTTTAGGTTTAGCAGCCATTTTATTAATCAAAGAGGTCTGAGCTTCAGACAAAGAGGATATATTTTTCTCAATAGTTAAAAGCTTTTCTTCTATAGTCTTATTGAAAGTGGTTTGTTTACTAATAAAGTCCTTGAGCAAGACTTCAAGTTCAGAGGGGGCACTTTTAGCATTATTATAAGAACTTCCATAGGAATTGCCATTATTAGGAGGATAAGGCCTATAATTGTTGTTGCTACCAAAATTATTCCTATAGGCATTGTTGTTGAAATTGTTGTTTCTAATGAAGTTCACATCAACTTGCTCTTCTTGAGCAACCAAAGAGGCTAAGGGAACACTATTAGGATCTAGAGGAGCTTTCCCATTAACAAGCATAGGCATAATAACATCAATATTTTCACTCAAAGAGGAATGTCACATCCCAAAATTTTCCAAATTTTGAAATGTGAAAAATAAATAATTGTTGAAATTTAGGGTGAAAAGAAACTTTTTGATTACAAATGGAAACATCAAAACCCTACTTGAACAAACTTTGAATAAAAGGAATCCAACAAATTGCAATCAAGTGAAATGCATTCATCAATGAATGTATCTTGAAATTTAAACACTTGGAAAAGTTGAACCAAAACCCTAAAAACCCTAATGGAAGAAAATCATATTCAAGATCTCTCAAAGACTATGGAATTTATCCATGTAAAAATCTATCAACAAACATTTATAGATGATCAAAAATGATAAACAAAAATAATATAAAACCATAGAAATTGGTTTCATTCAATTTGGAGCCATAGATAAAAACTTATGAACTTAATAAGATAAAAGGAAATAATGTCCAAAGCTAATAAAGATCCTATCTAAAATCCATACCAAATTGTGAGCAAAATAATCCTAAAAGGATTTAAAACGATAAAAAGTATTAAATAAAGTGATACAAATTCGAATCACCAATTTTGGATCTATAAATAAAAAGATGTGGATTTTATAAGATAAAGAAAGAAAGAAAGAAATAGGGAATATTTAAAAGCCAAATTTAATCTTGGCCAAATCCATAAAACAAATGGAAGATATTAATTATTAAAAAAGAAACAAAATATTATTTAAATAAAACTATATGAGCCTTGAACCATATTCAACTTTATTTAAATAAGGACAAAATTTCCTAAACTAAATAAATCCCAAGATAAATTATTTAAGAAGACAATTTAAACCTTGAATTAAATCCATAAGTAAATGGAATAAGATAATCCAAATCCAAATAAAATAAAGGGATAAATAATATTCAAATAAAATAATATGGCATTAACCAAATTCTATTCCATTTAAATGGAGACAAAATTCTTAAGGTAAATGATTAATTAAAACATGAGAAAATAATAAATTGGAATTTGCCAAAGTGGATTAAAAAGTTATCTAATTAACTTAAAAATAATTATTTGAATAAAATTTATATGAGTTTAAAAACCATATTGGATTTTATTTGAATAAAGACAAATGCCCAATTTAAATGATTAATAAATCATATTAAAAATATTTCAAATAATTCAAAGTGAATTATTTAACACTCTAATGAATAAATAAAACCTACTGGAAAAGGTTTGGTGAAAATTAGAATTCAAATAAAGAGTTTGAAAATATAATTAAAATCTTGTTTGAATAAAAACAATTATCTATTTACATAAATAATAAAGCCCAAGAAAATACAAAGAAATATTCTAAATTTGGACTTTAAAATACTTTTTTAAACAATACTAAAATATACTGAAAGTTTAGAAAAGGTTTGACAAAAACCTGAATTCAAATTGAGTTTAAATCATTTGAATCAAAACAAAATAGAAAAGAAAAACGAAAAAGAAACAGAGAAGAAGCAGCCCAGCCAGCCCAACAAGCCCCATGCCCAACTAGCCAGCCCACCTTCCTCCCCGCGTGAAGCGTTTTTCTACTCAAACACGCAGCCGCACCGTCCCTGACAGCAAGACCCCACCAAACCCCACTCAGCTCGCTGACAAACGGACCCAACCGAACACGTCACCATCGTCTACCTCCCGCTGATCCCGCCCCTCTCTCCCTCGGCCATTTCTGGCCCAATTTCAATCGCTTTAATTCGCATTAATGCCACAATTAATCTCCCCTGTGACCACGCTCGATTAACCCCCTCTGCCCCCTCTCCATTTCCCCCCGCTCACTCGCACTCGAACGCCACCAGGCTGCACTAAATTTGGCTCGCTTAGGCGCTGCCTCCGGCGAGTTCACCGACCGATTCCGGCCAGCCCACGCCTCCCCTTGCTCCATGGAACCTACGAGCCTACTCCCCATCCCCGTACGCATCTTCCAGTACCCCGAGCTCAGCCGTGCGTGCCCCAGAGCGCCGGCAACGAACTCGACTGAGCGCCACCGTCTTCCGCATCAACTCCGACGACCTCCCATTGTAAATTCCGACCGCCCCTCTCCCCCTCGGTGACACTCGTGTAACCAGCATAGTCTTGCGCATCTGACACACCATTTCTTTTTCCTTGGCGTGACCTGTACCCTCGCCAACGACGACAAAAACCGTGCGCCCGCGAGCAATCTACGCCAGAAGGAACTCCCACGAGCAATCTACGCCAGCATCGTGCGCCCCTATCCAGGAAAAGACTACCTTGAGCTTCGCCACACCCCTGCGATCACTGTGAGCTATTTATCTCCCTCTCTCTCTCTTCCTGTATCGCCAGCAACATCACCGCCAGATTGCCGCCGCCGCACAGCCGCCGCCAGCGCCGCCCACCTTTGGTAATTGCGATCTGGAGCATTGGATCTTGATCTGTTGGCTAGGATAGATTAGCTAATCAAAGCGGTATCCTGCGATCTGCATCGTATGATGCACTTTAGATCCGACGCCCTGTGTTAGCCGATCCAGACGAACCGGTATGGGCCAGTTAGATTAAGACGCGTGGCAGGCCTGTCTGTTAAAATTTCTAGAAAATGAATTAGATTGATTAAACTTGTAAAATTAATAACTTTTAATCTACACGTCCAAATTTTGCAAAATTTATATCAATGGAATCAGCAAAAAGAACACTTTCCAACCATGCCCTTTGTTTAGTGATTTGCTTCTGTAAAATTTGTTGTTTTGCAGAAACATATGTAGGCCTATTATGTGTATAAAATTTATTCTAAAAATATTTTAGGGTAAAATATTTTGTAAATGGTTTTTTTGAACCTACTGACCATAAAAACCAACATTAGGATTTAAAAGTAAATTTTGTGACACCAAGGAATTAATATTTGAATAAAGGCATTTCTAGTTAAATAAAAATGTTGATTATGGTTTAAAAATGATTTTTGAGTAAAACCTTTTGAAAAAGGCTTGAATTAAACTCTCCTACCCTAAACACCAAGTTTTGGGATTTCAAAATATATTTGGTGAACCCTATAAAATTATTACTTTGTTTAAAGACATTTCCAATAAAATAAAATATTGCTTTGATTTAAAAATAGTTTTGAGTGAAACCTTTTGTAAATGATTTTGTTTTAAAACACTTTGACCATAAATATTAATATTGGTGTTTAAAAACATTTTGGTAAACACTAGAAACTATTACTTTGATTTAAATCATTTCTAGCAAAACAAAAATGATTTAAAGTGGCCATTTTCACTAACTTAATATCAAATGGTTTCACCACTCTTATAATGACCAATAGGTGTTTTAAAATGTTTATAACCTAATAGAAACCACTTTTCCAAATAAAATAATTTTTTGCATGCATTGTATTGTTTTCTTTATTTTATGTGGTGAATTGTTTGAATGCTAGATTGAATTTGTGCCTTGATTGAATTGTAGTGAAATTTTAAGAGTGTGACCATTTCAAGATCAAGGAGTGAACTTATATTCTCTACCAAAAAGGCAAGTGGTGCTTCATACTTTTGTCCTATTATTTTCACTATGCATTAGTGATATTTCTAAAGTAGGACTGCCATGGAATTTTACTAAATATGCTATGCCATGGGAAATCCTAGTAGATGATGCCTTAGTAGAATTTTTCCTAAGTTAAGATCCCTACTACTATCATGCTTAGCTTAGTTAGTAGAAAAGGGTGGATTATATTCATGCTATGAGATATTTCTAAGTCTTGTGGGGAAAGTGCACCACCTCTCGAGAGAGTAAAATCTAAGTACTTAGCCGTGTCCCCGGCAATGGACAATTTGAGCATCAAGACATGGAAGCTATCATGGATATCTTCATCCCAATTTCTAAGTTAAAAACTTGTGGTTGAACAAGGGTAAAGGTTCACCAATGTCTATTGGTGGTTCCTTGGGAATTTTTGCCAAACAAAAACTTAGTGTTTTCAAATGATAAGTAAAATATATTTTGAGCAAAGCAAGCCTAAGCTCCACTTAGCCAAATGCATATAGATGATAGTTACCACTATACTACCATAGTATCACTTGCCAATATAATTCAAATGTATTGACCATTGTGGCTGTAACTTATTATGTTGCAGGTTTGTTTGATGTTAGTGAAGTGTGTTGAATAGGATTACAAGTCTACAACCAACATGATTTCCTGTGGCACTTTGAAGATGAAGTACTCCATGCTATATAGTTATTTCTGCTGCTTTGTAATGAGATAGCCAAATGAGCTATGTAAGATGTAATGAATTATTTTATTCATGGTTATAAAGTTGTATTATGACCTTTGTTTCTTGATATTACATGTTAACTGTGGATGCTAGCTATTTATCCAGTGACTAGCATTGTAAACAGAGGGATCTCTACCTTATTAAAGGTTGAGACCTCTACAAGGAAGTTTCCTCAACAGAATTTACCTTCTTACCATGTGGAGCTCTCTCAACATGCCATTCAGAGTAGTTAACCATCATATTATCAAGGAGCCTTGTAGCAGCACCCAAAGGGAGGCCCATAAAAGTACCTCTAGCAGCTGAATGAAACAAATTTCTTGAGGAGAAGTTCAAACCTGCATAAAAAGTCTGGATAATCATTCAAGCAGTGAGTCCATGAGTAGGGCAATTCTTAACCAAAGATTTCATTCTTTCCCAAGATGGAGCAACATGTGCACTATCAAGTTGTTTAAATTTCATAATGTCACTTCTCATAGATATATTCTTAGTAGGAGGATAGTACTTTCCAATAAAAGCATCTTTGTGCTTAGTCCAAAAATCAATACTATTTTTAGGCAAAGAAAGCAACCATTCTTTAGCTTTTCCCCTCAAGGAGAAAGGAAAAAGCTTGAGCTTCATAATATCTCCATCTACATCCCTATACTTCTGCATCTCATAAAGTTCAACAAAGCTATTAAGATGGGCAACAGGATCATCAGAACTAGCACAAGAAAATTGCTCTCTCATCACA
Organism: Avena sativa; assembly: GCA_916181665.1. Lineage (NCBI taxonomy): Eukaryota > Viridiplantae > Streptophyta > Magnoliopsida > Poales > Poaceae > Avena > Avena sativa. The sequence continues at coordinate 210,573,707 of OV702280.1, read as the reverse complement.
AGATTCAACAAAGTAGGCTTAATTTCATAAAAGCTAGCATCAGGAGTAGGTGGAGCAATAGGAGTGCTTAGTAAATCATTATTGTTGGTGCTAGTGAAGTCACACAACTTGGTGTTCTTAGCAGAGTTTATTTTGGCAAAGGTGGGCAAGCCAAAAAAATAGCAACATCAGCTAGAGCAGGAACTAATTTTTTTGTGTTTTTTGGAAAGAGGCAAACAAAACCAAGCAAAAGAAACAAAGAAAACTAAAAAACAAAGTAAATAGAAAGGAAGTGAAGGACTCTCCTAGTGAAGATGTCCTTAGCCTCCCCGGCAACGGCGCCAGAAAAGCTTGACGACTGTCTACGCACAGCCTGTTGGGAATCCCAAGAGCAAGGTGTGAAGCAGCAAGCAACAAGTTTTCCCCTAGTTGAGACCGGGGTTATCGAACCAGAAGGAGGAAGGAAACGTCACACAGGTGTTGCAAGCAACACGGAGACCTGCACAACAAAAACTCAAGACTTTGTCCCAACGAATAGTGAGGTTGTCAAGCTCACCGGTTTGCTGTAACAAAGGATTAAACGTATTGTGTGGAAGGTAATGGTTTGCAGCAAGTAAAAAAGTAACAGTGGAAGATGTATCAATGGTAAAGATTGGACCGGGGTCCATAGTTCACTAGAGGTGCTCTCCTTAGATAAACAACATGGCATGAAGGGTAAACAAATTACAGCAGGGCAATTGACAGGAACTGAGCAAGGCATAACAATGCAATTACTAGTCAGAAAGATCCTATGAGGTTGATTGGGCAATACAACAAGATACATAGACCGCCATCCAACTGCATCTATGACTAGAAGTCCACCTTCAGATTATCATCTGAACCCCCTCCAGTATTAAGTTGCAAGCAACAGACAACTGCTTTAAGCAAAGTGTGTAAGGTAAACAGTCCACATGTTCCATGAACAAGAGACTTTTGTTTTGTCCCTAGTAGCAACAGCACATCTACAACCGAAGAGATTATTGTCACTTCCCTTGGAAACTATAGGCATGAACCCACTATTGAGCATAAATACCCCCTCTTGGAGTTACTAGCAACTACTTGTCCAAGATAGCTACTAACAATGGAGAACATGCAAGATCACAAACAACACAGACATGATAGAATCATAAATACAAAACCATTAATCAAACCAACATAATAATCTCAATATCCATTGGATCCCGGCAAACACAACATGCATGATTACAAATAGATTAGATCTTGATCATGAATGTAGCTCACAAGATCTATACATGAAAGCCCAAAGGGGGAGATACAACCATCTAGATACTACATGGACCCATAGTCCAAGGTGGAACTACTCACGCATCATACCAGAGAGAAGGCCTCCAGGATGATCTCCCCTCTGGCAGGGTGCCGGGAAGAACTTCAGATCCCCCCTGATCTAGGGACGATGGCGGCGGCTATAGACGGTTTCGTGGATATTTTATCGAGTCCTCAGGGTTTCTGCATAGGGGCTTCTTATAGGTGAAGGGGGAGACCGAGGAGGCGTCCAGGGCCACCAAACCTTAGCCAGGCGCGGGGTGGGGCCCACCCGCACCTGGGATGGGTCTGGGCCCCCTGGCTGGCCCCTCCGGCTCTCCTCTGGACTTCTTGTTCCCCACAGAAAGTAATTGACTTTGTCGTTTGTCCCGTCCAATTTGGAGAATATTTCTTTACTAACTTTTCTAAAACCAAAAGAACAGAAAAACAGGCATCTGGCACTGTTGCAACTTGTTAGTAGGTTAGTACCAGAAAACATGTAAAAAGCACCTCAAAGTGTGGACAAGTAAAGCAAAGTAGATACTAAACAAGCATGGAGCATCAAAAATTATAGATACGTTTCCAACGTATCACTCTTTGCTTATAAAAGTCCCTCGATGCAGAAACCCTAAGGACTCGATCAGATCTCCAAGAAACATTCTGTAGCCGCCACCACCATTGTCCCTAGATCAGAGGGATCTGAAGCTTTTCCCGACACCCTTCCGGAGGGGAGAGATCATCCCGGAGGCCTTCTTCATCACCATGCCAGCCTCCGGTATGATGTGTGAGTAGTTCACCCTTGTACTATGGGTCCATACAGTAGCTAGATGGTTGTTTCTCCTCCTTTGTGCTATCATTTTTAGATCTTGTGAGCTCTGTTCATGATCAAGATCATCTATTTGTAATCATACATGTTGTGTTTGCGGGGATCCGATGGATATTGAGATACTATGTCAGATTGATTATCGATTTTATCATGTCTTATTGATTATTGATTCTATCATGTTTGTGTTGTTTGTGATATTGCATGCTCTTCGTTGCTATTAGCTATATTGGCCAAGTAGATGCTTGTGACTCCAAGAGGGAGTATTTATGCTCGATAGTAGGTTCATGCCTCTAGTAATCTGGGGAAGTGTCAGGAATCTCTAAGGTTGTAGATGTGCTGTTGCTACTAGGGAGAAAACAACAATCTTTTGTTCATGGAAAATTGTATTGTTTACTTTACACACATTGCTTAGTGCAATTATCTGTTGCTTGCAACGGAATATTGGAAGGGGTTCGGATGATAACCTGAAGGTGGATTATTAGTCATAGATGTAGTTGGATTACAGTATATGTATATTGTTGTAATGCCCAATCAAATCTCATAGGTATCATGATGTCTAGTATTTGCATTGTTATGCTTGCGCAGTCTATCAATTGCCCCGCTGTAATTTGTTCACCCATCATGTTATCTATCTTAAGGAGAACACCTCTAGTGAACTATGGACCCCGGTCCAATCTTTACCACCGTTACATTATCTAATGTTACCGTTTACTTTCCACCAGCAACTATTACCTTCCACACTATGTTTAATCCTTTGTTTTCAGCAAACCAGTGAGATTGACAACCTCACTGTAAGTTGGGGAAAAGTCTTGAGTTTGTGTTATGCAGGATTCCAAGTTGCTAGAAACACCTTGGAGTTGTTTCCTTGCACCTACTGGTTCGATAACCTTGGTTTCATAACTAAGGGAAAACTTGCTGCTTGCTCATCACACCTTGCTCTTGGGGTCTCCCAACGAGGCTCTATAGTCAATTGAGCCCATTGAAAGAACATGTTGGGCCCCCATGTGTGGTTTTGGTAATTAATGACAATCTTTATGGACTAATGTGTGTATTAAGTTATCCTTGTAGGATTTGTCCATTGGCATCGCTTGGAGCATGTGTTGGCTTCAAGGTCAATGAAATTCAAAGAAGATTTGTTGGGCAAGCTCAATATGCGAGGTCGATGATGAGGAATTAAGGAAGGCGTTCCATCTTGAGAAGGGCAAGATCATCTACATCGAGCTCAAGTGGAATGCTCAAGGCAAAGGTATAATATTGATAGGTTTTCCCTTTTGCCGGTCTCACGTTGTGTGTGTGAGACCGGGTTTAGGATAGATAACCGTACTATCAAGAGGGGCTCTCGTATGAGTAATTCGGTCACATCGTTCGGAGAGAGCTCAAACCTTTGCATACTTGCATCATCGTATTTGGTTGATATTTGGTCTTATCCATGTGAGGATATAGAGCTTGTGGTAATCTCCATAACAAGCTCTTGTTCATCAAAATCGGATCTCCCATTTGTATCTTGTTGCGATTTTGATTTATGCGGCTTTTCGGTTTCTCACCAAGTGAGGTATATCACATTATTCTACTTGATACTTTCTCACTTGGTGATAATCAATATTTTTTGGGCAATTTTAATCGGGTCAATCGGAGCTTCCAGTCAAAAGTTATTGTCGTTTGAATATTTGCCTGTCAGGCTGTTTTCTGGGCCAAGCGGTATTACCGCCCGGACGGGCCTGTACTACCGCCCGGGCCTGAAAACGGCCCGTTTTCTTTCTGCCTCGCTAGGTACCTATTTACGGTAGTACCGGGCGGCCCGGTAGTACCGCCCGGGTGGGCCGGTAGTACCGGTCGGCCCAGTTTTTTTCCCAGAAATATCTACCCAGTTTCTTTTCAGATCTAGATCTAGTGTTGCTCGTTGACCTCGTTGCGGCCGGGCTGGCCTCGCTGCGCGCGCTCGCTGGGACCGCCCGCCGTTGCTGCCTTGCTGCATGCGCGCGCCCTACTTTCCTCACGCGCACGCGCGTGACCCACCTGCTGCCGCCTCGCTGCCATGCGGGCCCCCGCGACCCTGCTGCTGCCCAGCACTACTAGCTGCCGCGCCTGTCGTCACTGCTGCATGCGCTGCTCGCTGCTGCCGCACTGCGCGCCTGCATGCGCTGCTGCCGCGCTGTCTCTGCAAGCTCGCATGCACGCGCGCGCCTGGCCCCGCGCGGGCCCCCCTGCTGCGCTGCTTGCTACTGCTCTCTCTCTCTCACACCCGCGTGCCTGCGCGTCGCTGGGCGGTGGCCCCTCCGCGCTGCGCGCCTCGCTCGCCACGAGCTGCTGCTGCTGCAGCAGACCCCACAACCACCTGCGCATTGACCCGCCGCACTGCCCTGCTACTGCTGCTCTCTCTCTAACTCGCTCGCTCGCTGCTGTCCGGTTTGCTGGGTGCGGTAGTACCGGGTTTTTGCGGTACTACCGGACCGTCCAGAAAAATCACCCCAACGGCCAGATTTTGGTCGTGTCTTTAAATAGCTTTGCCCCATTTTTATTTAGGGCTACTTCTTCCTCCTTTTCTTGCCTAAGCTTTGCCCCCATTTGCTCTACTCCTTAAGCTTGATTTCTACACACCCCTCCATTGATTCTTGCATATATTTGAGGGGTTGTTGGAGGAGATCTAGATCTACGTTTTGACCAAACCAAAACATCTCTTTGTGAGTGTATCTTTGGGGATCTAGATTTTGGGGGATTTTGTGTCTCTCTTTGATTTCTCCTCTCTTGTTCCCCCAATAGCTTTGGTAGCTTTGTTGGAACTTGAGAGTGAGGGATTTGAGCATCTTTGTGGTGTTCTTGCCATTTGCATTTGTTGCATCGGTTTGGGTTCTCCTCGGAGGATTTGGTTTGAACTGCTCATTGGAGCTTGTCCCTCTTGGGTTCTTGGAACCCTAGACGGTTTTGTGGCCTTGGTGGCATTGTAGCCTTGGTGGCATTTGTTGAGGCCTTTTGTGGCGTTTGTTGGGAGCCTCCAATTAAGTTGTGGAGTTGTGCCCCAACCTTGTGAGAGGTTCCGGTTGCCACCGAAAAGTGCACCGATAGTGAAAGCGTGGATCGATCCCATTGGGGTGAGATTCACCGGAGAATAAGGGAGGCCTTTTGTGGCGTTGGTGGTTTGATACCACCCCCTCTCCAAACGAGACGTACTCCATGTTGGGAGGAACTCGGTAAAATATCGGTGTCCCCGCGTGCCTCGGTTATCTCTATACCCGAGCTCTTTACTTATGCACTTTACATTGTGATAGCCTTCATGCTTGAAGTAATATATATCTTGCTATCACTTTGTTGCTTGTATTGCTTAGCATAAGTTGTTGGTGCACATAGGTGAACCTTAGTTGTTCTACGTTGTGCTTAAAAAAGTAAACACTAGTTTTATTCCGCCTTTGTTGAGCCACTCTAGGAAAAGTTTTAATCGCCTATTCACCCCCCCTCTAGGCGACATCCGTATCCTTTCACCCATCAAGATTTTTCGGCGCCGTTGCCAGGGAGTTAAGGATAGCTTCACAAGGGGAGTCTTTCACAACCATTCTCTTTACTTTGTTTTTGTTTTGTTTAGTTTTGCTTGCTTCTTTTTATCAAAAATTACAAAAAAAATAGTTTCGTTTGGTTTGCCTTTTCTTTTTTAAAACACAAAAATTTATTTCCTACTATAGTTGTTGGTCTGTTATTGCCTTGCTTTGTCATGCTTTCTATCAATGGTTGGTTTCTTTAAAACTAGTTCTTATTAGCAAGGTGGGTTCACGGAAGAACAAAAATATTATTATAAGGAACACCGCTTGTCACAAAAAAGGTAACACTTATGGGAACAAATTGATAAATTGAATACCATTGCTAGAAACGTGTGCTCTACTTATAATGTTACTTATTGTTGTGATAAATCTTGTTGTTGTAGGAGGTATAAACACCTCCCTTTTCAATGTGAGTATAATGATAATGTTACCATATCTTCTTATGTTAAAGGAAATTATGACTTTTATGATGTGGAACAAATTGAAGAATTTATTGCTTGGAAGGGTGCATTTGAACTTGCTAGTTTGCTTTGATAAATATGAGTTTTATGATATACTTAAATTTTGCTTTGATAATTACAAGGAAGAAAATGGTTATATTCTTGAATATATTATTAGATACTTTCCACAAACGGAAGAGACTAATGCCCTGCAAGAGCTTATGGAAGAAGAAATTACTAAACCTGAAAGCTCATTAGATGAAAAAGAGGAGGAGAGTGATGATCAAGAGGAGGAAGAATGGATTAGCTACCCATGCCTACCTTCTAATGAGAGTAACTATTTATCCCTTACATTATTTGATTGTCCCCCATGCTTACCAAAGGAGGATGAATGTTATGTTCCTGTGGATTCTTTTGAAATATCTACTATAGGTAAAACTTGTGATAATAATTATGCTCCTGTTATCTATGATAATCCTTTATTTGTGCTTAACTTCGAAATGCATGGTACTAAAGAGTTTTGCTTAGAAAATGTTTATGATAAAGCTCTAGATGATGGTCCTATATTGGTTGATAATATTAATTGTACTACTATTGAATATGAGATTGGAGAGGTCTTGACTTTATCTTGGAACCCCATACCTCTTGAGAATGATCAGTTATATTTTTATAAAATTGTTAAAAGTGGGTTCGAAGGTTTTAATCCCACTATTTTTGAGCTTGATAAAAATTATGTGTTTGCAGATCATGAAAAGCATACTTTATGTGATAGTTATATTGTTAAGTTTATTCATGAGGCTACTGAAAATTGTTATGAGAGAGGAAAATATGGTTGTAAAAGTTTTCATGGTACTCAAACACCTCTCCATGTGCTGAAAGTTTTGAAGTTGCTCTTGTTTTATCTACCCATTCTTGTTACTATGTGCTTCTTTGATTTATTTTCTTACAATATTCCTATGCATACGAAATCGGTTAGACTTAAATGTGTTTTAAATTTGCTTCTTGATGCTCTCTTTTATTTCAATTCATATTTCTTATGTGAGTATCTTCTCAAACTTTCATGCCTAACTTAAAGGCGTTAAATAAAAGTACTTCTTGGGAGATAACCCAATAGTTTTATTAAGTCTTGAAAGTTATTAATTTTGTAATAACCTCTCCTTATCCTTTTTGTTTGATTTTTGTGCCAATAATAACCTCTAATGGGAGAGAAGTAAGATCTGGGGAAGTTGATGTCCCAAAACAGATTTTTGTGCTTCACTCTACAAATTCGTGAAAAATCTCTCTATATTGAATTGAGCTGTAATTTTCTAAGTAAATGACCCAGGTTGTTATATAACTTTCGTTAGTTCAACACTTTTCGATTTGAGCAACAGAAGGTCTTTGAAAAAATCGGTTTTTACCTGATGGTCTGTTTTGACAGATTTCTATAATTATTTGCATTTGCCTCTTTATCGGTTTCTTTTTGAGTTCTTCTTGATCACTTGAGCTTTTTAAAGAAATTGCTACAGTAGCTTGTGTTTTTAATGAAGGTTTTACTTGTGTTGAAACTAAACCCAAAGGTTTATTATCTTGAATGCACTAATGTTGCTAATGAAGATTGTGTGAAGTTTTGTATGAAGGAAATTTTCAAGTGTAGGGGAAGAATGATATGATGAGATGAAGAGTGGACAAAATCTCAAGCTTGGAGATGACACCCCATGTCGCCCCAAGAAATATTCAATAGGTACAAGTGTCAAAGCTTGGGGATGCTCAAGGCATCCCCTTCTTCATCAATAAAAATCTTAGGTCTCTTTCTAGACACTTCGTTTTTATTGTTTCATGCACTATTGTGTTGTTCTTGGAGCGTCTTAGTTTTCGTTTTTGGTTTTCGTTTGCTTAGTTTGCTTGAATAAAGTAGTTGGACCCCCGCTTTCGCTGTGTTGTTTCAAATAACATGATTGGTGTTGGAAAAGAGTAGAAAGTTTCATGCTTATAGTGGTACAAAAGGGAGCTTGTTTTGACTGTGACTTAGACTTTATCATGTCATGCTAGATGTTGTTTTGACCTTATGCTTAGTGATTATTGCTATAGCATGACTTGTTCCAAATAATTGAGATTGCTTAATATGCCTTGAAAGAATCATGCGTTGTTTTAGCATACAAAAGCATAATATTGTGATATTCTCCTTTGATGCTTTGTTTGGGTTGACTTGGCACATGCTCACACCATGTTATGACTATGAACCAGTCGCCTTAGCCTCTATGATCATTTAGTTTTTGACTTGTGGTCCCACTTTATGCTTTGATTAGTAATGGTTTGTTGCTTTGCATGATTATGGCCATTATTGCTCTCTTAGTTGGTCGCTCCCAGTCTTTTGCTAGCCTCCACTTGTATTGAGTAAGATCTACTCATGCATCCAACTCCCAAGAAACCAGGTTATTCCAAAGAGTCCACTATAAAGTCCTATGCATGGTGTGTTACACCATTCCAAGTATATTCTTGTTTTATCTATCTTCCAAATTAAACTTGTTATGTGAAAATTAGTGATTAAAGCTCTCACAAACTTGATGGCAAACTTTACTTTTTCTTGCCCCTAATAAACCTGAACCATTGTGTCATCTATGTTGTATATGCTTGCACTTATAAGTTAGGAATTAGCAGAACCGTGCTGTTATGGGGAATGCTTTCAACACCTGTAAATATCTACCCAATTGGTATCATGCTCTTTTGTTTATGGATGTCGGCGGTGTGAAATAAAAGGGGAGCTTGTAAGTGCATGGAGTTATGTATATGTGTTAGAGAAACGCCTGGGCCGCTAGCCTAAGCCATTCCTAATCATGGTGGAAACTTGCAACATCACCATAGTGAGCAATCTTTGAAGCATCCTCAAAAAAAATACAGAAAAAAATAAAAAAATATATGCACCATTCTCATGGTAAATAAAAGGATCGCTGAGATGCTCACTGTCTGTTTACTTGTCATTTTGATATGGGATAGCTCCTGTGTCATGGGGAAAGGGGTACCCCGTTGGCGGTTTTCTATGATACACATATACTTACAATGACAAGAACTTACCGGTAACTAAAGTTGAGTAGCATGAGGAACGACCCTCGTACTCAAGGGACATGAGATTTCCAACTTATGATTTGTCAAGCATATACTCCATACTTTGTTCACTTTAAAGTTAATCACTTCAAGATGCTTATGATATGGGCAATGAGAGTTGAAAGCTAACAAGTACCATAATTTTTGGAAGCTCTTTATGAAACTTGAAATCCATGCTTCCCTGTGAAGGGCCTTTCTTCGTACTTTTATATTGAGTCTCCACCTTCTATCTTTATGCACCAATTAAGAGAGCATAGTTGTCATTCTTAGTTTTATGTGCATTGTCCCAAAACTTATTGATTGATTCATAATGTTGATATTGCTTGTTCTTGAACTATTTGTATCTAGTCACCCTTATGAACTTTGAATGTGTCCTATGCATTTATGTTTTGCTAATCCATGAGGGACAAGCTGAATACCACTATGCTATGTTTTTTATATGTGAAACAAACAAACGTCTTTCAATGCATTGTTATTCATGACCTTTGTTTGTATCTTTTCATGTTGCAACATAGTTACTATGTCTTATTGTTAGAACTTCATCTTTCATGCTCATGCTTAGAGTACTTTGATCCCAGCTTTCAATGCTTTACAAATGGTTTGATAAAGATTGTGATGGTGCATGTCACCTCAAAAATTATTCTTTTTATCACTTACCTACTCGAGGACGAGCAGAAGTTAAGCTTGGGGATGCTTGATACGTCGTAAACGTATCTATATTTTTTGATGTTCCATGCTTGTTTAGTATCAACTTTGCTATGCTTTGTCTACACTTTGAGGTATTTTTATACATTTTTTGGGACTAACCTATTAACAAGATGCCGCAGTGTCAGTTGCCTGTTTTCTGCTGTTTTTGGTTTCAGAAAAGCTAGTAAGGAAATATTCACAGAATTGGACGGGAAAAAAGCCAAAGTTAGTATTTTACCGAAGAGAACACAGAGTCCAGAGGAGAGACGAAGGGGCGCCACAGGGTGGCCACACCCCCAGGCGCGGGCCCACCATAGGCCACGCCAGGGTAGGGTGTGGCCCCCCTGGCTGCCCTCCTGCCTTGCCTCTTCTCCTATAAAATCCCCCGATGCAGAAACCCTAAGGACCCGATAAGATCTCCACGAAACAGTTTGTAGCCTCCGCCACCATCGTCCCTAGATCAGGGGGGTCTGAAGCTCTTCCTGGCACCCTGCCGGAGGGGAGAGATCATCCCGAAGGCCTTCTTCATCACCATGCCAGCCTCCGGTATGATGCGTGAGTAGTTCACCCTTGGACTATGGGTCCATACAGTAGCTAGATGGTTGTTTCTCCTCCTTTGTGCTATCATGTTTAGATCTTGTGATCTCCGTTCATGATCAAGATCATCTATTTGTAATCATACATGTTGTGTTTGCAGGGATCCGATGGATATTGAGATACTATGTCAGATTGATTATCTATTCTATCATGTCATATTGATTATTGATTCTACCATGTCTGTGTTGTTTGTGATATTGCATGCTCTCTGTTGCTAGTAGGTATCTTGGCCAAGTAGATGCTTGTGACTCCAAGAGGGAGTATTTATGCTCGATAGTAGGTTCATGCCTCTAGTAATCTGGGGAAGTGACAGGAATATCTAAGGTTGTAGATGTGTTGTTGCTACTAGGGAGAAAACAACAATCTTTTGTTTATGGAACAATTGTATTGTTTACTTTACACACATTGCTTAATGCAATTATCTGTTGCTTGCAACTTAATACTGGAAGGGGTTCAGATGATAACCTGAAGGTGGATTATTAGTCATAGATGCAGTTGGATTACAGTCTATGTATATTGTTGTAATGCCCAATCAAATCTCATAGGAATCATGATGTCTAGTATTTGCATTTTTATGCTTGCTCAATCTGTGAATTGCCCTACTGTAATATGTTCACCCAACATGTTATCTATCTTAAGGAGAACACGTCTAGTGAACTGTGGACCCCGGTCCAATCTTTACCATTGCCACATCATCTATTTATACCATTTAATTTCTACCAGCAACTATTACCTTCCACACTATACGCTTAATCCTTTGTTTTTAGCAAACCAGTGAGATTTACAACCTCACTGTAAGTTGGGACAAAGTCTTGAGTTTGTGTTATGCAGGATTCCAAGTTGCTAGCAACACCTTAGAGTTGTTTCCTTGCTCCTACTGGTTTGGTAACCTTGGTTTCATAACTGAGGGAAAACTTGTTGTTTGCTCATCACACCTTGCTCTTGGGGTCTCCCAACGAGGCTCTACAGTCAACTGAGCCCATCAATGTGTCCTCTTCAGCTCATGCAACACCTCATGGATCACTACGACTCCTTCTAGAATATGTCGTCCAGGAACAAAGGTCGTGTGAGTGTGATGGATTATTTTGTCTGCAACTCTTGTCAGACGTCCGGTCAAGATCTTAGTGATAATCTTGAAGATTATATTCAAAATACATATAGGGCAGTATTGTTTGATGGAGTTTGTATTTGTTATCTTGGGGATCAGCGTGATGACACCATAATTAATCCTAGCCAGGTCTAGCTTTCCCACAAACATATCATCCAACATTTATTTCACCAAAAGTTTCACCCTATCGCAGAATTCCTTGTAAAATTTAACGGGAAAACCATCTGGACCTGGAGCCGTATCTGCTTTCATGTCATGTATTGCTCATTCCACTTCTTTCATTGTAAAAGGTTTAACCAACTCCTCACATTCCATAGCATAGACACAACCTATAGACCTCCACGTCTCAGTATATATCTTGACTGTTGGAACTGGTTCTTTACCAAATAAGGTTTTATAATAATCAGTTATGTGTAATTTTAGATGCTCTGAATCTTTAATTAGTTGTCCATCATCTTCCAAGGTTAGGATAGCCGCTTTCCTCCTTCTACCATTTGCTATAGCATGGAAAATACACCAATGTACATGTATCCTTGCAAAATACACCAAGTTAATAAATTCCCTTTTTCTTAACGTTGTTTAGGCGCCGGTGGACAAGCTGGCTACCTTGAACGTGGACTTGCATGGACTCGTATATGTATGTTGGAATTATCGGTCGTATGACTAGCTTGATGTTTCTAACTTCACGTAGCTAGTGCATATATCCACATGCACTATTTTTTCCTTATTTTCTTTTCACCACTTCTCTTTACATATTGCACAAGAGATTATGGTATAAAATCTCGTTGAACAATAGTTGTGAAAAACTGTAGTGAATATTTTTATCTTAAATTTTATTCCATGTCAATTTTGAAATGATGTTCTACTCTTTTGTTCTATTAACATTGTATAGGAGATATGTCATGTATTTTGTTGGAGATGAGTCTTTTCTTTATTTATTTTTCCATGAAGATCATTTCATTTCGAAGTTCAAGTCCACAATTAAGTGTGATGCTATATGAAGTCCAGATTCATGTGGTGGGCTACTTTCATGTTCTAAGTTATATCTACCTAGGCATTTATCTTTTTCATACTAAGTTCGTCACATGAATCTTGATATGTGATTCTTGCTCTTTTGTTTGTTATCCGTATTTAGGAATTCTAAATCAAAGGAATCCCAGGGTTGCACATTTGCTCACTACAGTTCGTTGTTTATTTCTGTCGAATATTAGTGTTGTCATCTAATTGATCTGATTTGGCGGTACTCTCTGTTTTCTAGGGTGGATATTATGATAAGAATGCGAAATGTATACTTCAATGTGCTTTTGTATTCCTAAAAGCATCATGTATTGGTGCTTGGTTTTTCAAACCTTGAAGTCGATATGTATTCGAAGATCTTATTATTTGAATGGTTATTTATATAAGTTAACAGAGTGAACACGCACGTGCATAATTACTAGTGTGGATTAAACATTTAATGATGTCTTACTCCTACCTCTTTTCCCCATTTTTTTTAGCATCACCTATTTTCTCCAATGGTGTTTCTTTTTCTTGTGAATTTCTGGGTTGAAAAATGAGACTTTGAAACATAAAAAATCACCGAAAGGTAACTAAAAGGAGAATATGAGCAATATTGCGAACATTCTGGTACGTCTTCTTTGAGGGGAGGCGGCTCCTTCCTTCCAGCAGAAACCGCACCGCAAAGCTCCCCGTCCCCTCGCCGGAGATGAGCTCCCCCTCCTACCCCGGCCACCTACCAACTCCCACTCCTCCACCAGATCCTCTTCCCCCTGCCTCGGCATCGGCCTCAAGTTCAGCCACTCACAAGGCCTCCCCGCCAAAACCTAAATCCCGAATCGCCACCGCACCATCACCACCAAAACCAAAGCTCCCCTCCGGAAATGCCGCCACCGTTCCGGTTACGGCAGCCGCCATATCCCGTATATCCCCTGCGGCGACCACCAGTGCCGCGGCCTCCGTTCGCTCGGAGGACTACACGCCGCGGCAGTGGCGGAGCCAGGATTTACATAATGGGTATGCAAAGTTATGAAACTTTTTTTCCGAGAAATATCATTAATAAAACTACAAATCTTTCATAGTACTAACAATGTTACTTAGTTACACTGTGGGAACAATGAAAAAATTACAAGAAAAACTATGGGTGCAGAAACATAGAATTTAACTCTTCATTTTTCGCACATACAAATATACAATATATATCAGTCAGACGTTAAACATAAAAAAGTTTCTACAATGAATTTATCAGTACAATACAATGATTATCCATTCTTAACTAGAGATAATAAGAAAATGAGAAATTAACCATTCGTTCTAAGGTCCTGTCAACAAAAAAACCCACTAGTTCTAGGCATCTGGGCCGGACTTTTTGAGAAAATGAGTAGCGGCAGCAGCGCAATGTGTAGCCAGGCCCAGGTGGGGAGCACAGGTCGTGGGAGGGCTGGGATGTTTATATGTTTCCATTTTAGCAGTGTTCTACACGTAAAAAGGTAGCCAATACACATATACATGTGTATATAAGCTTATAGGCTGGTTTTATTTTGCCAAAAATATTGGGTATTCATTGCATACCCTAGAATTAGCCTAGCTCCGCCCCTGCGCCGCGGATGAATATGGAGTTCGATTCGGAGCAGCAGGCGTACGACTTCTACCGCCACTACGCCTTCAGGTCGGCTTTAACGTCCGGAAGCGCTACACCAACAAGAGCAAGAAGACCGGCGAGGTCACCTCCTGCAAGCTCGCCTGCTCCCGCGAAGGACACAAGCAGCAGTCCACCACCGCCACCAAGCCCCAAAACGGCGCCGCCATTCCCCAGCCCGACTCCCGCACCGGCTGCAACGCCCACCTCATCCTCCACCGCAACAAGCCCGGCGACAGGTTCCAGGTGTACGCTTTCCAACCGCGCCACAACCACCTGCTTTTCGCCGCCCCCCGTGGCGTGCCCAGTCCCTTCCAGTTCCCCGATGCCGCTGTTCCGCCACCGGATTTTCCGAACGGCGATGCCACCACGTCTGCGGTCGGTCAAGGACCCCTGCGGACTAGGCGGCAGTGGGAGATTAAGTACGGAGAGGCCGCTGCCCTGCTGAACCACCTCCAGCAGCAGTCTCTTGCTGACCCACCATGCCGTGCAGCTGGATGCCGAGGACAAAGTGGCAAATGTTTTCTGGGTCGATGCGAGGATGGTCGTCGACTATTGCCAGTTCGGCGATGTCATCGCCTTCGACATCGTGTCTAGGAACAGCATTAGCCTCCGTCATCTCGCCTCGTTCGTTGGCTGCAACAGTTTCGGCGAGCCTGTCGTCTTTGGACTGGCGCTCATGTACGACGAGACCTGCGAGTCGTTCCAGTGGCCGTTCCAAACGTTCCTGCACGCAATGTCTCGACAAGCGCCAAGGACTTTCTTCTCGCGTCAAGACGCGGTCATCGCAAAGGCCCTGTCGGTGGTGATGCCTGGTACCAGCCATGCCATATGCACATGGCACCTGAAGCACGGCGCAAGCTGGAACGTGAATCGTCTTGCTAAGGGTCACTGCGATTTCATCAAGGAGTTTAAGGCATGCATCAGAAAGTATGATGAGGAGGCGGAGTTTCTCGCTGCTTGGGATGCAATGATCAGTAAGTATGACCTTTGTGGTAATGTACGGTTGCAGAAGTTATTTGAAGAGAAAGAGAAGTGGGCTAGGCCCTATGCAAAAGAGATCTTTACTGCTGGGATGAAAGGCACACTATTGAACGAGCGCCTGAATTGTGACGTGCGAGATCATTTGAGAGCCGAGGTGGATATTGTTTTGTTCTTGAAGCATCTTCAAAAGGTGATCAACGACAGACGGTATAGAGAACTGGAGATTGAGTACAACTCGAGGTTGAAGCTGCCCTACTTCAAAATTAGAGCTCCTGTTCTTACACAAGCTTTTGAGGTCTATACCAGTGTGATCTTTCAGCTTGTACAAGAATAATTTGAGTAGTTCCAGTCAGCTTACATTGTGAACCGTGACGAAAGTGGCCAGTGTCGCGAGTATGTTGTCTCGATTGTTGAAAAAAAGGAATGATATACAGTTTATGGGAACTCCGCGGAGCAGACTGTTTCATGCTCATGTAGGAAGTTTGAGACAATTGGCTTCCTGTGTAGTCATGCTCTGAAAATTCTAGATGCTATGGATATAAAGTATATACCTGATAGATACATCATGAAGCGCTCGACCAAATATGCAAGGTATTTGACCTCACCAGAGGTTCTAGGGCAAGCAGTTCAAGCAGAGAAATCATTGGAAATTTCTAATCGCTATCAGTACATGTGCCCGAAGTATGTTAGGCTTGTTGCCCGGGCATCAGAATGCGAGGAATCCTGCAGGGTACTAGACCAGTTTTGGGGAGAACTTAGTGATAAAGTTGAAGAAATCCTACAGAAACAAACCAGCATTAACACATCTGTGAGACAGCATGATGTCCAGAGTCTTAAGATAGCCTTATCTTCTATCACGAAGGACTCTGAATCAGAAAATGTCCTGGACAAATCAAGCAGCATAGTAGCAAAATTATTAAAGAGGAAAGACCAGAAAAGTAAAAACCATCCAAGAAATTACATTGAAAAAGGCCTGAGGAAGAAGCAGAAAGTGCACTCAGAAGAACCTACAATACAGTATGCTTTGTTAGACGCTTCTGCACAATCTGGAAATGCTATGTTTCAGGTAATCTTGCTATTTTCTTCGTTGTCATTGAGGTATCGACACCATTTTAACCATGCAAGTTTGAACATATGCTTCATGTTAATTATGAACTACTGCCATTCAGAACCATCATAGAAAGCATTCATTGGCCACATGCAGCATATTATCATTATATGAAGTCTCCGCTGTCCTTGGATTTTCTCATGAAGACATGTTTCACTGCAGACCAAGTGTTGAATAAATTCGTGCCATGCATCTTATAAGTACCCATACTGCAAGGGCATGCAGCATTAGAGTTTGCATTATTACTTTTAAGTTCAGGATTCAGGAAACTATTGCTTGCTTCATGGGAGGAAAAATTTATGTTTAGTTGTTTACAGCATTGATTTATAGCTTACCAAAATAGTAGGTGTACAGGACCACAAATCTCAGATTCCATACTCTGCACTGTTAGTGCCTGTTAGTGCAATAAGTATTCTAATATTTGGAACATGCAGGACTTGGAGGCTCCTCCTAACCTGTCCCAAATGGGTAGTCAAGCTTCATCTTATAAAGCTCACATGGTACGAATTTATGATATATTAAGTGCTTCCCTGCAATATTTATATCCTTTTGGTCATGCTATATCAAATATGTATCTACTCCCCTTCGGTCCAGGGAACTGACCTTTCAAGTCCCACGGGGACAGTCAACTATGAAGAGATGCACTCTGGCACAAGTCCAGCGTTCTCTCTGGTATTAAGATTACTTTGTATTAAACTCATAACTCCAATTCCTGGCCAGCGTAATGATTATCAAAATTTTACTCCTGCAGTTGTTGCCTTCTCAAGAACTAGACTTTGTTGGCTGTCAGACTTCTCAAGTGTTAAGTGACATCCAGCACAGCTAGGTAAGATGATTGTATATATCTAAAACATGATAGTATGATAAGTGGTTACCTCTTTACACTGCTACACTTATTTCCTTCTTTTGTGTAAAGGTTTGTTGTATTTTATATTTGGTCAGTTGTGTCGCCTCTTTATCCGACAGTGAGCTCTTAGGCTCAAAATAAGCCAAGTTCACCAATCTGCGTTCTCCATTTGTAGGGATTGTAGAAATCATTGTCTACTTGGAAGACTCTTGCACATATCTCTCTGGAGCACAATCAATGGGATATGTGGGCTCTTTCTAGTAAACTGAAGGACTCGCATGGCTTATGATGTTTACACGTCGTCATCAACTCTATATGCCAAAGAGAAGTGCACAGGTGGCTTGTATATAATTGGTATTCAGCATTTCACTTGCCACAGTAGTCACTCTCTTGTTACTAGCAACCTATTCACTTCGTATTTATTTTAGTTTTCAAGTTAGTATTTGGAGCTTTGTTATATATTTGTCTCCATGTGCACTTAATAACTGATATAGGTTTGTCGCGAAGCCTTTCCTTCTTTAGTTTTCCGGTTTCAGTTGTGCAAGACAGATATGATGTGTTCTATCTAGTCTTAACTTTTTGCTCTTCAAATTCTTCATCGAAATACACCCATGAGATCACCTGATAATTTTGTCTTAGAGTCTTTCACTATCGCTGTGGCTGATGAGCACATAGGTACTGTTGTTGGTATTGCTGGGAGGTGTTATGACCTAGATGGTTTATGCAAAAACAAACTGATTTTGGTAGAGGTGGTGCAAATTTTCTCATGTCCATGCATTACTAAACCAAGTTACAACGAGAACTTGAGAAGAGTCTAGGGTTCTTTTCTGATGAGCATTGGGTGCATATTGGCTTTCATTTTGATTTTGCACTAACAGGGAAATAAACTGGACCAAAAGGATTGAAACACCGATAAGCATTAGTTTTTTAGCTTAAGCTTCTACGTGGTAGGAAGAGCAGAAATTTACCAGGGGAGGCCCCGACAGTAAATTAACGAGGGGGGCGCTAAGCTGATCCTTCATTCTGTGAGAAAGAAGGAAGAGTTTAAAACGGAGGGACCAATAACTCAAACTAGAAATCACATTGTCATACAACCTTAGCTAAGTGTCGGTTCCATTAAGTACTTGGAATATATAGATGTAGCTTTTCTTTTGTTGGTAAGATATGCCATTGGATAGTGTCCCTAATTATTAGAAATGCCTTAATGTGCAGATTAGTGGTGCATGGATTCAGATTTCAGCTAGGGGGTGACTTTGACTTCATAGCTAGGGCATTTGACAGGTACTTCACACATGCTTTTGAAATCTTTGTCTGTAGACGATCAATTGTGAAATCTCTTTGTTGGATGCTTGTAAAATTGATCACAGGAAAGTATGATCACTTGGCCATCGGAAGCAATTTGTGATGCTGAGGCAAATGCTCTTGTAGAGGATTTCAGCCAGCTGTGAGGGGATAATTGTTTCTGGGTGGAAGAAGGAAAATGAATTCCTATGTTTTGAAGCAAAATGGGTAAGTTTATGGATTGGAGATGACGTGTATCGCTTGTGATTTTGCATGCACTGTCCACATGGATGGTACGCTTGAGCACAGACAACATTGCGTGTTTGGTTCACAAGTACTAGCACCATAAACGTAAACGGTAATCAGGTTAAGCTGTCAATGTAAACGGAATGAAGAAAATATGAAACTTGTTTGGCTACTTGGAATGTAACGTAATCTACCCCAGAGCTCTGTTTGTGTTGGTTAACCGAGAGGGATGTGTGTGCTATCACTCTCCCTGCTACGGAAGATCCATTGGCTGCTGCTCCTCTGCCGGTGGCCTGGTGCCGATGGAGAGGTTGAGGTCGATGCTGACATGCTGTGTCGTCAGCGGCAAGGCAGAGCCGGCCGACTTGTCATCTCCGATGTGGCTGCAGGATGGTTCGCCTGAGTTGGAGAGAGCCACGAGGTGATCCTGCTGCTGCGCTGGAGGTGGTGTCCATGAGGGGAGCAACAAGAAATTGCCGTTCGTGCGTCGTCTGGAGCTGCCGACTGGCAAGGCGGCCGCTCTGATTTGATCGACCCGAGTGCCCGTCGGCGCCGGACAAGATCCATGTCTGTTCGGTGTGTCAGCCAGTGTTTCGGCACTCCGCAACGCACTCGCCAATGTCGCCACTAAAGCTGGTTTGGGTGTCTGCTGCCATGTCTGGGTGACTCCACCTCGTCGCAGATGGCGGCGCTTTTGCTATGGTAACGGATGCGTGCAAAGGAAGATGTGTGCTCATCCCATTGCACCCGATTTTTGCGGAATCGATTTCCTTCTAGGGTGGGATCTCATAGCGTGTAAATCGATTACGGCCCCACTGAAACAAAAAGAATCTAACGTTATTCAGCACGGTTGCAAACAGATTACGTTACAATTTGACAAACCAAACACGCTATAATGCCATAATATTTTGATAGCTGGAAGGTTTCACCCTGTGAAGACAAAAAAAATTACTGCCTCCGTGTCAGCGTCCCTGTTCTTGCTTCACACACTCATGTTGCGTTATACAATCTAACTATAAGTAGAAGCCCACTACATCCCAAAAGCTCGGGCTGGAGGGATAAGAGCAACTCTCGCTTATAAGTTGGTGCTCGGGCTGGAGGGATAAGAGCAACTCTCGCTTATAAGTTGGTTGTAGCCTTCTCCCGCCAGCGAAAGGTTGCTGGCAACACTTGGTACCTAACACTCCATCCCCTAGGAAGCCCCCCAGGCGGGCATGTCGGTGCTGACTCTGATACCAATTGTCAGCGTTCCAGACCTTGCTCCATACACTCGTATTGTATTTAGGGTGCATACAACCCAACTATAAGTAAAAAGTTCACTTCACCCTAAAAAAAAGCCTGGAATGAAGGGAAGAAAGCAACTCTCCCTTATAAGTTGGTTGTAGCTCCCTCCCGCTAGCGAGGTGGGACTAAAGGTTCTCGGCAACGCTTGGTACTTAACACTCTGACCCATATTAGTTGATTTAAATTTGTCTAGATATGAATGTATCTAACATAAAAACTTGACTAGATACATACGTATCTAGATAAATCTAAGTCAACTAATATGGTTTGGAGAGAGTAGTTATGAGTGTGTTATCGTAGGTATGGCCATGAATAATAGTGTGGAACCATACATGAAAACATCATTTCAAGAAAAATCAAAGTTGTGCGTGAAAAGTAAACAAATCAACTAAATGCCAGGTTTTATTGAACTGTTTAGATAAATTTATAAGCGAAGTAGGAAACTAGTTTGTAACATTTTGAGAACATGTTCCGGACAGAAACAACGCGCTTTCTATTTATGAAGAGTCTTGACGCGGGGATATTTTCTCCCCGCTGTCTTTTTTCGATCTCTTTGTTCTCGCGCCTCTAGCCTTTTCCAACCGCACCGCCGTCCACCGCCGCCGTCATGAACCCCCCGAGCCTTCGCCGGCCGATTCCACCGCGGAAGCCCAACAACCTCTCCCGCCGCGGATGTTGTCGACGACAGCCTTCCGCTGCCAGTGGTTGGACTGGCCCCGTACGGATCTCCGGCGGTCGGAAGAAAATCAGTGGATCCAAGGCGCCCTCCGCCCCGAAGCTGAAGAAACCCGTGAGCCGGAAGCCCCTCTCCGCATGCACGCCTCCCCCTCGACCGACCACACAATTTGCCCCGATTGCCGTCAAATTCGTTCTAGATATGACGCACGTGCGTGTAGATTTGATTTCCTCAAAATCGCCATATTTTTTGTGCTCATAGTGAGGATCTTTTCTCGGTTCCTATTGTTGGAGATATACCCAAGAGACAATAATAAAATAATTATTATTATATCTTTGTCTATATGGTAAATGTTTACATTCATGCTATAATTGTATTAGCAGGAAACATTAATACTTGTGTGATTTGTAAACTTGTTAGAGTCCCTAGTAACGCCTCTTTGTAATACTAGCTTGTTGGTTAATAGATGATCATGGTTTCCTGATCATGAACATCGAGATGTTATTAATAACAAGATCATATCATTAGGAGAATGGTGTGATGGACATACTCTTATAGTTAAGCGTACCATAAGATCAAGTCATTTATATAGTTCACTTGCTATAAGCTTTCAATACATAGTAACCTAAATCCTTCGACAATGAGATCATGCTAATCACCATCACCGGATGGATGCTTTGATGACATCAAACACTACTTCGTAACTGGGTGGTTATAAATGTGGCATTGAGTGTTCGGAAAGTATGTGTTGAGGCACATGGATTAAGAGTGTGATTTGTCCATCCATATAACATATAGATATACTCTGGGCCCTCTTGGTGGAATATCATCCAATTAGCTTGCAAGCATGTGACTGGCTCACAAGGGATCACATATCATAGGAACGAGTAAAGAGTACTTATCGGTTACGAGGTTGAACTAGGTATGCAAATATACCGACAATCAAACCTCGGATAAGTAAAGTATCGTGAGACAAAGGGAAATTGGTATCGTATGTAAATGGTTCATTCGATCACGAATTAATCATAGAAATATGTGGAAGCCATATGAATTTCCAGATTTCTCTATTGGTTATTGATCGGAGAAGAGTCTCGATCATGTCTACAGAATTCACGAACCGTAGGGAGACACACTTAAGGATTCGATGTTGTTTAGTAGACATGGAATGTGAATAAGAGACCGAATGTTGTTCAGAGTCTCGGATTGGATCCGGGACATCACGAGGACATCCGGAGTGGTCCGGAGAATAAGATTCATATAAGGAAAGTCCAATTCCGGAGTTCAGAAATGGTTTCAGTGTTTTCACCAGAATGTTCTAGAAGGGTCTAGAAGGTGCACCGTTGCAGAGTGGGAAGGGTACATGGATGTGTCATGACAAAGTGGAATGGTTACATCATGTCCTAGGTCACTTGGCTAGGCAATGGGAAGAGAGAAATCAAACTATAGTTTGAAAAGTCAAATGCCAATTTGAAAAGTCAAATCCCAACATTGGTTGCCTAGTGGAGGGAGGGAAGCCTCTCCTTGCCACCGGACAAGCAAGAGGTGTTGGGGAGTACTCCCCTCTCCTTGCCACCCCTCCCTCTCATAAATAGAGGGGAGGGGGCGCCCCCTTGGCCCTCCCACACATCAAACCCTAGATTGGTTGCAGCCTCTAAAGTTGCAGTCGATTTAGAACCTTTAAAGTAGCCGTCGTCTAAACCTCTACTAGCCGCCGGCCACCTCTAAACCTTGGCCCTCTAAACCCTAGATTGCTGAGGCCCTCTTCTACTCCACCATACCCGCTCCGGCTTAGGCGAAGCCCTGCGGTATTTTCCCTCTAACCTATGACACCACGCCGGACAGAAACAACGCGCTTCCTATTTATGAAGAGTCTAGACACGAGGGACATTTTTGCCCCGCCGTATTTTTTCGATCTCCTTGTTCTCGCGCCTCTAGACTTTTCCAACCGTACCGTCGTCCACCGCCGCCGTCATGAACCCCCCGAGCCTTCGCCGGCCGATTCCACTGCGGAAGCCCAATCGACAACCTCTCCTGCCGCGGATGTCGTCGACGACAGCCTTCCGCTGCCAGTGGTTGGACTGGCCCTGTATGGATCTCCGGCGGTCGGAAGAAAATCAGCAGATCCAAGGCGCCCTCCGCCCCGAAGCCGAAGAAACCCGTGAGCCGGAAGCCCCTCTCCGCATGCACGCCTCCCCCTTGATCGACCATGCAATTCACCCCGATTGCCATCAAATTCGCTCTAGATATGGCGCATGTGCCGTGTAGATTTGATTTCCTCAAAATCGCCATATTTTTTGTGCTCATAGCAAGGATCTGCTCTCGGTTCCTGTTGTTGGAGATATGCCCAAGAGGCAATAATAAAAATAGTTATTATTTGTCACATCCCAAATTTTAGATTTGGTACTGCATATCATCCATGTCATTGCATCATGATCATCCATGCAAAACTTTAGTTGAAAGGATTTTGTCAAATCAAACCACTTGCATTTGCGTTTTGACGCCTACACTTGAACGCTTGGTTTTACCATGCCTCTGTCAAAAACTTTATATTTTGAGTGTATGGATGGCCCAGGTGCATAGAGGGTTCCTCCACGAACCCGTAGCACTTTGAATCACTCGATTCGGAGCCCCGTAGAAAAAGTTATGCAAATCTGAATTTTGGACTTAGTTCTAGACAGATTCAGAAAAGAAAATTCAGAAAAGAAAATTGTCAAGGAAAAAGAAAAAAAGGGAAAAGAACAAAAAAAAAACGGCGCGCCAGCCCAGCCGCGTCAGCCCGCAGCGGCAGACAGCAGCCGTGCAGCCCGCAACACAGCGCGCCCGCGCGCCAGGCGCTATGCGCCGCTCACCCGCGCCCCTGCCACCGACAGGTAGGGCCCACCTGTCGGCGCCGCCGCCGCCGCCCGCCGTGTCCGCCCCGAACTCCGCAACCGCCGCCGTGTAATCCGCATCGACCCCGCGTCGCCCCCTCCCCTACTTAGCCTAGCCGCCGCCACTCCCTCTCCCTATCGCGCCGCCCGTCCTTGCACGCGCCGCCCGCGCCCGCCGAATCCGCGCCCGCCGCCGCCTTCGGTAAGCACGCGTGCCGCCGCCGCGCTTTCCCTCGCCTCGCCCGCGAGCTCCCGCGACCTCGCCCTGCCCCGCCCCGCTGACCCCCTCCTCCCCTCTCTTCCCGTAGGAGCACGCCTGCGCCGCCGCCGTCGTCGCGCCACCCGCCGCCGCCGCCTCCAGCCGGCTATCGAGCTCGCCCCCGACCCCGCCAGCCGCCGCCCTGACGCTGACGACCTCCGCCCCGTCGCCCCCGACCCCGTACGCCGAGCCGCCGCCGCCGGGATCGCCGGAGCCGCCGCCACCGACGTCATCCGCCGCCGCCGGTGAGCCTCCCCCTCTCGCGTGCCTTCCTGCCATCGGATCATGATCCAACGGTCCAGATCGGACCGTTGAACAGTCAACGCGGGCGCTGACCCAGTCAGCGCCACGTCAGCGCGGTCAACAGTCAAAGTTGACTGGGTATTTTTCTAAATAGATTTAATTGGCAGAATTTGACCAAAACTTGCAAAATTCATATCATTAAATCTAATGGGCCAAAAATTACAAATAAAATATGTATAGATTCAGTAACTCAAGTAGAATCTTTCTGTACCATTGTTTTACACTTCTACAGCAAGATTTTGTCCAGAATAATTAAATGAGTTAATGGCCTTTTTAGAGTAATTAATTCGTAGAATAAGTTCTGTAACTCCACAAATTGCAAATAATATGTCCGTGGAATCAGTAGAACAAGGGGAATCTCAAAGTGAATTAAAAGGTTAGTCTTACTGTAATAATTTTCGCAGAATCTATTTAATGGCTTACTGTAGTATTTTAATTACCCTGGGAGTTATATAAATCCTTTTTGAGAAATTCCAATTGGTACTGTTCCTATTTAGTATTGCCTACACAGTAGAATTTTTCCAAGATTTTACAAACAATATGTTAACAGTAGTGTATTATTTAGCTTCTAGCTCTATTATTGAGCATTATAAATTGCATACTTGTTTTCCTTGCGCTAAAAATAATTTCCATGCATGCATACAATAGCTATACTGAATAAGATTATGTGATTCTGTTGTAGCATCAATCCACTTGTCATGCATACATCTTGCATCATCTTTTTTTGCATATGATTGTAGATGGTTTGTTTATGATTGCAATTGTATCGTGTAGATTGTGACGAGGGCAACGCTTGCTCGTGTGTGGATTGTTCTTCCGACTGCTACAACCAAGGCAAGTAGAAGCTACTTTGTTCATGATGTTGTCCTACTATTTTCAATGCATTTTCGTGTATTTTGTAGATGCATGTGTAGGATGATACTATCGCTATGCTATGTCCTATTATGTGGTAGGGCTTTCCTTATAGATGAACCACCGTTGGTAGATGTGCTTAGCCATGCTATGATGAACGAGGGATGGGTTACATCACTACAAGTTGTTTCTAAATGTGTTGGTTTGTGAAAACTAAAACAACTTAATCAATGAATCTCCTGGGTGTGATGGGATTGATAATTTTTGGTGGTATCATTGCGGAAAGGCACCCAGGTATCGAGAGAAAATGATTGGCTTCTTTATTTTGTAGCTTACGTGTACAACCATGTGCCAATAATGAAATGGGCGGTTGGTTGGACTCAGTAGGTTGTGGTAACTCAAACCCGCGTATCCATAGATGTAGAATTTTGGTAGGTTGGACCGGTGCGTGTCGGGATTGGGGAGCTACTTCTCGAACGGTCTCTTCTTGGACTTCTCCCTATCATCACCCAAAATGAGAGTGATGGTACGAGCTGGGCTGGTCAAGTCACATGGGTAAGGTATACTAACCCCTGCAGGGTGTGTAATCTAATCGATTAGACGTGTCCCCGGTTATGGACGTCTGAGTTGCTTGATATAGATTCCATGACACGTTTCTCGCTCAGTACAATTTCATAATTGCTTTAATGCTGTTGGGTTAACTTAATTGGGATCTTTTCAAAGAAAATCAAAAATTGTTTATGAAAGTAGGACAAAGGTATTTGCAAATGCAAGCTAGCCACAACTCCACTTGCCAGATATGCATGTAGATGTTAGCACTATTGTCTCCTTTAATAGCTCTACTTGCCATACGTTCCATGTATTGACCCTTCGGGGCTGCTACGTTTTATGTTGCAGGATATTACGATTCTGAGTAATCGATTTAGGCCACGGTACTCCACTCGGCACTTGTTCACTTGTGGGCAATTTGAAGAATGGAGGATTTGCTTTAGTTATGTTGCTACATGAATAATTTGAGCTAGACTTGAGCTAAGCTTTTATTGTAATAATGGTACTCTGGATCTTCGTTAATTATGGGCCAATGAACCGATCCAGGGATTGGCATGTCACATAGAAGCTACGGTCTTTTCAGAACCGTGGTGTTACAAGATGGTATCAGAGCCCGTGTGTCGACTGTAGGATCGTGACCTAGGTTTGGAATAGGAAGCCATAGATTTATTAAAGCCTATATTAACTCTGTCTTTCATCTTATGCCTTTCACTCTCGTAAATTCTTACCATATGCTATTCTCACCACTTTCCTCTTTTAATTTATAGATGGGAGAAGTCAGGACTGAGTATGCAACCATGGAGTCACCAAGGCCCTTTGCAAGACAGTTAGCACAGCTCTCGCAATCATTGGGATTGCCACTGCCCATGTTCAAGGGAAGAAGGCTGTACACCTATGGATATGGCGAGGATGCATGGGAGATCACCACCTTCATCTTCAGGGATGCTGCCTTGCCAAACCCTGTGCATCTGATCTACACGAAGACATACTGCAACTGGGGACTTGGAATAAACTTGGCCTTGCATGAAGCCCTGTCTCGCCAGTGCCATCTTGTCCGACACCTACTGCCAGCAGACTCACCCTACCGTGACTATGGGAGGCGTGATGAAGATGGGAACATTGTGGTTACCCCGGGCGACATGAACAACATGCCGCCCCGTCGGAGGCACATAGAGGACATGGAAAGGGAGAATGGAGCTCTAGCTGAGAAAGTGATGATGGTAAAGGAGATTGCAGACTTTGCCAGCAATGGTATGGTGGTCCAAGGACAGGAGATAGACACCTTGCATGAAGCCGTGGGAGTTCTGGAGGGCAGGGATGCAACCATAGCTCAGCTTAATGGGACTCTGCAGGAAAACAACCAGAACATACAACAGTTGCAAGGGACCGTCCAGGAAAGGGATCAAACTATTGAAGATATGGCAGCCCAGATTGCTGCTCTCCAAGCGCAGCTGAATCCACCCTCTGATGATGACAATGGAGATGCTGGCAACAGTGATGATGATGATGATGACAGTGGGAACGATGATGATGAGGACGAGGATGATGATGATGGAGACGATGATGGTGGAGGAGATGAAGCTGTTGCAGTTGCAGCAGAGAATGAAGAAGAAGAGGAGGATCCAGAAGAGGTGGAGTTTGAGATTTCAAGTGATGACTCAGGAGAGGTGTACACTCCGCCGCCATGGTTGGATCATGGACAGAAGCGCCAACGCATGAGTGCAAGGACCTACCGCAACCTCTTCAAGAAGTAGATAGAAGTCCACCAAATAGTCTTCGTTAGGTAAAATCGTTAGGAATTAGTCTCAATCGATGTAAAACTTAATTACTGTTAGTTTAAGAGTTTTTAGTTGCTTATTTGTGTACTCCAATATCCCAGGATTATTTGTGCGAATTTTATGGAAGAGTTATGACAAGTTTGGTCAATATCTGAGTTATTCCTGTTGCAGTTTTCTGCTGATACAGCAGTACTGTATGATTTTTCATATTT
This sequence comes from Avena sativa, assembly GCA_916181665.1. Classification (NCBI taxonomy): domain Eukaryota; kingdom Viridiplantae; phylum Streptophyta; class Magnoliopsida; order Poales; family Poaceae; genus Avena; species Avena sativa. The sequence continues at coordinate 210,546,270 of OV702280.1, read as the reverse complement.
TACTGGTATTTGGGAAAAATCTGAAAAAATAGGGTTGGTTCGAAACTCTCTGTACTGTATGCACAAAAATCAGCAAAAATTCCTGACGAGTTTAAGTCAGGTAGAAAAATTCATGAACACTGCTGGACTGTTCTGGCAGATTGCTGTTTTTAATGCTTTGTTGATCTCTTGTGTAGATAACCATTGCCAAATCTTCTAAAAACTATTTCAGTAGATATATACTGCTAGGATAATCCCTGGGATGTTGCTGGATCACTTGTTTGTTGATGTGTTGCTTGCTTGAGATTGTCTGCTATTGTTTTGTTGTTGTTTGATCATAATGCATGGGTAGAATCCTGTTTTCGTAGTTGATTCTTTCTAAGCTTACCTGTGCTGAACCACAGATGCCTCCCCGCCGTCAACCCACTAAGTTGGAGCAGCTCATGGCAGCTCAGGCACAGCTGACCCAAGTTATGACCCAGTTCATGGAAGCTCAGAACAACAACAACAACAATGGGAACAACCAGCCTCAGGGAGATGCTCTCACTAGGTTTCTGAGGCTAAGTCCAACTAAGTTCTCTACCGCGACAGAACCAATGGTTGCTCTCGACTGTTTGCGTTCAGTCAACAAGGATCTGGTAACTGTTGGGTGCACTGATGCTGAGAAGGTGAGGTTTGCCGCTCACCTACTGGAGGGACCAACCGCTTCTTGGTGGGACACATTTCAGATCACCCACCCGCTGGACACTGTGACTTGGGCAATGTTTGAGGAAGGTTTCAGGACCAACCACGTGTCTTCAGGAGTTCTGAGCCTGAAGAGGAAGGAATTTCGCAACTTGCGCCAAACCAACCGCACTGTGGCTGAGTACATTGAGGAGTTCAACAACCTGTCTCGTTATGCACCTGAGGATGTTGACACTGATGGCCTCAGTGATGAGCTTTCAGTGCAGCTACTGGTGGTTTATTGCCCCACTTTCCAGGAGCTTATGGACAAGGCCAGGATCTTGGAAGGGAAGCACAAGCAGGTGGAAAACCGCAAGAGAAAGAGCAGCAATCACCACTCTAGTTCTCACCACAAGTCTCGCACTTCGTATGATGGATACTCCAAGCATGGGGGGGGGTGACCATGGCAGCCACGACCGCCACAACCATGGAGGCGATGGACATCGCCATGATAGCCACAAGAGCAACCGCCACAACCACAAGGGAGGACACACTCACCATTCTGGAGGACACAGTGGACATGACCGCAACCGTGATCGCAACTTTGTGAAGAAGGATCTGAGTGAGGTGACATGCTTCAAGTGTGGTCAGAAGGGGCATTATGCAGACAACTGTCCGGAGAAGAAGGTACTGAAGCCAACCAACAACCAGAAGGCCACAGTGAACCACATGAATGTGGAGGAGATCCCAGATGAGCCTGACCTTGTGATTGGTAAGTTTCCAATCAACACTCACCCTGCACTTATACTTTTCGATACTGGTGCATCGCATTCATTCATATCAAGGGCATCTGTGGATAAGTATAAATTACCTACGAAGTCTATGAAAGAATCTATTAGAGTGAGTTCACCTGGAGGGGATATGATAGCTAGCACGGGATGCCGTGATTTAACTGTGAGGATTGGAGCACACAATTTCATTGCACATCTGGTAGTTTTGGAATCACAAGGTTTAGATGTAATTATGGGTATGGATTGGATGTATATGCATGGGGGACACATAGATTGTGCACAGCGAGCTGTTTCACTCAAAACCCCAGATGGTAAGAGAATTAGGTTCAAGTCGGCTGTGCGACCGGGAAGGTGTAAGCTGAATTATCTTAAGGGGGTTAGCATGGATACCGTGCCTGTGATTAAGGATTACCCCGACGTGTTTCTGGAAGAGCTGCCAGGGATGTCACCTGACAGGGAAGTGGAGTTTCTCATCCATCTGATGCCAGGATTAGGACCTATAGCAAAGAGACCATATAAGATGGATGTGAATGAGCTGAAAGAATTGAGGAAACAGCTAAAAGAGCAGTTGGACAAGGGATTCATTCAGCCTAGTTCGTCATCATGGGGTGCACCTGTTCTGTTTGTGGAGAAAAAGGACAGCATCAAGAGATTAGTGGTGGACTATCGCTCGCTGAATGAAGTGACCATCAAGAACAAATACCCCCCTGCCAAACATAAATGATTTGTTTGATCAATTGGAAGGAGCAAAGGTGTTTAGCAAAATTGATCTGCGATCGGGCTATTTCCAATTGAAGATCCGGGAGGAGGACATACCAAAAACCACTTTCACTACTAGGTATGGTTTATATGAGTATACAGTTATGTCTTTTGGACTAACGAATGCCCCGGCATATTTCATGACCATGATGAACAAGGTATTCATGGAGTACTTGGACATGTTCGTGGTTGTGTTCATTGATGACATACTGATATATTCCAAGGATGATGCTGAGCATGAGAAACATCTGTGACTGATTATGGAGAAACTAAGGGAACACAAGCTGTATGCCAAATTCAGAAAGTGTGAATTCTGGCTTAACACTGTTGGATTTCTTGGACACGTGGTGTCAGGTGAAGGAGTCGCTGTTGATCCAAGCAAAGTGACTGAAGTGACTAAGTGGGAAGCGCCCAAGAATGTGGGGGATATTCGTAGCTTTTTGGGACTTGCTGGATATTACAGGAGGTTCATTGAAAATTTCTCCAAGATTGCTAAGCCGATGACAGAACTTCTGAAGAAGGAGAGGAAGTTTGAATGGACGGATGCGTGTGAAGCCAGCTTTCAGGAACTGAAGCATCGACTAGTGACCGCACCTGTTATGTGTTTACCAGATCTTCAGAAGGATTTCCAAGTGTACTGTGATGCTTCTCGGCAGGGACTTGGGAGTGTGCTGATGCAAGATGGGAGAGTGGTGTCATATGCCTCGCGACAACTTAAACACCATGAGAGGAATTATCCCACGCATGACTTGGAATTAGCATCAGTGGTTCATGCGCTCAAAGTATGGAGGCACTACTTAATGGGAAAACACTGCGATGTGTACACTAACCACAAGAGCCTGAAGTACATATTCACACAGAAGGAACTGAACATGAGGCAAAGGAGATGCTTGGAACTTATCAAGGATTATGATATGAATCTGCAATACCACCCAGGAAAGGCCAATGTAGTGGCAGATGCTCTGAGCCGGAAGGTCTATGCCAATGGATTGACTGTTGGGGAATTGCCCGAGGTTTTGTGCAAGAAATTCAGGGACCTTAGACTAGAGGTAGTGTCTGAAGGATACTTGGCAACAATGGAAGTCCAACCAACGCTACAAGACAGGATCAGGAAGGCTCAAGAAGGATACAAGGATATAGATGAAGTAAAGGAAAAGATGAAGGAGGATCGAGCAAAAGAATTCCGCGAGGATGAGCAAGGAACCTTGTGGTATGGAGATCGTTTGTGCGTTCCCAACGATCCGGAGATAAGAAAATTGATTCTGCAGGAAGCTCATGACTCGCCGTATTCCATACATCCAGGCAATACGAAGATGTATATGGACCTAAAGGACAGATTCTGGTGGAACAACATGAATGGAGACATCGCTGAGCATATTGCCTTATGTGATGTATGTAGCTGAGTGAAGGCGGAACACCAGAAGCCAGCAGGACTACTACAGCCATTGCCAGTGCCGGATTGGAAGTGGGATAGAGTGGGAATGGATTTTATCACAGGATTGCCCAGGACCAGGTCAGGATATGACTCTATTTGGGTAGTGGTCGACCATTTGACCAAGGTAGCCCACTTTATACCGGTGAAGACGACCTACACGAGTGCAAAGTTGGCCAAGATTTATATGGACAGGATTGTGTGCCTACATGGGGTTCCTAAGAGCATTGTATCTGATAGAGGCACCCAATTTACCTCACACTTTTGGCGCCAGCTGCACGAGTCATTGGGGACTAGATTGGAGTTTAGCACAGCCTTCCACCCACAGACTGATGGACAGACCGAGAGGGTAAATCAGATTTTGGAGGATATGCTGAGAGCTTGCGCTTTGGCTCATGGTTCTAGTTGGGATGAGAATTTGCCGTATGCTGAGTTTTCCTACAACAACTATCAAACCAGCATCAAGACGTCACCGTTCGATGTGCTATACGGGAAGCGGTGCCGGACACCACTGCTATGGGATGGAGTAGGAGAACGTCAGCTGTTTGGACCTGATTTGCTCAAGGACGCTGAGGAGAAGGTCGCATTGATTAGGGACAGGCTGAAGGTAGCACAATCAAGGCAGAAGAGCTACGCTGACGCCAAGCGCAAGGAAGTGCTGTATGAGGTAGGTGATAGAGCATACCTCAGAGTGTCGCCACTTCGTGGAATCAAGAGATTTGGAATCAAGGGTAAGATGGCACCTCGGTTTATTGGGCCATATAGGGTCTTAGCACGCAAAGGAGAAGTTGCTTATCAGTTGGAGTTGCTAGAGGCTCTGTCCGCTGTCCACAATGTGTTCCACGTGTCCCAGCTGAAGAAGTGCCATCCGGAAATGGTGGATACACCGTTGAGAGACACTGTGCCACTAGAGGAGGTTCAGCTTGAGAATGATTTGACCTATGAGGAGAAGCCGGTCAAGATTCTGGAAACAGCGGAGAGGATTACCCGTACCAAGACGATCAGGTTTTTAAAGGTGCAATGGAGCCACCACACCGAAGAGGAAGCCACTTGGGAGCGTGAGGATGACATCCGAGAGGACTACCCACACCTATTTGCTAGCCGCGCCGAATCTCGGGGACGAGATTCATCTTAAGGGGGTTAGTCTTGTCACATCCCAAATTTTAGATTTGGTACTGCATATCATCCATGTCACTGCATCATGATCATCCATGCAAAAATTTAGTTGAAAGGATTTTGGCAAATCAAACCACTTGCATTTGCGTTTTGACGCCTACACTTGAACGCTTGGTTTTACCATGCCTCTGTCAAAAACGTTATATTTTGAGTGTATGTATGGCCCAGGTGCATAGAGGGTTCCTCCACGAACCCGTAACACTTTGAATCACTCGATTCGGAGCCCCGTAGCAAAAGTTATGCAAATCTGAATTTTGGACTTAGTTCTAGACAGATTCAGAAAAGAAAATTCAGAAAAGAAAATTGTCAGGAAAAATAAAAAAGGGAAAAGAACAAAAAAAAAGGCGCGCCAGCCGGCCAGCCTGCTGGGCCGCGCCGGCCCAGCCGCGTCAGCCCGCAGCGGCAGACAGCAGCCGCGCAGCCCGCAACACAGCGCGCCCGCGCGCCAGGCGCTATGCGCCGCTCACCCGCGCCCCTGCCACCGACAGGTGGGGCCTACCTATCGGCGCCGCCGCCGCCGCCCTCCGTGTCCGCCCTGAACTCCGCAACCGCCGCCGCGGAATCTGCGTCGACCCCGCGTCGCCCCCTCCCCTACTTAGCCTAGCCGCCGCCACTCCCTCTCCCTATCGCGCCGCGCGTCCCTGCACGTGCCGCCCGCCGCCGCCGAATCCGCGCCCGCCCCCACCGCCTCCGGTAAGCACGCGTGCCGCCGCCGCGCTTTCCCTCGCCTCGCCCGCGAGCTCCCGCGACCTCGCCCCGCCCCGTTGACCCCCTCCTCCCCTCTCTTCCCGCAGGAGCACGCCCGCGCCGCCGCCGTCGCCGCGCCACCCGCTGCCGCCGCCTCCAGCCGGCTGTCGAGCTCGCCCCCGACCCTGCCAGCCGCTGTCCCGACGCCGACGACCTCCGCCCCGTCACCCCCGACCCCGTACGCCGAGCCGCCGCCGTCGGGATCGCCGGAGCCGCCGCCACCGACGCCGTCCGCCGCCGCCGGTGAGCCTCCCCCTCTCGCGTGCCTCCCTGCCATCGGATCTTGATCCAACGGTCCAGATCGGACAGTTGAACAGTCAACGCGGGAGATGACCCAGTCAGCGCCACGTCAGCCGCCACGTCAGCGCGGTCAACAGCCAACGTTGACTGGGTATTTTTCTAAATAGATTTAATTGGCAGAATTTGACCAAAACTTGCAAAATTCATATCTTTAAATTTACTAGGCCAAAAATTACAAATAAAATATGTATAGATTCAGTAACTCAAATAGAATCTTGCTGTACCATTTTTTTTACACTTTTACAGCAAGATTTTGTCCAGAATAATTAAATGATTTAATGGCCTTTTTAGAGTAATTAATTCGTAGAATAAGTTCTGTAACTCAAAAAATTGCAAATAATATGTCCCTGGAATCAGTAGAACAAGGGGAATCTCAAAGTGAATTAAAAGGTTAGGCTTACAGTAATAATTTTCGCAGAATCTATTTAATGGCTTACTGCAGTATTTTAATTACCCTAGGAGTTATATAAATCCTTTTTGAGAAATTCCAATTGGTACTGTTCCTATTTAGTATTGCCTACACAGTAGAATTTTTCCAAGATTTTACAAACAGTATGTTAACAGTGGTGTATTATTTAGCTTCTAGCTCTATTATTGAGCATTATAAATTGCATACTTGTTTTCCTTGCGCTAAAAATAATTTCCATGCATGCATACAGTAGCTATACTGGATAAGATTATGTGATGCTGCTGTAGCATCAATCCACTTGTCATGCATGCATCTTGCATCATCTTTGTTTGCATATGATTGTGGATGGTTTGTTTATGATTGCAATTGTATCGTGTAGATTGTGACGAGTGCAACGCTTGCTCGTGTGTGGATTGTTCTTCCGACCGCTACAACCAAGGCAAGTAGATGCTACTTTGTTCATGATGTTGTCCTACTATTTTCAATGCATTGTCGTGTATTTTGTAGATGCATGTGTAGGATGATACTATCGCTATGCTATGTCCTATTATGTGGTAGGGCTTTCCTTGTAGATGAACCACCGTAGGTAGATGTGCTTAGCCATGCTATGATGAACGAGGGCTGGGTTACATCACTACAAGTTGTTTCTAAATGTGTTGGTTTGCGAAAACTAAAACAACTTAATCAAGAATCTCCTGGGTGTGATGGGATTGATAATTTTTGGTGGTATCATTGCGGAAAGGCACCCAGGTATCGAGAGAAAATGATTGAATTCTTTATTTTGTAGCTTACGTGTACAACCATGTGCCAATAATGAAATGAGCGGTTGGTTGGACTCAGTAGGTTGTGGTAACTCGAACCCGCGTATCCAGAGATGTTGAATTTTGGTAGGTTGGACCGGTGCGCGTCGGGATTGGGGAGCTACTTTCCGAACGGTCTCTTCTTGGACTTCTCCCTATCATCACCCAAAATGAGAGTGATGGTATGAGCTGGGCTGGCCAAGTCACATGGGTAAAGTGTACTAACCCCTGCAGGGTGTGTAATCTAATCGATTGGCCGTGTCCCCGGTTATGGACGTCTGAGTTGCCTGATATAGATTCCATGACACGTTTCTCGCTCAGTACAATTTCATAATTGCTTTAATGCTGTTGGGTTAACTTAATTGGGATCTTTTCAAAGAAAATCAAAAACTGTTTATGAAAGTAGGACAAAGGTATTTGCAAATGCAAGCTAGCCACAACTCCACTTGCCAGATATGCATGTAGATGTTAGCACTATATTCTCCTTTAATAGCTCTACTTGCCATACGTTCCATGTATTGACCCTTCGGGGCTGCTACGTTTCATGTCGCAGGATATTCCGATTCTGAGTAATCGATTTAGGCCACGGTACTCCACTCGACACTTGTTCACTTGTGGGAAATTTGAAGAATGGAGAATTTGCTTTATTTATGTTGCTACCTGAATAATTTGAGCTAGCCTTGAGCTAAGATTTTATTGTAATAATGGTACTCTGGATCTTCGTTATTTATGATACACGGATATTTTTCTATGTTATTCATCTTATTCTATTGTGGGCCAATGAACCGATCCAGGGATTGGCATGTCACATAGAAGCTACGGTCTTTTCAGAACCGTGATGTTACATTTTTATATCTTTGTCTATATGATAAATGTTTACATTCATGCTATAATTGTATTAGACGGAAACATTAATACTTGTGTGATTTGTAAACTTGTTAGAGTCCCTAGTAAAGCTTCTTTGTAATACTAGCTTGTTGGTTAATAGATGATCATGGTTTTCTGATCATGAACATAGAGATGTTATTAACAACAAGATCATATCATTAGGAGAATGGTGTGATGGACATACTCCTATAGTTAAGCGTAGCATAAAGATCAAGTCATTTGAATAGTTCGTTTGCTATAAGCTTTTAGATACATAATGACCTAAATCCTTCGACCATGAGATCATGTTAATCACCATAACCGAATGGATGCTTTGATGACATCAAACACCACTTTGTAACTGGGTGGTTTTAAAGGTGGCATTGAGTGTTCGGAAAGTATGTGTTGAGGCACATGGATCAAGAGTGGGATTTGTCCATCCATATGACGGATAGATATACTCTAGGCCCGCTTGGTGGAATGTCATCCAATTAGCTTGCAAGCATGTGACTGGCTCACAAGGGATCACATATAACAGGAACAAGTAAAGAGTACTTATCGGTAACGAGGTTGAACTAGGTATGCAAATATACCGACGATCAAACCTCGGATAAGTAAAGTATCACGAGACAAAGGGAAATTGGTATCGTATGTAAATGGTTCATTCGATCATGAAGTAATCATAGAAATATGTGGGAGCCATATGAATTTCCAGATTCCTCTATTGGTTATTGATCAGAGAAGAGTCTCGATCATGTCTACATAATTCACGAACCGTAGGGAGACACACTTAAGGATTCGATGTTGTTTAGTAGACATGGAATGTGAGTAAGAGACCGAATGTTGTTTAGAGTCTTGGATTGGATCCAGGACATCACGAGGACATCCGAAATGGTCCGGATAATAAGATTCATATAAGGAAAGTCCAATTCCGGAGTTCAGAAATGGTTTTGGTGTTTTCACTAAAATGTTCTAGAAGGGTCTAGAAGGTCCACCGATCCGGAGTGGGAAGGGTACATGGATGTGTCATGACAAAGTGGAATGGTTACATCATGTCCTAGGTCACTTGGCTGGGCAATGGGAAGAGAGAAATCAAACTCTAGTTTGAAAAGTCAAATGCCAATTTGAAAAGTCAAATGCCGATTTGAAAAGTCAAATCCCAACATTGGTTGCCTAGTGGAGGGAGGGAAGCCTCTCCTTGCCACCGGACAAGCAAGGGGTGTTGGGGGAGGACCCCCCTCTCCTTTCCATCCCTCCCTCTCATGAATAGAGGGGATGGGGCGCCCCCTTGGCCCTCCCACACATCAAACTCAAGATTGGTTGCAGCCTCTAAAGTTGCATCTTTAGAGCCGCTAAATAGCCGCCTTCTAAACCTCTACTAGCCGCCTAAACCTTGGCCCACTAAACCCTTGATTGCTGAGGCCCTCTTCTACTCCACCATACCCGCTCCGGCTTAGGCGAAGCCCTGCGGTATTTTCCCTCTAACCTACGACACCACGCTGTCGTGCTACCAGAATCGCGAGGAGAGATCTACAACCTCTACTGCCTGCTGGAACAAGGGAGAGGAAGGTCTTCATCGAGTACCGAACGTGTGACCGACTGCGGGAGCACTACCGGAACATGGCGCCAGATGGATTGTCTACGCGATCTTGAGATCGCAAGTGAACGACTACATCACCCACGAGAATCTGATCTCGTTAACCTCTTTGGAATCTTCGCGGGTGAGTACTCTATCGACTCATTGCTATAATCTAGTAGGTAGATCTTGGCTTGTGTGTGTTTATGCGGTAGAACTTTTTTTTTCTATGCTACGAACCCCTATAGTGGTATCCGAGCCGTGTCTATATGTTGATCTGTTGCACGAGTAGAACACAATGATCATTGTGGGCGGTGGTGCTTTTATTATCAATTGCTTCTTGTGTACTTTGCATCTTGTGGGATGATGGGATGAAGCGGACCGGGCTAACCTTACATGACATCGTTCATGAGACTTTCTCCATGCTCGACATGCAACTTGTATTGCATAAGTGGCTTTGCGGGTGTCTGTCTCTCCCATCATAGTGAAGATTCAATTTACAACGGGCACTTGATATTTCTTGCATCAAAGTTGTGGTTCTTGTTCGTAAGTTAGAATGATATTTATTGAAAAGCCCCAAACCACGTAAAACATGCAAAGAAAATTAGAGGCGTCTAACTTTGTTTTGCAGGGGTGTGTTGTGATGTGATATGGCCATGATTGTGATTATATATGATGTATGCAATGATCTTTATTGTAATTCGGCAACCGGCGGGAGCCTTATGGTTGTCTTTTTAAGTACGTTAAGACCTGCATGTCTATTATTCAAAGTAGTTGTAATAGTTGATGCTGGTGGACGACAACCATGGAGCGGTGCCATTGACCTTGACGCCACGCCTGTGATGATGGAGATCATGTTCGTGCTTGAAGATGGAGATCAGAAGCACAAGAAGAAAGGCCATATCATATCATATATTATGAATTGCATGTGATGTTAATCCTTTTTATGCATCTTGTATTCTTAGATCGCGATGGTACCATTATAAGATGATCCCTCTCACAAAATATCAAGTAATAAAGTGTTCATCCTTAGTTAGCATCGTTGCCAAGACTCGTTGTTTCGAAGCACCACGTGATGATCATGTGTGATAGATTCTGCGTGTGCATACAACAGGAGCAAGCCAGATTTGATCATGCGGATACTAAGGTTAATCTTGATGAGCCTAGCATGTATATGAACATGTTGATTGTTCGCCTTTGAAACTACATCATCTCTCGTGATGATCGGACTTGATGTAGTGGATTTGGTTCGTGTGATCACTAAAACAATGTGAGGGATATTGTTTTGAGTGGGATTTCAACTAGATTAATTTAAGTATTAATTCTAACTCAGTTTGTCATAAACTATTGCAAATATGTTGTAGATCATGGCGGACCCTACCATCAATTTTAATGCGTTCCTAGAGAAAGAATAGTTGAAAAACAATGGAAGCAACTTCGCAGATTGGTTACGCAATTTGAGGATTGTCCCTAATGCAGTTGACCTATGTGCTGGATGCACCGCTGGGAGACCCACCTACAGATGATGCTACCGATGAGGTGAAGAATGTTTTCCTCGCTCGGAAGCGTTAGTACTCCACAGTTCAGTGTGCTATCTTGTATGGTTTGGAATCAGAGCTCCAAAAGAGGTTTGAGAACTTTAACCCACATGATATTGTCCGTGAACTCAAAATGATATTTGAGGCTCACGCGACAGTTGAGAGTTATGAAGCTTCTGAACAGTTTTTTAACTGCAAGATGGAAGAGGGCAACTCCGTTAGTGAGCATGTGCTTAAGATGTCCGGGAATGCCAGTAAGCTCCAAAGCTTGGGTATAGTGATTCCTAATGCTTTGGGGATTCACTGTGTCCTCCAATCACTACCACCAAGTTACAAGAACTTTGTGATGAACTACAACATGCAGCGCATGGATAAGTCATTACCAGAACTCTTCTCTATGTTGAAGTCTGTGAAAGTGGAGATCAATAAAGAGCACCAAGTGTTGATGGTCAATAAGACCACCAATTTCAAGAAGCAAGGCAAGCCTAAGAAAAAGGGTAACTTCAAGAAGGGTGATAAGAAAGCTACTATGCCTACAAAGAAGACCAAGGATGGGCCTAAGCCTGATACTATGTGTTGTTACTGCAAGAGAGAAAGTCACTGGAAGCGGAATTGCCCCAAGTACTTGACAGATCTAAAGAACGACAACATCAAGAAGAAAGGTATATCTGATATACATGTTATTGATGTGTCTTACTAGTAATCGTAGTAGTGCCTGGGTATATGGTACTATTTCGGTTGCTCATATTTGTAACTCGAAACAAGTGCTGCAGAATAAATGGAGACTAGCGAAAGACGAGGTGATGATGCGCGTTGGAAACGGATCAAAGGTTGATGTGGTCGCGGTCGGCACGCTCCCTCTTCATCTACCATCGGGATTAGTTTTATACTTAAATAATTGTTATTTGGTGTCTGCATTGAGCATGAACATTATATTAGGATCTTATTTATTGCGAGACAGTTACTTGTTTAAGTCCAAGAATAATGGTTGTTCGATTTATATGAGTAATATCTTTCATGGCCATGCACCTTTGATAGATGGCCTATTCTTGTTGAATCTCGATAGTAGTGATACACATGTTCATAATATAGATGCTAAATGTTTGAAATTGAATGATAATTATACATACATATGGCACTGTCGTCTTGGTCACATTGGATTGAAGCGTATGAAGAAACTCCATTCTGATGGATGTAACATCCCAAAAATAATAAGCTTGGATCATCAAATTCTAATCATCAAGATTAGGGTTAACAAAAACTTTTCTAAATAAAATCATGAATGCATGCATATGTGTATGCATTGATTTTGAAATTCTTTTAAACCACCTTGTTTGTGTGATCCATTGCTTGTAAAATGTTTCTTAGGTGAAATAAACATCATCTAAAACATTTCCCACACTTTTCCTAAAGACAAGTAAATCAAAACAAATATATGAAATGAATGGTCATTTTGGCCAATTTAACTCCCATGCCTACTTTGGCTGTCTCAAACTTTCAGAACCTAACAGAAACTTTTCTGGATCTTTGCACCCCTTGAATGTACTCATAACAAGGTATCAAGGCCCACCTGGTGATCATCCAGAAACATTCAAATGCATAGTTTAAATGACAATTCAAAATTGAATCTTTATCATATGGGAAGATCCCACTTTTTCAAAAACCATTCAAACAAGCTCAACTTTCAAAACCCAAACATCTGCAGACTCACCAGCACCAATCTAGCAAACCCACCAAAAATCTTTTCAAAATTCAAAACTTGATTTCATGCGGCCATTTCATCAAACAGGTTGCAGACACAAATCAAACAAAACATCAAACACTATAGTGTGCTGTGTTTTGAGCCTAACTTGTTCCCTAGTTAGCTCACACACAGCTCAGTAGATCATCTAGAAATATTAGCCCAACACTAGCACCCCTGTGAGCTTGCCAATGCCATTAATGGTGAACACCGAGCACCCCCATGTCACCCCATTGTGGACAGCAGGCTAGAGGAAGAACTAGCCGTGCCAACCTTGTCTGGGAGGCAGCCCACCGTCCACCGCCACTCCCTGTCCCATCCGCGAGCGTTGCCAAGCCATGGACCACGCGCACAAGCCGCGCACAGACCATGCCGAGTGTGCGCCAGAGCGCCACCCTAGACCATCACCCACAGACCGCGCGCCATCCTCACCACGTGCACACACGATCGCCATCAACCCAGGAGACCGCCAGACATTCCCGTTTGCCGCCCCGTGCCGCACAGCCACCGCCCGCCGTCGAAGACGCCGCCTCTGCCGCGCAGAGCACCGCCCGTTCTATACCAAACCACACCACCCCATGCCTCGGGACCATGTCGTTGAGCATCGCCAGGAGACACCGCACCGTCCCCTACCCTTGCCCATGCCATTAGCCGCCTATAACCTCGCCCCCGACGAGCTCACCGTGCGCCCCGACGGTCCCCTCGCTTGACTATAAATAGAGTCCACCCCCGCACGAATTCTTCACACCATCTCACTCCCCTCTCCTCACTGATCGTGCCACCCCGTTCTCAGAGCAAGGCGAGCACCACCTCGCCGGAATTTTACTGGAGCCTGCCGCTGCCGGAGAAGAAAGGAGCCAGCGATTGGAGCCACCCCAGGAGCTGCCGCGACCACCCCTGAGTTCGCCGTCGTCGACTTCGTCGTTCGCCCACCTCGCCGACCCTCGCCAGTACCCCAGTGAGCCCCCAGCGACCCTCACTGGCCGCGCTAGGTTTTGATCTCGCCGGAGTTGTCTCGCGTCGACGATGACTCCCAGCCGTTAGATTAGAACTAGATCGAACGATCCACGTCGCCCCATACCGCTTCGCCCAGCCCCGTGTCACTGACGAGTGGGGACACCCACTTAAGCAGCCCGCGGGAGCACTGCGCTTAGCAGGCCAGCCTAGTAACTTTTCCCGCGCAAGCCCAGTTATTCAAATAAATGTCACATCCCAAGATTTTCCAAATCTTGTAATGTGAAAAATAATTGAATAAAATAAAACTTTATTTGATTTTCAGGGCCAGAAGAAACTTTTTGAATTCAATTGGAACCTCAAACCAATTTGAATCAAATAAATCCTAAAGGGATTTATAAAGATAAACATTTAATAAAGGAAAATAAAATATTTTGGAAATACTCTTTTTGATCTTTTAAATAAAAGGATTTGGTTTTCAAAGGAAATAGAAGTTTTATAAATAAAGATTATTTTATAAAGCCAAATTAAACCTTGGCCAAGCTTTGGAATTAAAACATTTTGTTTTGAATAAAAATAGCAAAGGTTTATTTAAATAAATTAATAAGGATTTAAAATCCACATTTATCTAAATAAAGGGTTTTACCATTTTAATTAAAACATCAAAAACTTATTAAATTAATTTAAATAAGTTTTCCAAATATTTTTTATTCTCAAATAAAACCTATTGAAGTGTTTTTGCTTTATTTTAGATTTCAAAATAAATATTTTAAATAAAATAAATCCTATTTGATTTAAATAACTGAGGTCCATTCTATTTAATTATTAATGGAACCTAAAATAAAAATGTTATTTTGTTTTAAACAAGATTTCCAAATATCTTTTATTTTCAAATAAAACCTACTGATTTGGTTTTAAAAATATTTAGATTTCAAAAGAGGTTTTTTTTAAAACAAAACCCTATATGATTAATAAACCTTGGTCTATTTATTTAATTAATAATGGACCTATAAATAAAATTATTATTTTGATTTTGAAATTTGGTTTATGTTACTGAACAGAACCAAGTTCAAAGTTGGGAAGTGTGGTGTTTGTTTGAATTGATTTGGTTGATTGAATTGTTTGTTTGAATTTCAAATCAGTAAATAGAAAATACAAAAGGATAAAACAATCAGACAGAAAAAATATAAGAACAAGTCGACCCAGCCCAGCCGGCCCAACTAACCCAGCAACAGCCCACCTCTCTTCCCCAGCGAACCGTTCTTTTCCACTCACACCCGCACCCGCAGAACCAATGACCGGTGGACCCTCCCTCTCACTTCTTTTCCCACTGACGACTGGACCCCGCTCTCCTGTTCATCCTCCTCACCCGCGCGACCTCTTCTCCCTCCCCCGTCGCCGTTACCTGCAGAGAATTCCGCGGCCTTAATTTGTCTTAACGCGGCCACCATCACTCACCTTGACCATGCACGTTAAGACGCCTGTCCCTCCTCTCCGTTTCCCCTCTGTCACCCCGCAGTAGCACGCCCCCAGGCTGCCCCAATTTCTCCCCGAGCAGCTCTGTCTCCGATGAGCTTCCACCTTCGATTCAGGCCGAGCCACACCACCTCCTGCCTCCTCGAGCACGCAACTGTGCTCAGCATTCCCCAGTGAACCTTTCTGCAGCCGCAGCTCGCTCGCGCGCGTCCCTGAGCGTCGGCAACGTCTTCCCCGAGCCAGCGCCGCCGTCTGCTCCAACTGCGGCGACTTTCCCCGGTAAACCTGACCTCCCCTCCTTTCCTCGTGGACATGATAATGACTGCCATGATCTTACGAACCTAATGGTGCCTTCCGTTTGTCCTAGGGTGCTCCCTATCCTCGCCCTCGACGACCTCCAGAGCCGCCCGAGGCTCAGCTCATCTCCGGTGAGCAATTAGGGACGGTCACGTGCGCCCCTTCACCAACCAGTACCACGTTGAGCATCAGCATCGTTCAGCGAACGAGGTGAGCACCTTCCCCTCCTCCCTCGCTTCCTATTTCACCAGCGCCGCCGCCGTCTGACCTCGCCGCCGCCAGCGACCGTCGCTGCGCCGCCCGAGTTTGGTCAATGCGATGACAGCCGTTCGATCTAGATCGGGCGAGCAAGATTAGACCACTTAAACGCGAAGGGGTATGCTTTCTGGATCGCACGATTTGATTAGATCCAACGCACTGTGTCTGCCGATCCGACCGAACCGGTACCAGCGAATAACGTTGCGCCGCGTGTCACCAGATGGATTGGAATTAGAATTTGAAATCTGATTTAGGTATGATTTTGAAAACCCTCTAACTTTTGATCCACACGTCCAAAAATTACAAATTTGGTATCGTTGGAATCAGTGGAACAAACCCTAACCAACCATGCCTTTAGTTTAGCAAATAGTATCTGTTATCTTGTTGGTTTTTGCAGAAACTTTTGATTGCTTGTTAAGGATGTAAAAATTGTTTAAAAATGAATTTGGGGTTAAAATCTTTGGCAATTGGATTGATTTGAACCTACTAACATTAGGAAACACTTTGTGGACTCAAAAATGTATTTGGTGAAACAAAATAATGATTCTTTGATTTAAAACCATTTCTAGTCAAATAGAAATGTGATTTATTTATTGAAAATGATTTTGAAGGAAAACCTTTGGGAAATGGTTTGTTGTAAACTCACTGACCCTAGGAACCAACCCATAGTTTGGAAAATGGATTTGGTAAAGTTTAGGATGGAAAACTTGATTTAGTCATTTCTAGCCAAATGAAAATAATGGTTTTGTTATGAAAATGATTTTGAGTAAAAACTTTGGGAAAATGGTTTAGACCAAACCTACTGACCCAAAACACCAAGTTTTAGAATAGCAACTCATTTGGTGAAAAACATAAAGTTTTGCTTTGATAAAAATAATTTTCACCACATAAAATAATGATTAGATTTAAAAATGGTTTATGGACCAAAACCCTTTTTAAACGACTTTGTCACTTTGGGAAAATGACCACTTTTGACTTTACAAAGTTTAGAAGCCTAGTGGAGACCACCTTGCAATTAGAACCATCTTTTGCATGCTTGCATACATAACTTTGACTTTGTCATTTTATGTGTTGTTTTGCTTGATTAGGTAGATTGAGTTTGTGCCTTGCTTGATTGATTTGTAGTGACTTGAAGAGTGTGATTGTTGCAAGGACAAGGAGTGAACCTATACCCTCTACCAAAAAAAGGCAAGTGATGCTTCATACTTTTGTCCCATTACTTTCACTATGCATTAGTGTTTTTGCTAAGTAAAACTTGCATAGATTTTGCTAAGTATAAACCTTGCTATAGGAAAACCTAATAGATGAATCCTTAGTAGGATTTTTCCTAAGTTAAGACTCCTACTACTATCAAGCTTAGACTAGCTAATAGAAAACATGGGTGGAATATATATTCACACTATGGAAAATTTCCAAGTCTGAGGACTTGTGATTTTGTTTAATAAAACAACTAAGTTAATGAATCACCTGGGTGGAATGGGACTTGCTTGGT
Organism: Avena sativa; assembly: GCA_916181665.1. Taxonomy (NCBI): domain Eukaryota; kingdom Viridiplantae; phylum Streptophyta; class Magnoliopsida; order Poales; family Poaceae; genus Avena; species Avena sativa. The sequence continues at coordinate 210,529,015 of OV702280.1, read as the reverse complement.
GGTTTTTGGTTGAGTGGTTCACAAGGCCCATGTGTATGGTTTACCTTGTGTATCTCACTTGTGGATGGCCACCCAGGAACAAAGATATTTGAGATGTCAAATGTTGAGAAGCTTCAAGTGCAACCACTTGGCAATATGGGCTCTGCCATGATCATATTGGTTGCAAGAACTTAGCCATATGGACAGTGGGTGGTAGTGTTTGATAGGTTGGAGCGCGTCCATTTTGGTCTAAGGGAAGGCTTCTGAAAGATCTTGTCTTGGGAAACCAAGTCTTGTGGGGAAAGTGCACCACCTCTACAGAGTGTAAAATCTAAGTACTTAGCCATGTCCCTGGTAAAGGACAATTTGAGCATCAAGACATGGAAGCAATCAAGAATCTCATCATTCAAATTTCTAAGTTAAAACTTGTGGTTTGAACAAGGGTTGTTTGAAATCTTCAATCTTTGATTGAGAGATGCCTTGGTAAAAGGATCTTCAAATCTTTGATTGAGAAAAATGATTTTGCCAAGCAAAACTTAGTATTTTCAAATGTTAAGGAAAAATCTATTTTGAGCAATGCAAGCCTCAACTCCACTTAGCCAAATGCATATACATGATAGATTCCATTATACTACCATAGTATCACTTGCCAATACAATTCCAATGTATTGACCCTTTGTGGTTGTAACTTGTATGTTGCAGGTTTGATTGATTTTAGTGAAGATTGATTGATTAGGATTACAAAGTCTACAACCAACATCTGCCTGTGGCACTTTGAAGATGAAGGACCCCATGACTATAGTTATTCCGCTGCAATGTAATGTAATAGCCAAATGAGCTATGTAAGATGTAATAAAACTATGTTATTCCTGGTTATAAAGTTATATTATGACCTTTGTTTCTTGATATTACATCTTAACTGTGGATGCTAGCTATTGATCCAGGGACTAGCATTGTAAACACAGGGGGCTCTATCTTATTAAAGATTGGAACCTCTATAGATGGTATCGGAGCATTGTGTTGCCTGTAGGATTTGTAAACCCTAGGATTGGACAAAAACCCTTAGAAGAATAGGAGTTATATTTCTATCCAAAACTTATTTACAAAAATACTTGTAAACTCTTTCCTCAACCATTTTGGTTTAACTCTACACCTCTTCTACTTCAACTTGATGGAAAAACCTACCCATGGCCAAATATTACACCATGTGCAAAGGACTTCTCCAACTTCTTCAACTCTAATGACTTCAACTTCTTCAACTCTAATGACTTCAACATCTTCAGCATATTCCCCAAGGACATCCAACTTGGAAACCACTAAGGACTACAAGTAAAACAAGGAAATCTTGCTCAAGATTTAGAGACTGAGGGAATGCAAAAGTTAGAAAGAGACCACATCATTTGAAGTTTTGTGACCAAGAGTTTTTCTCAAGGAAACCATGATCTCAAGTAAGAAGAAGAAACCAAGAAGGATGGAAGGATCACAAGTGAACCATATAGATGGACCACCATAATTTAGTTAAGTCAAACACACCAACTTATGTGGTGTAACAAAAATATTTTTGTTGCCTAAGTATGTGCTTGAACTTGTGTTTGAGTGAAATGTTTTGGTTTGTGATTGCATGCACATTGTTTGTGTGAATTGTGATGTGTGTGATTAGAAATATTTCCTTAGAAATATTTTGCCTATTCTAATCTCTACCCAACCCAAACAGATGACTTCTCCAAGAGACTCCAACATCAAGGTTGATGACAACCACAACCAAGAGGACAACATGAGAGAACTTATAGAAACCCAAAACCAGTTGAGCCAAGAGACAACTCAGCTTTTAACCAACAACAATGGACTAGACCCAGCCATACAAAGGATTTTGAAACTTCAATCCCAATTGATGCAAAGACTGGTTACTCAAATGATCAACATGGGAGAAAACTTTTCCCAAAGAGCTATGGACAACAAGGATGACAAAGATGCTATTTTAGAAGGAACCCAAACTAGCAATACTTGTAGAGACAAGGATCATGCATCCAAGGAGCATGAAGGTCAATGCCCTAACTGTGAAGAAAATCATCCCGTTGGACAATGTCCCACCTCTCAAGCTACTTGTTACCTTTGTGAAGGAAACGACCATGTCCCTAACCAATGCCCCATCTATGCCATTGTTGAACAAAGGAAACAAGAAGGATCCAGGTATGCCAAGAATGTTGATGGCAAAGGAAAAGGACCACTTACCTCCAAACAAGACAACCCAATTCAAAGGATCAAAGAAACCCAAGAAGCAAAAGGTAGACAAAAGCCATGTACAATGTCATCAGTGTAAGGAAATGGGACACTATTCTGGTGAATGCCCAAAGAACCCGAAGAATAAAGAGATTGGCCAAGTAGTGTGCAACAACTGCAAAGAGCTAGGCCACTATGTAGCAACTTGTCCACAAGAGCCACGTAAAGAACTCCAGGACATCCATTGTTTCAACTGCAAGAATCCGGGACATTATGCAAGCAACTGTCCAGAAAAGATGAAGAACAAGTTGAACAAGCCTATGGAGAAACTCAACCTTGGCCCATGAGTCAAGTATGGAAACCAAGGACACATGCAAATGGTTGCCATGAGAAATTTCCCCAGGATCCCAAGAAGGACAATATGTAATTTTTGTTTGAAAAATTTTAAGGGTGGTAGTACCCTAGTTGTTTTGAGCCAACTTCACATCCCAAGATTTTCCAAATCTTGTAATGTGAAAAATAATTGAATAAATAAAACTTTGTTTGACTTTCAGGGCCAGAAGAAACTTCTTGAATTCAATTGGAACCTCAAACCAATTTGAATCAAATAAATCCTAAAGGGATTTACAAAGATAAACATTTAATAAAGGAAAATAAAATATTTTGGAAATACTCTTTTGGATCTTTTAAATAAAAGGATTTGGTTTTCAAAGGAAATAGAAGTTTTATAAATAAAGATTATTTTATCAAGCCAAATTAAACCTTGGCCAAGCTTTGGAATTAAAACATTTTGTTTTGAATAAAAATAGCAAAGGTTTATTTAAATAAATTAATAAGGATTTAAAATCCAATTTTATCTAAATAAAGGGTTTTACCATTTTAATTAAAACATCAAAAACTTATTAAATTAATTTAAATAAGTTTTCCAAATATTTTTTATTCTCAAATAAAACCTACTGAAGTGTTTTTGCTTTATTTTAGATTTCAAAATAAATATTTTAAATAAAATAAATCCTATTTGATTTAAATAACTAAGGTCCATTCTATTTAATTATTAATGGAACCTAAAATAAAAATGTTATTTTGTTTTAAACAAGATTTCCAAATATCTTTTATTTTCAAATAAAACCTACTGATTTGGTTTTAAAAATATTTAGATTTCAAAAGAGGTTTTTTTTAAAACAAAACCCTATATGATTAATAAACCTTGGTCTATTTATTTAATTAATAATGGACCTATAAATAAAATTATTATTTTGATTTTGAAATTTGGTTTATGTTACTGAACAGAACCAAGTTCAAAGTTGGGAAGTGTGGTGTTTGTTTGAATTGATTTGGTTGATTGAATTGTTTGTTTGAATTTCAAATCAGTAAATAGAAAATACAAAAGGATAAAACAATCAGACAGAAAAAATATAAGAACAAGTCGACCCAGCCCAGCCGGCCCAACTAACCCAGCAACAGCCCACCTCTCTTCCCCAGCGAACCGTTCTTTTCCACTCACACCCGCACCCGCAGAACCAATGACCGGTGGACCCTCCCTCTCACTTCTTTTCCCACTGACGACTGGACCCCGCTCTCCTGTTCATCCTCCTCACCCGCGCGACCTCTTCTCCCTCCCCCGTCGCCGTTACCTGCAGAGAATTCCGCGGCCTTAATTCGTCTTAACGCGACCACCATCACTCACCTTGACCATGCACGTTAAGACGCCTGTCCCTCCTCTCCGTTTCCCCTCTGTCACCCCGCAGTAGCACGCCCCCAGGCCGCCCCAATTTCTCCCCGAGCAGCTCTGTCTCCGACGAGCTTCCACCTTCGATTCAGGCCGAGCCACACCACCTCCTGCCTCCTCGAGCACGTAGCTGTGCTCAGCATTCCCCAGTGAACCTTTCTGCAGCCGCAGCTCGCTCGCGCGCGTCCCTGAGCGCCGGCCACGTCTTCTCCGAGCCAGCGCCGCCGTCTGCTCCAACTGCGGCGACGTTCCCCGGTAAACCTGACCTCCCCTCCTTTCCTCGTGGACACGATAATGACTGCCATGATCTTACGAACCTAATGGTGCCTTCCGTTTGTCCTAGGGTGCTCCCTATCCTCGCCCTCGACGACCTCCAGAGCCGCCCGAGGCTCAGCTCATCTCCGGCGAGCAATTAGGGACGGTCACGTGCGCCCCTTCACCAACCAGTACCACGTTGAGCATCAGCATCGTTCAGCGAACGAGGTGAGCACCTTCCCCTCCTCCCTCGCTTCCTATTTCACCAGCGCCGCCGCCGTCTGACCTCGCCGCCGCCAGCGACCGTCGCTGCGCCGCCCGAGTTTGGTCAATGCGATGACAGCCGTTCGATCTAGATCGGGCGAGCAAGATTAGACCACTTAAACGCGAAGGGGTATGCTTTCTGGATCGCACGATTTGATTAGATCCAACGCACTGTGTCTGCCGATCCGACCGAACCGGTACCAGCGAATAACGTTGCGCCGCGTGTCACCAGATGGATTGGAATTAGAATTTGAAATCTGATTTAGGTATGATTTTGAAAACCCTCTAACTTTTGATCCACACGTCCAAAAATTACAAATTTGGTATCGTTGGAATCAGTGGAACAAACCCTAACCAACCATGCCTTTAGTTTAGCAAATAGTATCTGTTATCTTGTTGGTTTTTGCAGAAACTTTTGATTGCTTGTTAAGGATGTAAAAATTGTTTAAAAATGAATTTGGGGTTAAAATCTTTGGCAATTGGATTGATTTGAACCTACTAACATTAGGAAACACTTTGTGGACTCAAAAATGTATTTGGTGAAACAAAATAATGATTCTTTGATTTAAAACCATTTCTAGTCAAATAGAAATGTGATTTATTTATTGAAAATGATTTTGAAGGAAAACCTTTGGGAAATGGTTTGTTGTAAACTCACTGACCCTAGGAACCAACCCATAGTTTGGAAATTGGATTTGGTAAAGTTTAGGATGGAAAACTTGATTTAGTCATTTCTAGCCAAATGAAAATAATGGTTTTGTTATGAAAATGATTTTGAGTAAAAACTTTGGGAAAATGGTTTAGACCAAACCTACTGACCCAAAACACCAAGTTTTAGAATAGCAACTCATTTGGTGAAAAACATAAAGTTTTGCTTTGATAAAAATAATTTTCACCACATAAAATAATTATTAGATTTAAAAATGGTTTATGGACCAAAACCCTTTATCAAATGACTTTGTCACTTTGGGAAAATGACCACTTTTGACTTTACAAAGTTTAGAAGCCTAGTGGAGACCACCTTGCAATTAGAACCATCTTTTGCATGCTTGCATACATAACTTTGACTTTGTCATTTTATGTGTTGTTTTGCTTGATTAGGTAGATTGAGTTTGTGCCTTGCTTGATTGATTTGTAGTGACTTGAAGAGTGTGATTGTTGCAAGGACTAGGAGTGAACCTATACCCTCTATCAAAAAAAGGCAAGTGATGCTTCATACTTTTGTCCCATTACTTTCACTATGCATTAGTGTTTTTGCTAAGTAAAACTTGCATAGATTTTGCTAAGTATAAACCTTGCTATAGGAAAACCTAATAGATGAATCCTTAGTAGGATTTTTCCTAAGTTAAGACTCCTACTACTATCAAGCTTAGCCTAGCTAATAGAAAACATGGGTGGAATATATATTCACACTATGGAAAATTTCCAAGTCTGAGGACTTGTGATTTTGTTTAATAAAACAACTAAGTTAATGAATCACCTGGGTGGAATGGGACTTGCTTGGTGGTTTTTGGTTGAGTGGTTCACAAGGCCCATGTGTATGGTTTACCTTGTGTATCTCACTTGTGGATGGCCACCCAGGAACAAAGATATTTGAGATGTCAAATGTTGAGAAGCTTCAAGTGCAACCACTTGGCAATATGGGCTCTGCCATGATCATATTGGTTGCAAGAACTTAGCCATATGGACAGTGGGTGGTAGTGTTTGATAGGTTGGAGCGCGTCCATTTTGGTCTAAGGGAAGGCTTCTGAAAGATCTTGTCTTGGGAAACCAAGTCTTGTGGGGAAAGTGCACCACCTCTACAGAGTGTAAAATCTAAGTACTTAGCCATGTCCCTGGTAAAGGACAATTTGAGCATCAAGACATGGAAGCAATCAAGAATCTCATCATTCAAATTTCTAAGTTAAAACTTGTGGTTTGAACAAGGGTTGTTTGAAATCTTCAATCTTTGATTGAGAGATGCCTTGGTAAAAGGATCTTCAAATCTTTGATTGAGAAAAATGATTTTGCCAAGCAAAACTTAGTATTTTCAAATGTTAAGGAAAAATCTATTTTGAGCAATGCAAGCCTCAACTCCACTTAGCCAAATGCATATAGATGATAGATTCCACTATACTACCATAGTATCACTTTCCAATACAATTCCAATGTATTGACCCTTTGTGGCTGTAACTTGTATGTTGCAGGTTTGATTGATTTTAGTGAAGATTGATTGATTAGGATTACAAAGTCTAAAACCAACATCTGCCTGTGGCACTTTGAAGATGAAGGACCCCATGACCATAGTTATTCCGCTGCAATGTAATGTAATAGCCAAATGAGCTATGTAAGATGTAATAAAACTATGTTATTCCTGGTTATAAAGTTATATTATGACCTTTGTTTCTTGATATTACATCTTAACTATGGATGCTAGCTATTGATCCAGGGACTAGCATTGTAAACACAGGGGGCTCTATCTTATTAAAGATTGGAACCTCTACATTAAACTTTTTCTATTTCAATTCAAACACACTTCTGTACCCAACATCAAAAATCAATCCAGATCGTTTCAGTGCACCAAATTGAATGAAACCAATTTTGTTGGAAATATCTGTGAATGCTGATTCCAAGACCGTTGGATTCAAGTCATTTGGATCTATAGATCACCCATGGTAAAAATAACAAGGCAGAAGCTTTTCTGCATTCAAACATTTTTCAAATTTAAACCATAATAGCTTTTGAGTTGATTCCAACTCTCAAAATTCACATTTAACCATACCTTTCAGAATATATAAAAATATATAGGTTTACTTGCAGAAATAATGTTCAATTAATAAAAGAATGCTACATAAGCATTTCTAGCCACTTTAAGTAATTAAAATATAAGGGTAAAATCTTATTAAATTGTGACACCACTTTAAATCACATTCCCATGAACTACAATATGTGGTGATGACATGTGTCAACATGATCCCATACTTGGTTTGGAGAATATTAAATCTTAAGTAGTTTTTCAATGAGTAGAAATTACTTTTCTAAAAATAAAAGGAATTAAATCAAGCCTTAACCTTGTAATGTTAGGGATGATGCTAGATCATCCATAGGACCCTTGTGTGTGATGATTGCAAGTAGTTAAGTATTGTTTGGTGATTGTGTACCTCATATTTATTCATAGACGCTAGTACCGACCAAGGATACAAGGAGGAAGGAGGATACTACGAAGAAGAAGCCGAGGAGAACTTCAACCACTGCTCTGCACAAGGCAAGCTAAAACTTTCAAGACACTCTACTTTAGCAAGCTTATACTGATATTGATGCAAGCCTAATGCTACTAGTGGATTATGCAAGCTAACCCTTGCAAGATACCCTACTGATGCGACAAACCCATACCTGTTCTATGACTACTATATGCCTTAAGCATATATGATCATACCCACTTGATAAACCAATCCTAGTTTTACTCGCAAGCTTCTTACTTTATTCCTTTATCAAAGCTTACTTAGAGTTTACCCAAGTGACTGGTAGATTTGGAAAGATGCTGAAGGTTGCATCAAGAGCATAAAATTTGGCCTAAGTTAGAAACCTTGATATCAGCCTAAGACATAAGGTTGTACTTAGTTGAAATTCCACTAGTTACCACCCCTCATTAGTACTACCCCCCACCTGTAGATGCTAGTGCTAAGCCTAAAACTTGATCAATTTTTAGATGGGAATACTTGGTGGAAAAATGGTTATGAAAACCTTGGAATGATGGATCATTCTATTGAAATGTTTTGTACATGTGTTCCCAAACACGTGAGAATTTTGGTGATAAAAATGTTGATGCATGAGCCTTAGCCCTTTATAAAACTGATGGTTGTCTGGATGCGATACCATTCCAATTTTATCGTACAACCACAATACCCGAATATTGGGTAGGGCTTGACTAGAAACTTATGTACCTTAGTATTAGTTCCCTCACGGCCAAGGTCTGAGCTGAGGCTACCTTGTGAAGATTGTCCACCTGTGCAGTACCCAAGATGACAGATGGTCATGGTTGGGAGGCCAAACTCACAGGAGAGGTGCTTATACTAGGGCGTGTAATCGAAAGGTTAGGATTGATTATCCGCATACTGAGTATGGTGAATTCAGGATTTGTTCCTGACGGATGTATCGAATGTTGTGGTGAAAGTGTGCAATCTCTGCGGAGTGTCAAACTATTCGAATAGCCGCGTCCGCGGTTATGGACAATTGGAGTGGCCATACTGTTCCCCCGTCAGACTTTTCAAAATGACCTGTGAAATGAATTGAGACTTTGATTTGACCACAACAGAGTTGTGATATGAAATACAAGATCCCATTTAGGACTTATAAGATTGTGACTAGCTTTGGAACTTGGTAGAGATAAATCTGGCTTTTGCAAAACAACCTTAGAGCCTAGTGTCCTATTATCCAAAAACCCCTTACCTATTAGTATTAGTTTGCGAGTACTTAAAGAGTACTCATGGCTTTGTCCCTGGCTATTCCCATGGCCAGACTATGAAGAGGAGTATCTGGAAGATGGACCCAGGACGGTTACTGAAAGGGCATGTATGCCCCCATGTGTGGTTTTGGTAATTAATGACAATCTCTATGGACTAATGTGTAAATTGAGTTTCACTTGTAGGTTTGTCCATTGGCATCGCTTGGGCCATGTGTTGGTATCAAGGTTGGGAGATGAACAAATGTCCAAGGGCTTTGTGCCCATTGGAATCATGAAGAAAGAAGGAGCTTGAAGGTCGATCAAGGCATGTGCAAAGAGTTGCATCAAGATGGATCAACCTCAAGTAAGGATGAAGAAGGACGAGCTCAAGATGCGCCATCTCTAGAAGATCTCATGCTTGAAGCTTGCCATCCTCGTGCTCATGGAATGATGAAGACAAGTTCAAAGAAGAGGTTTCCCCATGGAATATGGGGGAGCATTTTGCAAGTATTCATCAAGCAAGAGCGAGCAAGAGCAAACAAGAAAGGTGTTCCCACTATAGAAGAACAATACGGTCTACATCAAGTTCAAGTGGGACGCTCAAGGCAAAGGTATGTTGATAGGGCTTCTCTTTTTCCGGTCTCGTGTTGTTAGTTGGGAGACCGGGTTTAGGATAGATAGCCGTTCTATCAAGAGGGGCTCTCAAGCGGGTGTCTCGTTTGCATCGTTCAGAGAGAGCTCAAACCTTTGCATTCATATCATCATCTTTCTTGGTTATTATTTGGTTCTTGTCCATGAGAGGATCTAGAGCTTGTGGTCACCATCATAACAAGCTCTAGCTCATCATCTAAGGATTTCACTTGCATATCTTATTGCGTTTTTGATCTTGCGAGTTTTCCGGCTCCACACCTTGGGGGATAGATCACATATATATTCATGATATTTTCTCCCAAGGTGATTCTATTCGTCGTTATCTTCCCAACAAAATTGGTTTCATCCCGTTTGGAGTTCAGATGCAAAAGTTATTGCGTTTCTGGTTTCTGGAATTTCCCTGACCAGAAGTTCCGGCTTCCCACCGGAAGTTCTGCTAGGGCATCTTTGCCGCCAAAAGTTCCGGTGGAAGTTCCGGGTCTTCTTCCGCTCACGCTCAGTAACCTTCTGTTTTGAAGCGTTCTATTTGCCGGAACTTTGTGGGAACTTGCATCGGAAGTTCACCGGAACTTCCGGTCTGTTTTGACCGGAACTTCCGGTTGCGCTTCTGGAGCGGGCGTCAACGGTCTGATGACCGTTGGAGCCAGGCTGGGCGGAACTTCCGCCCAGAGCCGGAAGTTCCGGCCATGATTCGTTTTTTCAGTTTCTCGCTCCGCAGTTTTCGACCGATGGCTGGGTGCCACCGGAACTTCCGGCCTCCCAACGGAAGTTCCGGCCAGGTGTCGCGAATGCCCATAACGGGCAGATCTGGGAGCCCTTTAAAAGGGGCTCCTCTTCCCCTTCGTGGGTACATGCTTTTCTTCTTGGTTCTTGGCTTTCTCTCTCTCCTCCATTGTCAACCTTGAAGAAGCTTTCCCTCTCCCTTCCCCCTCCTATGATTCTTGCATCTTTTTGAGGGATTTGAGAGAGGAGATCTAGATCTACAATCCCCCCAAGTCAAATCCCTTCTTTGTGAAGGAATCATTGGGATCTAGATCTTGGAGAGTCTTGTGTTCTTCCTCCCTTATTCCCCCAATAGCTTTTGTAGCTTTGTTGGAATTTGGGAGAGAAGGACTTGCCCTTGCATTTGGTGCATAGGTTTGAGTTCTCCTCTTGTGTTCTTCCTCCCTTATTCCCCCAATAGCTTTTGTAGCTTTGTTGGAATTTGGGAGAGAAGGACTTGCCCTTGCATTTGGTGCATAGGTTTGAGTTCTCCTCGGAGATTCGACGAGTTCAAGCTTGTGAGCTTGTTTCTCTTGGGTTCCTTGGAACCCTAGACGGTTGTGTGGTTGGATTGTTGACCTTTTGTGGTCTTGTTGACCTTTTGTTGTCTTGTAGCCTTTTGTGGCATTGTTGGCCTTTTGTGGCATTGTTGGCCTTTTGTGGCTTTGTTGTTGGGAGCCTCCAATTGAGTTGTGGAGTTAGCCCCAATCTTGTACGGGTTCGGTGACCGCCCTCAAGCGTCCCATAGTGGAGAAAGTGCCCGCCTTTTGTGGTGCGCACTTGGGAGAATAGGGTGAGCCTTTTGTGGCGTCGGTGAGTTGCGTGCTTCCGCATCCGGGGTGAGGCCTTGTGCGGCGTTGGGTGAGCATCGAGCCACCACACCTCGAGGTGAGCCATTTGTGGTGTTCGGAGAGCATTGCGGCATCACACCTCTCCAACGGAGACGTAGCTTCTTTGGAAGTGAACTTCGGGAAACAAATCTTCGTCTCCGCGTCCATCGGTTATCTCTCAACCGAACCCTTTACTTATGCACTTTACATTATGATAGCCATCGTGCTTGAAGTAATTATACCTTGCTATCACCTTGTTGCTTGTATTGCTTAGCATAGGTTGTTGGTGCACCTAGGTGAACTTAGTGGCTAGGTTTTGTGCTCAATAAATTAAACGTTAGTTTTATTCCGCATTTACTTGAGCCTAAACCGTAATATTTTTAAAAGCCTATTCACCCCCCTCCAGGCGACTTCCTTTGTACTTTCAGTTACGACAACTAGGATCATCTCCCATCGTCAGCATTGCCTGTGACCCCGAAGATGGAGCTGCGCCTACGCTACCATTATTATTACGTATTCCGCTGCTTGATGTTGTATTAAGAACTGGATCATGAGATCCCTATTTGTGTAAGAACTTATGTGTCGTTTGTACTGGATGATGTACTATGGTATCCAATTCTGTTATGTCTCGCAAAAATGGTAATCCTGGGATTGCGATGTATGGCATAACATGCATCTAGGATTGAAAAATCCGGGTGTTGACAAGTTGGTATCAGAGCCATCCTGACCATAGGAGACCCTAGTTAGACTGGACGTTTGAACCAAAAACTTAGTTTCAAAACCAAAGAAAACAAATATTTACAAAAACTTATTCTCATTCTTATCTCTTTGATTCTTTCATAAAAATTCATGTTCCTAAAAAACTCTTGCAAAATACATAAAATTTTGACACACTTGATCACTCTGCTAATCTACTCATCCTCTATTTTTATAGATGGACGTGAAGTACATCAAGTTTTACCAACTTGGGAATGGGGGAGACCTTATCTTTGAGAGGGATCTGGATCAGCTTTCGGAACTTTTGGAGCGTCCGCACCCCGAGTTCTTTGGAGCTCAACTCAATGATCAATGAGGAGAAGATCTGCAGTGGCCAATTGTTGCAAGTCTTCGAGGAAAGATTGAACCTCCCAGTGCGGAGGGAATTCAGTTTACCTTAAGAGAAAACAACTGGCTCGATGGACTTGCCAGAGCAATGCAGGAAGCTCTTTACCGTCTATGTGGGCAGAGCATCAATCAGATCAAGGGTACTCGCTTTGAGTTTTTCCCAAGGCGTGATGCAAATGGACAACCACTGGAAGCCCCATACCACCCCGAGCTGAAGACTCAATTGGACCACCTTAGCTTCATGATGTATGATCGTCAGCAGGAGTTGGACAACTGCCGTGACTATTGCAACCACAAGTCCGCCATCATCAAGACGAAGGATCAGACCATAGCCATGCTAGCAAAGGATCGCAAGTATCGTCGCCGTCAGCTCGACAAGAAGGAGCGCATTATTGCCCGTCTTTGCCACCGCATCTCATCTCTGGAGGAGACCATCCACGAGAGAGACATGCAGTTGAAGGAAAGGGAGAATGCAGGAGAGGATCTTTGTGGAGACCCTTACTCCTATCTCAGCGATGACGATGATTTTCTGGAGGATCAGGCCATGGACTTCTTCACCGATGAGGATGATTTCGCCTTCATCGATGATGATGAAGATGATGAAGCCACAGACTCCGAGGAGTAGTAGCACTGAGCACTGGCGTAGTGAGTAGTAGTCGGTCCCACTGTATCGTAGATTCCAGAATGGTTCTTAAAACCATCTGTTTTTCTTTGTTGTGGTGTGTGTTGTACTGTGTGCTATGAGTGATTGAATGAAAAATCAAGTTGCCAGAAAAATCTGAGTCAAACATTTAAAACTTTTCAAAGACCCAAGACCTTAGAAATTTCCCTCTTTTCTCATGATCTATATCAATCTTCAGATGCCACGGGGAGGAAGTGGTTCAGCCCCGGACCCGATGTTGCAGATCCGGCAAATGTTGACTTCTGACCGCGAAGCTGAAAGAGCGGAACGTCAAGCCAACCTAGCCACTCTGCAACAAATAGCCCAACTAGCCCACAACAACCAAGGCCACGGAAATCAGGACAACCATGGATCTAAGCTCAAGAATTTCCAGAATACTAACCCACCCGTTTTCACCAAGTCAGAAGAACCCCTAGATGCCAATGATTGGCTGCAAACCATGGAAAACAACCTAGAAGTCGCCGGAGTGGAAGCCAACGAGAAAGTCTTGTTTGCCACCCATTATCTAGCCGGAGATTCCAGGGCATGGTGGAACAGTGTTCGTGCAATGACCGGAGGCCAGATGATGACCTGGGAGGAATTCAAGGTCAAGTTTAGCAGAACCCATGTGCCACCAGGTTTGATCAAGAGAATGAGAGACGCGTTCAGAGAACTGAAGCAAGGAAGGATGACTGTAGTGGAATACCATGACAAATTTTTGTCATTAGCTAGGTATGTCCCGGACGAGATAGACACCGAATCCAAGAAGAAAGAAAGATTCTTGAATGGTCTGCATGACGAGATGCAGACGGTGTTAGTCAATATCCCCTTTGCTGATATTGAAGCCCTCGTCGACTCTGCCATCCAGATGGAAGGAAAGATCAACCAAGCCAATGAAAACCGCAAGCGTCGCATGATGCATCAACCAGGAACCCTTCAGACCCCAAAGTATCGCCCCAACCCATCTCCAGGATTTGCCCCAAGAACCAACAGACCCCCTATGACCCGTCCAACCTACCCCAACCGTGGAAACCCTAGACCCGGAGGAAATCACAACAACCCCGGCAACTCTAGCAATTTCACCCGTGCCCCACCCAAGTTCAACACCAACAATGCTACCGTCAACACCAACACTGCCCCGAGGACTGGAAGCAATGCTGTGCCTATCGCAGCCAAGGACAAGTCGCAAGTGACCTGTTATGACTGTGGGAATAAAGGCCACTATTCCAACGAGTGCCCCAACAAGAAGAATGCTACATCCCCTAATGCCAATGCCCCAGCTCAGCAACAACGTCGTGTCCAGCCAGGGAGAAGATTTTCCCCAGGGAATTCACTCAACCGCAATGGCCGTCTTTTTCTCATGCATGCTGAAGAAGCTCAGGAAGCGCCAGACGTCGTGCTGATTATGTTTTCTGTTAATTCAGTACTTGCAAGAGTGTTGTTTGACTCTGGTGCCTCACATTCATTTGTCACCGAAGAATTTGCCTGCACTAGTAAAATTCAACCAACCAAACTGAAGCATGTTATGATTGTGCAAATCCCCGGATCAACCACCAAGGCTAGGCAAATTTGCAAAGCCGTCCCTATCCGAATCCATGGCATAGATTTTTATGCTAATCTAATAGTACTCGGAACTAAAGGTTTGTAAGTAGTACTAGGAATGGATTGGATGTCCAAACATAAGGGATTGATTGACTGTGCTAAGAAAGCCATCACCATGACCAGTACCGCCGGAATAACAGTCGAGCATATCTCTGAAACCTTACCTCGCCAATTCAAGTGTAACAAGAGTCTAGCCCAACCTACCATTGACCAAGTCCGGATAGTCTGTGAATACCCCGATGTATTTCCAGATGTTTTGCCCGGTATGCCCCCAGATCGGGATATCGAGTTTATCATCGAACTAATCCCCGGAACAGGACCCATAGCCCAGAGACCCTATAGTATGAACCCGTCAGAACTAGAAGAACTGAAGAAGCAACTGGATTCCATGCTAGAAATTGGATTGATTCAACCAAGTGCGTCACCATGGAGATCACCTGTCTTATTTGTGGACAAGAAAGATGGAGGTAACCGTTTGTGTACGGATTATCGGAAGTTGAATGATGTCACCATCAAGAACAAGTACCCTTTGCCCAAGATAGAAGATTTGTTTGATCAGTTGACCGGTGCCCAGGTGTTTTCTAAGATTGATCTTAGAACTGGCTATCATCAACTCAAGATTCGTGTAGAGGATATTCCAAAGACTGCCTTTACCACCAGATATGGATTATATGAGTATACAGTCATGTCTTTTGGATTAACCAATGCCCCCGCTTATTTCATGAACCTCATGAATAAGATTTTTATGGACTTCCTGGATAAGTTTGTCGTTGTTTTCATCGATGACATTCTGATTTATTCCAAATCAGAAGAAGAACATGAGCTACACCTAAGGACCGTTCTTGGAACCCTTAGAGAGCATCAGCTATATGCAAAGTTTAGCAAATGTGAATTCTGGTTACAGGAGGTAGGATTCCTCGGTCACATTGTATCAGCTGGAGGAATTGCCGTTGACCCTGCCAAAGTGAAAGATGTAGAAGATTGGCAAGCCCCAACCACTCAAACCCAAGTTTGTGCTTTTCTCGGATTGGCGGGATATTACTGCAAATTCGTAGAAGGATTCTCGAGTATCGCCCGACCCATGACCCAATTGCTGAAGAAGGACAAGAAGTTTGAATGGACCGACAAATGTGAAGCGAGTTTTCAAGAACTCAAGAAGAGATTGATATCATCCCCTATCTTAATCATGCCGGATATCACGAAGCCCTTCGATGTGTATTGTGACGCATCCAAGATTGGTCTCGGATGTGTGCTAATTAAAGAAGGCAAAGTTATATCTTATCTATCTCGACAATTGAAGCAACATGAGCAAAACTATCCAACCCATGACCTCAAACTCGCAGCCGTAGTTATAGCCCTGAAGACATGGAGACATTACCTAATGGGAAACCGTTGTGAGATTTATTCGGATCACAAGATCCTAAAGTATATATTCACTCAGAAGGAGTTGAATATGAGGCAGAGAAGATGGATTGAGCTAATCAAGGATTACGACCTGGACATTCACTATCACCCTGGTAAAGCCAACGTGGTAGCCGATGCCCTTAGCAGATTGCCGTGCCGCTTGAACTCCATGATTTTGAAGGAGCAACCAAGTTTGCACAAGGAGATGGAAGATTTTCGAATGGAATTAGTAAGTGAAGGATTTTTGGCTAGCATCGAACTTCAGCCCACTTTGATCAGTCAGATTAAAGAGGCGCAAAAGGGAAATGCCAGTATCGACGGAATCAAGCGTCGTATCGGTACGGGCAAAGTACCCGGATTCACCAAGGATGAAGAAGGAGTTATGTGGTACAAAGGACGCCTTTGTGTACCAGCAGATTCGGAATTGAAAGAAGTTATCTTGAAGGAGGCTCATGATACTCTTTATTCTATCCATCCCGGAGGAACTAAGATGTACCAAGATTTGAAAGAGCAATTTTGGTGGCATAAGATGAAGAGAGAAATCGGAAGCTATAGCGCCAAGTGTGATATATGTCAGCGAGTCAAGGCAGGACATCAAAGACCTGCTGGATTGTTGCAACCTTTGCAAATTCCGGAATGGAAATGGGATTCTGTAGGAATGGACTTTATCACTGGACTACCTACTTCTAGTAGGGGAAATGACTCTATTTGGGTCATAGTGGACAGATTGTCCAAAGTCTCCCATTTCTTGCCCGTCAAAACCACATATCAAAGTTCAAAGCTAGCAGAGTTGTACATCGCTAGAATCGTTAGTTTGCACGGAGTCCCCAAGAACATAGTATCAGATCGAGGAACTCAGTTTACCTCGAGATTCCGGAAGAAAGTCCAAGAAGGTTTAGGAACCCGCCTAGATTTCAGTACCGCGTATCACCCTCAGACCGATGGAAAAACGGAGTGAGTAAATCAAATACTCAAAGATATGCTTAGAGCATGTGTGCTCAAATATGGATCCAAGTGGGAAGCCTGTCTGCCGTTTGCAGAATTTTCCTACAACAATATTTACCAAGCCAGTTTGCAAATGGCCCCATTTGAGTTCATGTACGGAAGAAAGTGTCGCACCCCTTTGAACTTGTCGGAAGTAGGAGAGAGTCAGATTTTCGGACCCGACATCCTACGAGAAGCAGAAGAGAAGGTTCACAAGATTCGTGAGCACCTCAAGACCGCCCAATCCCGACAAAAGAGTTATGCCGACAAGAGACGTCGAGATCTCGCCTTCAATATGGGAGATTTTGTTTATTTGAAAGTGTCGCCATTGAAGGGAATGCAGCGTTTCCAACTCAAAGGAAAGTTAGCCCCCAGATATATCGGACCTTTCAAAATTATGAACCATCGAGGAGAAGTATCGTATCAATTGGAACTACCTGAAGAGATGTCAGCTGTGCACAATATGTTCCATATCTCGCTACTTCGCAAATGTCTCGAAGTCCCCGAGAAGACCGAAGTGTTCAAGAATATCGATCACCGGACCATAGAGATCAACGATGACCTGACCTATCCTGAAGTACCCATCCGCATTTTGGAAGAAGCTTTTCGAACTACCCGAACCCGAAGCATCAAGTTTCTCAAGATTCAGTGGAGCAACCACACAGAAGAGGAAGCTACCTGGGAGCGCGAAGATCACATCAGGACGGAGTTTCCCGATCTCTTCAAATCCTAGGTAATCTTTTCGTCCTTTTTCAAATCTCGGGACGAGATTTTGTTTAAGGGGGGAAGGTTTGTAACATCCCACAAATAATAAGCTTGGATCATCAAATTCTAATCATCAAGATTAGGGTTAACAAAAACTTTTCTAAATAAAATCATGAATGCATGCATATGTGTATGCATTGATTTTGAAATTCTTTTAAACCACCTTGTTTGTGTGATCCATTGCTTGTAAAATGTTTCTTAGGTGAAATAAACATCATCTAAAACATTTCCCACACTTCTCCTAAAGACAAGTAAATCAAAAAAAATATATGAAATGAATGGTCATTTTGGCCAATTTAACTCCCATGCCTACTTTGGCTGTCTCAAACTTTCAGAACCTAACAGAAACTTTTCTGGATCTTTGCACCCCTTGAATGTACTCATAACAAGGTATCAAGGCCCACCTGGTGATCATCCAGAAACTTTCAAATGCATAGTTTAAATGACAATTCAAAATTGAATCTTTATCATATGGGAAGATCCCACTTTTTCAAAAACCATTCAAACAAGCTCAGCTTTCAAAACCCAAACATCTGCAGACTCACCAGCACCAATCTAGCAAACCCACCAAAAATCTTTTCAAAATTCAAAACTTGATTTCATGCGGCCATTTCATCAAACAGGTTGCAGACACAAATCAAACAAAACATCAAACACTATAGTGTGCAGTGTTTTGAGCCTAACTTGTTCCCTAGTTAGCTCACACACAGCTCAGTAGATCATCTAGAAATATTAGCCCAACACTAGCACCCCTATGAGCTTGCCAATGCCATTAATGGTGAACACCGAGCACCTCCATGTCACCCCATTGTGGACAGCAGTCTAGAGGAAGAATTAGCCGTGCCAACCTTGTCTGGGAGGCAGCCCACCGCCCACCGCCACTCCCTGTCCCAGCCGCGAGCGTTGCCAAGCCATGGACCACGTGCACAAGCCGCACACAGACCATGCCGAGTGTGCGCCAGAGCGCCACCCTCGACCATCACCCACAGACCACGCGCCGCCCTCACCGCGTGCACACACGATCGCCATCAACCCAGGAGACCGCCAGACATTCCCGTTTGCCGCCCCGTGCCGCACAGCCACCGCCCGCCGTCGAAGACGCCGCCTCTAATGCGCAGAGCACCGCCCGTTCCAGACCAAACCACACCGCCCCATGCCTCGAGACCATGTCGTTGAGCATCGCCAGGAGACACCGCACCGTCCCCTACCCTTGCCCATGCCATTAGCCGCCTATAACCTCGCCCCCGACGAGCTCACCGTGCGCCCCGACGGTCCCCTCGCTCGACTATAAATAGAGGCCACCCCCGCACGAATTCTTCACACCATCTCACTCCCCTCTCCTCACTGATCGTGCCACCCCGTTCTCAGAGCAAGGCGAGCACCACCTCGCCGGAATTTTACTGGAGCCTGCCGCTGCCGGAGAAGAAAGGAGCCAGCGATTGGAGCCACCCCAGGAGCTGCCGCGACCACCCTTGAGTTCGCCGTCGTTGACTTCGTCGTTCGCCCGCCTCGCCGACCCTCGCCAGTACCCCGGTGAGCCCCCAGCGACCCTCACTGGCCGCGCTAGGTTTTGATCTCGCCGGAGTTGTCTCGCGTCGATGATGACTCCCAGCCGTTAGATTAGAACTAGATCGAACGATCCACGTCGCCCCATACCACTTCGCCCAGCCCCGTGTCACTGACGAGTGGGGACACCCACTTAAGCAGCCCGCGGGAGCACTGCTCTTAGCAGGCCAGCCCAGTAACTTTTCCCGCGCAAGCCCAGTTATTCAAATTAAACTTTTTCTATTTCAATTCAAACACACTTCTGTACCCAACTTAAAAAATCAATCCAGATCGTTTCAGTGCACCAAATTGAATGAAACCAATTTTGTTGGAAATATCTGTGAATGCTGATTCCAAGCCCGTTGGATTCAAGTCATTTGGATCTATAGATCACCCATGGTAAAAATAACAAGGCAGAAGCTTTTCTGCATTCAAACATTTTTGAAATTTAAACCATAATAGCTTTTGAGTTGATTCCAACTCTCAAAATTCACATTTAACCATACCTTTCAGAATATCTAAAAATATATAGGTTTAGTTGCAGAAATAATGTTCAATTAATAAAAGAATGCTTCATAAGCATTTCTAGCCACTTTAAGTAATTAAAATAAAAGGGTAAAACCTTATTAAATTGTGACACCACTTTAAATCACATTCCCATGAACTACAATATGTGGTGATGACATGTGTCAACATGATCCCATACTTGGTTTGGAGAATATTAAATCTTAAGTAGTTTTTCAGTGAGTAGACATTACTTTTCTAAAAATAAAAGGAATTAAATCAAGCCTTAACCTTGTAATGTTAGGGATGATGCTAGATCATCCATAGGACCCTTGTGCGTGATGATTGCAAGTAGTTAAGTATTGTTTGGTGATTGTGTACCTCGTATTTATTCATAGACTCTAGTACCGACCAAGGATACGAGGAGGAAGGAGGATACTACGAAGAAGAAGCCGAGGAGAACTTCAACCACTACTCTGCACATGGCAAGCTAAAACTTGCAAGACACTCTACTTTAGCAAACTTATACTGATATTGATGCAAGCCTAATGCTACTAGTGGATTATGCAAGCTAACCCTTGCAAGATACCCTACTGATGCGACAAACCCATACCTGTTCTATGACTACTATATGCCTTAAGCATATATGATCATACCCACTTGATAAACCAATCCTAGTTTTACTCGCAAGCTTCTTACTTTATTCCTTTATCAAAGCTTACTTAGAGTTTACCCAAGTGACTGGTAGATTTGGAAAGATGCTGAAGGTTGCATCAAGAGCATAAAATTTGGCCTAAGTTAGAAACCTTGATATCAGCCTGAGACATAAGGTTGTACTTAGTTGAAATTCCACTAGTTACCACCCCTCATTAGTACTACACCCCACCTGTAGATGCTAGTGCTAAGCCTAAAACTTGATCAATTTTTGGATGTGAATACTTGGTGGAAAAATGGTTATGAAAACCTTGGAATGATGGATTGTTACACCCTCAGAATCGGCCCTATGCAAGTTTCAGCGCTTCCCGCCAAACCCGCATAGAAACGATTCAAAGGTGCCCACCAGGCACTTGCGTGCGGGTGGAAAACGAAGTAATAACATTACACAACAGTCCTCGATGGGACCCATAGAACAGATATATATAACAGCGACTCAAAGAGTCAAGGATACAAATATAATATACAAAGATCCAAATCACCTTGAAAATGATAGAGCGTCCGACTACGGACAAGATGCAAATGGGGCTAAGAGCCCTGAAGAATAACCAATGGCATCCATAACCCTGCCCAGGACAAGCCGGAAGGGTAACCCTGCTAACGACGTCGATCTCAAAACCTGCTTAAACAAAAGGGGTGCCGACAAAGGGCCAAGGAAAAAGAGAGAGCGGTCAGTACTGAGGCCAGTACACGGCGAGACTAGAATTCGCCGGTCCTCGCCTACATAGGTATGGTGGACTGCAGCGGCGGCGCAACATGCACTAAACAACCTATAGAGACTCGATATAACTGACGGCTATCAGAGAGGGATAAGAAAGACCTATCCGGAACCAACCTGATACTACCACCAAACATACCCATCCTGGTATTTCCCCCTCGAGACCAAACGAGGAAGTCAACCGAGGAACTCACACAGTTGGCAGTTTTATTTATTCAGTTATCGTTGCAGAAATTACTAGTCAGGTATAGATAGTCATCCAGATATAATAAGCAGTGGGCACTTTTAGTTAACCATTCCGTTGTAGTTGCAACACTTACTAGTCAGATACAATTAGCATGAGATATCCCCAAAACCCAGCAGTTGTTGGTACTTTTAATTAGCCATTCCGTTATAGTTGCAATACTTACTAGTCAGGTACAATGGTAGCAAGCGACAACCCAAACAAGCAATTGTTGGCAATTTTATTTAGCCATTCCATTATAGTGAAGCTGATTACTAGTCATTATAAAGTCAAATTTATAGCACTACTTTAGTTATAGTTGTCTATGATCGAGATACTGTGCTCCAAGTCGTCCATAACCGCGGACACGGCTTTCAGAAAGTTTTAGCCTGCAGGGGTGCACAAATAGCAACACACACTCGATCAACCTCGGAAAAACCAAATCAAAACCCAACGAGGCCTTCACGACAAAGCAATCACAGGATTCAGAAATATTTCAGGGGGCCACCCCATTGAGTACACCCGCAACAAAGTTAGCTGACTCCGAGACGGACTCAAGGTTTGCGTCAATGGCTATAAACGACTGGGAACCCAAAACTGGGCTTGTCGATACCGCGAAAACACTCCGCTTTCCTAAACAGTACAGGTGCTCCTCGCAATCGTAAATAAAGCAGTAAAGCATGGCATAAGTACAGGATAGTAAATAAAACCTCAAACTAGTTTGTGGCCCCAAGAAATAAGAATGAATCAAGCTCTAGCTCAGGGGGATCCCATAATCCTCCCGGATGTGGATAGCGCGAATATTCAAGGAACAGGTATCAAGTACTCGGGGTCCTACGGGACACAAGTGGACGGTTAACAACCAAATAACATCTATTGCCCACCTGTGCCTCTGCATTTACCTACTTCAATTTTAGTTGTTAAACAGTAATTAAAGTCTTGATCATCTCCAACAATAAACACACGGCAATACTCCAACAATTGTGGTACTTGACGACGCACAGCAGCACTTGAGCAAGCGACTACGACGCGCAGGTCCAACTATCTACCAAACAACAGGTAATAGGAGGTGTCCAAGGCAATATAAGGCTTCAAGGGATAACACGGGTACGAAAACTAGAGCATTGCAACACAGATAGCAATAGATCAACAGGAGGGAATAAATACTATAAAAGTAAGATAGGTAGAAAGGGGGAGATGCTCGCCTGAAAACATTGTCGAAGGTCCAACAGAATATCGGGACGAAGCTCACATCAACTCAACGGCCTTATCCGCGAAGAACCAAAACACTAGAAGAAACACCGGATGCACTATTTAATACTACGGCAAAAGATCGGGCATGATGCATGTATGGTGTATGACATGGCAAGGTGCGATGCAATTGGGCAATATTAAGTGGAACCGGGGTCCCGACAATTATTTAAGCGGTTCAAGTTGTTTAGATACCCCGTATTTTAAATGTTGTCTTAACAAGGCAAGATTAGATCACCGGTTCGCTACACAAATTTAAATGGGGCCAATATAAGACTAGATTTGCCCGCATATGGGCCCCATATTTAATTTAGGTGAATTGGCATAAGGCCCCCAAACCACAGAATATGTATGCAAGCATGACCAATTATTATGTAACAAGTTTTATATTTAGCATTTATAAAATAGGGGCTCGGAAAAAGGTTCACACATCTGGGGTCGAAGGTCTTGGGGGGTTCGGAGGGGTTCCGGGGTTCGGTCTCAGGGTTCAGGGTTCGACGGGATCGGTCTCGGATAACAGAGTAGATCTTGGCGTTCCGCGAAGAAGGACTTGGGTCGGTGTCGATCTTGTCGTTGCGAATATCTTGTCGGGTCCGCGCCATCAAGTCGGTCTTGGCATTCGGGGTGAGGAACTTGGCATCCTCGAGGAAGTACTTCTCGTATCTGTGAAGAAGATCATGTCGGTCCACGGGGTTCGGTCTTCGGGGTTCGACGGGTGTCTTGGCGTCCCATGAAGGCATCCTCGGTGCTCCGTGTCGAAGGCATCGGGGTCTCCGAGTAGGAGAACATGGCGTTCCGAGGGGTTCGACGAGGTTCGGTCTTTGGGTCCTCGGGTCCGTGAAGGAGTGCTTGGCGTCCGGCGGTAGATCTTGTCGATTCCACTCCAACGGCCTTGTTGTTCTGCGGCGAAGATCATGGGGTCACCGGGGTCCGAGAGGAAGATCTTGGGGGTGGACATCGCCGTCTTCGGGTGTCGTGTCGAAGATCTTGTCGCCCGTGATGGACACATGCCGGATCCCTCTTTGATTGACGGTGACGCACTTGGATCGGGTATCAGTTGAGCACCAGCCGCCACATATTCGCGGAACAGGTTCAACAACCAGCACATCAACGAGATAGGCACATGCAGATGCTCCAAAAACGTACAGGATGGACCAAGGCGAATTGGGTCACGGGAACATCGGAGACAACGCTGACAGGGTGGGGCAGGCGAGCGCCCAGGTCGAGGAGGTACGGTCAGGGACTTGCGGGAGGACATGCCGAGGCGGGGCAGCGCCGGGCAGTGGCCAGAGACAGCCGGAGGACTACGCACGGGAGGCATAGAGGGCCCCCAGGATGACGGTGGCGGGGCCAGGCGAGGTGGGGCCGAGTACTTGGGGGGCGACCGACGGAGGCGCGGCCACAGCCAGGAGCCCGAGGAGGCGGCAGTCGAGGCCTGACGGGCGGGGAGGAGGAAGTCGGCCGAGGTGAGGCGCAGGCGGCGGCGGCGCCCGTCGGGGTGGAGGTGGCTGGCGGACATGGATCCCGACGGCGGGCTTCTGGCAGCACGGGAGAAGGGCGAGGTGGGCGGCAGAGGCGAGCTCGGCGACAGGCCACGGCCGGGCGAGGCAGGGCCGAGCGGGGGCGGCCGGACCAAAGGGCGACGAGGAGGGGGACGAGCAGTGAGCTCGCGAGAGGGAGGTGCAAGCGGAGGTGAGGGGCGCCCACGGCGGCGGCCGAGGACGGCTAGGCGAGGCTATGAAGAGGGAGGCGGCCTCGGGCGGATACAGGGCTCGCGGGGACGGAGAGCCGGAGGGGTGGCGGTCGGAGGTGCAGAGGGGTGGCTCGGGCCGGCGATGAGGCCCAGGGAGGTCGCGGAGGCGGCGGGACCGGGAGAAGGGGCGGCCCCGGCGGGGTCCTACGAGCAGGGGGGAGAGGCGGTGGACGCCGATGGAGGAAGTGGAGGCCGGCGGGGAGGAGCCGAGAGGGAGCGGGGCGAGGAAGCTTTGCAGAGGGTGGGACGACGCGGGGTGGTGGCTCGGTTGGTGGGCGGTGGGGCCAAGGAGAGTGGGGATCGGGTGTGGCGGCGTGGGGCATGCGTGTGTGTGTGATGCGTGTGGGTGGGGTTGGGTAAAGTGGGAGAGGGGAGAGAGAGGTGGGGTGAGGTGTCATTGAGTGATTGGGTTAGGGGTGTGGGTTGGTGAGGTGGCGAGGCGGGGTTGACCGGGGTGATGTGGCTGAAGGGTGGGTAGAATAGGACTGGGTAGGAAACGTTTTAGGTGGTCCGATTTTTGTACTGGGGGTGGCCGACTGGGTCGGATCGCCCCGGTTTGGCTGCCCCCTAAAAATAATATAAAAATTTTATGTATTGTCTAAAGACTTGTGCAATTTATTTTTAGACGAACAAAATATCCGGAAGGGTCCGGGGATTATTTGAAATAGAGAGGGATCTTTGTAGAAAGCAAAAGTAGGTTTTCACAAAATAGTTTTAGTCAATGAGATGCA
Organism: Avena sativa; assembly: GCA_916181665.1. Lineage (NCBI taxonomy): Eukaryota > Viridiplantae > Streptophyta > Magnoliopsida > Poales > Poaceae > Avena > Avena sativa. The sequence continues at coordinate 210,503,943 of OV702280.1, read as the reverse complement.
TGATGATGCAATGCACAATACCAACGCGATTTTCTAGTAGTGGTTTTTGCGGGATGCCACAATTCGACACCACTAACAATGGATCTCGCCCTCGAGATCCGCCTCATGGTACCGGAAGGAAGGTCGGCGATCTGCGTCTTCTCGCTTCGTGTAGATCCTCGCGACACCACTAACAAGAGGTCGTTGTCCGTGACCGTCGAGGGAAACACTCCGGAAACAAAAGGTCGAAAGTAGAGGTATCAACAAATAAAGCCACCTCTAGCTTCTGTGGACGGAGTAAAATTGCTGGATCCACTGATTCGATGTACCAGAGCGAATGACAAGAGTAGTCGGATGGTGATCAGTCCATCGCGCACCCAAACCATTACTCTGCACACGATTAGGCGGATTATGCAACCAACTCTCGGAATTCAGACTGAAGATCTCGACAAACAAGGTTCGGAAACAAAGGAGTGATGCAGACTCTACATCGGATCTGGCGTAGATGATGTCGTCGCGTCGGAAAACACCGGAAGGCACGAGAAGGAACAAAGGGAAGTCCACCAGACGAAGGATTCCTCGGATAGCATGAAGACCAGATGTAGAAGCATCGTTACCCAAAGAGGAAGCGAAACCCTGAAGGTACGATGGAACCCAACCACGAGAAATCCTGGACTCGAAGAGAGAGAAGAGAGCGGATTCAAAACACGCAGAGGTGAGAGGAGAGCAGCAGAGGGGTAAGGAGTAAAATCAGACCTAATCAGAACTATCCAACCGATTTTGCAAAAATAGTTTTGACACTCTACTTCGGCCGTTAGCTAGGTTATCCTACAGGCTGGACTTGTGGGGTATCGCAACTGCTGGGCTCTGATACCACTCTGTTACACCCTCAGAATCGGCCCTATGCAAGTTTCAGCGCTTCCCGCCAAACCCGCATAGAAACGATTCAAAGGTGCCCACCAGGCACTTGCGTGCGGGTGGAAAACGAAGTAATAACATTACACAACAGTCCTCGATGGGACCCACAGAACAGATATATATATATATATATATAACAGCGACTCAAAGAGTCAAGGATACAGATATAATATACAAAGATCCAAATCACCTTGAAAATGATAGAGCGTCCGACTACAGACAAGATGCAAATGGGGCTAAGAGCCCTGAAGAATAACCAATGGCGTCCATAACCCTGCCCAGCCCAAGCCGGAAGGGTAACCCTGCTAACGACGTCGATCTCAAAACCTGCTTAAACAAAAGGGGTGCCGACAAAGGGCCAAGGAAAAAGAGAGAGTGGTCAGTACTGAGGCCAGTACACGGCGAGACTAGAATTCGGCGGTCCTCGCCTACATAGGTATGGTGGACTGCAGCGGCGGCGCAACATGCACTAAACAACCTATAGAGACTCAATATAACTGACGGATATCAGAGAGGGATAAGAAAGACCTATCCGGAACCAACCTGATACTACCACCAAACATACCCATCCTGGTATTTCCCCCTCGAGACCAAACGAGGAAGTCAACCGAGGAACTCACACAGTTGGCAGTTTTATTTATTCAGTTATCGTTGCAGAAATTACTAGTCAGGTATAGATAGTCATCCAGATATAATAAGCAGTGGGCACTTTTAGTTAACCATTCCGTTGTAGTTGCAACACTTACTAGTCAGATACAATTAGCATGAGATATCCCCAAAACCCAGCAGTTGTTGGTACTTTTAATTAGCCATTCCGTTATAGTTGCAATACTTACTAGTCAGGTACAATGGTAGCAAGCGACAACCCAAACAAGCAATTGTTGGAAATTTTATTTAGCCATTCCATTATAGTGAAGCTGATTACTAGTCATTATAAAGTCAAATTTATAGCACTACTTTAGTTATAGTTGTCTATGATCGAGATACTGTGCTCCAAGTCGTCCATAACCGCGGACACGGCTATCAGAAAGTTTTACCCTGCAGGGGTGCACAAATAGCAACGCACACTCGATCAACCTCGGAAAAACCAAATCAAAACCCAACGAGGCCTTCACGACAAAGCAATCACAGGATTCAGAAATATTTCAGGGGGCCACCCCATTGAGTACACCCGCAACGAAGTTAGCTGACTCCGAGACGGACTCAAGGTTTGCGTCAATGGCTGTAAACGACTGGGAACCCAAAACTGGGCTTGTCGATACCGCGAAAACACTCCGCTTTCCTAAACAGTACAGGTGCTCCTCGCACAATCGTAAATAAAGCAGTAAAGCATGGCATAAGTACATGATAGTAAATAAACCCTCAAACTAGTTTGTGGCCCCAAGAAATAAGAATGAATCAAGCTCTGGCTCAGGGGGGTCCCATAATCCTCCCGGATGTGGATAGCGCGAATATTCAAGGAACAGGTATCAAGTACTCGGGGTCCTACGGGACACAAGTGGACGGTTAACAACCAAATAACATCTATTGCGCACCTGTGCCTCTGCATTTACCTACTTCAATTTTAGTTGTTAAACAGTAATTAAAGTCTTGATCATCTCCAACAATAAACACACGGCAATACTCCAACAACTGTGGTACTTGACGACGCGCAGCAGCACTTGAGCAAGCGACTACGACGCGCAGGTCCAACTATCTACCAAACAACAGGTAATAGGAGGTGTCCAAGGCAATATAAGGCTGCAAGGGAGAACACGGGTACGAAAACTAGAGCATCGCAACACAGATAGCAATAGATCAACAGGAGGGAATAAATACTATAAAAGTAAGATAGGTAGAAAGGGGGAGATGCTCGCCTGAAAACATTGTCGAAGGTCCAACAGAAGATCAGGGCGAAGCTCACATCAACTCAACGGCCTTATCCGCGAAGAACCAAAACACTAGAAGAAACACCGGATGCACTATTTAATACTACGGCAAAAGATCGGGCATGATGCATGTATGGTGTATGACATGGCAAGGTGCGATGCAATTGGGCAATATTAAGTGGAACCGGGGTCCCGACAATTATTTAAGCGGTTCAAGTTGTTTAGATACCCCGTATTTTAAATGTTGTCTTAACAAGGCAAGATTAGATCACCGGTTCGCTACACAAATTTAAATGGGGCCAATATAAGACTAGATTTGCCCGCATATGGGCCCCATATTTAATTTAGGTGAATTGGCATAAGGCCCCCAAACCACAGAATATGTATGCAAGCATGACCAATTATTCTGTAACAGGTTTTATATTTAGCATTTATAAAATAGGGGCTCGGAAAAAGGTTCACACATCTGGGGTCGAAGGTCTTGGGGGGTTCGGAGGGGTTCCGGGGTTCGGTCTCAGGGTTCAGGGTTCGACGGGATCGGTCTCGGATAACAGAGTAGATCTTGGCGTTCCGCGAAGGACTTGGGTCGGTGTCGATCTTGTCGTTGCGAAGATCTTGTCGGGTCCGCGCCATCAAGTTGGTCTTAGCATTCGGGGTGAGGAACTTGGCATCCTCGAGGAAGTACTTGTCGTATCTATGAAGAAGATCATGTCGGTCCACGGGGTTCGGTCTTCGGGGTTCGACGGGTGTCTTGGCGTCCCATGAAGGCATCCTCGGTGCTCCGTGTCGAAGGCATCGGGGTCTCCGGGTAGGAGAACATGGCATTCCGAGGGGTTCGACGAGGTTCGGTCTTTGGGTCCTCGGGTCCGTGAAGGAGTGCTTGGCTTCCGGCGGTAGATCTTGTCGATTCCACTCCAACGGCCTTGTTGTTCTGCGGCGAAGATCATGGGGTCACCGGGGTCCGAGAAGAAGATCTTGGGGGTGGACATCGCCGTCTTCGGGTGTCGTGTCGAAGATCTTGTCGCCCGTGATGGACACATGCCGGATCCCTCTTTGATTGACGGTGACGCACTTGGATCGGGCATCAGTTGAGCACCAGCCGCCACATATTCGCGGAACAGGTTCAACAACTAGCACATCAACGAGATAGGCACATGCAGATGCTCCAAAAACGTACAGGATGGACCAAGGCAAATTGGGTCACGGGAACATCGGAGACAACACTGACAGGGTGGGGCAGGCGAGCGCCCAGGTCGAGGAGGTACGGTCAGGGACGCGCGGGAGGACATGCCGAGGCGGGGCAGCGCCGGGCAGCGGCCAGAGACAGCCGGAGGACTACGCACGGGAGGCATAGAGGGCCCCCAGGATGACGGTGGCGGGGCCAGGCGAGGTGGGGCCGGGTACTTGGGGGGCGGCCGATGGAGGCGCGGCCACGGCCAGGAGCCCGAGGAGGCGGCAGTCGAGGCCTGACGGGCGGGGAGGAGGAAGCCGGCCGAGGTGAGGCGCAGGCGGCGGCGGCGCCCGTCGGGGTGGAGGTGGCTGGCGGACATGGATCCCGACGGCGGGCTTCTGGCAGCACGGGAGAAGGGCGAGGTGGGCGGCAGAGGCGAGCTCGGCGACAGGCCACGGCCGGGCGAGGCAGGGCCGAGCGGGGGCGGCCGGACCAGAGGGCGACGAGGAGGGGGACGAGCGGTGAGCTCGCGAGAGGGAGGTGCAAGCAGAGGTGAGGGGCGCCCACGGCGGCGACCGAGGACGGCTAGGCGAGGCTGTGAAGAGGGAGGCGGCCTCGGGCGGATACAGGGCACGCGGGGACGGCGAGCCGGAGGGGTGGCGGTCGGAGGTGCAGAGGGGTGGCTCGGGCCGGCGATGAGGCCCAGGGAGGTCGCGGAGGCGGCGGGACCGGGAGAAGGGGCGGCCCCGGCGGGGTCCTACGAGCAGGGGGGAGAGGCGGTGGACGCCGATGGAGGAAGTGGAGGCCGGCGGGGAGGAGCCGAGAGGGAGCGGGGCGAGGAAGCTTTGCGGAGGGTGGGACGACGCGGGGTGGTGGCTCGGTTGGTGGGCGGTGGGGCCAAGGAGAGTGGGGATCGGGTGTGGCGGCGTGGGGCGTGCGTGTGGGTGGGGTTGGGGAAAGTGGGAGAGGGGAGAGAGAGGTGGGGTGAGGTGTCATTGAGTGATTGGGTTAGGGGTGTGGGTTGGTGAGGTGGCGAGACGGGGTTGGCCGGGGTGATGTGGCTGAAGGGTGGGTAGAATAGGACTGGGTAGGAAAAGTTTTAGGTGGTCCGATTTTTGTACTGGGGGTGGCCGACTGGGTCGGATCGGCCCGGTTTGGCTGCCCCTAAAAATAATATAAAATTTTTATGTATTGTCTAAAGACTTGTGCAATTTATTTTTAGACGAACAAAATATCCGGAAGGGTCCGGGGATTATTTGAAATAGAGAGGGATCTTTGTAGAAAGCAAAAGTAGGTTTTCACAAAATAGTTTTAGTCAATGAGATGCATGATGATGCAATGCACAATACCAACGCGATTTTCTAGTAGTGGTTTTTGCGGGATGCCACATGGATCATTCTATTGAAATGTTTTGTACATGTGTTTCCAAACACGTGATAATTTTGGTGATAAAAATGTTGAGGCATGAGCCTTAGCCCTTTATAAAACTGATGGTTGTCTGGATGCGATACCATTCCAATTTTATCGTACAACCACAATACCCGAATATTGGGTATGGCTTGACTGGAAACTTATGTACCTTAGTATTAGTTCCCTCACGGCCAAGGTCTGAGCTGAGGCTACATTGTGAAGATTGTCCACCTGTGCAGTACCCAAGATGACAGATGGTCATGGTTGGGAGGCCAAACTCACAGGAGAGGTGCTTATACTAGGGCGTGTAATCGAAAGGTTAGGATTGATTATCCGCATACTGAGTATGGTGAATTCAGGATTTGTTCCTGACGGATGTATCGAATGTTGTGGTGAAAGTGTACAATCTCTGCAGAGTGTCAAACTATTCGAATAGCCGCGTCCGCAGTTATGGACAGTTGGAGTGGCCATACTGTTCCCCCGTCAGACTTTTCGAAATGACCTGTGAAATGAATTGAGACTTTGACTTGACCATAACAGAGTTGTGATATGAAATACAAGATCCCATTTAGGACTTATAAGATTGTGACTAGCTTTGGAACTTGGTAGAGATAAATCTGGCTTTTGCAAAACAACCTTAGAGCCTAGTGTCCTATTATCCAAAAACCCCTTACCTATTAGTATTAGTTTGCGAGTACTTAAAGAGTACTCATGGCTTTGTCCCTGGCTATTCCCATGGCCAGACTATGAAGAGGAGTATCTGGAAGATGGACCCCAGGACGGTTACGACAACTAGGATCATCTCCCATCGTCAGCATTGCCTATGACCCCGAAGATGGAGCTGCGCCTACGCTACCATTATTATTACGTATTCCGCTTCTTGATGTTGTATTAAGAACTGGATCATGAGATCCCTATTTGGGTAAGAACTTATGTATCGTTTGTACTGGATGATGTACTATGGTATCCAATTCTGTTATGTCTCGCAAAAATGGTAATCCTGGGATTGCGATGTATGGCATAACAGGCATCTAGGATTGAAAAATCCGGGTGTTGACAATGGACTTCTTGAATTACTTGAAAGATGCGAAGCATGTTTGATGGGAAAAATGACTAAGACTCCATTTTATGGTATGATGGAGCGAGCTACGGACTTATTGGAAATCTTACATACCGATGTGTGTGGAATGATGAGTGTAGCATCGCGCAGTGGTTATTGTTATATTCTTACTTTCACGGATGACTTGAGTAGATATGGGTATATCTATTTCATGAAACATAAGTCCAAAACTTTGGAGAAGTTTAAGGAATTTCAAAGTGAAGTAGAGAATCAACGTAAAAATAAGATTAAATTTCTATGATCTGATCGTGCAGGTGAATATCTAAGTTATGAGTTTGACGAGCATTTAAAGAAATGCGGAATACTTTCACAATTGACACCGCCGGGAACACTACAACGCAATGGTGTGTCCGAACATCGTAATCGAACTCTCTTAGATATGGTTCATTCTATGATGTCACTTACAGATTTACCTTTGTTGTTTTGGGGTTATGTATTAGAAACAGCCGCATTCACTTTAAATAGGGCACCATCCAAATCCGTTGAAATGACACTGTATGAATTATGGTTTGGGAAGAAACCTAAATTGTCGTTCCTTAAAGTTTGGGGTTGCGAAGCTTATGTAAAGAAGTTACAGCCCGACAAGCTTGAACCCAAAGCGGAAAAATGCATCTTCATAGGATACCCGAAGGACACTATTGGGTATACCTTCTATCATATATTCGAAGGCAAAATTTTCGTTGCCAAGAATGGATCCTTTCTAGAGAAGGAGCTTCTCTCGAAAGAAGTGACTGGAAGGAAAGTAGAACTCGACGAGGTTGTCGAACCTTCTCTCGGATTTGAGAGTAGCGCAACACCGGAAGAAGTTCCTGTGGCGCCTACACCAATAAGAGAGGAAGCTAATGATAAAGATCATGAAACTTCGAATGAAATTACTACGGAACCTCGTAGGTCAACGATGACTCGTACCACTCCCGATTGGTATGATCCCGTTATGAGTGTCATGTTGGTGGATGACACCGACGAGCCTGCGACATATGAGGAAGCGATGATGATCCCAGATTCCAATAAATGACAAGAAGCCATGAAATTTGAAACTGGATCCATGTACGAAATCCAAGTGTGGACTTTGGTGGACTTACCGGGTGGCCGAATGGCTGTCAAGAACAAATAGATTTTGAAGAAGAAATCAGATGCTGATGGTAATGTAACCGTCTGCAAAGCTCAACTTATTGCGAAAGGGTTCCGACAAATTCAAGGAGTTGACTATGATGAGACTTTCTCACCGGTAGCAAAGCTAAAGTCTGTGAGGATTTTGTTAGCAATCGCTGCATATTATGATTATGAGATATGACATATGGATGTTAAAACGGCGTTCCTCAATGGAGACATTGATGAAGAGTTGTATATGGTACAACCCAAAGGTTTTGTCGATCCTAAAGATGGTAATAAGGTATGCAAACTTCAACGATCCATTTATGGATTGAAGCAAGCATCCCGAAGTTGGAATCAACGGTTTGATAAGGTGATCAAAAGTTTTGGTTTTATGCAAACTTATGGAGAAGCTTGTATTTACAAGAAAGTGAGTGGAAGCTCTGTAGCATTCTTAGTATTATATGTGGATGACATATTGTTCATTGGGAATGATGTAGACCTTCTTAAAAGTGTCAAAGATTATTTGAATATTAGTTTTTCAATGAAGGATCTTGGTGAAGCTCCTTATATATTAGGCATAAAGATTTATAGAGATAGAACGAGACGCCTAATATCGCTTTCACAAAGTACATATTTGGAAAAAGTTCTAAAGAGATTTGGAATGGAAGATAGCAAGAAAGGGTTCTTGCCCATGGTGCCCAATACGACCTTGAGTAAAACTCAAAGTCCTGCTATGATAGAAGATAGAGAGAGGATGAGTAAGACTCCCTATGCCTCAGCCATATGATCTATCATGTATGCCATGCTATGTACTAGACACGACATTGCAACACCGATCCGAATGAACAACTCGTTGTTAATGGTTACACTGATTCTAGTTGGACACCGATCCGAATGATTCTAAATCACAATCTGCATACGTATTTACTTAGAATGGTGCAGCAGTGAGCTGGAGGAGTGCAAAGCACAGCGTGGCGAGATCTTCAACTGAATCGGAATACATAGTTGCTTCGGAGGATTCACAAGAAGCGGTATGGATGAAGGATTTCATTGCAAAGCTTGGTGTGGTTCCCAGTGCGCTGGACCCAATGGCTATCTACTGTGATAACATGGGTGCCATAGCCAATGCGTAGGATCCAAGGTCACACAAGACTCTGAAGCATATCAAGCTGCATTTTCATGCTATTCGAGAGTATTTCCAAGATGGTGACATAAAGATTTGCAAAGGACACACATATCTGAATGTGGCGGACCCTTTGACTAAATCTCTCCCAGGGGCAAAACATGACCATCACCAAACTGCCATGGGTGGTCGGTATATTACCATGTAATCCAGATTATTAACTCTAGTGCAAGAGGGAAACTGTTGGAGATATGCCCAAGAGGCAATAATAAAAGCAGTTATTATTATATCTTTGTGTTTATGATAAATGTTTACATCCATGCTATAAATGTATTAACCAGAAATATTAATACGTGTGTGATTTGTAAACTTGTTAGAGTCCCTAGTAAAGCCTCTTTGCAATACTAGCTTGTTGGTTAATAGATGATCATGGTTTCCTGATCATGAACATCGAGATGTTATTAACAACAAGATCATATTATTAGGAGAATGGTGTGATGGACATACTCCTATAGTTAAGAGTAGCATAAAGATCAAGTCATTTCAATAGTTTGTTTGCTATAAGCTTTCAGATACATAGTAACCTAAATCCTTCTACCATGAGATCATGTTAATCACCATCACCGGATGGATGCTTTGATGATATCAAACACCACTGTATAACTAGGTGGTTATAAAGGTGTCATTGAGTGTTCGGAAAGTATGTGTTGAGGCACATGGATCAAGAGTGCGATTTGTCCATCCATATGACAGATAGATATACTCTAGGACCTCTTGGTGGAATATCATCCAATTAGCTTGCAAGCATGTGACTATCTCACAAGGGATCACATATCACAGGAACGAGTAAAGAGTACTTATCAGTAACGATGTTGAACTAGGTATGCAAAAATACCAATGATCAAACCTCGGATAAGTAAAGTATCACGAGACAAAGTAAAATTGGTATCGTATGTAAATAGTTCATTCGATCACGAAGTAATCATAGAAATATGTGGGAGCCATATGAATTTCTACATTCCTCTATTGGTTAATGATCGTAGAAGAGTGTAGCACCCCGGGTAAATCCACTACTAGAAAATTGTGTGTTAAATAATACTTGTGCATCATCATGACATCAGCATGCATCTAATTCACTAAAACTATTTTGTTAAAAGACCTACTTTGTTTTCTGTATTAATATCCACCCCTCTTTGTTCAAACCAAAACCGTCGGTCCAGCTGGATATTTTATTTATCTAAAACTATTTACAAAAGTTTATTTTAAAATAAAAGAAATAACAAAACTATTTTTTTTGAGGAGGCAGTCCAGCCGGCCGGCCCAAAAGCCCAACCGACCCGACTACCTACTACCCAAAATAAACCCTAGACTCTTTCAAACCCTAAACCTAATCCTCCCTATCTCACCCCACCCCGCCGCCACCACCTACTGCTACCTACCCTGGAGCCAAACCCACACACACACACACACACCTAGCAAACCCTGAACAGAAACCACCCCACCCACTCAGCGCACCCACCCGACACGACGCGTCACCCAGGGAACCGTCCCATGCCTTCCTTCCTCCTGCCCCGCTCCTCCCTCTCCGTGCTCCCACCTGGTCCCACCCGGAACCAAACCCCCGACCCCACCACTCTCCCTCGCGACCCTGTCTTCCCCTTGCTCGTCTCTCCCTGTCGCCAATCCCCGCCGCCACCAGCAACCTCGCGAGCACCCGTGCTAGCCGCGTCGGCCTCCACCGCCCACCTCGCCTCTGGCCGTCGCCCTGTTCGTCAGCCCCGCCACCCTCCTCCAACACCGCACGTCCCTCCTTCGTGTCGGCCCCTTCCCCGAGCTCCGCCCGCGCGCCTCACCCTCGCCTCCAACACCGCACGCCCCTCCTTCGTGACGGCCCCTTCCCCGAGCTCCGCCCGCGCGCCTCGGCCTCGCCTCCAACACCGCACGTCCCTCCTTCGCGTCGGCTCGCCATCGCCCGCCCCCGCTCGGCCCTGCCTCGCCCTTCCATGGCCATCTCCTCCGCCAGCGGCCGCTGCTTCGCCAGGCACTCCACAGCCGTCGACCCGAGCTCCGCCCGACCTCTCTGTAGCTCTGGCCACGACCGTCCGAGGCACCGCCATCGCCCCTTCTGGTCGTCCTCTGCCGCCGTTCGTCCTTGCCTGCAAGCATGCATCTGCGGCCTCGATCATCGGTGCCTCCTCTGCAAGCTTGAGCCGCTGCAAGCAGAAGCGCCCGTCGTCTTCGCTCCTTCTGCTGCCGATCTCTCTGTCGGCACCAGACTTCCTGCCTGTTGTTGATGTGTTTTGTTTCCGTGAAGTGCTGCTGCTACCCCTGGTGTGTGCTGCCTGACAACAAATTCGTGTGTGTATCGTCGTGTTAAGAGGTGGTGTTTTGGACACCACATCAGCTACCTTCGTCTCTGATGCTGACAAGGATGCCTGATGCTATGCACACTTCGCTGCTAAGCTCTCCTTCCCCGAGTCGATCAAGATGGAACACCAAGTTCTTCATGGATCCCGACGCCTCGAACCCGGACCCGATGGTAGATCGTTATAGAGATCCTCAAAGCCCCTTTGAGCCTCCAAGATCTTCGAACCAAGATGTGTGACCCTCTTCTCGAGACCCTTATATTTTATATAATATATGAATATATATTTGTTGCATATGATTGATCATGCTTGCATACATATTGTGGTGTTTGGGGTGTTTCGATGATTCACCTAAATTAAATATAGAGGCCATATGCGGGCAAATCTAGTCTAATATTGGTCCCATTTAAATTTGTGCATCGAGCCGGTGATATATTTTGCCTTGTTAATACAACATTAAATTGGGGGTATCTAAACAACATGAACTTAATAACTAATTGTCGGGACCCTGGTTCCGCCTAATATTGCCTAGTTGCATCGTATCTTTGCCATGTCATACATCATGCATGCATCATGCCCGATCTTCTACCGTAGTATTAAATATTGCATCCGGTGTTTCTGCTAGTGCTTTGCTTCTTCACGGATTAGGCCGATGAGTTTATGCGAGTGTCGACCCGATCTTCGGATGAATCTTCGGCCGTGTTTTCAGGCGAGCATTCTCCCCCTTTCTACCTATCATACTTTTATAGTATTTATTCCCTCTTGTTGATCTATTGCTATCTGTGTTACGATGCTCTAGTTTTCGTACCCATGATATCCCTTGCAACCTTATATTGCCTTGGACACATCCTATTACCTGTTGTCTGGTAGATAGTTGGACTTGCGTGTCGTAGTCGCTTGCTCAAGTGCTGTTGCGTGTCGTCAAGTACCACAGTTGTTGGAGTATTGCCGTATGTTTAATGTGGGAGATGATCATGACTTTAATTATCGTTTAATAACTAAAATTGAAGTAGGTAAATGCAGAGGCACCGGTGGGTAATAGAAAATATTTGGTTTTTAACCGCTCACTGGTGTCCCGTAGGACCCCGAGTTCTTGACACCTATTCCGAGATAGAGCGCGCTAACCACAGGTGGGGTGTGTGGGCACCCCCATCGATTAGTACCTGATTTCAAAGTACTGTACTGGGGGCCACAAAGTAGTTTGGGTCTTTATTACTATCTTGTACTTATGCCATGACTTACTGCTTTATCTACTATTGCTCGTGGAGCACTTGTACTGTTTTGGAACCCCGTGCCACGTTTTCGCGCTATCGACAAGCCCAGTCACACTTTCGGGTTCCCAGTCGTTTACAGCCGTCGTCACAAACCCTGGGTCCGTCTCGGAGCCGGCCAACTTCGTTGCGGGTAGCTTAGTGGGGTGGCCCCCATGTGCTTGCTTTGGGTCTGGGAAACGTCATGTCCGAAACCCTGTCGACATACCATTGGGTGTATGTTTTGTGATCTTGTACCTACCTGATCTGACAACAAGGGTGTAGGTGCGTGTGGAAACTTTGGTGCACCCCTGCAGGGTTAAATCTTTTCGAGAAGCCGTGTCCGCGGTTATGGACGACTTGGAGCACAATTCTCGATCATAGACAACTATAACTAAAGTTTACTGTTATAATTTGACCTGTATCCGATATGACTAGTAATCAGCTTCACTACAACGGAATGGCTAAATAAAAGTACCAACAACTGCTGGGTTTGGGATATCTCATGCTAATTGTATCTGACTAGTAAGTGTTGCAACTACAACGGAATGGTTAACTAAAAGTGCCCACTGCTTATTATATCAGGGTGAATATCTATACCTGACTAGTAATTGCTGCAACGATAACTGAATAAATAAAAATGCCAACTGTGTGAGTTCCTCGGTTGACTTCCTCGTTTGGTCTCGAGGGGGAAATACCAGGATGGGTATGTTTGGTGGTAGTATCAGGTTGGTTCCGAATAGGTCTTTCTTATCCCTCTCTATTAGCCGTCGGTTATATCGAGTCTCTATAGGTTGTTTAGTGCATGCTGCGCTGCCGCTTCAGTCCACCATACCTATGTAGGCGAGGACAGCCGAATTCTAGTCTCGCCATGTACTGGCCTCAGTACTGACTGCTCTCTTTTTTCCTTTGTCCTTTGTCGGCACCCCTTTTGTTTAAGCAGGTTTTGAGATCGATGTCGTTAGTAGGGTTACCCTTCCGGCTTGGCCTGGGCAGGGTTATGGACGCCATTGGTTATTCGTCAGGGCTCTTAGCCCAATTTGCATCTTGTACGTACTCGGGCGTTGTATTGTTTTCAAGGTGATTTGGATATTTGTACTGTTTCTTGACTCATGGATTCGTTGTTTTCTATATCTGTTTTGTGGGTTCCATCGTGAACTAATGTGTAATGGTATTACTTTGTTTTCCACCCACACTAAAGTGCTTGGTGGGCACCTTTGAATTGCTTCTATGTGGGTTTGGCGGGAAACGCTAAAACTTGCATAGGGTCGATTCTGAGGGTGTTACAGAGTGGTATCAGAGCTCAGCAGTTACGATACCCCACTGGTCCAGCCTGTAGGATAACCTAGCTAACGGACGTTGTAGAGTGTCAAAACTATTTTGAAAAATCGGTTGGATAGATCTGATTAGGTCTGCTCTTACTCCTTACCCCTCTGCTATTCTTATCTTACCTTTGCGAGTTTTGAATCTACCTCTTATCTTTTCTTCGAGTCCAGGATTTCTCGTGGTTGGGTTTCTGTCGTACCTTTAGGTTTTCGCTTCTTTCCTAGTATCACGATGGTGCTACAAACACCTTATCTGCATCTCGTTTGGTGTACCCTTCATCCAATCTTTTTGTTCTTGAACTCTTTATCTATATGTTTACCTTGCTGGATTTCCGTATCGTTGAAAAACATATGAGAAGGACGGGCATTGGTGAAGTTGGAGTATACCTTGAGCATGTGTTGTTCATGCCAATGGAACCATTGCGAAATCTAATCATTATGTATTTTCATAAAAATTTCTTTTGTATCTTCCGGTGTTCTCCAACGTGATGACCTCATCTACATCAGATCCAATGCAGAGCTTGCATCACCCCTTTGTTCCGAATACCGCTTATGAAGATCTTCATTCTAAATTTCGAGAGTTGTGTTGCATGATTTTCCTATTCATATATAGAGTTGATAGTTTGGGTATGGGATGGACTGATCACCCTACCCGACTCTTACTGTTCACTCTTGTACATCGAACTGGTGGATCAATGTAACTTTTCCTCTTCTCATCGAAGTTAGAGGCGGCCTTATCTTTTGATACCTCTACCTTCGTCCTTTGTTTCTCCGGAGTGTTCTCTCGACGAACGTGAGCACCGACCCTTGTTGGTGGTGTCGCGGATTTCAAGATGGAGAAAGAACCCTTGTTAGTGGTGTCGCGAAGATCTACATGCAGCAAAAAGATTCAGACCATCAGCCTTCATCCCCGTACCATGAGGCGGATCTCGAGGGCGATATCCATTGTTAGTGGTGTCGAATTGTAGCACCCCGGGTAAATCCACTACTAGAAAATTGTGTGTTAAATAATACTTGTGCATCATCATGACATCAGCATGCATCTAATTGACTAAAACTATTTTGTTAAAAGACCTACTTTGTTTTCTGTATTAATATCCACCCCTCTTTGTTCAAACCAAAACCGTCGGTCCAGCTGGATCTTTTATTTATCTAAAACTATTTACAAAAGTTTATTTTAAAATAAAAGAAATAACAAAACTATTTTTTTTGAGGAGGCAGTCCAGCCGGCCGGCCCAAAAGCCCAACCGAACCGACTACCTACTACCCAAAATAAACCCTAGACTCTTTCAAACCCTAACCCTAATCCTCCCTATCTCACCCCACCCCACCGCACCACCTACTGCTACCTACCCTGGAGCCAAACCCCCCCCACACACACCTAGCAAACCCTGAACAGAAACCACCCCACCCACTCAGCGCACCCACCCGACACGACGCGTCACCCAGGGAACCGTCCCTCGCCTTCCTTCCTCCTGCCCCGCTCCTCCCTCTCCGCGCTCCCGCCTGGTCCCACCCGGAACCAAACCCCCGACCCCACCACTCTCCCTCGCGACCCTTTCTTCCCCTTGCTCGTCTCTCCCTGTTGCCAATCCCCGCCGCCACCAGCAATCTCGCGAGCGCCCGCGCTAGCCGCGTCGGCCTCCACCGCCCACCCCGCCTCTGGCCGTCGCCCTGTTCGTCAGCCCCGCCACCCTCCTCCAACACCGCACGTCCCTCCTTCGTGTCGGCCCCTTCCCCGAGCTCCGCCCGCGCGCCTCGCCCTCGCCTCCAACACCGCACGCCCCTCCTTCGCGACGGCCCCTTCCCCGAGCTCCGCCCGCGCGCCTCGGCCTCGCCTCCAACACCGCATGTCCCTCCTTCGTGTCGGACACGCCATCGCCCGCCCCCGCTCGGCCCTGCCTCGCCTTGCCGTGGCCATCTCCTCCGCCAGCGGCCCCTGTTTGCTAGGCACTCAACAGCCGTCGACCCGAGCTCCGCCCGGCCTCTCTGTAGCTCTGGCCACGACCGTCCGAGTCGCCGCCGTCGCCCCTTCTGGTCGTCCTCTGCCAACGTTCGTCCTTGCCTGCAAGCATGCATCTGCAGCCTCGATCATCGATGCCTCCTCTGCAAGCTTGAGCCGCTGCAAGCAGAAGCGCCTGTCGTCGTCGCTCCTTCTGCTGCCGATCTCTCTGTCGGCACCAGACTTCCTGCCTGTTGCTGATGTGTTTTGTTTCCGTGAAGTGCTGCTGCTACCCCTGGTGTGTGCTGCCTGACAACAAATTCGTGTGTGTATCGTCGTGTTAAGAGGTGGTGTTTTGGACACCACATCAGCTACCTTCGTCTCTGATGCTGACAAGGATGCCTGATGCTATGCACACTTCGCTGCTAAGCTCTCCTTCCCCGAGTCGATCAAGATGGAACACCAAGTTCTTCATGGATCCCGACGCCTCGAACCCGGACCCGATGGTAGATCGTTATAGAGATCCTCAAAGCCCCTTTGAGCCTCCAAGATCTTCGAACCAAGATGTGTGACCCTCTTCTCGAGACCCTTATATTTTATATAATATATGAATATATATTTGTTGCATATGATTGATCATGCTTGCATACATATTGTGGTGTTTGGGGTGTTTCGATGATTCACCTAAATTAAATATAGAGGCCATATGCGGGCAAATCTAGTCTAATATTGGTCCCATTTAAATTTGTGCATCGAGCCGGTGATATATTTTGCCTTGTTAATACAACATTAAATTGGGGGTATCTAAACAACATGAACTTAATAACTAATTGTCGGGACCCTGGTTCCGCCTAATATTGCCTAGTTGCATCGTATCTTTGCCATGTCATACATCATGCATGCATCATGCCCGATCTTCTACCGTAGTATTAAATATTGCATCCGGTGTTTCTGCTAGTGCTTTGCTTCTTCACGGATTAGGCCGATGAGTTTATGCGAGTGTCGAACCGATCTTTGGATGAATCTTCGGCCGTGTTTTCAGGCGAGCATTCTCCCCCTTTCTACCTATCATACTTTTATAGTATTTATTCCCTCTTGTTGATCTATTGCTATCTGTGTTACGATGCTCTAGTTTTTGTACCCATGATATCCCTTGCAACCTTATATTGCCTTGGACACATCCTATTACCTGTTGTCTGGTAGATAGTTGGACTTGCGTGTCGTAGTCGCTTGCTCAAGTGCTGTTGCGTGTCGTCAAGTACCACAGTTGTTGGAGTATTGCCGTATGTTTAATGTGGGAGATGATCATGACTTTAATTATCGTTTAATAACTAAAATTGAAGTAGGTAAATGCAGAGGCACCGGTGGGTAATAGAAAATATTTGGTTTTTAACCGCTCACTGGTGTCCCGTAGGACCCCGAGTTCTTGACACCTATTCCGAGATAGAGCGCGCTAACCACAGGTGGGGTGTGTGGGCACCCCCATCGATTAGTACCTGATTTCAAAGTACTGTACTGGGGGCCACAAAGTAGTTTGGGTCTTTATTACTATCTTGTACTTATGCCATGACTTACTGCTTTATCTACTATTGCTCGTGGAGCACTTGTACTGTTTTGGAACCCCGTGCCACGTTTTCGCGCTATCGACAAGCCCAGTCACACTTTCGGGTTCCCAGTCGTTTACAGCCGTCGTCACAAACCCTGGGTCCGTCTCGGAGCCGGCCAACTTCGTTGCGGGTAGCTTAGTGGGGTGGCCCCCATGTGCTTGCTTTGGGTCTGGGAAACGTCATGTCCGAAACCCTGTCGACATACCATTGGGTGTATGTTTTGTGATCTTGTACCTACCTGATCTGACAACAAGGGTGTAGGTGCGTGTGGAAACTTTGGTGCACCCCTGCAGGGTTAAATCTTTTCGAGAAGCCGTGTCCGCGGTTATGGACGACTTGGAGCACACTTCTCAATCATAGACAACTATAACTAAAGTTTACTGTTATAATTTGACCTGTATCCGATATGACTAGTAATCAGCTTCACTACAACGGAATGGCTAAATAAAAGTACCAACAACTGCTGGGTTTGGGATATCTCATGCTAATTGTATCTGACTAGTAAGTGTTGCAACTACAACGGAATGGTTAACTAAAAGTGCCCACTGCTTATTATATCAGGGTGAATATCTATACCTGACTAGTAATTGCTGCAACGATAACTGAATAAATAAAACTGCCAACTGTGTGAGTTCCTCGGTTGACTTCCTCGTTTGGTCTCGAGGGGGAAATACCAGGATGGGTATGTTTGGTGGTAGTATCAGGTTGGTTCCGAATAGGTCTTTCTTATCCCTCTCTATTAGCCGTCGGTTATATCGAGTCTCTATAGGTTGTTTAGTGCATGCTGCGCTGCCGCTTCAGTCTACCATACCTATGTAGGCGAGGACCGCCGAATTCTAGTCTCGCCGTGTACTGGCCTCAGTACTGACCGCTCTCTTTTTTCCTTTTCCCTTTGTCGGCACCCCTTTTGTTTAAGCAGGTTTTGAGATCGACGTCGTTAGTAGGGTTACCCTTCTGGCTTGGCCTGGGCAGGGTTATGGACGCCATTGGTTATTCTTCCGGGCTCTTAGCCCCATTTGCATCTTGTCCGTAGTCGGACGCCGTATCATTTTCAAGGTGATTTGGATCTTTGGATGGTATATCTGTATTTTTGACTCTTTGAGTCATTGTTGTATATATCTGTTATGTGGGTTCCATCATGGACTATTGTGTAATGGTGTTACTTCGTTTTCCACCCGCACGAAAGTGCCTGGTGGGCACCTTTGAATCGTTTCTATGCAGGTTTGGCGGGAATCGCTAAGACTTGCATAGGGTCGATTCTGAGGGTGTTACAAAGAGTCTCGATCATGTCTTCATACTTCACGAACCGTAGGGAGACACACTTAAGGATTCGATGTTGTTTGGTAGATATGGAAAGTGAGTAAAGAGACCGAATGTTGTTTGGAGTCTCGAATGATATCCGGGATATCACGAGGAGATCCGAAATGGTCCGAAGAATAAGATTCATATAAGAAAAGTCTAATTCCAGAGTTCGGAAATGGTTTTGGTGTTTTCACTGGAATGTTCTAGAAGGATCTAGAAGGTCGAGCGATCCATAGTGGGAAGGGTACATGGATGTGTCATGACAAAGTGGAATGGTTGCATCATGTCCTAGGTCACTTGGCTGGGAAATGGGAAGAGAGAAATCAAATTCTAGTTTGAAAAGTCAAACGCCAATTTGAAAAGTCAAATCCCAACATTGATTGTCTAGTGGATGGAGGGAAGCCTCTCCTTGCTGCCGGCCAAGCAAGGGGAGTTGGGTGAGGACTCCCCTCCCCTTGCCGCCCCTCCCTCTCATAAATAGAAGGGAGGGGGAGCCCCCTTGGCCCTCCCAAACATCAAAACCTAGATTGGTTGCAGCCTCTAAAGTTGCAGTCGATTTAGAGCCTCTAAAGTAGCCACTGTCTAAATATCTACTAGCCGCTGGCCACCTCTAAACCTTGGCCCTCTAAACCCTAGATTGTCGTGGCCCTCTTCTACTCCACCATACACGCTCCAACTTAGGCGAAAACCTGCAGGATTTTCCCTCTAACCTCCGACACCATGCCGTCGTGCTGCCGGAATCGCGAGGAGAGATCTACAACCTCCGCTTTCAGCTGGAGCAATGGAGAGGAAGGTCTTCATCGAGTACCGAACATGTGACCGACTGCGGGAGCGCTGCCGGAACGTGGCGCCGAAAGGATCGTCTACGCGATCTTGAGATAGGCAAGTGAACGACTTCATCACCCACGAGAATCCGATCTCGTTAACCGCTTTGGAATCTTCAAGGGTGAGTACTCTATTGACTCATTGCTACAATCTAGTAGATAGATCTTGGCTCGTGTGTGTTCATGCGGTTGATTTTTTTTGTTTTCCATGCTACGAACCCTTACACCTGTAACACCCTCGGATCGGCCCTATGTAAATCTTAGCAATTCCCGCCAAACTTGCATAGAAACGATTCAAAGGTGCCCACCAAACATTTTCGTGCGGGTGGAAAACGAAGTAATGTAGGGGTTCCTAACATGGAAAACAAAAAATTCTATCGCATGAACACACACAAGCCAAGATCTAATCTATTAGATCGGTGCAACGAGTTGATAGAGTACTAACCCTCGAAGATCCAATGTGGTTAACGAGATCGAATTCTCGTGGTTGATGAAGTTGTTCACTTGCCAATCTCAAGATCACGAAGACGATCCTTCCGGCCCTGCGTTCCAGCAGCGCTTCTACAGTCGGTCACACGTTCGGTACTCAATGAAGACCTTCCTCTCCCTTGTTCTAGTAGGCAGCAGAGGTTGTAGCTCTCTCACGATTCCGTCAGCACGACGGCGTGGTGTCGGAAGTAGAGGGGAGATCCCGCAGGGATTCGCCTAAGCCGGTGCGAGTATGATGGAGTAGAGGGAGCCCCGTCGATATAGGGTTTAGAGGGCCAAAGTTTAGAGGTGGCCGACAGCTAGGGTTTAGCTAGGCGGCGACTGTTAGAGGAGGGTCTAGACGACGACTTGGGGGGCAAGGGCCGGCGGCTAGGGTTTTGTGGGGTGGTGTCTTGGGGCATCCTGTAACACCCTCAGAATCGGACCTATGCAAGTTTTAGCGAAACCCGCCAAACCCGCATAGAAACGATTCAAAGGTGCCCACCAGGCACTTTCGTGCGGGTGGAAAACGAAGTAATAACATTACACAACAGTCCTCGATGGGACCCACAGAACAGATATATATACAACAGCGACTCAATGAGTCAAGAATACAGATATAATATACAAGATCCAAATCACCTTGAAAATGATAGAGCGTCCGACTACGGACAAGATGCAAATTGGGCTAAGAGCCCTGAAGAATAACCAATGGCGTCCATAACCCTGTCCAGGCCAAGCCGGAAGGGTAACCCTGCTAACGACGTCGATCTCAAAACCTGCTTAAACAAAAGGGGTGCCGACAAAGGGCAAAGGAAAAAGAGGAGCGTCAGTACTGAGGCCAGTACACGGCGAGACTAGAATTCGGCGGTCCTCGCCTACAACGGTATGGTGGACTGAAGCGGCAGCGGCAGCATGCACTAGACAACCTATAGAGACTCGATACAACTGTCAGATTTAAGAGAGAGGTAAGAATGACCTACTCGGATCCAACCTGAAGCTAACACCAAACAAACCCATCCTAGCGTTTCCCCCTCGCGACCAAACGAGGAAGTCAACCGAGGAACTCACACAGTTGGCATTTTTATTTATTTAGTTATCGTTGCAGCAATTACTAGTCAGGTATAGATAATCTTCCTGATAAAATAAGCAGTGGGCACTTTTAGTTAACCATTCCGTGATAGTTGCAACACTTACTAGTCAGATACAAATAGCATGAGATAACCCAAAACCCAGCAGTTGTTGGTACTTTTATTCAGCCATTCCGTTGTAGTTGCAATACTTACTAGTCAGGTACAATGGTCGCAAGCGACACTCCAAACAAGCAATTGTGGGCAGTATTAGTTAGCCATTCCATTATAGTGAAGCTGATTACTAGTCATTATAAAGTCAAATTTATAGCAATAAACTTTAGTTATGCTTGTCTATGGTCGAGATACTGTGCTCCAAGTCGTCCATAACCGCGGACACGGCTTTCAGAAAGTTTTACCCGGCCGGGGTGCACCAATAGCAACACACACTCGATCAACCTCGGAAAAACCAAATCAAAACCCAACGAGGCCTTCACGACAAAGCAATCATAGGATTCAGAAATATTTCAGGGGGCCACCCCTTGGAGTACACCCGCAACGAAGTAAGCAAGCTCCGAGACGGACTCAAGGTTTGCGACAATGGCTGTAAACGACAGCAAATCCCCAAACGGGGACTGTCGATACCGCGAAAACATTCCGCTTCCAAAACAGTACAGCGTGCTCCTCACACAATCGTAAATAAAGCAGTAAAGCATGGCATAGGTACAGGATAGTAAATAAAACCTCAAACTAGTTGTGGCCCCAAGAAATAAGACTGAATCTAGCTCTGGCTAAGGGGGGTCCCATATACCTCCCGGATGTGGATAGCGCGATAAATCAAGGAACAGGTATCAAGTACTCGGGGTCCTACGGGACACAAGTGGGCGTTCGGAAACCAAATATTATCTATCACCCACCGGTGCCTCTGCTTACTTCAATTTTAGTTGTTAAACAGAAGTTAAAGTGAACGATAAGTAAAACTAGGATCATCTCCAACATCAACATGTGGCAATACATCAACAACTGTGGCACTGGACGACACGCAACAACACTTGAGCAAGCGACTACGACGCGCAAGTCCAACTATCTACCAAACAACAGGTAATAGGATGTGTCCAAGGCAATATAGGGCTGCACGGTATATCACAGGTACGGAAACTAAAGCATCGCAACACAGATAGCAATAGATCAACAGGAGGGAATAAATACTATAAAAGTAAGATAGGTAGAAAGGGGGAGATGCTCGCCTGAAAACATTGCCGAAGGTTCAACCGAAGATCGGGTCGACACTCGCATCAACTCAGCGGCCTTATCCGCGAAGAAGCAAAACACTAGAATAAACACCGGATGCAATATTTAATACTACGGAAAAAAGGTCGGCATGCTTATGATATGATGCATGGCATGGCAACGGTGCGATGCAATTAGGCAAGATTAAGCGGAACCGGGGTCCCGACAATTAATTGAACGGTTCAAGTTATTTAGCTACCCCGCAATTAAATGTTGTTATAACAAGGCAAGATAAGATACTGGTTCGCTACACCAATTTAAATGAGGCCAATATGAGACTAGATTTGCCCGCATATGGGCCCCATATTTAATTATTAGGTGAATCGGCATAAGGCCCCCAAACCACATGACAAGATGCATGCAAGTATGACAATTTAATATGCAACAAGTTGTTATTATGTTATAAAATAGGGTTTCGGGAAGGGGTTCACACATTAGAGGGTCCCGACGAACTTGGGGTTCCGGGGTCCGGGGTCGGTCTCAGGGTCCAGGGTTCGACGGGATCGGCGAGAGCAGAAACGTTCTCGGTCAACGGAGGTAGGTCTTGTCGCATTCGTGGAGACCCTGTCAGGTCCGCGGTTCGGGTCGGACTTGGCGTTCCTTTCGGTTCGGGTCTTGGCGTCCGAGGCAGTACTTGGCGTCCGTGAAGGAGAACTTGAGGGTCCAGCATCTCGGTGTCCTCGGATCCGAGCGGAAGAACTTGTCGGGCCGGGTCCGGCCTTCGGGGTCCGGGAGGGAGAACTTGGCGTTCGGGTCACGGCGTCTTCGGGTCCGTGTAGACGATCATGGCGTTCCGAGGAGGAGATCTCGTCACTCCAGGAGAAGATCTTGGGGTTCCTCGTCGACGGCCTTCGGGTACGGGGGTCTCGACAGTGTTCGGGTTCGGATCCGGGTCTTGATGTCCATGTAGATGTACTTGGTGCTACGTGACGGAGTTCTCGGAGTACGACCATCGGATTCCGGGTGGAAGAACTCGGGGTGTCGTGACGACGATCTAGTCGGTGGCCTTGGCGCGTCGGATCCTGGAGATCGGGGTCTAACCAAGCGTGCGGGGTACCCGAAACGTGTGCCTGCAGGGTACACCACAGCACAAAAGGGCGCACGCGAGGGCTACAACACACGCACACGGGCCAGATAGCAGGAACGGCGACGCGCGGCAGCCTGCGGAGGTAGAGCTCGGGCCAGAGCTTGGCGTCGGGGAAGGCGGGGTGTGGAGGGGCCCAGGCAGCCGACAGCGGAGGACCCGGCGGCGGAGGTTGGGGCGCTGTGGACGAGCGGCAGCGGCCTGCTGCAGGCTTGGGGGAGGTTGACGGGGAACCTGGGGCGAGCGGCGACGCAGCACCGCGCGGAGGGGCGCTGGGCGGCGGACGCGGTAGGGGGGTCGAGGTGGTCGGGGAAGGACGGAGGCACGCGCGAGGGGGAGAGCTCCGGGCCGGCGAGACGCGAGGCAGAGAGGGGCGGCGGACGGCCGGAGCCGGCGAGGGGATGGCCGCGGTGGCGGGGAGGACGTGCTGGCGGCGGGGCCTGCTGCTGGGGTCGAGGCGGCTGGCGCTGGCGCGGTCCCGCGAGGCGGCGGGCGGACCAAGGAGGGAGAGGGCCGCGGTGTCGACCGCGGGGCGGCGGCGGACGGCGACCCGGTGGCGGTTGGCGCGCTCTGCAGAGGGGAGGAGGGAGGAAGGCGTGCGGGGGCGCCGGCGACCGGTGCCGGAGAGGAGAGAGAGGGAGATGCGAGAGGCGGGCGGCTGAGGAGCGTGGGGAGAGGAGGGCCAGGCGGCGGGGCGGAGGAAGCAGACGAGGGGAGAAGGGAGAGGACGCGGGGAGGGACAGGAGGGAGGAGGCGTGTCGGTGGTGGGGGTGGGACCGAGCGGACAGGTGGGGTCCAGGGGGTGGGTCGGGACTGGTGGCGTGCGTGTGGTTGACAGGGGTGGGTGGGTTCTGTGAGAGGTGGAGCGGAGTGGGGGTGAGAGGAGAGAGAGGCTGCTGAGGTGGCAGTTTAGGATTGGGTAGAGGGGGAGAGAGGGAGAGGTGTCAGGAGGGGGTTGGTTGGGATGAGGTGGAGGGGGTGTGGGTAGGATAGGTTGGGTGTAAAAAGGATTAAGGGATGGACCGATTATAATTTCTGGGGTGGTCGTTCGGGTCTATCCGGCCCATTCGACTGCCCCACTAAAATAATATAATATTTTATTTGTTCTTAAAACACCGTTTGCAAACCGATAGTAGGCAAACCAAAATAATCCGGAGGCCCGGGTTTGCGTGATAATTAAGATGGGGCGTTTTAGAAAACAAATTAGGTTTTCCCGAAAATTGTTTTATGCGAACAGATGCAAGATGATGACGATGGTTAAATGCAATGTGGCATGATGACACGAGCATGCGGTCATGACGATGCAATGCACGAAAACAACGCGATTTTCTAGTAGTGGTTTTGCGGGATGCCACACATCCCCACCCCCTTCTTTTATAGATGGGGAGAGGCGGTTGGGGAAGGGGAATCCTTCCCCAACTCCACCTCATTGCCGGCGGCAAGGAAGAGGGAGGAATCCTCCTCTAGGTAGGATTCCTTCCCTCTCTCCACTAGGCAACCAGGTTGGGATTTGACTTTTTCAAATTGGCGTTTGACTTTCAAACTAGAGTTTGATTTCTCTCTTCCCATTGCTCATCCAAGTGACCGAGGACATGATGCAATCATTCCACTTTGTCATGACACATCCATGTACCCTTCCCACTCCAGATCGGTGGACCTTTTAGAACCTTCTAGAACATTCCGATGGAAACAATGAAACCATTCCCGGACTTCAGAATTAGACTTTCCTTATATGAATCTTATTCTCCGGACCATTTCGGATCTCCTCGTGATGTCCCGGATCCAATCCGAGACTTTGAACAACATTTTGTTTTTTACTCACATTCCATGTCTACTAAACAACATCGAATCCTTAAGTGTGTCTCCCTATGGTTCGTGAATTATGTAGACATGATCGAGACTCTTCTCCAATCAATAACCAATAGAGGAATCTGGAAATTCATATGGCTCCCAGATATTTCTATGATTGCTTCATGATAGAATGAGCCATTTACATACGATACCAATTTCACTTTGTCTCGCGATACTTTACTTATCCAAGGTTTGATCGTCGGTATCTTTGCATACCTAGTTCAACCTCGTTACTGATAAGTACTCTTTACTCGTTCCTGTGATATGTGATCCCTTGTGAGCTAGTCACATGCTTGCAAGATAATTGGATGACATTCCACCAAGAGGGCCCATAGTATATATACCCGTCATATGGATGGAAAAATCCCACTCTTGATACATGTGCCTAAACACATACTTTTCGAACACTCAATGCCACCTTTGTAACCACCCAGTTACGAAGTGGTGTTTGATGTCATCAAAGCATCCATCCGGTGATGGTGATTAAAATGATCTCATGGTCGAAGGATTTAGGTTACTATGTATTTGAAAGCTTATAGCAAGTGAACTATTTAAATGACTTGATCTTATACTACGCTTAACTATAGGAGTATGTCCATCACATCATTCTTCTAATGATATGACCTTGTTATTAATAACATCCAATGTTCATGATTAGGAAACCATGATCATTGATACGTCGTAAACGTATCTATAATTTTTGATGTTCCATGCTTGTTTAGTATCCACTTTGCTTTTCTTTGTCTACACTTTGAGGTATTTTTATATGTTTTCCTGAACTAACCTATTAACAAGATGCAATAGTGCCATTTTCCTGTTTTCTTCTGTTTTTGGTTCTAGAAAAGCCAGAAAATAAATATTCTTGGAATTGGACGGGACGAAAGTCAAAGTCAATATTTCATCCAGGAGAACACGGAGCCAAAAGATGAGACGGAGGAGGGCCACGAGGGGCCCACACCGCTTGGCCGCACGGGCCAGGCCTGGCCATGCCTAGGGGAGGGGGGTGTGGCCACGTCGTGCACCCCCTCGGTCTCCCCCTTCGCCTATAAGAAGCCCCCGATGCCAAAACCCTAAGGACCCGATTAGATCTCCACGAAACAGTCCATAGCCACTGCCACCATCGTCCCTAGATAGGGGGGGATGTGAAGCTCTTCCCGACACCCTGCCAGAGGGGAGAGATCATCCGGAGGCCTTCTTCATCACCATGCCAGCCTCCGGTATGATGCATGAGTATTTCCACCTTGGACTATGGGTCCATACATTAGCTAGATGATTGTTTCTCCTCCTTTGTGCTACCATGTTTAGATCTTGTGAGCTCCGTTCATGATCAAGATCATCTATTTGTAATCACGCATGTTCTGTTTGCAGGGATCCGATGGATATTAAGATTGCTATGTCAGATTGATTAATGATTCTATCTTGTTGATTCTATCATGTCTGTGTTGTTTGAGATCTTGCATGCTCTCCGTTTCTAGTAGTTATCTTGGCCAAGTAGATGCTAGTGACTCCAAGAGGGAGTATTTATGCTCGATAGTGGGTTCATGCCTCTACTGAATCTGGGGAAGTGACAGAAATCTCTAAGGTTGTAGATGTGCTATTGCTACTAGGGAGAAAACAAAAATCTCTTGTTCACGGAACAATTGTATTGTTAACTTTACACTCATTCCTTAAAGGAGCTATCCGTTGCTTGCAACTTAATACTGGAGGGGGTTCAGATTATAACCTGAAGGTGGATTACTAGTCATAGATGCAGTTGGATGGCGGTCTATGTATATTGTTGTAATGCCCAATCGAATCTCATAGGATCATGAATGTCTAGTATTGCATTGTTATGCCTTGCTCTGTCCTGTCAATTGCCCCGCTGTAATTTGTTTATCCAACATGTTATGTTATTTATCTTAAGGAGAAAACCTCTAGTGAACTGTGGACCCCGGTCCAATATTTATCATTGATAAATCTTCCACTATTACTATTTAATTTTTGCAAGCTACCATTACATTCAACACCATACGTTTAATCCATTGTTTTCATCAAACCGGTGAGATTGACAACCTCACTGTTTGTTGGGTCAAGTATTGAGTTTGTGTTGTGTAGGTTTCCAAGTTATTAGTAACATCTTTGAGTAGTTTCCTTCCTCCTACTGGTTCGATAACATTCGTTTCTTACTGAGGGAAAACTTACTGCTGTGCTCATCATCCCTTCCTCTTGGGGTTTCCCAACGAAGCTCTACAGTGATATGAGCCAGATCAAGATGTTTTCTGGCGCCGTTGCTCGGGAGTTAAGGACGGTTTCACAAGGGGAGTCCTTCACAACCTTTCTCTTTACTTTGTTTTTGTTTTTCTTAGTTTCTTTTGCCTTGTTTTGTTTGCTTCTTTTTATCAAAAAATATAAAAAATTTAGTTTCGTTTGGTTTGCTTTCTCTTATCAAGAATACAAAAAATTTAGTTCCTACTCTAGTTGCTGCTGCTGTTGGTTTGCTCCACCTTTGCAAAAATGAATTCTGCTGAGAACACCAAGTTGTGTGACTTCACTAGCACAAACAACAATGATTTACTGAGTACACCTATTGCTCCACCTACTTCTAATGCTACCTTTTATGAAATTAAGCCTGCTTTGTTGAATCTTGTTATGAAAGAGCAATTTTCTGGTGCTAGTTCTGATGATGATGCTGCCGACCTCAATAACTTTGTTGAACTTTGTGAGATGCAAAAATATAAGGATGTAGATGGAGATATTATTTAACTAAAATTGTTTCCTTTCTCCTTGAGAGGAAACGCTAAATAATGGTTGCTATCCTTGACTAGAAATAGTATTGATTATTGGATTAAGTGCAAAGATGCTTTTATTAGAAAATACTATCCTCCTGCTAAGATTATATCTATGAGAAGTGAAATAATGAAATTTAAACAACTTGATAAATGTTGCTCAATCTTGGGAAAGAATGAAATCGTTGGTAAAGAATTGTCCCACTCATGGACTGACTGCTTGGATGATTATCCAAACTTTTTATGCAGGGTTAAACTTTTCTTCAAGAAATCTGTTGGATTATGCTGCTGGAGGTACCTTTATGCCCATTACTTTGAGTGATGCAACAAAGCTCCTTGATAGCATGATGGTTAACTATTCTGAATGGCACACTGAGTGATAGGGGAATACCAATCGGGGTATACCCACGAAGCGGAGTCTCCAGCCAGATCGAGCCGACTGAAACCTAGCCCTGAGCGGGCCGACTCGTCCAATACGGCGACTGGCGCATGCTAGACCCAGACGAGTGGCACCGACTGGAGGCCCAAGACGGCGACTTCAATACAAAGCCCACCAAATACTTGTAAACCCTAAGTGGCTGCATATAAAGCCACCAGGGGCACCCCAACGGGGTAGGCTCGTCCACATTAGACTAGATCTAGTCTCTCCCTCCATCTACGGCGGCTCCATTGTAAACCAATATATGATCATATACTGGATTGACAGCAGGACGTAGCGATCCTTCATCGAGAGGACGTGAACCTGGGTACATCGTATGCCAATCTCGCTCCCGGATTCTTCTACGTCGCTTTGCTCCCTCTACGTAAGCTACCCCCAGTAGCATCTGCCGTGCAATACCACGATAGTTGGCGCCCACCGTGGGGCAAGCGGTGCTTGGAGGGTGATAATCCGGGCGGGATCCCTCATCGTCGCCGGCAGCCAGATCGCACCACCATACGTGTTGTTCAAAAACTGCTATTTGGAGGCTCTAGGATTGAAGGCCGATCGGTCAGATCCAATCTGCCGGGTAGTGCGTCCGCCATGGCCGATTTGTTGGGAAGCCGTCTACGCGTAATCAGCGCACACTGGTGGCGATTGACGAGCACACACGATCGATTGATCAGCTAAGTTTTTATTCCGATTCTATCTCTCTCAAGTACTTACGTCAATCAATTATTTTATTTATACCCGATCCCCGTACTATGAAACATGTACTGCACACAAATATTCTCTACGGTGCTAAATCCACAACAACGTACGCCATGATCTGTATTACACGCCAGCATGGCCGGTTGCATCGGGACTCCCAGCAATTCCAACGATCAAGTTCCAAGGAACTCCTATCAATTTGGATCAAAGAAAAATAGGCACAGATCCATTCGATGCATGCACCCGACCAACATGAAATAATGTCTCTCTATTCAAGCTTTTTCCTAATTATTATATTATATCCTGACGTCTAATTGTTTTGTATGTACGAATGCGAAAAAAATCAAGCTACAACAACAAAGTGGAACGGAAAACGTCGACACAATTGGCCGTACGGTCAACCCATTCATTGTCACGATCAGCTCCACTACGTGACTCCGTCCGACCAATGGTCTAATTGAGCTCGCTACCTCTACTTTCTGCCGCGTCCACTCCTTCGGGCTAAACATCATACACGGGGACTCGCGACTCGCTGTCCTCGTGGACTCTCCACGTTCGGCGACTCATTCGCTGCGGACTCGCCTCTCACGACCTCGTCCATCACCGACTCTCTATTCTACAGGCTCTCCGACTCGCCATGCTCCGGTACTTCCCTAAACGCGGACTTGCTAGGCTCGGCGACTCACCCTCCGCGTATTCGTCGTGCTCGGGGATTCACCCACCATGAACTCGTCATCAACGGCTCGCCACATCGGCGATTCGCCCACCTTATATTCGCCGCGCTCGGAGACTCCCCCGCCGCGTCGACTCAGCTAAGTTTCTTTATACTCTTACATGCTATGAGTCCAAAACATATATGCATCTCCATTCATTCTTCGAAGCCGACCATGCTATCGCATATGACCCTTTAGGGACCAAATTCATACTTGGGATCAGTTTCAGTTTTGTCTGCTATTTATTCGCGTTCGTCGAAGTAGTGAGGCTGGGTACCAAAAGGCCGACCTAGTCTCCGGGTTGAACAGTCTGGCATCGCGTCCCTGTTACCCGGCAAGCGTTTGATGCTGGAAGTCTGCCTACTCATGAAAAGACACGCATAAACCTTACATACTGTCCATTGATCCGCATAACAAAAGTGCATTTTCTTCAACATCTACAATTTACACGTCTTACAAGTATTCAATATATTTCATAAATACAGCTTATTGTAGTCGTACCTTTTCCTCCTTCTCAGCAAAACGGTGTCTTCTCGCCACTCGCCGTGCTCGGGGACTCGACGCTCGCCGGTCGCTCGACCTCGCCACTCGTTGTGCTCGGAGACTCGGCGCTCGCCGGTCGCTCGACCTCGCCACTCGCCGCGCTCGCCGTCACTCGACCTTGACACTCGGCGCGCCCGGGGGATCGGCGCTCGCCGGTCGCTCGACCTCGCCGCTCGGCGCTCTCGGGGACTCGGCGCTCGCCAGTCGCTCGACCTTGCCACTCGCCGCGCTCGGGGACTCGGCGCTCGCCGGTTGCTTGACCTCGCCACTCGCCGCGCTCGGGGACTCGGCGCTCGCTGCTTGCTCGACCTTGCCACTCGGCGCGCTCGGAGGCTCGGCGCTCGCCGGTCGCTCGACCTCGCCACTCGCCGTGCTCGGGGACTCGGCGCTCGCCGGTCGCTCGACCTCGCCACTCGCCATGCTTGGCATCAACCACTACTATCTTCAGAATATGCATCTCTAAAGAGCCTGAAGTCGCCTCTACAAGCCAACTCGAGCCTCGGGGACTACAACTAGGCATGTTGCATGTACGCGTGGTTCCACGATCGCGGCTCGCCTCGCTCGGGGACTCGCCCTCATGTACTCCACACGCTCGGGGACTCGCCACCGTGGACTCTCCCTCGCGTACTCAACGCGCTCGGGGACTCGGCGCGCTACAGACAGCACCACTCGCCGGTCTCCCAACCTCGCCACTCGGCGCGCTTGGGGACTCGGCACTCGTTGGTCGCTCGACCTCGCCGCGCTCGGGGACTCGGCACACTCCATGTTCGGGGACTCGCCGCAACTGGCGGCTTCACCGACACCCTGCGTCTTTCACCAACTGGCCATCAACGATTGGATCACGCCGACCGCCTCCCGCTTCACGGTTCTTTTCTCTGTTCACGCCCTGCCTCAATCCCGCGTCAAATCGACAATGCGCTCGGGGACTACTGATGGGGGAATACCAATCGGGGTATACCCACGAAGCGGAGTCACCAGCTGGATCGAGCCGACTGAAACCTAGCCCTGAGCGGGCCGACTCGTCCAATACGGTGACTGTCGCATGCTAGACCCAGACGAGTGGCGCCGACTGGAGGCCCAAGACGGCGAATTCAATACAAAGCCCACCAAATACTTGTAAAACCTAACTGGCTGCGTATATAAAGCCACCAGGGGCACCCCCACGGGGTAGGCTCGTCCACATTAGACTAGATCTAGTCTCTCCCTCCGTCTATGGTGGCTCCATTGTAAATCAATCTATGATCATATACTGGATTGACAGCAGGACGTAGCGATCCTTCATCGAGAGGACGTGAACCTGGGTACATCGTGTGCCAATCTCGCTCCCGGATTCTTCTATGTCGTCTTGCTCCCTCTACGTAAGCTACCCCCAGTAGCATCTGCCGTGCAATACCACGACACCATCTCCACATGGTAAGAAGGTAAATTCTATTGAAGAAACCTCCTCTTTGAGTGATAAAATTGATGTTATCATGGCTATGCTTGTTAATGGAAAAGCTCATATTGATCCAAATAATATTCCCTTAGCCTCTTTGGTTGCTCAAGAAGAGAAAGTTGATGTGAACTTCATTAGAAATAACAATATTAAGAACAATGCCTATAGGAATAATTTTGGTAATAATAATATAGGCTTTATCCTCCTAATAATGGCAATACTTATGGAAATTCCTACAACAATACTAGAAGTGCTCCCTCTGAACTTGAAGTCATGCTTAAAGACTTTATTAGTAAACAAACTACTTTCAACAAGACCGTGGAGGAAAAGCTTTTGAATGTTGAGAAAAAATTTCATCTTTGTCCGAAGCACAGTCCTCTTTGATTAATAAAATGGCTGCTAAACCTGAAATCTTGGAGTACCTTTGCTGCTACTCATGCCATACAAGTTACTATTGATGAAAATGTTATACTGTTAGCTAAACTACATGCTAAGTGGGAAAGAGAAGCTGAAATTGCTAGAAATAATAGTGTTTGTACTATTACCACCACCAATATGGATGCTAGCAAACCACAAGAAGTCCCTATTCCTCCTACAACAATGCCTAAACCCAATAAGTCTACTACCTGTGATGCTAAGTTTGATTTTGATCTTAGGTTGCAATGTCTCTGAAGTGATTATGTTCCTACAAAAGCTTGCTACAAGTCCTAATGCTAGTGATATGAATGTGGCTTTCACAAAACACATTACATATGCTCTCATTAAAATTAAGGAAGAAAAATTGGAACACAAAGCTTCTATTCCTAGGAAAGTAGAAGATAGTTGGGAACCCATCATTAATATGCAAGTGAATGACTTTGATCTCAAAGCTTCATGTGACCTTGGTTCTAGTGTCTCTATTATGCCTAGAAATATTTATGGAATGCTTGATTCGCCACCTTTGGAAGATTGCTATTTGGATGTCCCACTTGATGATAATGCTAAAAAGAAACTCATGGGGAGTGTTAATGATGTTCTTATTATGGTTAAAAATGCCTATGTTCCTGTTGATTTCTATGTTTTGGATGTTGAATACAATGCTTCTTGTCCTATTAATTTAGGAAGACCTTTTCTTAGAACTGTCGGTGCCATCATTGATATGAAAGAAGGCACCATTAAATATCAATTTCCATTAAAGAAAGGTATTGAACACTTCCCTACGAGGAGAGAGAAGTTACCTTTTGCTCCTCCTTTGAAAGAAAAATTTGATGTCAATGCTTCTTCATTAGAAAATACTTGATTCTTGCTTCTTGTGCCTAACTTAAAGGCGTTAAAGAAAATTACTGCTTGGGAGATAACACACTAGTTTTATTGAGTCTTGAAAGTTATTACTTCTGTAATAACCTCTATTTATCATTTTTTTTATTTTTGTGCCAAGGATAACCTCTAATGAGAGGGAAGTAATATTTGGGAAGTGTTGTCCCAAAAATGATTTTTGTGCTCCACTGTAAAAATTCTTGAAAAATCTCTGTATGTCGGATTGAGCTGTAATTATCTGAATAAATCCCCCAGATTGTTAGATAAATTTTGTTAGTTCAAAACTTTTTGATTTGAGCAACAGAAGGTCTTCGAAAAATCGGTTTTCACCTGCTGGTCTGTTTCTATTTTGACAGATTTCTGCTATTATTTGCATTTGCCTCTTTGTCGATTTCTATTTGGGTTCTCTTTGGTAAATTGAGCTTTTTGATCAAATTGCTACAGTATCTTGTATCTTTCATTAAAGTTTTGCTGGTTTAAAACTAAACCCAAAGTTCTATTATCTTTTGAACGCACTAATGTTGCTAATGAAGATTGTGTGACGTTTTGTATGAAGGAAAATTTTCAGGTGTAAGGGAAGAATGATGTAATGAGATGAAGAATGGAAAAAAGTTCAAGCTTGGGGATGCCACCCCATATCACCCAAAGAAATATTCAAGAGGTACAAGCATCAAAGCTTGGGATGACCAAGGCATCCCCTTCTTCATCAATAAATATTTCAGGTCTTTCTAGGCACTTCGTTTTTTATTGTTTCATGCACTGTTGTGTTGTTCTTGGAGCGTCTTAGTTTTCATTTTTTTGTTTTTGTTTGCTTAGTTCACTTGAATAAAGTAGTTGTACCCCCGTTTTCGTTGTGTTATTTCAAATAAGTTGATTGGTGTTGGAAAGAAGTAGGAAGTTCTTGCTTTAGTAGTACAAAAAGGAGCTTTCTTTGACTATGACTTAGACTTTATCATGTCATGCTAGATGTTGATTTGACCTTAGCCTTAGTGATTATTGCTGTAGCATGAATTGTTCCAAACAATTAGGATTGCTTAATGTGCCTTGAAAGAATCATGCGTTGTTTTAGCATACAAAAACATAGTATTGTGCTATTCTCCTTTGATTCTTTGTTTGGGTTGACTTGGCACATGCTCACACCATGTTATGACTATGAACCAGTCACCTTAGTGTAACATCCCAAAATTCATGAATTGTAAAAGCATGCATTGCATTTATAGTGTCATAGCATAATTGTCTTGCACAAATTTTTTCAAACCAAAACTACAAATAAAACCATTATTATGCCTATTATTTATATATCATATAAACCCCGTGCCCCAGACCCCGTCGTCGCCGCCGTTACCTCCATCACTGCCGCGTTGATTCGCGCTTAATTGCCGATCAATGCCTGCGTAATCCCCGCCCCGATGCCTGCTACTTAACCCCCACATCACCGCGGTCATTTCCCCTCAACCACCATCACCAGAGCGCCCCCAGGCTGGCCGTATTCGCGCTTGTGTCGTTGCTGCCCGAGCGTCTCCGACGAGCTATTCTGGTGAGTGTCGTGCTCGCACCCGTCCCTCGTTCATACGATGATGATACTATGTTCCTTGTGCTTCTTCTAACACCACTGGTTCATACTATAACCCCCTAGGCCGTCGGCTTCATCAAGCACCGTGAGCACCCGATGCCGTCCTCATCTCCGGCGAGCAATTCCGGTAAGATACGACCATCCCTCGCCTCCTGATTCAAACCATCTTGTTCGCCTGAACCTTGTGCATGTTCTGATGCCTTTGTCTTGCGCTAGGGTGAACCAGAATGTCGCCTCCGTCTCTGTTTGCATCAACCCGACGTTGCCCGCAACTTTGACGAGCTCCCGCGGCAACATCAACTCGCCCCCGTCCAAGCCGAAGCCACCTTGAGCATCCTCGCATCCTTGCAACGCTGGTAAGCATCACCACAGCCCCTAGCCCCCTCTAGAATCGCCGGAGCATCGCCGCCAGTAGCGCCGCCGCCAGCACCCATTTGTGCTGCCCATCTATGGTCGCATGCGTTGGCACCGTTAGATCTAGATCCTAGGGTTTAGATTAGATCACTTATTCAAAACGGTATCAGCAGATATGGCTGTACATCGTCACTTAAATCCTAAGGCTCACGTTGATCGATCCGCACGAAGCGGTACGGGCAAATAAGATGCGCCCACGTGAATGGAAATTTGATTTAAAATCTATTTTTGAATCTATTAGATTTGCAAACGTGTAAATTCATATCTTTTGTTCTGTTTATCCAAAAAATACAAATAATATATCATTGGATTCAGAAAAATAAACCCTACATTACTGTTGGATTGAATTTGTATTTTTATTCTAGAAAAATAGGATTATTTGCAGAACCATTTATAGTCTTATTTTGACAAAATAAAATGTTTATAAAATGTTTTGAGGCAAATCTAAGTTTGTTTAGATTTTAAATAGATGGCTTTGTGTTCAGTACTGTTTGGTTTGATTTGTTTAGTATAGAAAAATCATTTCATTGCATTTGCATGCATTCATATATTTTTGCTTGAATATTTGAATGTGAATTTGGTGCTATCATTTTATGTGTAGATTTTGGTGCTAGTGGTGATTGTGATTGTGAAGATTGTTGCTACTCCCACAACTACTACCAAGGCAAGTGGTGCTTCATGTATTTTGTCCTATTATTTTGACAATGCACTAGTCATATTATGATTAGGGCTTGCATGGAATTTTTACTAAGTATATATATGCCATGCCTTGGGAAATCCTAGTAGTTGTAGTATTGGTATAATTTTCTTGTTACGAAACTTGTTATGTTATCATGCTTAGCCTAGCTAGTAGCAAACAAGGGTGGATTATTCATGCTATGAAATATTTCTATGTCTTTGACTTGTGTTTTTGCTTAATAAAACAACTAAGTGAATGAATCACCTGGGTGGAATGGTACGATGGTTTGTGTTGAGTGGTTACAC
Organism: Avena sativa; assembly: GCA_916181665.1. NCBI lineage: Eukaryota > Viridiplantae > Streptophyta > Magnoliopsida > Poales > Poaceae > Avena > Avena sativa. The sequence continues at coordinate 210,468,028 of OV702280.1, read as the reverse complement.
AAGTCCCATTTCTATGGTTTACCTTGTGGAAAGCCACCCAGGAACAAAAGGATTTGAGATACTTAGTGTTTAGAAGCTTCTAGTGCAACCACATGGCATATGGGCTCTGCCTTGATCATATAGGTTGCAATAACTTAGCCAGATGGACAGTTGGTGGTAGGGTGATAGGATGGAACACGTCCATGGTGGTCTAAAGGAAGGCTTCTGAAAGATCTCGTCTTGATGCATGTCGAGTCTTATGGGAAAAGTGCACCACCTCTCGAGAGGGTAAAACCTAAGTACTTAGCCGTGTCCCCGACAATTGACAGCTTGAGCATCAAGACATTGAAGCTATCAAGGATCTCCTCATCCCAATTTCTAAGTTAAAAACTTGTGGTTGGTAAAGGTTCACCAATGTCTATTGGTGGTTCCTTGGGAGTTTTTGACAAACAAAAACTTAGTGTTTTTTCAACTAATAAGGAAAACCTATTTTGAGAAAAGCAAGCCTAAGTTACACTTAGCCAAATTCATATAGATGATAGTAACCACTATTCTACTATGGTATCACTTGCCAATAATATTCCAATGTATTGACCCACTGTGGTTGTAACTTATGATGTTGCAAGTTACTCTGATGGAGATTAGGGTTGTGAGTCTACACTCAACATGCTTGCCTGTGGCACATGAAGATGAAGACTTATAGTAATTTACTTTATGTTATGAACTCTTGTACTAGCCTTTGGCTATTGAGTTATAAAGACTATGTTATATCTGGAATGACAATGCAATAAGACCTTTGTATCTGTGTACTTCATCTTAAACTGTGGATGCTAGTATTTGATCCAGGGACTAGTACTTCAATCACAGGGGCCTTTACCTTTATATAGGTGGGGTCTTACAGATGGTATCAGAGCACTGTGTTGCCTGTAGGATTATGACGCTAAGTTGGATTTAGTCTAAGGAAACCACTAAGGAAAAATGCAACTCTTTGCAAATTCCACACTTGTCTTTTCTTCTCGTAAACCTCTTCCAATCTTATTTCTCATCTCAATTTGTAGATGGCCAGCATCAACGAAGCCGTCAATAAGGGACCACTCATGACCATGACTTTAGAATGTGAGACGGAGTTTCCCAAAGCACTAAAAACCCTTATGGTTAGCTTGGGGATACATGGTGAGGCCATGTACAAGGGTTTTCCAGTGATGGATGAAGGAGAAGATTGGTGGGTGCAAATTCACTTGTACAAAAACAAGGGAGACAACCACAAAGAGTCAGGATTCTACATGGGCACCAACTCAGAAATGTATACGACATTCTTTGACTTTGCAAGAAATGTAGCTTGGAATGCTATCAAGGAGCTTGGTGAAATACTCAAGTATAGAATTCTCAACACCCAAAATGACCTTAAGGAGGAGAAGAAGTATACCCAAGACTTAGAGACCGCCATAAAAAGTCTAAGGGAGGATATCATAGACTAAGCTTATGAGTGAGAATTGTAACGTACTCCGCTAGTTGGACCACCACACTTGTCGTTTTCTTGCAAAAATTTGTCTAAGTTATGTTTGAACCTTAGTGCTTGTGGTAGACTTTGTATGCCATGACTTGTATGTTTTTATGGTTGAATGTATGCTTTTGTCTTTTTGTTTCACTATCTTGTTTTTCTCTCTACTTGTTTTATTTCTAATATTTCTCTATCTTATGCATTAGATGCCTAGCTTTGTGATCATCACTGTCGAGGAGTTCAATGGAACTCGTTTTGGTTCGTGTATTGTGCAGTTCACTAGTGTGCTCAACCTCCCACTTCCTAGTATTAAGTCACTCCAGCTTACCAAGTTCGAGAGGAAGGATCTTTGGGGCTTTAGAGTCACAAAGCTAGGATGCTAGACGGATCCACTCACGGAGGAGATTACCTTCAAGCTGATGCATGATGACAAGGAGAAGGGATTAGATGTAGTCATGCAGGAGCTACTCGGACGCCTTTGTGGACGCCACGCCATCGAGCTCAGGGGCCTCTACTTCCACCCATACGGGAGACGTGGCGAGGAGGGAGAGACATTGGTGTATGAGGGTGCTGCTAGAAAGACGATAGAGCCAGTTCGTCTATACCTCTAGGACCTAGAGGGTCTTATTAGACACCTTGACACAAATAGGACCAACGTCATTCTTAGCAGTGATGAGCTTCAGGTTCAGTTGAGGGAGAAGGACAAGCTCTTCGCGGAGTAAGACGAGATCGTCAAAGAGATGGAGGCCAGATTCGAGAGCTAGGACAAGAAGTTCAAGAATCAGGAGAAGAGAGTTCAGGATAGAAACAAGAAGATCAAGGACATGAGGTCCGAGATAGAGGCCAAGGACTTTGAGCTAGAGACCCAGCAGGGAGTGATAGAGAGGCTTCGCTCGCAGAAGAGAGCTCTTCGCGTGAAGATTGATGCCTTGACCACCAGTTTAGATGAGTACAAGACAACCATGGAGATAGCAGGTCTTGCTCTTGTTGACGGGGAGGTCGACATGGTGGAGTAGTGATGACTGAAGGGTTTGCAACATAGAAAACAAAAATTTTCCTACGATGGGAACTATGTACCAAGATCTATCTACTAGATACAAACAACGGGAGGATCTATATCCGTAGAGAACATACCCTTGAAGACCGACAAAGCTTAACGAGTTGAACTCGTGGTTGATGTAGACGATCTCTTCCCGATCTCAAGATCGAGAGGAAGTCCTAGCGTCGCAAAGCAATAGCGCATCCGTGCTCGCACACACGTACAATACACCGAGCAACCTACACCTCCTCTCTCCAGCGATGCAGCGGAAGCACAACCCTTTCTTGCCGAATAGCCACCGGTAACATGTATCTCGCTAGTCCGAGACCATGGGGGATAAATTCTAGAGGGGGAGAGAGATCCTTCACGAGGAGGTGTAAGTGAGAGAGAGGGAGAGGGGGTGGGACCCCAAAGGGGTGGCCGACGCATGGGGGCTGCCCCCTTTCCCTCCCCTCATTCATGTGGGTGGACACTCCACTCACAAAATCCTCTTCAAATCCCTCCACTCAAAATCCCACTCAAACTTGCTATTAAATTTCCACCAAATTTAATGCAAACTCTCATTAAATAAAAATCTTTTTGTTTATTCAGAATTTTGTCAATTACTTTAATGACAAACATTCACATATAACCCCTTTCTAGAATTCTATTTCACATGCAAAAACACTTTCTGCAATTTCACCCGAAAAACCTGTTTCGGTATCTAGTGAAATAAATTCCTGCGCTTGTTATTCTTTCTGGCATGAAACATTTGCTCCAACTGGATGTCTGTGTCCCTTAAGTGTGTCACCCTACGGTTCGCGAATATGCGGACATGATCGAGACCCTTCTCCGATCAATAATCAGTAGCGGGACCTGGAGATCGATACTCACTCCCACACATTCAACGATGACTTTCCTGTGATCGTCAGAACCTTTTACGCTTGTATCTTAATCCCTTTGTTTCACGATATATTACATGTCCGAGATTCGATCATCGGTATATCCATACCTAGTTTGATCTCGTTACTGACATGCACTCTTTTCTCGTTCCCGTGATATAACATTCTAGTGATCAAATCACTTGCTTGCAAGCTAACTAATGTGATATCATCGAGAGGGCCCAGAGTATATATATCCGTCATCGAGATGAAAAAATTCCACTCTTGATCCATGAGTCTCAACATAACACTTTAGTAGCTTTGAAGCCATCTTTATAATCACCCAGTTACGGTGTGACGTTTGATGTCAACAAGAAACTCTTCCAGTGTTAGTGATTGGCATGATCTCATGGTGTAAGGATTAGGATCACTTCGTAAGTTGTTTATAGCAATATAAACTCAATGACTTTGATCATAATGCTATACTTCGGATGAATGTTCATCACCTCATTACACTAATGTTGTGATCTCGTTATTAACAACATCCAATGTCTATGATCAGGAAACTATGATCATGTTGTTAATCAACGAGCTAGTTTATGAGAGAGGCATAATTAGGAACTTTCTGTTTGTTTATTAAACACACATGTATTAACGTTTCCATATTAATACAATTATAGCATGCAAAATAAACATCTATCATATACTTGGAATACACATAATAAACACTTTATTATTGCCTCTCAGGGCATATTCCCTTCAGTGACTACATGAATACTTATTTATCTATCATCCTTTTGATTTATCGAGTCGCAATGACCATCCAACATGTGGATGGCTTGCTAGTATGTTTACTTTTTCCAGAACTTGTTGTTTACATTGTTCAAACTCTATGATTATCTTGTGTTTGATTTATGTGATTGTTACTATGTGATGTATTGTGGATGTTAGCATCTATGGGTTATATCTCATTACTTATCCTTATTGAAACCATAGATTCCTCCCCGTCGTGCCAACCCCAACCCAAACAACAACAACAACAATAATGTCAATCCCGAGATGCAGCAGCTGATGACAACTCAAACCCAACTGATGCAGATGATGACCCAGTTCATGGCAAATCAAAATCAGAACCAGAATAACAACAACAATAACAACAACAACAACAACCAAAACAACCCACCAGCATTTGACATGCTTACGTGGTTCTTGAGGTTGAGGCCAGCCAAGTTCTCGGGAACCACAGATCCAATGGTAGCCAATGACTAGTTACGTTCCGTGAACAAGGACTTAGTCACTGTTGGCTGCACTGATGACGAAAAGGTCAGATTCGCAGCACATCTACTTGAAGGGCCAGCTGCAACTTGGTGGGATAACTTTCAGATCACCACTCCCCTTGAGGATGTGACTTGGGCTATTTTTGAGGATGGATTCCGTACATCTCACATATCATCAGGGGTGATGAACTTGAAGAAGAAGGAGTTCCACAATCTGAAACAGCGTCACTGTAGTGTGGCAGAATTCCTTGAGGAGTTCAACAATCTGGCGCGCTATGCACCGGATGAGGTTGATACTGATGCTAAGAGGAAGGAGAAATTCCTCGAGGGACTAAATGATGAAATGAACCTGCAGCTATCTGTTTCCTATGTCCCAACATAACAATCACTGTGTGACAAGGCCACCATCTTGGAAAGCAAGATGAAGCAGGTTGAGAACAGGAAGAGGAAGCATCACTTTGACAAGCACAGCTCGGGATCGTCTCATAAACGTTCCCATGGTGATGATAGTGGAGGTTCTGGATCCCACAAGCATGGGAAGTATAATATCCACCACAACAATAACCATCACCATGACAACAAGCACCACCGCAACCATGACAATGATAAGTATAAGAACCACAAGAGTGGACACAAGAGCCACCATAGTGGGAATGGCAATGGAATTCAACCTGCTAAAAGTGATATCAGTCAGGTTGAGTGCTTCAAATGCAAGAAGACTGGGCACTATGCAAATGAATGACTAGAAAAGAAATTTGAAGGAGCCAACAAGCCCAACCCTTTCCAGAAGGGACAAGTGAACCACATCAATGTGGAAGAAATATATGAAGAGTGTGATGCTGTGGCTGGTAAGTTCAAGCTTAATTCTTTTCCAACACTTGTTCTTTTTGATACCAACGCATCTCATTCATTCATATCAAGAGCATTTGTTGATAAAAATGGAGTTCCAACTGAAACTATTGGGTGTCCTATTAAAGTAAGCTCTCCCGGTGGAGAGATGATAGTGAACTCTGGATGTCATGATCTAGTGATAGAATTTGGAAAGTATAAGTTTCCAGTTAGTTTGATAATCCTAGATTCCCAAGGATTGGATGTTATTCTGGGCATGGATTGGATGACTAAGTATGAAGGAGTACTAGATTGTGCTAATCGTACTGTCACACTCACAACCCCGGATAAGAAACGGATTAGGTTCAAGTCTAACTTTGAATCTAAAGGGAGTAAGTTAAATTCTCTTAAGGGGGTTAGCATAGACAGTGTGCCAATTGTGAAGGAGTATCAGGATGTGTTTCCGGAAGAATTGCCAGGAATGCCACCAGATAGAGGTGTGGAGTTTCTGATTGACTTACTGCCAGGATCAGGACCAATAGCAAAGAGACCCTACAAGATGTCAGTTGATGAGTTGAAAGAACTCAAGATACAACTTGGAGAACAGTTGCAGAAAGGATTTATTCAACCAAGTTCTTCATCTTGGGGTGCACCCGTTCTGTTTGTTGAGAAGAAAGATAGAAGTCAAAGTTATGCATCGATTATCGTTCACTCAATGAGGTGACTATAAAGAACAAGTACCCTTTGCCTAGAATCAATGATCTATTTGATCAGCTAGAAGGAGCCCGTGTGTTCTCAAAGATTGATCTCCGATCAGGCTAGTATCAGCTAAAGATTAGAGATCAAGACATACCTAAGACTACTTTCACCACTAGGTATGGATTGTATGAGTATACCGTGATGCCATTTGGATTAACAAATGCACCAGCCTATTTCATGAACATGATGAACAAAGTGTTCATGGATTTTCTTAACAAGTTTGTTGTCGTGTTCATCGATGACATTTTGATCTATTCCAAGAGCAAAGAAGAGCATGAAGAATATTTGCGTTTGATACTCGAGAAGCTCAGGGAGCACAAGCTGTATGCCAAGTTCAGCAAGTGTGAATTCTGGTTGAATGAAGTTGGATTTCTCGGACATATTGTGTCGGGAGATGGTATAGCTGTCGATCCCGCAAAGGTGTTAGCTGAAATTGAGTGGGAATCTCCCAAGTCAGTTAAGGAAGTTCGTAGTTTCCTAGGCTTAGCAGGATACTATAGAAGATTCATTGAGAATTTCTCAAAGGTAGCTAAGACAATGACGGAGTTACTCAAGAAATAAAAGAAGTTTGATTGGACTGAAGGATGTGAAATCAGTTTCCAAGTATTGAAGAAGAGACTAGTGTCAGCACCAGTCTTATGTCTGCCAGATTTGGAGAAGGATTTTCAAGTCTATTGTGATGCATATCACCAAGGATTGGGTGGAGTTTTGATGCAAGAAGGCAAAGTTGTGTCTTATGCCTCGAGATAACTCAAAACACATGAAGTGAATTATCCTACTCATGATTTAGAGTTAGCCTCTGTTGTCCATGCACTCAAAACATGGAGACATTATCTTTTGGGAAAGCGTTGTGAAGTGTTCACAAATCACAAGAGTTTGAAATATATCTTCACTCGGAAGGAAATCAATATGAGACAAAGAAGATGGCTAGAGCTCATCAAGGACTATGACTTGAGTTTTCAATACCACCCCGGTAAATCAAATGTTGTAGTAGATGCTTTAAGCCGTAAGGTTTATGTGAATGACCTTACTAAGGGAGAATTGCCAGATGATCTATGTGCCCAATTCAAAGATCTCAGATTGGAGATAGTGCCTAAAGGATACCTCATGTCATTGGATGTTCAACCCACATTGTTGGACAAGATCAAAGAAGCCCAAAAGAAGGACAAGGAAATTGAGGAGATTAAAGGTAAAATTAGCAAGGGAAAGGCTAAAGGATTCCATGAAGACGAACATGGTATTTTATGGTATGGAAAACGTATCTGCATCCCGCAAGATTTGGAGCTTCGGAAACTGATTCTGCAAGAAGCACACAACTCATCATATTCCATTCATCTAGGTAACACCAAAATGTACATAGATGTGAAGGAGAGATTTTGGTGGAACAATGTCAAGAAGGATATTGCGGAGCATATTGGCTTGTGTGATGTGTGTAGCCGAGTAAAGGCGGAACATCAGAAACCGGCAGGGTTATTACAACCACTACCTATTCCTGATTGGAAGTGGGATAAGACTGGTATGGACTTTATCACCGGACTGCCAAGGACTAGATCCAGATATGATTCTATTTGGGTGGTTGTGGATCGCCTAACTAAAGTGGCTCATTTCATACCTATGAAGAATACCTATACAAGTGCTAAGTTAGCTAAGATCTATATGAACAAGATTGTATGTCTGCATGGAGAATCCAAGAGTATTGTGTCTGATAGAGGAACTCAGTTCACTTCACATTTTTGGCGACAACTACATGAGTCATTGGGAACAAGATTAGAGTTCAGCATAGCTTTTCACCCCCAGACTGATGGACAGACAGAAAGGACCAATCAGATTTTGGAGGATATGCTGAGGGCATGTGCCCTAGACTATGGTGCTAGTTGGGATGAAAGTCTATCTTACGCAGAATTCTCTTATAATAACAACTATCAAGCCAGCATTGAGATGGAATCGTTTGAATTTCTTTATGGAAGGAAGTGTACTACACCATTGCTATAGAGTGGTGTAGGAGAAAGAAATTTGCCTGGACCAGAATTGATCAAGGAAGCTAAAGAGAAAGTCAAATTGGTAAAGGACAGATTGAAGATAGCCCAGTCCCGACAGAAGAGCTACACAGATCCAAAGCATAGAGAAGCCACCTATGAGGTAGGTGATGGAGCTTATCTTAGAGTCTGACCACTTCGTGGTGTGAAGAGATTTGGAGTCAAAGTAAAATTGGCACCAAGGTATGTTGGACCATTTAAGATCTTGATCCGCAAAGGAGAAGTGGCTTATGAGATTAAATTACCAGAGTCACTTTCAGCAGTTCACAATGTGTTTCATGTGAGTTAGTTGAAGAAGTTTCATCCTGAAATGGAAGAAAGTTCTTTGAAGGATACCTTTGGAAGAGGTTCAGTTGGAGAGTGATCTCACCTATGAGGAGAAACCTATCAAAATCCTCGAGACTACAGAAAGAGTTACTCGTACTAAGACTATCAAATTCTGCGAAGTACAGTGGAATCATCATACCGAAGAAGAAGCAACTTGGGAAAGAGAAGATGATCTTAGGAAAGACTACCCACACCTATTTGCTAGCCAATCTGAATCTCGAGGGCGAGATTCATCTTAAGGGGGTTAGATTTGTAACATCCCAAAATTCATGAAAGGTAAAAGCATGAATTGCATTCATATTTTCATAGCATAATTCTCTTGCACAAAAAATTTCAAACCAAAACTCCAAATAAAACCATTATTATGCCTATTATTTATATATCATATAAGGCATGGTTTTATTTTTATTTTCAAAGGGCCAAAGTGAATTTGTGTGGACAAGTGTGTCTGTCACACTTTTGGATACTTGGATCACACTGCAAAAATACAGAAGTGGTTTGAATTAAAACTTGCTTGAATTAGGATTTGAAAATCATTCCTGAAAAATCAAACAGAAAAAGAAAAGGATAAAAGAAAAAATAAAACATGCGCCAACCTTGCGGCCCAACACCAGATCCATCCCAACAGCCCACCCGGGACATTCCCCCTCCCCCTCTCTCTCACCCGCGTAAGCTCTACCCCGCATCTATTGCCACTGGGCCCAAGCGCCACGTCGTCATCGTCCCCAAACCCCGCGCCCCAGACCCCGTCGTCGCCGCCATTACCTCCATCACTGCCGCGTTGATTCGCGCTTAATTGCCTATCAATGCCTGCATAATCCCCGCCCCCGACGCCTACTACTTAACCCCCACACCACCGCGGTCATTTCCCCTCAACCACCATCACCAGAGCGCCCCAGGCTGGCCGTATTCGCGCTTGCGTCGCTGCTGCCCGAGCGTCTCCGACGAGCTATTCCGGTGAGTGTCATGCTCGCCCCCGTCCCTCGTTCATATGATGATGATCCTCTGTTCCTTGTGCGTCTTCTGACACCACTGTTTCATCGTATAACCCCCTAGGTCGTCGGCTTCGTCAAGCACCGTGAGCACCCGACGCCGTCCTCGTCTTCGGCGAGCAATCTTGGTAAGATACGACCGCTCCTTGCCTCCTGATTCAAACCATCTTGTTCGCCTGAACTTTGTGCATGTTCTGATGCCTTTGGCTTGTGCTAGGGTGAACCAGAATGTCGCCTCCGTCGCCGTTTGCATCAACCCGATGCCGCCCAAAACTCCTACAAGCTCCCACGGCCGCAGCAGCTTGCCCCCATACAAGCCGAAGAAACCTAGAGCATCCTCGCATCCTTGCGATGCTGGTAAGCATCACCATATCCCCTAGCCCCCTCTGTAATCGCCGGAGCATCGCCGCCAGTAGCGCCGCCGCCAGCACCCATTCGCGCTGCCCATCTGTGGTTGCATGCGTTGGCACCGTTAGATCTAGATCCTAGGGTTTAGATTAGATCACTTATTCGAAACGGTATCAGTAGATCTGGCCGTACATTGTCACTTAAATCCTGCAGCTCACGTTGATCGATCCACGCGAAGCGGTATGGGCCAATCAGATGCGCCCACGTGTCTGGAAATTTGATTTAAAATCTGTTTTTGAATCTATTAGATTTGCAAACTTGTAAAGTTCATATCTTTTGTATTTATCCAAAAAATACAAATAATATATCATTGGATTCAGAAAAATAAATCCTACATTAATGTGGGCTTGAATTTGAATTTTTCTTCTTGAAAAATTGGATTATGTGCAGAACCATTTATAGTCTTTTTTTGACAATATAAAATGTTTATAAAATTGTTTTGAGGCAAATCTAAGTTTGTTTAGATTTTAAATAGATGGCTTTGTGTTCAGTACCGTTTGGTTTGATATAGAAAAATCATTTCATTGCATTTGCATGCATTCATATATTTTTTCTTGAATATTTGAATGTGAATTTGGTGCTATCATTTTATGTGTAGATTTTGGTGCTAGTGGTGATTGTGATTGTGAAGATTGTTTCTACTCCCCCAACTACTACCAAGGCAAGTGGTGCTTCATGTATTTTGTCCTATTATTTTGACTATGCACTTGTGATATTTTGATTAGGGCTTGCATGGAATTTTTACTAAGTATATATATGCTATGCCTTGGGAAATCCCAGTAGTTGTAGTATTGGTAGAATTTTCTCTAAGTTAAGAAACTTGTTATGTTATCATGCTTAACCTAGATAGTATCAAACAAGGGTGGATTATTCATGCTATGAAATATTTCTAAGTCTTTGACTTGTGTTTTTGCTTAATAAAACAACTAAGTAAATGAATCACCTTGGTGGAATGGTATGATGGTTTGTGTTGAGTGGTTACACAAGGCCCATGTCTATGGTTTACCTTGTGTATCACACTTGTGGAAAGCCACCCAGGAACAAAGGGATTTGAGATAATTAGTGTTTAGAAGCTTCTAGTGCAACCACATGGCATATGGGCTCTGCCTTGATCATATAGGTTGCAATAACTTAGCCAGATGAACAGTTGGTGGTAGGGTGATAGGATGGAACGCGTCCATGGTGGTCTAAGGGAAGGCTTCTGAAATATCTCGTCTCGATGCATGTCGAGTCTTGTGGGGAAAGTGCACCACCTCTCGAGAGGGTAAAACCTAAGTACTTAGTCGTGTCCCCGGTAACGGACAATTTGAGCATCAAGACATTGAAGCTATCAAGGATCTCCTCATCCCAATTTCTAAGATAAAAACTTGTGGTTGAACAAGGGTAATGGTTCACCAATGTCTACTGGTGGTCCCTTGGGAGTTTTTGACAAACAAAAACTTAGTGTTTTTTCAACTAATAAGGAAAACCTATTTTGAGCAAAGAAAACCTAAGTTAGACTTAGCAAAATTCATATAGATGATAGTAACCACTATTCTACTGTGGTATCACTTGCCAATACTATTCCAATGTATTGACCCACTGTGGCTGTAACTTATGATGTTGCAGGTTATTCTGATGGAGATTAGGGTTGTGAGTCTACACTTAGCATGCTTGCCTGTGGCACATGAATATTAAGGCTTATAGTAATTTACTTTATGTTATGAACTCATGTACTAGCCTTTGGCTATTGAGTTGTAAAGACTATGTTATCTCTGGAATGGCGATGTAATAAGAACTTTGTATCTGTGTACTTCATCTTAAACTGTGGATGCTAGCATTTGATCCAGGGACTAGCATTGCAATCATAGGGGCATTTACCTATATATAGGTGGGGTCTTAAACTTAGCCTCTATGATCATTTAGTTTTTGACTTGTGGTACAACTTTATGCTTTGATTAGTAATGTTTTGTCGCTTTGCATGATTATGGCCATTATTGCTCTCTTACTTGGTCGCTCCTAGTCTTTTTCTAGCCTCCACTTGTATTGAGTAAGCTCTACTCATGCATCCAACTCCCAAGAAACCAAGTTATTCTAAAGTGTCCAATATAAATTCCTATGCATGGTGTGTTACACCATTCCAAGTATATTCTTGTTTTATCTATCTTCCAAATTAAACTTGTTATGTGAAAGTTAGTGATTAAAGCTCTCACAAACTTGATGGCACACTTTATTTTTCTTGCCCCTAATAAACATGAACCATTGTGTCATCTATGTTTTATATGCTGGCACTTATAAGTTGGGAATTAGTAGAACCGTGCTGTCACGGGGAACGCTTTCAACACCTATAAATATCTACCCAGTTGATATCATGCTCTTTTGTTTATGGATGTCGTTAGTGTGAAATAAAAGGGGAGCTTGTAAGTCCATGGAGTTATGTATGTGTGTTAGAGAAATGCCTAGGCCGCTAGCCTAAGCCATGCCTAATCATGGTGGAAACTTGAATCATCACCATAGTGAGCAATCTATGAAGCATTCTTCTTGTAAAAAAAGAGAGATAGAAAAAACAGATTGAGGAAAAGAATTAGAAGAGATGAGAAAAGAGGAAAGAGAGAAAAAGCACCATTTTCCCATGGTAAATAAGAAGATTGCTGAGATGCTCATTGTCTGCTTGCCTTGTCATTTTGATATGGGATAGCTCCTGTGTCATGGGGCAAGGGGTACCCCGTTGGCGGTTCTCTATGATACACATGTACTTACTTGACAAGAACTTACCGGTAACTAAAGTTGAGTAGCATGAGGAGCGGCCCTCATACTCAAGGGACATGAGATTGCCAACTTATACTTTGTCAAGCATATACTCCATATTTTGTTCACTTTAACCTTAATCACTTCAAGATGTTTATGATAGGGGCAATAAGAGCTGAAAGCTAACAAGTACCATAATTTTTGGAAGTTCTTTATGATACTTGAAATCCCTGCTTCCCTTTGAAGGGCCTTTCTTCCACTTTTATATTGAGTCTCCACCTTCTATCCTTAGGCACCAATTAAGAGAGCATAGTTTCCATTCTTAGTTTTATGTGCATTGTCCCAAAACTTATTGATTGATTCATATTGTTGATATTGCTTGTTCTTGAACTATTTGTATCTAGTCACCCTTATGAACTTTGAAGGTGTCCTATGCATTTATGTTTTGCTACTCCATGAGAGACAAGCTGAATGCCACTATGATATGTTTTCTATATGTGAAACAAACAAACGTCTTTCAATTCATTGTTATTCATGAATCTTTGTTTGTATCCTTTCATGTTGCAGCATAGTTGCTATGTCTTATTGTTAGAACTTCATCTTTCATGCTCATGTTTAGAGTACTTTGATCCCAGCTTTCAATGCTTGCAAATGGTTTGATCTTGATTGTGACGGTGCATGTCACCTAAAAAATTATTCTTTTTATCACTTACCTACTTGAGAACGAGCAGGAGTTAAGCTTGGGGATGCTTGATACGTTGTAAACATATCTATAATCTTTTATGTTCCATGCTTTTTTAGTATCCACTTTGCTTTGCTTTGTCTACACTTTGAGGTATTTTTATACGTTTTCCGGAACTAACCTATTAACAAGATGCCATAGTGCCAGTTGCATGTTTCTGCTATTTTTGGTTTCAGAAAAGCCAGAAAATAAATATTCTCGGAATTGGATGGGGCGAAAGCCAAAGTCAATATTTCACAAAGGAGAACACGGAGCCAGAAGACGAGACGGAGGAGGGCCCCGAGGGGCCCACACCCGCTGGCCGTGCGGGACAGGACTGGCCGCTCCTAGGGGGTGTGGCCACCTCGGGCACCCCCTCGGTCTCCCCCTTTGACTATAAGAAGCCCCCGATGCCAAAACCCTAAGGACCCGACCAGATCTCCACGAAACAGTCCGTAGCCACTGCCACCATCGTTCCTAGATCGAGGGAGATCTGATGCTCCTCCTAGCACCCTGCCGGAGGAGAGAGATCATCCCGGAGGCCTTCTTCATCGCCATGCCAGCCTCCGGTATGATGCCTGAGTAGTTCCACCTTGGACTATGGGACCATACAGTAGTTAGATGGTTGTTTCTCCTCCTTTGTGCTACCATGTTTAGATCTTGTGAGCTCCATTCATGATAAAGATCATCTATTTGTAATCATGCATGTTGTGTTTGCAGCAATCTGATGGATACTAAGATTACTATGTCAGATTGATTAATGATTCTATCTTGTTGATTCTATCATGTCTGTGTTGTTTGAGATCTTGCATCCTCTCCGTTTCTTGTAGCTATCTTGGCCAAGTAGATGCTAGTGACTCCAAGAGGGAGTATTTATGCTCAATAGTGGGTTCATGCCTCTATTGAATCTGAGGAAGTGACAGAAATCTCTAATGTTGTAGATGTGTTGTTGCTACTAGGGAGAAAACAATAATGTAACATCCCTAAAATCATGTTTTCAAAGATTGCATATCATCCATGCATGCATAATCATTTAGGGATCAATTTCAAAGTCATTTCAAAAAAACAGAAGCATTAAGTGCTTATTATTTTATGTAAACAAGCATTGATCCAATGCTACTCTCTAGAGAGAGGATATTTGTTTCAAACCAAGATTTGTTTGTTCAAAGGTTGGTTTGGTTGAGTTCCAAGCTTGGACAAATTTTTCCAAAACAAATTATGGTTTTAAAACCCTTTTCATATCTTTATCAAATCTTGTGCTAAGGCACTGTTCTTGTTAAAATTTTCAAAGGGACCAAGCAAATCGAGCAAGACAGCATGGTTTTATGCCCAAAAATATGAAGGTTTCACTTTATAAAAGTCTAGAAATATTTGGAATTCAAATGCTTTTGAATTTATTTGAAAAGGTTTCCTGAAAATCGATTTAGAAAAAAAGGATTAGAAAACAGAACTGGGCCTGGCGTCACTTATTCGGCCCAGTAGACAAAGCAGCCACCCGGGGTTCCCCTTTTCCCTCCGTTTCTCACCGAACCGCACACCCCTCCCTCGCTGACACTCCGGACCCACCGCCACATCAGCGTCGTCGTCAATCCCGCGCCGGAGGAACTGCTCCTCTCTGCCGTTTCTTCCCGAATCAAATCCGATTGATTGCGCTTGATTCTCGGCGTAATTTCCCCGCTCATCCTTGCTACTTAAACCCCCTCTGCCCCCTCTCCATTTTCCCCCAAGCCCCAAGCACTGAGCGCCCCCATGCTACGAGAATTCCTCGCCACGACCTCGCTGCTCCGACAAACCGCAGCGTCGATTCCGGCCAACCCCGACCACCCCTCTGCTTCTGGTTCACACAAGCGTGCTCCACTTCACCTTGCGCACCTCCCAGTACCACTAGCTCGCCCGCGTGTGCCCCAGAGCGTCGGCAACTCAATCAACTGAGCGCCACCGTCTTCGGCTTCAACTCCAACGACCTCCAGTGGTAATTTCCGACCGCCCATTTCCCTCTCATTGACACCCAGGTGACTAGCATCGTCTTGTGCATCTGACCCACCGTTCCTTTTGCCTTGGCATGATCTGCACCCTCGCCAACATCGATGAACAGAAGCATCCGTCGCCAGAAGGAACTACGGCGAGCAATCCCCGTCGACCTCGAGCGCCCCTTCGCCAACCAAGCACACCTTGAGCATCAGCAACGCACGACGGACTCGGTGAGCTATCTCTCCCTCTCCCGTGCTTCCTGTATCACCGGCAACATCACCGCCCTAGCGTGCCACCGCCAGCCACCGTCGCAGCGCCGCTCGATTTTGGTCAGATAGTTTTGAGCCGTTAGATCTAGATCCAATGCGTATGATAGACGACTTAAGCGAAGCGGTATGATTAGATCTGGGCCGTGCACAGTCACTTTAATCCAACGGCCCTCATCGATCGATCTGTGCGAATCGGTATCAGCCAATCAGAACACGCCACGTGTCCTGCGTTTAGATTTAAAAACAGAATTTAGATCTATTAGTGATTCAAACTTGTAAAATTCATAACTTTTGATTCCCATGTTCAAATTTTGCAAACTTTATATCATTGGAATCAGGAGAGAAAATCGTATCTGTTTATGCAATGTGTTTAATGTTTTGCCTCTGTAAAAATGGTTATTTTTGCAGAGACATTTGTAGGCATAATTTGAGTATGGAAACTATTTGAAAAATGTTTTAAAGATCAAATAAAGTTTATTTTGAGTATCTTGGACTTGTTTATGTTTCAGTACCGTATACTTGTCTTGTTTGGTGTAGAAAAATCATCACATGGCATTTGCATGCATTCATATATTTTTGTTTGTATATTTTTGATATGTGAATTGGTGCCATTATTTTATGTGTAGATTTTGGTGCTAATAGTGATTGTGGTTGTGAAGATTGTTGCTACTCCCCAAACTACCAAGGAAAGTGGTGCTTCATGTTTTATTCCTATATTTTTACCTTTGCATTAGAAATATTTTGTATAGGACTTGCATGAATATTTTGCTAAGTAACTATATGCTATGCTTGCGAAATCCTAGTAGCTGTAGAATTGTTAGAATTTCCTCTAAGTTAGGATGCTTACTAATGCCATGCTTAGCCTAGCTACTAGCAAACAATGGTGGATTATATTCATGCTATGTGAAATATTTCTAAGTCATTGACTTATGCTTTTGCTTAATAAAACAACTAAGTGAATGAAACACCTGGGTGGAATGGAAAGAATGGTTTGTGTTGAGTGGTTACACAAGGACCATTTCTATGGTTTACCTTGTGTATCTCACTTGTGGAAAGCCACCCAGGAACAAAGGGATTTGAGATGCCAAATGTTAAGAAGCTTCTAGTGCAGCCACATGGCATTATGGGCTCTGCCTGGATCATATAGGTTGCAATAACTTAGCCATTTGGAAAGTTGGTGGTAGTGGTATGATAGGTTTGGAGCGCGTCCATTTGGTCTAAGGGAAGGCTTCTGAAAGGTCCTGTCTTGGTGAAAATCAAGTCTTGTGGGGAAAGTGCACAACCTCTGCAGATGGAAGAATCTAAGTACTTAGCCATGTCCCTGGTATTGACAACTTGAGCATCAAGACATGGAAGCTATCAAGAATCTCCTCATCCCAATTTTCTAAGTTAAAACTTGTGGTTGAACAAGGGTGAAGGTTCACCAATTTCTATTGGTGATTCCTTGGGAAAAGTTTTGTCAAAGAAAAACTTAGTGTTTTCTACTAATAGGTAAAACCTATTTTGAGAAAAGCAAGCCTAAGTTACACTTAGCCAATTCATGTAGTGTCTAGATGCTAATATTATACTAAGGTATCACTTTCCAATACTATTCCAATGTATTGACCCACTGTGGCTGTAACTTGTGATGTTGCGGGTTATTCTGATGATGATTAGGGTTTATGAGTCTACACTCAACATGATTGCCTGTGGCACATGAAGATGAATACTTATTTATCTTATTCTATAATTGAACTCTTGTATTAGGCCTGTGGCCATGGAGTTTGTAAAAGACTATGTTTGTCTCTGGAATGATATGTAATAATGACCTTTGTTTCCGTGTACTTCATCTTAAACTGTGGATGCTAGCATTGATCCAGGGACTAGCATTGCAATCACATGGATCCTTACCTTTATAAAGGGAGGGATCTTACAGATGGTATCAGAGCACTGTGTTGCCTATAGGATTATGACCCTTGGATTGGATTAGAAACCACTAAGGAAAATTTTTCAACAATCTCCACACTTGTCTTTTTCTTCTCGTAAACTTTTCTAATTCTTCTTTCTCATCTCTATTTGTAGATGAAATCCATCAACGAAGCTGTAAGGAAGGGACCACTCATGACCATGACCCTAGAGTGTGAGACTGAATTTCCAAAGGCCCTCAAGAACCTTATGGTTACCATGGGGATACATGGTGCAGCTGTGTACAAAGGTTTCCCTGTGATGGATGAAGGAGAAGAATTTTGGTGGGTGCAACTTCACTTGTATAAAAACAAGGAAGACAACCACAAAGAATCAGGATTCTGCATGGTCACCAACTCAGTGATGCACACCACATTCTTTGATTCTGCAAGGGATGCAGCTTGGAAGGCCATCAAAGAGCTTGGTGATAGACTCAAGTGCAGAATGCTCAATACCCAAAATGACCTTAGAGAAGAAAAGAAGCATACCCAAGAGTTGGAAACTACCAACCAACAACTAAGGGAAGACATCATAGACTTGATTTTGGAATCTTGTGAACAAGATAGGCAGATGGCTACCAAGGATGCTTTGATAGCCATTTTGTCTAGTGAGTGAGAGTTGTAACGTACTTCGTTAGTTGGACCACCACACTTATCATTTTATTTCCAAAATTTTGTCTAAGTTATGTTGAACCTTGGATGCTTGTAACGGATTTATGTATGCCATGACTTGTGTTTGATTGCAAATAATATGCTTGTGTTACCTTGACTTGTGTATTTCTATTAATGTTGTTTCTAAATTTTTCTATTTTATAAAATAGATGCCTAATGTTACTATCAGCACGGCTGAAGAGTTCAAGGGAACTCGTTTTGGCACTCGTCTTATTGAGCTCACTAGTGTGCTCAATCTTCCGCTTCCTAGCATCATGATGCTTCCCCTCACCAAGTTCGAGAGGAAGGACCTTTGGGGCTTCAAGGTTACTCAGCCAGGACGCCAGACTGAGCCAGCCACGGAGGCTATCACCTTCAAGCTTATGCATGATGACAAGGAGAGAGGCCTAGAGGTAGTCATGCATGATTTACTTGGGCGTTTGTTAGGGAGACACTCTCGGGAGATTAGAGGTACTCACTTTCACGCCTTCGGAAGACGCGACAAGTATGGTGAGGCTATTGAGTTCGAGGATACTTCTAGAGAGACGGCAGAGCCGATTCGTCTATACCTCCAGGACTTAGAGGTTCTTCTTAGGCACGTAGATACTGATAGGACCAACGTCATGCTTAGCAATGACGAACTCCAGGTGCAGCTTCATGAGAAGGACAATCTCTTCGCATAGCAAGATGAGATAGTCAAGGAAGTGGAGGCCAAGTTTGAGAGTCAGGATAGAAAGTTCAAGAGTCAAGAGAAAAGAGTCCAAGATAGGAACAAGAGGATTCGAGAGATGACTGCAGAACTAGAGGCCAAGGACTTTGAGCTCGAGCATCAATAGGTTGTGATTGAGAGACTTCGTTCACAGAAGAGGGCTCTCAAAGCCAAGGTAGAGGCCTTGACTACCAATGTCGAGGAGTACAAGACCGCTATGGAGAATGCAGGTCTTACACTTGTCGATGAGGAGGTTGATGCAGATGAGTAGTGATGACTACTCATTTATTTGTCATTTACCATACTTATGATTTTGAGTCGCAATGACCATCCAACATGTGGATGGCTTGCTATTGGTGTGTTTACCTTTCAAACTTATTGTTACATTGTTGAACTTTTGTTATTTGATGCTTGTTTGGTGATTGTTTATGTGATGTATTGTGCATGTTAAGCATCTATGGGTATCTCATTCTTATCCTTATGAAAACCACAGATGCCTCCTCGACGTGCCAATCCCAACCCGAACAACAACAATGTCACCCCCGAGATGCAGCAGCTGATGACAGCACAGACACAGCTGATGCATATGATGACTACTTTCATACAAAATCAGAACAACAACAACAACAACAATAACAACAACAACAACAACAACAACAATCAGAACAATCCACCAGGTTTTGACATGCTCACCAGATTCCTAAGACTGAGGCTAGCAAAGTTCTCAGGAACTACTGATCCCATGGTGGACAATGATTGGCTACGTTCAGTGAATAAGGATTTGGTATCTGTCGGCTGTACCGACGAGGAGAAAGTCAGGTTTGTAGCACACTTGTTGGAAGGACCAGCAACTACTTGGTGGGATAACTTCCAGATCACCACTTCCATTGAGGATGTGACATGGACTATCTTTGAAGATGGTTTCCATACAGCTCACATCTCATTCGGAGTGATGAGTTTGAAGAAGAAGGAATTCCATAACTTGAAGCAGCGCCACCGCAGCGTGGCTGAATATATTGAGGAGTTCAACAATCTGGCACGTTATGCAATGGATGGAGTTGACACTGATGCCAAGAGGAAAGAGAAGTTCCTCGAAGGACTGAACGATGAACTGAATCTGCAATTATCTGTGGCCTATGTCCCCACCTATCAGTCTCTTTGTGACAAGGCTACCATCTTGGAGAGCAAGATGAAACAGGTTGAAAGCAGGAAGAGGAAACACTCTTACAAGCACAGCTCGGTATCGTCTCACAAGCGTTCCCATTATGATGATAGTGGGAGTTCTGGATCCCATAAGCATGGAAAGTACAACAGCCACCACAACCACAACCGTCATCATGACAACAAGCATCACCGTGGTCATGACAATGACAAGTACAAAAATCACAAGAGTGGACACAAGAGCCACCACAATGGAAGTGGTAGTGGAAGCCAGCCTGTCAAGAAGGATCTTAGTCAGGTTGAATGTTTCAAGTGCAAGAAGATGGGGCATTATGAAAATGAATGCCCAGAAAAGAATGTTGAAGGACCCAACAAGCCCAACCCTTTTCAGAAGGGACAAGTGAACCACATCAATGTGGAAGAAATCTATGAGGAGTCCGATGCTGTGGATGGTAAGTTCAAACTCAATTTCCAGCACTTGTTCTTTTTGATACTGGTGCATCACATTCATTCATATCAAAAGCATTTGTTGATAGAAATGGGTTTCCAACTGAAAACATTGGGTGTCCAATAAAAGTAAGTTCTCCCGGTGGAGATATGGTAGTAAGTCTTGGATGCCGTGATCTAGTGATAGAGTTTGGAAAGCATAAGTTTCCAGTGAGTCTGATAATCCTAGATTCCCAAGGACTGGATGTAATTTTGGGAATGGACTGGATGACCAAGTATGAAGGAGTACTAGATTGTGCCAATCGTACTGTCGCACTCATAACCCCGGAAAAGAAACAGATAAGATTCAAATCTAACTTTTAATCAAAAGGAAGTAAGCTAAATTCTCTTAAGGGGGTTAGCATAGAGAGTGTGCCAATTGTGAGTGAATATCCGGATGTGTTTCTGGAAGAGTTGCCGGGAATGCCACCAGATAGAGATGTGGAATTTCTGATTGATTTGCTACCAGGATCGGGACCAATAGCAAAGAGACCATACAAGATGTCAGTTGATGAGTTGAAAGAACTCAAGAAACAACTTGGAGAATAGTTGCAGAAAGGATTTATTCAACCAAGTTCTTCATCTTGGGGAGCACCAGTTTTGTTTGTGGAAAAGAAAGATAGAAGTCAAAGGTTATGCATAGATTACCGATCACTCAATGAGGTGACTATCAAGAACAAATACCCTTTGCCTAGAATCAATGACTTGTTTGATCAGCTAGAAGGAGCCTGTGTGTTCTCAAAAATTGATCTCCGGTCAGGTTATTTCCAACTCAAGATAAGAGAACAAGACATACCTAAGACAACTTTCACCACTAGATATGGATTGTATGAGTATACCGTGATGTCATTTGGTTTGACCAATGCACCAGCTTACTTCATGAATATGATGAAAAAGGTGTTCATGGAGTTCCTTGTCAAGTTTGTTGTCGTTTTCAGCGATGACATTTTGATCTACTCCAAAAGCAAAGAAGAGCATGAAGGACATTTTTGTTTGATACTTGAGAAACTTAGAGAGCATAAGCTGTATGCCAAATTCAGCAAATGTAAATTTTGGTTAAATGAAGTTGGATTTCTTGGACACATTGTGTCAGGAGATGGTGTAGCAGTTGATCCCGCTAAAGTGTCAGCTATAACTGAATGGGAATCTCCTAAGTCAGTGAAAGAGGTTTGTAGTTTCCTTGGCTTGGCAGGATACTACATAAGGTTCATTGAGAATTTCTCCAAGATAGCTAACCAATGACAGAGTTGCTAAAGAAATATAAGAAATTTGCTTGGTCCGAAGGATGTGAACTCAGTATCCAAGAATTGTAGAAGAGACTAGTGACAACACCAGTCTTATGTTTGCCAGATTTGGAGAAAGATTTCCAAGTATATTGTGATGCATCTCATCATGGATTAGGTGCAGTTCTAATGCAAGAAGGAAAAGTTGTGGCTTATGCCTCGAGACAACTCAAAACTCATGATGTAAATTACCCTACTCATGATTTAGAGTTAGCCTCTGTTGTCCATGCACTCAAAACATGGAGACACTATCTTTTGGGAAAACGATGTGAAGTGTTCACATATCACAAGAGTTTGAAGTATATCTTCACTCAGAAAGAAATCAACATGAGACAAAGAATATGGCTAGAACTCATCAAGTACTATGACTTGAGTTTGCAATACCATCCCGGTAAAGCAAATGTTGTAGCAGATGCTCTAAGCCGTAAAGTTTTGTGAATGGCCTTACTAAGGGAGAGTTACCAGATGATCTGTGTGCCCAATTTAGAGATCTCAGATTGGAGATTGTGCCTGAAGGACATCTCATGTCATTGGTTGTTCAACCCACTTTGTTGGACAAAATCAAAGAAGCCCAAAAGACAGACAAGGAAATTGAAGAGATTAAGGAAAAGATTGGCAAGGGAAAAGCCAAAGGATTCCATGAAGACGAACATGGTACTTTATGGTATGGAAAACGTATCTGTGTTCCACAAGATGCGGAGCTTCGGAAACTTATTCTACAAGAAGCACACAACTCACCATATTCCATTCATCCGGGTAACACCAAAATGTACATGGATATGAAAGAAAGGTTTTGGTGGAATAATCTCAAGAAGGACATCGCCGAACATATTGCTTTGTGTGATGTATGTAGTAGAGTGAAGGTGGAACATCAGAAACCAGCAGGATTGTTACAACCACTACCTATTCCTGATTGGAAGTGGGACAAGATTGGAATGGATTTCATCACTGGATTGCCAAGGACCAGGTCAAGATATGATTCTATTTGGGTAGTAGTGGATCGCCTAACTAAAGTGGCTCATTTCATACCCATGAAGACAACCTATACAAGTGCTAAGTTAGCCAAGATCTATATGAGTAGGATTGTATGTCTGCATGGAGTACCCAAGAGTATTGTGTCTGATAGGGGAACTCAGTTCACTTCTCATTTTTGGAGGCAACTACATGAGTCATTGGGAACGAGGTTGGAATTCAGCACTGCTTTTCATCCCCAGACTGATGGACAGACAGAAAGGACCAACCAGATTCTTGAAGATATGTTGAGAGCATGTGCTCTAGACTATGGAGCTAGTTGGGATGAAAGTCTGCCGTACGCAGAATTATCTTACAATAACAGCTATCAAACCAGTATTGAGATGGCACCATTTGAGTTTCTCTATGGGAGAAAGTGTACCACCCCATTACTATGGAATGGTGTGGGAGAAAGAAGTTTGTTCGGACCAGAACTAATCAAAGAGGCTGAAGAGAAAGTCAAGCTAGTTAAGGACAGATTGAAGATAGCACAGTCTCGACAGAAAAGCTACGCAGATCCTAAGCGTAGAGAAGTCACCTATGAAGTGGGTGATAGAGCTTATCTTAGAGTGTCACCACTTCGTGGAGTGAAGAGATTTGGAGTCAAAGGAAAATTGGCCCCAAGATATGTTGGACCATTCAAGATTCTGAGTAGTAAAGGAGAAGTAGCTTATGAGATTGAATTGCCAGAATCATTGTCTGCCGTTCACAATGTGTTTCATGTGAGTCAGCTTAAGAAATGCCATCCAGAGATGGAAGAGACTTCTTTGAAGGATACCATACCTTTAGAGGAGGTTCAATTGGAAAGTGATCTCACTTATGAGGAAAAACCTATCAAGATTCTTGAGACTGCAGAAAGAGTTACTCGGATTAAGACTATCAAGTTCTGCAAAGTTCAATGGAACCATCATTCCGAAGAAGAAGCAACATGGGAAAGAGAAGATGATCTTCGAAAAGACCACCCTCACCTATTTGCTAGCCAATCGAATCTCGAGGGCGAGATTTACCTTAATAGGGTTAGATTTGTAACATCCCTAAAATCATGTTTTCAAAGATTGCATATCATCCATGCATGCATAATCATTTAGGGATCAATTTCAAAGTCATTTCAAAGAAAATAGAAGCATTAAGTGCTTATTATTTTATGTAAACAAGCATTGATCCAATGCTACTCTCTAGAGAGAGGATATTTGTTTCAAACCAAGATTTGTTTGTTCAAAGGTTGGTTTGGTTGAGTTCCAAGCTTGGACAAATTTTTCTAAAACAAATTATGGTTTTAAAACCCTTTTCATATCTTTATCAAATCTTGTGCTAAGGCACTGTTCTTATTAAAATTTTCAAAGGGACCAAGCAAGTCCAGCAAGACAGCATGGTTTTATGCCCAAAAATATGAAGGTTTCACTTTATAAAAGTCCAGAAAGATTTGGAATTCAAATGCTTTTGAATTTATTTGAAAAGGTTTCCTGAAAATCGATTTAGAAAAAAAAGGATTAGAAAACAGAACTGGGCCTGGCGTCACTTATTTGGCCCAGTAGACAAAGCAGCCATCGGGGTTCCCCTTTTCCCTCCGTTTCTCAGCCAACTGCACACCCCTCCCTCGCCGACACTCCGGACCCACCGCCACATCAGCGTCGTCGTCAATCCCGCGCCGGAGGAACTGCTCCTCTCTGCCGTTTCTTCCTGAATCAAATCCGATTGATTGCGCTTGATTCTCGGCGTAATTGCCCCGCTCATCCTCGCTATTTAAACCCCCTCTGCCCCTCTCAATTTTCCCCAAGCCCCAAGCACTGAGTGCCCCCAGGCTGCGAGAATTCCTCCCTGCGACCTCGCTGCTCCGACGAACCGCAGCGTCGATTCCGGCCAACCCCGACCACCCCTCTGCTTTTGGTTCACACGAGCATGATCCACTTCACCTTCCGCAACTCAAAGTACCACTAGCTAGCCCGCGCGTGCCCTAGAGTGTCGGCAACTCAATCGACTGAGCGCCACCGTATTCGGCTTCAACTCCGACGACCTCCACTGGTAATTTCCGACCGCCCCTTTCCCTCTCGTTGACACCCACGTGACTAGCATCGTCTTGCGCATCTGACCCACCATTCCTTTTTCCTTGGCATGATCTACACCCTCGCCAATGTCGACGAACATAAGCATCCGTCGCCAGAAGGAACTACGGTGAGCAATCCCCGTCGACCTCGAGCGCCCCTTCGCCAACCAAGCACACCTTGAGCATCAGCAACGCACGACGAACTCGGTGAGCTATCTCTCCCTCTCCCGCGCTTCATGTATCACCGGCAACATCACCGCCCGAGCTTGCCGCCGCCAGCCACCGTCGCAGCGCCGATCGATTTTGGTCAGATAGTTTTGAGCCGTTAGATCTAGATCCAACGCATACGATAGACGACTTAAGCGAAGCGGTATGATTAGATCTAGGCCGTGCGCAGTCACTTTAATCCAACGGCCCTCATCGATCGATCCGTGCGAATCGGTATCAGCCAATCAGAACACGCCGCGTGTCCTGCGTTTAGATTTAAAAACAGAATTTAGATCTATTAGTGATTCAAACTTGTAAAATTCATAACTTTTGATTCCCACGTTCAAATTTTGCAAACTTTATATCATTGGAATCAGGACATAAAATCCTATATGTTTATGCAATGTGTTTAATGTTTTTCCTCTATAAAAATGGTTATTTTTGCAGAGACATTTGTAGGCATAATTTGAGTATGGAAACTATTTGAAAAATGTTTTAAAGATCAAATAAAGTTTATTTTGAGTATCTTGGACTTGTTTATGTTTTAGTACTGTATACTTGTCTTGTTTGGTGTAGAAAAATCATCACATGGCATTTGCATGCATTCATATATTTTTGTTTGTATATTTTTGATATGTGAATTGGTGCCATTATTTTATGTGTAGATTTTGGTTCTAATAGTGATTGTGGTTGTGAAGATTGTTGCTACTCACCAAACTACCAAGGCAAGTGGTGCTTCATGTTTTATTTCTATATTTTTACCTATGCATTAGAAATATTTTGTATAGGACTTGCGTGAATATTTTGCTAAGTAACTATATGCTATGCTTTGGAAATCCTAGTAGTTGTAGAATTCTTAGAATTTCCTCTAAGTTAGGATGCTTACTAATGCCATGCTTAGCCTAGCTACTAGCAAACAAGGGTGGATTATATTCATGCTATGTGAAATATTTCTAAGTCATTGACTTATGCTTTTGCTTAAAAAAACAACTAAGTGAATGAAACACCTGGGTGGAATGGAAAGAATATTTTGTGTTGAGTGGTTACACAAGGCCCATTTCTATGGTTTACCTTGTGTATCTCACTTGTGGAAATCCACCCAGGAACAAAGGGATTTGAGATGCCAAATGTTAAGAAGCTTCTAGTGCAGCCACATGGCATTATGGGCTCTGCCTGGATGTCACATCCCAAATTTTAGATTTGGTTCTGCATATCATTCATATCATTGCATCATGCTTTTCCATACAAAGCCGTCGATCGAAAAGAATCGGCGGAACGCTATTTTCGAAACCCTATTTTATTTTGCTACGAGGCTCCTGCGGGAGGCTTTAGTAGGACTAGCGTTGACCATCCTTGTAGCCTAGTGGTTTCACTCAAACCTTGACCCTAGATTGTTCCCCTCGACTTTACGAAACCGTAGGAGCAAGAATCACTCGATTCGGAGCTCGTACGGAGAAGTTGCGGCCGTTTGTTTAGAAAGACGGAAAACGGTCCGAATTTTGGACCGATTTCCGAGTCCGAAACCAACTCCGCGCCGAATCAGTTTAGATTTCCGCGAGAGGGCCCACTTAAGGGGACCCACCCCGGCCTCGGGACCCGTGCCCACCGACCCCGCCTGCCCCCGATCGCCCGCCCCCTCCTCCTTCCGCGCGCCCACGCCGCCCTCGGGAACCGCTCCCGATCGCCGCGCCGCCACGCCTTGGACACCGCGCCGCCGCCTCGTCGTCGATCGCCGCCGCCAGGTACCTCCCTTCCCCGCCGCCGGCCGCCTTTGCCGCCCCCGCAGCACCCCCCCGCCGCCGCGCGCCTACCCAGCCGCCGCCTGCAGTCAACCCGCCGCCGCGTCGCGCACCGCCGCCTGCGCCTCCACCCGCGCGCGCGCTCCCCAAGCCAGCCGCTGCACCGCCCGCTCGCTGCGCGCGCCTGCACGCATGCACGCACGCACACCCGCACGTACGCGCGCCGTCTTGCGCGCCGCGTTGACGATCTCGAACCACACGCTGAATTGTTTTCCCTACCGCGCAGGTCACCGTCGTCGCCGGAATCGATCGCCGCGCCGTCCGGAGTCCGTTTCGCCGTTTGTTTCCGGTAAGCCTGCAGCCACCGTCAGATCTCAGATCAGCGGTTTAGATCAGTTGTTGACCGGTCAGACTCGGGCGTTGACTAGTCAGACGCCCAGTCAGCGGACGTGTTGACCAGTCAACAGACACAGTTGACTGGTTAATTTCATTAATCGTTTTAGTTGATAGATTTCGGTAGAAACTTGTAAATTGCGTAGAAATTAAACCGCTTGGCCAAAAATTGCAAATAAAATATGTGTAGATTCAGTGAGTCGTGTAGAATCTTGCTGTACCTTTGGTTCAGACTTTTGCTACAAGGTTTAGTACAGTTTAATCAAACTAGTTAGTGTCCTTTTCGGAGTAATAAATTCGTAGAAAAAGATCCTTAGCTCCAAAAATCGCGTATGATATGTCCCTGGATTCAGTGGAACAAGGGGAATCTCATCGTGAATTAAAATGATAGGCTTACAGTAAAAACTTCT
The DNA here is from genome assembly GCA_916181665.1 of Avena sativa. Classification (NCBI taxonomy): domain Eukaryota; kingdom Viridiplantae; phylum Streptophyta; class Magnoliopsida; order Poales; family Poaceae; genus Avena; species Avena sativa. The sequence goes on along the minus strand of OV702280.1, from coordinate 210,440,297 downwards.
GCAGAAACTGCCTAGTGGCTTTCTGCAGTGTTTTAATTACTCGGGGAGTTTTATAATTCCTTTTTGAGTAATTCCAATTGGTACTATTTCTAATCAGCGATGCCTACGCGGTAGAATTTTCCCAAGATTTTACAAATAGTATACTACCGGTAGCGAATTATTCGAGTTCTAGCTCTAGTTTTGAGCATTACTTTTACTTAATAGTTTTCCTTGCGCTAAAACTATTTTTCCATGCATGCAATCGGTAGTATTATCGAATAGGATTATGTGGTGCAGCTGTAGCACCAATTCACTTGCCTTGCATACCTTCATGCATCATAATTGTTGCATATGCTTGTGGATTGTTTATTTATGATTGCAATTGTATCGTGTAGATTGTGACGAGTGCAACGCTTGCTCGTGTGTGGATTGTTCTTCCGACCGCTACAACCAAGGCAAGTAGATGCTACTTTGTTCATGATATCGTCCTACTATTTTCAATGCATTGTCGTGTATTTTGTAGATGCATGTGTAGGATGATACTATCGCTATGCTATGTCCTATTATGTGGTAGGGCTTTCCTTGTAGATGAACCACCGTTGGTAGATGAGCTTAGCCATGCTATGTTGAACGAGGGCTGGGTTACATCATTGAGACTTGTTTCTAAAAGTATTGGTTTGTGAAAACTAAAACAACTTAATCAATGAATCTCCTGGGTGTGATGGTATTGATAATTTTTGGTGGTTTCATTGCGGAAAGGCACCCAGGTATCAAGAGAGAATGATTGGCTTCTTTATTGTGTAGCTTACGTGTACAACCATGTGTCAATAATGGAATGGGAGGTTGGTTGGACTTAGTAGGTTGTGGTAACTCGAACCCGCGTATCCAGAGATGTAGAATTTTGGTAGGTTGGACCGGTGCGCGTCGGGATTGAGGAGCTACTTCCCGAACAGTCTCTTCTTGGTCTTCTCCCTATCATCACCCAAAATGAGAGTGATGGTACGAGCTGGGCTGGCCAAGTCACATGGGTAAAGTGTACTAACCTCTGCAGGGTGTATAATCTAATCGATTAGCCGTGTCCCCGGTTATGGACAACTGAGTTGCTTGATATTGATTCCATGACATGTTTCTCGCTCATTCTAATTTCATATTTTTTTCAATGTTGTTGGGTTAACTTAATTGGGATCTTTTCAAAGAAAATCAAAAACTGTTTATGAAAGTAGGACAAATGTATTTGCAAATGCAAGCCAGACACAGCTCCACTTGCCAAATATGCATGTAGATGTTAGTGCTATTGTCTTCTTTACTAGCTCGACTTGCCATACATTCCATGTATTGACCCTTCGGGGCTGCTACGTTTCATGTTGCAGGTTATTCCGATTCTGAGTAATCGATATAGGCCACGGTACTCCACTCGGCACTTGTTCACTTGTGGGCAATTTGAAGAATGGAGGATTTACTTTACTTATGTTGCTACCTGAATAATTTGAGCTAGCTTTGTGCTAAGCTTTTATTGTAATAATGGTACTCTGGATCATCGTTATTCATGATACACGGATATTTTGCTATGTTATTCATCTTATTCTATTGTGCGCCAATGAACCGATCCAGGGATTGGCATGTCACATAGAAGCCACGGTCTTTTCAGAACCGCGGTGTTACAGGATGGTATCAGAGCCCGTGTGTCGACTGTAGGATCGTGACCTAGGATTGGATTAGGAAGCCATAGAATTACCAAAGCCTATATTAACTCTGTCTTTCATCTTATGCCTTTCACCCTCGTAAATTCTTACCATATGCTATTCTCACACTTTCCTCTTTTACTTGATAGATGGGAGAAGTCAGGACTGAGTATGCCACCATGGAGTCACCAAGGCCCTTTGCAAGGCAGTTAGCACAGCTCTCGCAGTCATTGGGATTGCCACTGCCCATGTTCAAGGGAAGAAGGTTGTACACCTATGGATATGGAGAGGATGCATGGGAGATCACTACCTTCATATTCAGGGATGCCGCCTTGCCAAACCCCGTGCACTTGATCTACACCAAGACATACTGCAACTGGGGACTTGGTATAAACTTGGCCATACATGAAGCCCTGTCTCGCCAGTGCCATAATGTCCGACACCTACTGCCAGCAGATTCACCCTACCGTGACTATGGAAGGCGTGATGAAGATGGGCACATTGTGGTTACCCCAGGCGACAGGAACAATATGCCGCCCCGTCGGAGGCACATAGAGGACATGGAAAGGGAGAATGGAGCGCTAGCTGAGAAAGTGATGATGATAAAGGAGATTGCAGACTTTGCTAGCAATGGTATGGTGGTCCAAGGACAGGAGATTGACACCCTGCATGAAGCTGTGGGAGTTCTGGAGAATGCCCTGATAGCCAGAGATGCAACCATAGCTCATCTTCATGGTACTGTGCAGGAGAACACCCAGAACATACAACAGTTGCAGGGGACAGTCCAGGAAAGGGACCAAACTATTGAAGCTATGACAGCCCAGATTGCCGCTCTCCAAGCACAGCTAAATCCACCCTCTGATGATGACAATGGAGATGATGGCAACAATGGTGATGATGATGATGAGGACGAGGATGATGATGATGGAGACGATGATGATGATGAGGACGAGGATGATGATGATGGAGACGATGATGGTGGAGGAGATGAAGCTGCTGCAGTTGCAGCTGAAAGTGAAGAAGAGGAGGATCCAGAAGAGGTGGAGTTTGAGATATCAAGTGATGATTCAGGAGAGGCGTACACTCCGCCGCCATGGTTGTACCGCGAACCGAAGCGCCAACGCATGACAGCAAGGACCTACTGCAACCTCTTCAAGAAGTAGATAGAAGTCCACCAATTAGTCCTCGTTAGGTAAATTCGTTAGGATTAGTCTCGATCGATGTGAAACTTAGTTCGTGTTAGTTTAAGAGTGTTTAGTTGCTTATTTGTGTACTCCAATATCCCAGGAATTATTTGTGCGAATTTTATGAAAGAGTTATGGCAAGTTTGGTTACTATCTGTGTTATTTTCGCTGCAGTTTTCTGCTGGTACAGCAGTACTGCGTGATTTTTCATATTTTTCTGGTAACTCAGAAAAATCTGAAAAAATTGGGCTGATGCGAAACTCTCGGTACTATATGTGAAAAAAGCAGCTAAATTTTCTGACGTGTTTAAGTCAGGCGGAAAAATTCGTGAACGCTGCTGGACTGTTCTGGCAGATTGCTGTTTTTGCTGTTTAGTTGATCAACTGTTTAGTTAACCATTGCCAACTCTTGCAAAACTATTTCAGTAGGTATATACTGCTAGGATAACCCCTGGGATGTTGCTGGATCACTTGTTTGTTGATATGTTGCTTGCTTGTGATTGTCTGCTATTGTTTGTTGTTGTTTGATCATATGCATGGGTAGAAACCTATTGTCGTAGTTGATTCTTTCTAAACTTACCTGTGCTAAACCGCAGATGCCTCCCCGCCATCACCCCACTGAGTTGGAACAGCTCATGGCAGCTCAGGCACAGCTGACCCAAGTGATAACTCAGTTCATGGCAAATCAGAACAACAACAATGGAAACAATCAGCCTCAGGGAGATGCTCTCACCAGATTTCTGAGGTTAAGGCCAGCTAAGTTCTCTACTGCAACGGAACCAATGGTTGCTCTCGACTGGTTGCGTTCAGTCAACAAGGATCTGGTAACCGTTGGATGCACTGATGCTGAGAAGGTGAGGTTTGCCGCTCACCTACCGGAGGGACCAGCCGCTTCTTGGTGGGACACTTTTCAGATCACCCACCCGCTGGATACTGTGACTTGGGCAATGTTTGAGGAAGGTTTCAGGACCAACCACGTGTCTTCAGGAGTTCTGAGCCTGAAAAGAAAGGAGTTCCGCAACTTGCGCCAAACCAATCGCACCGGGCCGAGTACATTGAGGAGTTCAACAACCTGTCCCGTTATGCACCTGAGGATGTTGACACTGATGCAAAAAGGAGGGAGAGATTCCTGGTTGGCCTCAGTGATGAGCTTTCAGTGCAGCTACTGGTGGTTTACTGCCCCACTTTCCAGGAGCTTATGGACAAGGCCAGGATCTTGGAATGGAAGCACAAGCAAGTAGAAAGCCGCAAGAGAAAGAGCAACAATCACCACTCTGGTTCACATCACAAGTCTCGCACCTCATATGATGGATACTCCAAGCATGGAGGGAGTGACCATGGGAGCCATGACCGCCACCACCATGGAAGCGATGGACATCGTCATGACAACCATAGGAGCATCCACCACACCCAAAAGGGAGGACACTCTCACCACTCTGGAGGACACGGTGGACATGACCGCAACCGTGATCGCAGCTTTGTGAAGAAGGCCCTGAGTGAGGTGACGTGCTTCAAGTGTAAGCAGAAGGGACACTATGCTGACAACTGTCTGGAGAGGAAAGGACTGAAGTCGACCAACAACGAGAAGGCCATAGTGAACCACATGAATGTGGAGGAGATCCCAGATGAGCCTGACCTTGTGATTGGTAAGTTCCCAATCAACACTTACCCTGCACTTATACTTTTCGATACTGGTGCATCGCATTCATTCATATCAAGGGCTTTTGTGGATAAGTATAAGTTACCTACTGAGTCTATGAAAAGGTCTATTAGAGTGAGTTCACCTGGAGGAGATATGATAGCTAGCGCGGGATGCCGCGATTTAACTGTGAGGATTGGAACACACAACTTCATTGCACATTTGGTAGTGTTGGATTCACAGGGATTAGACGTTATTCTGGGTATGGATTGGATGTCTATGCATGGGGGACACATAGATTGTGCACAGCGAGCTGTTTCACTCAAAACCCCGGATGGTAAGAAGATTAGATTCAAGTCAGCTGTACGACCAAGAAGGTGTAAGTTGAATTCTCTTAAGGGGGTTAGCATGGATACTGTGACAGTGATTAGGGATTACCCCGACGTGTTTCCGGAAGAGCTGCCAGGGATGCCACCTGACAGGGAAGTAGAGTTTCTTATCGACCTGATGCCGGGAACAGGACCAATAGCAAAGAAACCATATAAAATGGATGTGGATGAGCTGAAGGAATTAAAGAAGCAGTTGAAAGAGCAGCTGGAAAAGGGATTCATTCAGCCTAGTTCGTCGTCATGGGGAGCACATGTTCTGTTTGTGGAGAAGAAAGGCAGCAGCAAGAGATTAGTAGTGGACTATCGCTCGCTGAATGAGGTAACCATTAAGAACAAGTACCCTCTGCCGAACGTAAATGATTTGTTTGATCAATTGGAAGGAGCGAAAGTGTTCAGCAAGATTGATCTGCGATCAGGCTACTTACAATTGAAGATCCGGGAGGAGGACGTACCAAAAACCGCCTTCACCACTAGGTATGGTTTATATGAGTATACAGTTATGTCTTTTGGACTAACGAATGCCCCGGCATACTTCATGACCATGATGAACAAGGTATTTATGGAGTACTTGGACAAGTTCGTGGTAGTGTTTATTGATGACATACTGATATATTCCAAGGATGATGCTTAGCATGAGAAGCATCTGCGACTGATTATGGAGAAACTGAGGGAACACAAGATGTATGCCAAATTCAGCAAGTGTGAATTCTGGCTTAACACCGTTGGATTTCTTGGACACGTAGTGTCAGGAGAAGGAGTCGCTGTTGATCCAAGCAAAGTGACTTCAGTGACTGAGTGGGAAGCACCCAAGAATGCGGGAGAGATTCGAAGCTTTTTGGGACTTGCTGGATATTATAGGAGGTTCATTGAAAACTTTTCCAAGATTGCTAAGCCGATGACTGAACTTCTGAAGAAGGAGAGGAAGTTTGAATGGTCAGACGTATGTGAAGCCAGCTTTCAGGAACTGAAGCGTCGACTAGTGACCGCACCCGTTCTGTGTTTACCAGATCTTCAGAAGGATTTCCAAGTGTACTGTGATGCTTCTCGACAGGGACTTGGGAGTGTGCTGATGCAAGATGGGAGAGTAGTGTTATATGCCTCGCGACAACTCAAGCACCATGAGCGGAATTACCCCACACACGACTTGGAGTTAGCGTCAGTGGTTCATGCGCTCAAAGTATGGAGGCATTACTTAATGGGAAAACACTGCGATGTGTACACCGACCACAAGAGCCTGAAGTACATATTCACACAGAAGGAACTGAACATGAGACAAAGGAGATGGTTGGAACTTATCAAGGATTATGATATGAATCTACAATACCACCCAGGAAAGGCCAATGTAGTAGCAGATGCTCTGAGCCGGAAGGTTTATGCCAATGGATTGACAATTGGTGAATTGCCTGAGGATTTGTGCAAGCAATTCAAGGACCTTAGACTGGAGGTAGTATCCGAAGGATACCTGGCTACAATGGAAGTCCAACCGACACTACAGGACAGAATCAAAAGGGCTCAGATAGGAGACAAGGAAATAGAAGAGATAAAGGAAAAGATGAAGGAGAATCGGGAAAAGGATATTCGCGAGGATGAGCATGGTACCTTGTGGTATGGAGATCGTTTGTGTGTGCCCAGCGACCCGGAGATAAGGGAGTTGATTCTGCAGGAGGCTCATAACTCGCCATACTCCATACATCCGGGCAACACAAAGATGTATATGGATTTGAAGAGCAGATTTTGGTGGAATAACATGAAGGGAGATATCGCCAAGCATATTGCCCTGTGTGATGTATGTAGCCGAGTGAAGGCAGAACACCAGAAGCCAGCAGGACTGCTACAGCCATTGCTTGTGCCAGATTGGAAGTGGGATAGAGTGGGAATGGACTTTATCATAGGACTGCCCAGGAACAGGTCAGGATATGACTCTATTTGGGTGGTGGTCGACCATTTGACCAAGGTAGCCCACTTTATACTGGTGAACACGACCTATACGAGTGCAAAGTTGGCCAAGATTTACATGGACCGGATTGTGTGCCTACACGGAGTTCCCAAGAGTATCGTATCTGATAGAGGCACCCAATTTACCTCACACTTCTGGCGCTAGCTACACGAGTCACTTGGTACTAGATTGGAGTTTAGCACAGCGTTTCACCCACAGACTGATGGACAGACCGAGAGGGTGAATCAGATTTTGGAAGACATGCTGAGAGCTTGCGCTTTGGCTCATGGTTCTAGTTGGGATGAGAATTTGCCATATGCGGAGTTTTCCTACAACAACAGCTATCAAACCAGCATCAAGACGTCACCGTTCGATGTGCTATATGGGAAACGGTGCCGAACACCATTGCTATGGGATGGAGTAGGAGAACGCCAGTTGTTTGGACCTGATTTGATCAAGGATGCTGAGGAGAAGGTTGCCTTGATTAGGGACAGGCTGAAGGTAGCACAATCAAGGCAGAAGAGCTACGCCGACGCCAAGCGCAAGGAAGTGGTGTATGAGATTGGTGATAGAGCATACCTCAGAGTATCGCCACTTCGTGGAATCAAGAGATTTGGAATTAAGGGTAAGCTGGCACCTCGGTTTATTGGACCGTATCGGGTCTTAGCACGCAAGGGAGAAGTTGCTTATCAGTTGGAGTTGCCAGAGGCTCTGTCCGCTGTTCACAATGTGTTCCACGTATCCCAGCTGAAGAAGTGCCATCCGGAGATGGTAGATACACCATTGAGAGACACTGTACCGCTAGAGGAGGTTCAGCTTGAGAATGACTTGACCTATGAGGAGAAGCCGGTCAAGATTCTGGAGACAGCGGAGAGGATTACCCGTACCAAGACAATCAAGTTTTGCAAGGTGCAGTGGAGCCACCACACTGAAGAGGAAGCCACTTGGGAGCGTGAGGATGACATCCGAGAGGACTACCCACACCTATTTGCTGGCCGCGCCGAATCTCGGGGACGAGATTCATCTTAAGGGGGTTAGTCTTGTCACATCCCAAATTTTAGATTTGGTTCTGCATATCATTCATATCATTGCATCATGCTTTTCCATACAAAGCCGTCGATCGAAAAGAATCGGCGGAACGCTATTTTCGAAACCCTATTTTATTTTGCTACGAGGCTCCTGCGGGAGGCTTTAGTAGGACTAGCGTTGACCACCCTTGTAGCCTAGTGGTTTCGCTCAAACCTTGACCCTAGATTGTTCCCCTCGACTTTACGAAACCGTAGGAGCAAGAATCACTCGATTCGGAACTCGTACGGAGAAGTTGCGGCCGTTTGTTTAGAAAGACGGAAAACGGTCCGAATTTTGGACCGATTTCCGAGTCCGAAACCAACTCCGCGCCGAATCAGTTTAGATTTCCGCGAGAGGGCCCACTTAAGGGGACCCACCCTGGCCTCGGGACCCGTGCCCACCGACCCCGCCTGCCCCCGATCGCCCGCCCCCTCCTCGTTCCGCGCGCCCGCGCCGCCCTCGGGAACCGCTCCCGATCGCCGCGCCGACGCGCCTTGGACACCGCGCCACCGCCTCGTCATCGATCGCCGCCGCCAGGTACCTCCCTTCCCCGCCGCCGGCCGCCTTCGCCGCCCCCGCAGCACCCCCCGCTGCCGCGCGCCTACCCAGCCGCCGAGCCGCCGCCTGCAGCCAACCCGCCGCCGCGTCGCGCACCGCCGCCTGCGCCTCCACCCGTGCGCGCGCTCCCCAAGCCAGCCGCTGCGCCGCCCGCTCGCTGCGCGCGCCTGCTGCCCGCGTGCGCCTCCTGCGCCGCTGCGCTGCGCGCTGCCGCTGCTCGCGCACCGCGTCGCTGCCGAGCCAGTCCACGCGCGCTGCGCTAGCTGCTGCGCCTCGCACGCGCGCACATACGCGCGCGCCTGCACGCATGCACGCACGCACACCCGCACGTACGCGCGCCGTCTTGCGCGCCGCGTTGACGATCTTGAACCACTCGCTAAATTGTTTTCCCTATCGCGCAGGTCACCATCGTCGCCAGAATCGATCGCCGCGCCGTCCGGAGTCCGTTTTGCCGTTTGTTTCCGGTAAGCCTGCAACCACCGTCAGATCTCAGATCAGCGATTCAGATCAGTTGTTGACCGGTCAGACTCGGGCGTTGACTAGTCAGACGCCCAGTCAGCGGACGTGTTGACCAGTCAACAGACACAGTTGACTGGTTAATTTCGTTAATCGTTTTAGTTGACAGATTTCGATAGAAACTTGTAAATTGCGTAGAAATTAAACCGCTTGGCCAAAAATTGCAAATAAAATATGTGTAGATTCAGTGAGTCGTGTAGAATCTTGCTGTACCTTTGGTTCAGACTTTTGCTACAAGGTTTAGTACAGTTTAATCAAACTAGTTAGTGGCCTTTTCAGAGTAATAAATTCGTAGAAAAAGATCCTTAGCTCCAAAAATCGCGTATGATATGTCCCTGGATTCAGTGGAACGAGGGGAATCTCATCGTGAATTAAAAAGATAGGCTTACAGTAAAAACTTCTGCAGAAACTGCCCAGTGGCTTTCTGCAGTGTTTTAATTACTCGGGGAGTTTTATAATTCCTTTTTGAGTAATTCCAGTTGGTTCTATTTCTAATCAGCGATGCCTACACGGTAGAATTTTCCCAAGATTTTACAAACAGTATACTACCGGTAGCGAATTATTCGAGTTCTAGCTCTAGTTTTGAGCATTACTTTTACTTAATAGTTTTCCTTGCGCTAAAACTATTTTTCCATGCATGCAATCGGTAGTATTATTGAATAGGATTATGTGGTGCAGCTATAGCACCAATTCACTTGCCTTGCATACCTTCATGCATCATAATTGTTGCATATGCTTGTGGATTGTTTGTTTATGATTGCAATTGTATCGTGTAGATTGTGACGAGTGCAACGCTTGCTCGTGTGTGGATTGTTCTTCTGACCGCTACAACCAAGGCAAGTAGATGCTACTTTGTTCATGATATCGTCCTACTATTTTTAATGCATTGTCGTGTATTTTGTAGATGCATGTGTAGGATGATACTATCGCTATGCTATGTCCTATTATGTGGTAGGGCTTTCCTTGTAGATGAACCACCGTTGGTAGATGAGCTTAGCCATGCTATGTTGAACGAGGGCTGGGTTACATCATTGAGACTTGTTTCTAAAAGTATTGGTTTGTGAAAACTAAAACAACTTAATCAATAAATCTCCTGGGTGTGATGGTATTGATAATTTTTGGTGGTTTCATTGCGGAAAGGCACCCAGGTATCAAGAGAGAATGATTGGCTTCTTTATTGTGTAGCTTACGTGTACAACCATGTGCCAATAATGGAATGGGCGGTTGGTTGGACTTAGTAGGTTGTGGTAACTCGAACCCGCGTATCCAGAGATATAGAATTTTGGTAGGTTGGACCGGTGCGTGTCGGGATTGAGGAGCTACTTCCCGAACAGTCTCTTCTTGGTCTTCTCCCTATCATCACCCAAAATGAGAGTGATGGTACGAGCTGGGCTGGCCAAGTCACATGGGTAAAGTGTACTAACCTCTGCAGGGTGTATAATCTAATCGGTTAGCCGTGTCCCTGGTTATGGACAACTGAGTTGCTTGATATTGATTCCATGACATGTTTCTCGCTCATTCTAATTTCATAATTGTTTCAATGTTGTTGGGTTAACTTAATTGGGATCTTTTCAAAGAAAATCAAAAACTGTTTATGAAAGTAGGACAAATGTATTTGCAAATGCAAGCCAGACACAGCTCCACTTGCCAAATATGCATGTAGATGTTAGTGCTATTGTCTTCTTTACTAGCTCGACTTGCCATACATTCCATGTATTGACCCTTCGGGGCTGCTACGTTTCATGTTGCAGGTTATTCCGATTCTGAGTAATCGATATAGGCCACGGTACTCCACTCGGCACTTGTTCACTTGTGGGCAATTTGAAGAATGGAGGATTTACTTTACTTATGTTGCTACCTGAATAATTTGAGCTAGCTTTGTGCTAAGCTTTTATTGTAATAATGGTACTCTGGATCATCGTTATTCATGATACATGGATATTTTGCTATGTTATTCATCTTATTCTATTGTGCGCCAATGAACCGATCCAGGGATTGGCATGTCACATAGAAGCCACGGTCTTTTCAGAACCACGGTGTTTCACTGGATCATATAGGTTGCAATAACTTGGCCATTTGGACAGTTGGTGGTAGTTGGATGATAGGTTTGGATCGCGTCCATTTGGTCTAAGGGAAGGCTTCTGAAAGGTCCTGTCTTGGTGAAAATCAAGTCTTGTGGGGAAAGTGCACAACCTCTGTAGATGGAAGAATCTAAGTACTTAGCCATGTCCCTGGTATTGGACAACTTGAGCATCAAGACATGGAAGCTATCAAGAATCTCCTCATCCCAATTTTCTAAGTTAAAACTTGTGGTTGAACAATGGTGAAGGTTCACCAATTTCTATTGGTGATTCCTTGGGGAAAGTTTTGTCAAATAAAAACTTAGTGTTTTCTACTAAAAGGTAAAACCTATTTTTAGCAAAGCAAGCCTAAGCTACACTTAGCCAAATTCATGTAGTGTCTAGATGCTAATATTATACTAAGGTATCACTTGCCAATACTATTCCAATGTATTGACCCACTGTGGCTGTAACTTGTGATGTTGCAGGTTATTCTGATGATGATTAGGGGTTATGAGTCTACACTCAACATGATTGCCTGTGGCACATGAAGATGAAGACTTATTTATCTTATTCTATAATTGAACTCTTGTATTAGGCCTGTGGCCATGGAGTTTATAAAAGACTATGTTTGTCTCTGGAATGATATGTAATAATGACCTTTGTTTCTGTGTACTTCATCTTAAACTGTGGATTCTAGCATTGATCCAGGGACTAGCATTGCAATCACAGGGATCCTTACCTTTATAAAGGGAGGGATCTTACAAATAATCTCTTATTTATGGAACAATTCTATTGTTAACTTTACACACATTGCTTAAAGCAGTTATCCGTTGCTTGCAACTTAATACTGGAGGGGTTCTGTAACATCCCAGCATTAGAGCTTAGAAATAAACTGAACCCAGATGTGTGCATTGCATTCATGCATAGAAAATCTGAAAAAAAATTGCGCTTTTAAATAATAACTTGTCAAAGTGATTGAAGCTTCTCTCAACTTGATGGAATTGAAGTAGATCATCAAGTTGACTGCGACAAGTTTCAATATGACCTTTGATAAAACCTGATCAGGGTAAACATGATTTGATCTAAGGGTAGATCATATATAATAAACTTTAAAACTTAATGCATTTCTTAATGATTGATATCTAATCCTTAAGGGAACATATCATAATATTCATCACAATAACTCATGAATACCAAATAACAAGAATGTAATAACTAACTATTGACCTATTCAATCCCTATTCTATTTCTACCACGAGAAATATGGTAACACTTCACCCAAACTCTTTAGTTAGGAAGGAAATTAAGGCAAGATCATTCACCACATATCTTTCTTTCCATATAAATCTTTGTCATCTATATTGAACCTTATTCTAATATCTATTGTTCATCAATGTTGAGTAATCAACTATTGACTCACCAATTCTTAAACTATCAATACTTGATCTATTACCTCTTTTTCTTATTATAGCATTCACTTAAATCCTATAAAAAAGGAGGTAAGGAAAGGTATATGGTAATGCTAGATTCAAATATCATCTATAGGATGGGAGTGTGGGAAGTAAATAAGATCAATAGGATTATTGGTGGAGTTAAAATCAGTCCTGAATGAATAGAAGAGTTCTTTAGATTATATAATTATATGTTGATAAAGTAGATTATAGGGATAAACATTGAAGATAGTTATCAAGGAGTAACCTATTGGAACAAGTAGGTACAGTCAATGAATAATATCTCTTAGTTCCATAGAGATAAACAGAAGATAACTCTAATACAACTATAATATTGTATTAATGAAGCCTTGATTAGCCCATTTGGAAACCTAAGATATAACTGATTAAAGGATTATAATGATCATGCCTTGCTCACCAAGATTGAATACTTATATCAAGTATAAGTGAAATTGGTGGGAAGAAAATGATTGAAACCTTAGTATAGATAAGTTTAGCCTAGAGTAGTCATTACAAGTCACATTAATATAATGTGAGGTTGGAGTATGAGCTATTAGAGTAAAGTAAATGAAGGATAGTATGATTAAATTAAAGCTCGTATAGCATAGAGTTATGGAAGTAGTGGTATTCATCTTAAAGGATAGTAAGCTTTAGAGAAAGTTAGTTGGATGTATACATCTAATGGAGAAATATTAGTGATGGATGATTAAAGAAGATTATGAGTGGAGTTTGAAGGAACTACTTGTTGGATTGAAGGTTATCAACAGAAGAGTAGTTGATATAGCCAAGTCTGGATAGGTGAAGATCATGAAATGCTTTAGTGTCAAACTCATTGGATTCATCCATGAGTTCAGAAGAATAATAGGTGAATACGAATATTTTTGTGAAGTAAAGCTCATCATGTTAACCATCATGATGGATAGGAAGAAGTAGTATATCTAGGAAAGGAATTCCGTAATTAGAAGTCTAGGATTGTGAGTTATGGAAAATAGAAATTCTGGGTAAACACCCAACTCTAAATCTCAAACCAAACATAATATCCATTTTATGTTATTGATCCATCATCTTGTCTCCATACCACTTTACAGGAACATTTTCCCATAGCAAATCACATAAGCACATATTTATCATTTCCAATTGTCTTAACCATATGTGTTTAGGAGCTATTGTTATCAATTACTTTTCCATAAGACATTTTAATTAATAACTTTCTATTTTAAAAGGTGACATCATTGGAGATCACAAACAAAAGACAATATGCTTAGCTATTAAATCTTTACTCACATCAAAAAAAGAGTATAAGTAAATTAAGAACCCTAAACCCTTGGGTAAACATTTACAATTCAAACCCTAAACTTTTATGTTTATCAATATATACATTGCCATTTTCTAAATTAATTGAAGTAGTATTAACCATATTAATTTCTTTTGTATTTCATGCATCAAATAATGATATAGGATCATTATATATAAAAATTTCTATTCAAACTATGAGTTAACTAGAGTTAAGTTTTATAAATAAATAAGGAAATATCATATAATAAAGCCATTGTTTAGTATAGAAAGATGGTTAATAATAAAGTCTTCTACAAAATATAAAAAGGGGATTCTTATAAAGAAAATAAAGGAACATAACAATATATACTAAAGATTCACAAAATGATTATAAATACATTACAATATTGCTACAATTATCTAGCAGATAAAATTCTGTAGGAAATATTTAAACTAATGAAAAATACAAATTTTTTAAAAAAAGTGTAAATACAAAACAAGAAAGGAAAACAGAAAACATAAAAGAGTAAAAAAATGGACTCAGTTCAGGAACTGGCCGTGGCCCATTTCCCTCCTTATTATCTGTCGCCCATGTGCAAGCCACAAAAGCCCAGCAGCTAGCCCAGTTAGTTCTTTCCTCTGGCTGACGGGTGGGACCAAAGAGGGACTGCGGGTTGAGCTTGAAGTTATGCCAGGGGGTTATCTGCAAAACAGCAGGTCATCGTCTTCCTCCAGCTGGAGGCAGCTCGGTGGCGATGCCGAGGCCGTCCGCTGTCATCCTTGCGCCAAGATCCACGTCGCCGTCACTGGGAGAGGATAAGGAGGCCACGGCTACGCATCTGCTCATCCTCATCCCCATTTCCCCCCTCTGAAATCCTCTCTACCTCGTTTTCCTTTTCTGAACCAAAACCCTAGCTCCAAGATGCGATCGATTTCTGGCGGTCTGAGCTCTCCCGTCCTCCATTATTGAGCAACCATCCTTGCCATGTCCTTCTTAGCCTCTTGGTCAAAGGAATCGAAGAAGGGCGGCGGGAATCGACGCCACGAGGTCATCTTCTCGAAGTCCAGCCACCATAGTCCTCGTCGATTCTGACCACCTCCGGTCACGCTAACCCCTCCGCTGTAATGCTGGTGAGTTGCTGATGCTAGGGCATCATTTACTTTGTTTGTTTTCATCACGATTTGCCTTCCCGACGATCATCTGCCACCGCCGCCATTAGACACCGTCGCAACCACTCTTCCGGCGACCAAAAACCAGCGGCGCCACCACTATCTTAGTCGCCTTGTTATTCCGGTTCGAACAAGCCCCTGCACACACGCTCACTCGCCCGCTACTGCCCTCCTCGCCGCCGTCTGCCATGCCACCGATGAGGTGACGTCAGGGTGAGATCACCCCTGGCCACGTCATCGTGTTTGACCTGGTCCATGTCTCGCGTGGCAAGTGACATGGCCTAGGGCCCATCTGTCATTGTATGGGAGTAGCAATCAGGCCGGTAACAAATGCATTTATTAACTTGAGATATGATGTGGCCACTGGCCCACTGGTCAGTGACCTTGGGTAGGTTAGCCTCGGTAAAAAAAGTTATTTTCTGTTTAAGAAATAAATAAGATGTTATAAGCCCAAAATTAAATATTCCAGAAATAAAATAAAATCATTAAATCTTATTAAATCCACAACTTTTGTTTTATAGTTCAGAAAAATATGTATAATATATGGAAATGTTTAGAAAAATAAAATATATAACTTAAAACCATTATCAAACATTATTATGTTAACAATTTAAATAATTATTATTTAATAAAGATTTTAAAAGTAATAAAACTTTGATAATTCCTATTTTAATAATGGTAAATATTAAAAATATAATTAAAATACCAAAAATCTTTAAAAAAATACTTTAAAACTATAATCATGCATTATTATTTCACTTAATTAAATATTTATTATCTATTAAGTATTTATAAAGTAATAAATATTGTTAAAATCATATCTTAGTATTTATAAATCACAAAAATAAATGTAATATATCAAAATGATCACAAAAATAATGTCTACATGTTAAAAATATAATATTCCACTTTTAAAGTAAATAAAAACTTAATACTCTAGTAATTTGAATTTAAACCTATTTCCTTAGTTAATAATTCATAAAAGAGTAAATAAAATTTGTTAATATTTCTAAAAATTAGTCAATTAAGTATAATAAATAGTCTTAAATAATAATATTATGAAGTCATAATGGTTCAAAACTTTATAAACTCTATTTTATTGAGTTATCTTTCAACCATAAGTGTAGATTATTTTCTAAAAGGATCCTTATCCAATACAAAATCTCCAATAATAATTTGTGACTAAATCCAATCTTTTCTATATACCTCAACCACCAGATTACCAAAACTATCACAACACTATAGTGAATCCATAAGTAGTTAAGTAATATTATTTCTTTGTTTATAAACTATAACCACTCATTTATAAAAAGGTAAATGATACTATTCCATTATAAAATCAAGAAACCACTACCCCAAGTAAAAGGATAACCATTCTTAAGTAACCTTAAGGAAACATTACCAGGTACACAAGGTACAAATATCATAAGAATTACACTTCCAAACCATCTATGTTTTTAAAGTAAACTTTAGTCTCAAGGCTTATAAATATTATGTCTAATAAACTACATATGTTTTTATAGTTAACTTTGGTCTATTCCAATTAATACATAAAGCATCTCAAGTCCAAACTAATCAATCACACACCAAAAGACATTGAATACATCCTATTGACAATAAAGATTGTTTAGACCTTAGAAAAGGAATTTTTTCTTCAAATGTTATTCTTTTTGCCACTTCAAACAGCAACTCTTATATAAGCAATCTTGAGTAGTATTCCACATTTATGTGTGTCTAATTTTTTTATAATATTGTAATTACATGTTGTTTCACACACTCACAAGCCTTAATAATAAGCACAAGTATGAAATTATCAAAAAGGGACAACACATTCTAAAGTAACCATTTCCGGTATCCAAACCCTAGAACAACGTTATTTCCGGGATTCACGTTTATAAAGTGCATCACATTACTTATGCATAAGAGCATATTACTTCTTTAAACATTAGTCCTTACCGGACCAATGATGCTGATTTTTTTTACGCAAAGGACAGTGGGGAAGGCCCCCACTGCGTCATTTTTCATATATACTAAAGGGGATGGTAATTACAATGGAAAGAAAGTATCTAAAAGAGAAAATACAAAATAGAAAAGGTCAAGCCAGCTCTGCATGCCCTCTTTAAGACTTGGTTTAACTCTATGTCTAATGTTTTGAACCTCCTTCTTGAAAGTACTATAGCAGCTTTCCGAACTCCTCTGACAATTCTCAAAATTGATATTATTCATGTGTATCCATATGCTCTAGCAACCAGTAATCATAGCAATCTTGAAGAAAGGGTCGGCAGATCTGTTATTTGCATCAAGTATCATCTCTATAAACTCCATATCAGTATTCCACTCTTCTCCTAATCTCCATCAGAAGTTTTGGCTAAAGTCACAAGAAAAAAATAAATGAAGCATGGTCTCCTTTGTATTTTCCTCACATAGAACGCATGAGGATGATTCCACATGGAAGTTTTTTCCTTGCATCAAGTCCTTTGTGTTAATTCTGTCCTGAATCATTAGCCAAAAGAAGAATTTATGCTTAGGCAAATATGGAGATTGCCATATCCATTTGAAAGGGGTAGGTGCATCAGGGGCTTTAGTCAGAGCCAAATATACTTTTTTGGTAGAGTATTTCTCATTGTTCCAAGGGAAACACCAGGCATCCCCTTGATTATTATTCGGCGAGATCTCGAGAATCTGGGATAGAATAGTGAGTTGATCATTAGCCATTCCAGTAAGAGGGAGCTGAAACAAATTATATATCTCATCTTCTCTGTGCTCCCTTGCTTTGTTTAGTGTAATCATTTTGTTTTTTGCAAAGGAATGGAGTTCAGGAAACATGTTAGCTAGAGGGGTATTATGCCAGCAGTCTTTCCAAAAGAGAATAGTGTTTCCTTTGCCTGCTTTGCATGTGATTAACTGGTCAAACTCATCATGATATTTTAAGTAGCTCTTCCACCAGAATGACCCTCTTTTATTTTTCTTTTTTGGTATTGCACCATTCTGATAATATTCCTTCCATAGTAACTGCACCCGTGGGATGTCATGAAAGTTATAGAATTTGTAAAGGTTCTTGATTAGCAGGGCCTTGTTTTGCTCTCTTAGGTTTAGAATACCCAGTCCTCCAGCATCCTTGCTCTAGAAGCATTTTTCCCATTGCACTAAGCATCTGCCATGCTTCACAATGTCCTTTCCATGCCATAGAAATGTTCTAGATGATTTGTCCATGTGGTCAATGAGGGAGAAGTGGATTCTAAGGGAGCACATGATGTAGTTTGGCATAGAATTAATGATAGATTTAATAACCAACACTCTTGAGAAATGAGAGAGGAGGTTGGATAAACCAGCTAGTCGCCTATCCATCTTACTCACCAATGGAGTCAGATCCTCAATTCTGGGTTTGGTGGTGCCCATTGGTAGTCCAAGATAGGTAAATGGCATTGACTCAATTCTGCACCCAAAGTAGTCAGCAAGCTCTTGACATCTGCTGTTGGAGATATTGATAGGGACCATTGAGGATTTGTGGAAGTTCACTTTTAGTCTAGTAGCTTTGGTGAACCCGATCATGATGTTTTTTAAATCTTCCAGTTGGTTACAATCAGCAGGCATAATGAGTAGTGTGTCATCAGCATATTGGAGTATAGGATATGACTGACCATATGAGTTATCAATGGGTAAGGATAGAGTACCATTGTGCCAGGCATGATTAATGATAATCTGGAGGAGTTCAGCAGTGACCACAAATACGAGGGGAGAGAGGGGGTCACCCTGTCTGACACCCCTTTTGCAAATGATTTTCTTACCAGGAACCCCATTCAGGATAACAGAAGTGGATGCACTGTTCAGAATATTAGATATCCAAGTGATAAATTTATCTCCAAATCCCAAATGCCTTAGCATAGTGAGAATAGCCTTATATTCCACCATATCAAAAGCTTCCTCAAAATCAAGTTTTAGGATAATAATCTCCTTTTTGGATTTATGAAAGATATGAAGGTATTCAAATGCCCAAGCCAGAGAGTCATGAATGGTTCTGGTTTTGATGAAACCATATCGATTTTGGCTAATGATTGGGATGATTTTCTTCTGCATTCTGTTTGCAATGATCTTGGTGATCACTTTCAGGGCCATGCTAACCAGAGAGATTGGCCTGACGTCATTGGGTTTATCTGGATTTTGAACTTTAGGAATAAGAGTAATATGGGCAGTATTGATACTCTGAATGTCAAGTTGTCCATTGTAGAAACTATGGCAGAGGCTGTAGAACTGGTGCTTAATAGTATTCCAGTGTTTTTTCATAAACAAACCATTGAAACCATCAGGACCGAGAGATTTGTCATTAGGCATGAATCTGATAATGTCATCAATTTCATCATTTGAGAAGAGCACTTCCAAAGAACTGAGGTCATGTGGTGTAACCATGCTGTCAAGATCAAATATCATTTCAGTAGGTTCAGATTTGCCTAGTCTGTTTTTGAAAGAAAACCATAGAAGAGCAGCCTTTTGTTCATGATCGTGGATTTCAACCTCATTATCATTTTTGATCATGGAGATAAAGTTGTGCCTATAATTCCTTGTAGCTACAGCATGGAGTTTGGCCCATCTAATATTGGCCCTCTTCCTCCAGTATATTCTTTTTGCTTCCAACATTTTCTCCAGATGTTTTTTCACTATTCTCCTGAAGTTTTTTCCATCAAAGATAAGGTTCTCTGTTCTTCAAGTACATCAAGCATGAAAAGACAGTGGTCAATAACCATAGATAATTTGGAAAGGTTTCTGCTCCATTTCTTAATACCATATCTCATTGATTTGAATCTAGCAGCAATGTCTTGTGCATCATTTTTGTACAGACCATTATTAGTCCATGATTTTTCCACAACATCATTAAACCCCTCAAACTCAAGCCAGTATTCCTCAAATCTAAAAATTTGTGATTGAGGAATTTCAGTGCCTATTTGAATATTGATAGGAATATGATCAGAACCAAGTCTAGCCATGGGAGATGCCATAGTATTGGGAAATTTATGTGACCATTGATGGGATGTGAAAATCCAATCAAGCTTCTCAAGTAGTGGCTGGTCCTGCATGTTAGACCAAGTGTAGGATCTTCCTTTTAAGGGGATTTCCTCCAGATCATGTTGTTGAATCAGTGAGTTGAAAAGAAGGATATTGCTGTTGTTTCCACCAGGTCGATTTCTGTCCTCATTACTTCTAATCATGTTAAAATCACCAAGCATCATCCAGAATTCATATTGAGATGAGTCTAGATGAATTAACCAGTCTGCAAAGTTCAGCCTTGCCTCATTTGTGCATGGAGCATATATATTTGTAATATGAATATGGTCTGATGAGAGATTACTAACTAATTACATAGTTATTTGAAAGTGACTTTGACTAATGACAGTGCCAGAGAACATCGATCCATTCCATATAATGATGAGCCCACCAGAATTCCCTATGGATGGTTGGTATGCAAATTGGTTGAGTCTTCTAGGACAAAATTTTCTGATGAAAGCACTATCAAATTGTTCTTTCTTTGTTTCTTGCAGGCATATGATACTGCAGTTGCTTTAACTAATTTTATCAGCCAGATCATCCCATCTTTGTTGGGAGTTCATACCCCTCAGGTTCCAATCAAGTATGTTCCATGTTCTATTATTCATTGGCAACATTGTATTTCTGTTTTCCCAAAGGAGCAGGTACTGTCCTTAATTTGTTGGGTGTGGCAGGGGGGGGGAGTGATGCATGGAAGACTCAGTAAATAGATTGCAATAACAAGCTTGGCAGATAGTTGAATATGATTCATACATCTCCAGACAAAGATAAAATCATAGAATTGTAAAAACTGATAATGAGTGAAATGGTAAATATTGTCGCAGTACATCAAGCAAGCACACACATAGAGATAGTCTGGAAGCAAACACACATATCGAAAGCTAAAATGGGGGAAATGAAAGATGATAACTAGGCAGTCACTTGGGTGGCCTCTGCCTGCAGGCCATCTGATGAAAGTTTTATTCTTCATTTGAACTGTCATAGTTCAAAGCAGCAGATGACACCTCACTAGGGGGGATCTGACAAAACCTGGTTTGCATCAGCATTCATTCCATCAAATTGGACAAATAGGTTGACAGGTTGAACATTCTTGGAGCTTTCTACATAGGCTTCAACATCTTCCTTTGTGGCAAAACTTTTCTTCTTGAGGGCAATTCTGTTGCTCCTTCTCACCACACTATCAGTCCTAGGTGTAGCTTTCTCACGTTTGTTTTTCATCTTATGAAAATTTGCAGGTTCAGGTATGATAGAAATCTCACTGTCAGGACTGTTAGCAGGTAGGACAGTGCCAACAGAACTATTGATGTTGATCTCAAGATTACATTGTACCATGTGAACACCTTGATCCTCATTTTCAACCATCTTAACAGTGGCTCCTGTGATGTTGCTGCCAGCAAGTTTCTGAAGCATATCATGTTCATCACCCAAGAGTTGAGCCAGTAAACAAGTGAGGTGTGCCATTGCATCCAAAGTAGGCGCAATAGAGTTTGTAGATCGGTTTGCATAGGAGGGGTGCCAGGATTGGCGTGCTCCATAATAGTGTCATGTGCCACATCAGAATCAAGTGCAGCATTAGCAGCAGGTGCCACATGGCCAGCAGGTGCAATAGCAGGAGCCACCAGTCCTTGGAACTGCATTCCCTCATGCTCCATATCGTTTTCCATCTGTTCATCGTGCCAGAAACCATCATGGACAAGAGGCATAGGATGGGGGTTGGCACCATTGGGTGGAAGAGGGTCTTCATCCCCATCAATGCCACCCAACATATTTCTGTCGAGTAGGATCATAGGGCAGGTCCAGGTATCACCACTGCCGTCATCAGATAGATTTTTGCCAACAACAACACTGAGAGGTAAAGTGTCCGCATTGTGTGCTCTAAATTTCACCAATATTCTAGCTATTGGACAAGTCCTTATTCCAAACGAGAAAACGGCCAAAAGGAGTGAAAGTGTTCATCACATGTTCAGGTTCCCATAATTGCTGAGGATAATTTAGGAGCATGCACCAGACGTCATGACTGAATATAGTTCTACGTCTATTCAGACCCTTATCTTCGTTAACAAAGCACAGAACAAAGTCTTCAACAAAGTAAGGGCTACCCCTAACAGCAGCATCAAGATCTGTAACAGTTGCGAACCTGATCAGGGCAGTGCCCATAGCACATCTGGAGGTGGAATGGACGTGGATGTCCAGGCTGTGGAGGAGTTCTCCGATGGTTGTGATTGCAGCGATGTAGTTTCAGCAGGTACGTCTGGCTCCAGGGTTGCGATCGCCCAGTCATCAGAGTGGAGAGGGAATTCGCCCCCCAGGAACACATAGCTACGCTGGGTGCGAAGAGGTCCAGGAGCAATGGCTGCAAAGCCAGGAGGGACGTGGGGGGTCAGATCAACTGGGTAGTTCGCCATGGGCGATAGGATGGCAGGCGGTGGAGTTTCTGGGATGAACGTGGGAGAAACAGGTTGCAGAAACGGCGAGGGCAAGTCGGCGGGGGTTTCTGAACGGTTTAAGATAGCAATAGGAGTTTGTTTTGATTTAACGCGATATTGATGAGGTTTGTTTTGCCTGGATAAACACTTCCTCGCAATGTGTCCGTAATGGTAGCAGATACGGCAACGGAATTTGTTCGTGCAGGCAGAGATATGGTGTCCAGGTGATAGGCATTTAGCACATGAGATGGGCCTCCATTCAAGCCTCTTTCGATGGTGGGCCTGGGGTGCACTCATGGTCCGATTGGGATTATTCAAAGTATTTTAAAATCCATTGTTCTCGCTAGGCCGTTGTGACTCTATCGGTTGACTGATCCTATTCTCACGATCAAGTCCAGGACTATGGTGATGAGTCCGATGAAGAGATCTATTCTAGGATTGAACGGAGAGTACGGGGTTTGATGATCTAACTGCCTCGGCGTAAGATAGTCTAGGTCCAATGGGAGTAGTATTTGCATCATATATAACATGATAATTATTATGAGGGCGATTTGGAGTACCTTTTGGTTGTCGATGGGATCCTCGTCGTCTAGCAATATTCTTGTTCCTTGGTGGAATAGTAGACCACTCCATATGTTGTTCAGTATACCACATGCGTACCTCTCTTTCCGAATTAGGATCACCATTGCCCCATAAATCGAAATAACAAATGAATTCCTTGGAGATGTGCGATCTCATTTTATGAATCATAAATCCAATAGCCTTAGAGCAGACATCAAACAGGAATACATGACCTTGGATATGGGAGACTCTCATTTCATCATATGCAGCTCCCAAACATGCGGACAATGCTAGGCTAACATTGATATCTGATAATTCAAAACATGCACGTCCAAAGGAGACAACCAGAGAGAAGCCAGATGAAGCCGAGATAGGATTGACCGGGGTGGAGAAAATGCTACTAACCTTGGCACGAAAAGCATGACCAGGAGAGAAATCCGGACGGTGTGCAAAAGATGTAGGATCAAGAAATGGCTCCAGATTCCTCTTGTCAGCAAGATCAGAGAGAACGTCGGTCATCCTCGAAAACAGGAGAAGAGTGGGTGGTGAGGGTAGAGAGTTAGGAAGGATATGAGATGGGTATGGTTGTGTGGAGGGGGTGAAGGAGAGTCGATTGATCGGATCAGATTGAGGAGATTGTCACCGGCTGGGGAGATCGCCGGCGGCAAGCGGTGAGAGGAGGTGGGTGCTACGGTGGGAGAGCCATAATGATGCTGATTTCAGATATTGAATCTTATATTGTCTCGAAGACCGTGAGTGCATAATCTTGCAATCACAAAAGGCAAGTTCACACTTGCTCATGTACTTTGGTTATTTTCTGTAAAGTATTTGACAAATCCAATGTGGACATCACCTGCATTTGAAAAAGGTCCGAAAACACTATTTTCATAATAATGTGATTATAGGTTATTTACCATGAGGTAATAACTTACTATAAAAGTTCCGGTGATAAAGGAACATATTATCTAGGACTTAACAACCAATGTCGCTAATGATTCTTGCGCCGTATATCACGCGTTAACCATGAGATTTGGAATGGGACGGAGAAGTCAGATGTATCTTCTTCCTCTCGCATGTAGCCGGATGTGCAGGTCGTGGATGTTATCCTCGTAGCGTGCATATTAATTGGTAATTCATAGAGTATATGTAGCATATGGGTGAGAACCCTCAACGTCCCATGATAGTTCTGGCATCTGACGGTTTGTACAAACCATTGCCGTAATTCAATATGTGGGCATGGTGTACACCAAGGAGGCATGCGAGGTCGCGAAGGGGGAGTGATTGGCTTGGACCAACTACTGGGACCCACATCATGGAATTGTGGACGGGAATAAGCTGCTCGGTTGTGCAACAAAGAGTTGATCTCTCATGGGTAAAGTAACACACCTCTGTAGAGTGTAAGAACTGTAACTTGTTACTCCTTGTTTCGGGAAGGAGCTGCGAACGCGGCGGGAAAGGAACTCCATGAAAGTTCTGGTAAACCCGTGAAGGCTGACGGACATAGCTTTTCAGAATAAAATCAACCTTTGAAGAAATGTTTATGAAAACTTGCATTGCCTACGACCTACAGTCTGTGGCTGTAGATATAGTGAATCAAACACTCCTTTTCTAGTGAACTTGCTAAGTACGCTCGTACTCAAAGTATCTTCTTAACCCTTGCTAGATTCTGAAGCCATTAAGACGACGTCCACAACAAGTTATGCTCCAAGAATCATCATCCAACGCTAAAGCTCTTCAACACAGACAAGGAAGTCAACAAATACCTCAACTCAAGTGAAGACGAAGTTACTAATTAAATAGGAATATACTCTCTAACCAAAGAACCTATTTCTATAGTGCATTGCAATAGCAGCAATTTCAACCTTTAGTTAAGATACTATTCTTAGTAGTATATTAGTTTCTGCGTTGTTTATCTTTGATTCTTCTTTGCAAGAAGTTCTTTCTCTCTCTTCAACCTAGAGTGTTCTCTGGATCTTGTGTATAGAGTGAGTTGTAACCTTTAGCCATGTATTGGACCTGTTGTGTTTCTATTGTACCACTCTGAGGGATGTAATACTAGTGAACGGTGTTTCATTGGTGTTATGTCAACGACTATAGTATACTACATCATGCAGTGGTATGCTGGGTCACCGCAGGTTCGGATGATAACCTGAAGGTGGATTACTAGTCATAGATGCAGTTGGATGGCGGTCTATGTATATTGTTGTAAGGCCCAATCAAATCTCATAGGATCATGAATGTCTAGTAGTGCATTGTTATTCCTTGCTCTGTCCTGTCAATTGCCCCGCTGTAATTTGTTTACCTAGCATGTTATGTTATTTATCTTAAGGAGAATACCTCTAGTGATATGTGGACCCCGGTCCAATATTTACCATTGATACATCTTCCACTATTACTTTTTACTTTCTGCAAGCTACCATTACCTACCACACCATACATTTAATCCTTTGTTTTCAGCAAACCAATGAGATTGACAACCTCACTGTTCGTTGGGGAAAAGTCTTGAGTTTGTGTTGTGAAGGTTTCCAAGTTGTTAGCAACATATTTGAGTCGTTTCCTTCCTCCTACTGGTTCGATGACCTTGGTTTCTTACTAAGGGAAAACTTACTGCTGTGCTCGTCATACCTTCCGCTTGGGGTTTCCCAACGAAGCTCTACAGTGATTTGAGCCGCATCAATCATCTTTTAATCAACAAGATAGTTTAACAAGAGGCTTTACTAGGGACTCTTACATGTTTACAAATCACACAAGTATTAATGTTTCTTTTTAATACAATTATAGCATGGTATGTAAAAATTTATCATAAACATGAAGATATGATAATAACCACTTTATTATTTCCTCTTGGGAATATCTCCAACAGTCTCCCGCTTGCACTAGAGATAATAATCTAGTTTCAAACTTTTGTTCTTTCAACACCTATGGCTTTCCAGTGTTGTATATACACGATTGCTAGTGGTTTACTGATCTTCGGATCTGACACTTTTAGGTCCGTGTGTAATTGCATGTCTTTGGGTCTCCACGCAACACTCATTCTCTAATGAGATGGCTTTGTATAAATTTAGCCCTTTGGTGAGACCTTTAGTTCCTTAGGGTCAAACCATGTCGATGCAATCAATATATATTCATTGTACTATCCCTCTGTGAACCACACCTAGTTCGATAACAAACTACTTGACACAAATGCCCTCTTTTGCTGCTACAATAACAATCATATACTTAGCCTTTTGTTGTAGTATCTGTCACAGTGTCTTTAACTTTGGAACTCATCCAAATCCATTATGGAACTTCCTTTCCATTACATTGTGCCACCCATAGTTTAAATTGAGATAAACTTAATTTGTACTTTGTGAAAAAACTAGTATCAATGTAATACTTTACAATGAACTATCTATCTATTTGTCAGCTCTACAAAATATAACATAATCTTAGTTCTTCCAAAAGATCATAAGAATATCCTTACTATTGTCCAATGATCATCTTTATGAATCATTCTGGTATATTCTCATAACATTTAGAGTATAGGACATATCTGGATGTGTACATATCATAGTATGATTGAAAAATAATCTTTGTGATCAAGTATAAAAATACTTGAATCTTTGTTTCACTCACCAAGTGTCGGTACACTTGAATTTCGATTTAATCCTTTCTGTGTGACGAGAACCTTTCTTGTCATTTCCATATTGAACTCATTTAATATCTCATCTATTTACATTTGGCACAACCATATTAGTGTCTCAATCTATCCATATAGATATTTATGCCAAACATTCGGGTTTTGCCTACGTCTTTCATCGAGATGAAATTCTTAACTTTATGTCAATAAAAGATGCATTATTTGCAATCAACAATATGTCTTTCACATAATGTATTATAAATATATCTCGGTGCTCCCACTTAATTTCTTGCAAATGAAAGAATCTTCATCGTCTCCGATGAAATTAAACCATTTAATAGTTTCATGATGGTGAAGATTCTAACTCCGCGATGCTCACTTCAACCATTGAAGTATGCATGCTCTTTTAGCATCCTTTGAATCAACAAAACCCTTTGGATCATGTCATGTACACGTCCTAGGTAACAATTATATTGGAAGAACTTTGTTTTGTTTGTTCAACTATCATATAACAAAATTATATGTAGTGGCTGCTACAATAATCCGTCTAGACTAAATATCGCTATGAGAGATCAAATCTTTTCATAGTCAACTTCTTGAACATTGTCGTGAACTCTTTCCTGACATGTCGACTATTTCAAAGATGTGAAACATCCATGTCTATTTCTTTATATATCCAAATACGACTATAAGGTTTTTACACCTCTCCAGAGGGTCTTACACGTTCAAAGCTTGATTTCTCGTGTATGGAACTATCACGGATTTCATGGCTTCAAGCCATTTGATGGAGTCAGGGTCCATCATCGCTTCTTTGCATACAGTCGGTTCATCATTGTCAAACAATAATGATTTACTTTCAAATCCTAGTATTTGATTGTTTACCCGACCTACTTGGTTCAATAGGAACTTAGACCTCTGTGACCATAACCTTTGAGGCACGTGAGCCATGAGCATCATTGCTGTCTCCAGAACACTTTCCATTGTTGTGCAACTCATCACATATAGCTAAGGTTCTTTTAACCTTATCAAAGTTCTATTGTCCTCCCACTTAACTTTTCTTGAAAAATTCCTTCTTAAGAAACTTGACGTTCTAAGTGACAAACACTTTTGTCTTTGGTGTTATGGAGGAATACTCAACAGTTATCCAAAATAAGCTACAAATACACGCTCATCCTACTTTGGTTGTAAACATTTACTTATGCATAGCATACCAATGTTTAAGAAAGGACAACTTGGGTTTTACCCCAAACCATAACTTTATATGGTGTCATTTCAATGGATCATGATGGATCTCTTTTCAGTGTAAAAGCGACAGTCACTAAAGCTTTAATATTTTAAAATATAATGGCAGTTATATAAATTACACCTTTGATCTTACCATGTCAAACAAGGTTTCATTACATATCTCGAACACTCCATACTACTATGGTGTTTTCGGGAAACATAAATCTATGGAACGATTCTTCAAATCTTAGATGTTTTGCTAAACTTGTAACTCAAAAAACCTTCCTTTATGATCCTATCTTACTCTTTATTTTCTTGTTACAATGACTTTTGACTTCATCTTGAAAGTCTTTGAACTTTTTCAAATGTTTCATACTTAATCCTTATTAAGCAAATATTCATATATTCACTCAAATTTTTGGATAAAGCATATCAAGTTGAAATCCATCACTCTCAACTACACATAATGGGCTTCATACATCTATATGTACAAGTTCCAATAAGCTAATCATTTGTTGCTTTTGGCCTATGACCGAAGTTTTAATTATCTCTAGGAAAGTTTCACAAGCGTCAAATGATCAAAAATCAAAAGACTCCAAAATTCCATCAATCATGGAGTTTCTTCATGTTTTCTTTCCAATATAATTTAAATAGCAATGTCACTTCTTAAGTGATCTTTTAGTCAATTGTCTTTCGACATTTTTAGCACCAGTTTTATGGATGTGATTTCTCCAATCACATTTGTAAATCATCCATCTTTTATAGATTACGACAATTATTTGAACAACCCTTTTGTTCTCATAATACCTGATATAAATAACAATTATTGAAACAAATCTTGAAGGTAAGCTTTGATGTTAATGATCAACACAACAACACTTTGTTTGATTTTGATGAACATCATCACTTATTCTCTTGCTAGTTACTTAGGCCATTGCAGTTCATGAATTGTGTTGTTTTGTATGACTTTTCATACCAACAAATTTGGTATCCAATACTTAAGAACCACATTGTTTAATAAGCATGGAATACAACCATGACATGTATATCATCTATATACCTAAGCTGAACAATTCTAGTCTTTTATTTTTTGCCAAATATTTCTTAGATTTCTCTTTCAACATTTCCTTTCCCTTTTAAAAGAATCTATCAAAATCAATAGTGGCGTCATATACATGATACATAGTCCAACACGTGTATAGTCAAATACTAATATCTTTGCACTTGCACTTTGAAGTAGATCACCATCATCAAATGTTGGGCGTTCTTTCGAATTCCATTCTTTAGTAATCTTTTAGTGTATTAAACATTTTACCTACACCTTATATTCATCCTTATCATGGCAATTTTCATGATCAAGCTATTTTAGCCTATAACGGTGAATCGCAAGTATAATGTTTCTCTCCAAAACCTTTTGGAGGATTAGAATGACTAGCATCTCCAACCTTTTGCAAATTCTCATCAAATATGAGAACATTATTTTTTCTATATTATACTCTATCATCTTGTAACCAAAACATCATTTCAGATATCACAATATCTTCCACACATGATGGTTTGCGAAACAATTCTTTCAGCTCCTAGATAACCTTGATATTAAAACAATCTTTTAAATATCAAGAATCATGGAGACAAACATGATACTTTAGATACTAACACTGGAATTGTTATCCTTGATTTAATACTAACTATTAAACTTCATGGAGTAAACAAAGTTTGCTGAAAGTATGCAATAGGACTTTTAAATCTTTAGATTAACACTCGAAACAATACAATACAATACAATACAATACAATACAATACAATACAATACAATACAATACAAGTTCATAAAGTAACTATCCAGAATTTTATAGTTCTATTATCTCAATTATAACTAAGCGTAAGGTGGTGAACGGATGCCAATGACTAAAACAACTATGCAAATTCACTTTGATTTAATTTATGATAAATAGTGTTCAACTTTTAATCATATTACTGTTGAACTCCCACTCAAAATAATATCCCTCACATTGTTTTAGTGATCACACGAACCAAATCCACTACACCAAGTCCGATCATCACGAGAGATGATGTAGCTTCAAAGGCGAACAATCAACATGTTCATCATACCATCTATATGACTCATGCTTTACCTTTCGGTATTTCGTGTTTCGAGACCATGTATGTACATGCTAGGTTTGTCATGGTTAACCTTAGTATCCGCATGTGCAAATCTGGCTTGCACCCATTGTATGCATACGTAGAATCTATCACACCTGATCATCACGTGGTGCTTCGAAACGACGAGTCTTAGCAACGGTGACTATTAAGGACGGACACTTTATTACTTGATATTTAGCGAGAGAGATCATCTTATAATGCTACCATCGTGATCTAGGCAATAAAAGATGCATAAAAGGATTAACATCACATGCAATTCATAATATGTGATATGATATGGCCTTTCTTCTTGTGCCTTCGTGTAACACCCCAGCCTCTTCGGACCGGTGGCTGTCACTCCTGGCAGCTTAATATGATCTCTAGACTAACCCCATAGACCAAACTAGTCTTTTCTGCGCACTTTGTCCTCACTCATGTGCACCTGGTACCCACTTTCTGGTCAGTCACCCATCCTAGAATTGCTCTAGGCCAAGCACACTTAACCTTAGAGTTCTTTTCGAATGAGCTTCCGAAAAAGAGGTTGCAACTTATTGGTATGGGTATACTATCAATCCTATTAAGCCATTCACCAGGGTCTCACACTTCGCTTTCCATCTCCAAGCACGAACATGATCTCCATCATCACCGGCGTGGCATGGAGGTCAATGGAACCGCTCCATGGTTGTCGTCCACGAGCATCAACTATTACAACTACTTTGAATAATAGACATGCATGTCTTAACGAAATTAAAAGATGACCATAAGGCTCCTGCCGGTTGCCTACTTACAATAAGGATCATTGCATACATCATATATAATCACAATCATGGCCATATCACATCACAAGACACCCCTGCAAAACAAAGTTAGACGCCTCTATTTTTTTGCATGTTTTACGTGGTTTGGGGCTTTCGAATAAGTATTGTTCTAACTTAAAAACAAGAACCACAACGTTGATGCAAGTACTATCAAGTGCCCGTTGTAAATTGAATCTTCACTATGATGGGAGAGACAGATACCCGCAAAGCCACTTATGAAATACAAGTTGCATGTCGAGCGTGGAGCAAGTCTCATGAATGATGTCATGTAAGGTTAGCCCCGGCCGCTTCATCCCACCATCCCGCAAGATGCAAAGTACACAAGAAGCAATTGATATTAAAAGCACCACTGCCCGCAATGACCATTATGTTCTACTCGTGCAACAAATCTACAATTAGAACACGACTCTGATACCATTGTAGGGGTTCGTAGCGTGGAAAACAAAAAATTTCTACTGCATGAACACACATAAGCCAAGATATATCTACTAGATTGTAGCAACGAGTCGATAGAGTACTCACCCTCGAAGATTCCAAAGCGGTTAACGAGAGGAGATTCTCGCGGGTGATGTAGTTGTTCACTTGCCGATCTCAAGATCGCATAGACGATCCTTCCGGCGCCGCCTTTTGCCAGCGCTCCCGTAGTCGGTCACATGTTCGATACTTGATGAAGACCTTCCTCTCCCTTGTTCCAGCAGGCAGAAGAGGTTGTAGCTCTGTCCTCACAATTCTGGCAGCACGACGGCGTGGTGTCGTAGTTTAGAGGGGAGATCCCGCAGGGCTTCGCCTAAGCCAGAGCTAGGATGGTGGAGTAGAAGAGGGCCTCAACGATCTAGGGTTTAGAGGGCTTCGAAGGGGTGGTGTGGCCGGTAGCTAGGGCAAGGGGATGCCCCAAGTCGACAGCTTGGGAGGAGGGCTCTAGGGCGGCGGCGACTTGGGTGGTGGCCGGCGGCTAGGGCTTGGCAAGGGGGCGCCCCCTTCTATTTATGAGAGGATTGGGTGGCCAGTGGAGGGGAATCCCCCCAACACCACTTCATGTGGCCGGTGGCGAGGGGAGGGAGGATTCCTTCCCTTGGTAGGAATCCTTCCCTCCCTCCACATGGAAATATTGTCCCAGTTTGACTTTTTCAAACTGCCTTTTTGACTTTAAAATTAGAGTTTGATTTCTCCCGTCCAAGAGTCCAGCCGAGTGAAGACCTTCCTCTCCCTTGTTCCAGCAGGCAGCGAAGGTTGTAGCTCTCTCCTCCTGATTCCGGCAGCACGACGGCGTTGTGTCGAAAGTAGATGGGAGATCCCGCAGGGCTTCGCCTAAGCTGGTGCGAGTATGATGGAGTAGAGGGAGCCCCGATGATCTAGGGTTTAGATGGCCGAGGTTTAGAGGTGGTCAATAGCTAGGGTTTAGCTAGGTGGCAACTGTTTAGAGGAGGGTCTAGACGGTAGCGACTTGGGGGGCAAGGGGCCGGCGGCTAAGGTTTTGTGGGGTGGTGGCTTGGGGCACCCCACCCCCTTCTTTTATAGATGGGGAGAGGTGGTTGGGGAACGGGAATACTTCCCCAACTCCACCTCATGGTCAGCGGCAAGGAAGAGGGAGGAATCCTTATAGGTTTCGCAGCATAGAAAACAAAAAAATTCCTATGATGGGAACAACTATGTACCAAGATTTATCTACTAGATACAAGCAACAGGTGGATATACATCCATAGAATACATACCCTCAAAGACCGAATATCGTTAACGAGGTTGTACTCGTGGATGATATAGTCGAACGCTTGCTGATCTCAAGATCAAGAAGAAGTCCATCCGGTCCAGCAGGTCCAGCACCATCCAGTCCAACACCGCAAAGCAGTGGTGCATCCGTTATCGCACACACGTCCGGGTACCCCGACAACCTCCGTGCCCTCGCTCCAGCGAAGCAACAAATCCATCCAGAAAAAAGCCACCGGGAACATGTATCTCGCTGATCCGAGACGATGGGGGAATTCTAAAAGGGGGAGAGATATCCTTCACGACGAGGTGTGTGATGAGAGGAGAGAGTGGGGTGCCTTTTATAGGGAGAGGGGGCAGCCCCCTCCCATGGCATGGCATCCATGGAGGTGCCCCCACCTCTTCCGCATTCATGTGGGTGGAGCTCCTACTCACATAAATAGCCACCCACTCAAAATTCCACTCACCTCCATTAAATTTCCACCAAATTTAATGCAATCTCTCATTAAATAAAACTATTTTATTTATTTATTCAGAATTTTGTTAATTACTTTAATTAACAAACATTCACATAAAACCCCTTACAACATTTCAATTTCACATGCAGAACCAGTTTTAGCAATTTGAACCGAAACGATTCCGGTGTCTAGTGAAATAAATTCCTACGCTTTCCTTTTTCTTTCTATGGCATATTATTTGCTCCAAATGGTGTCGGTATCCCTTAAGTGTGTCACCCTATGGTTCGTGAATAATGTACACATGATCGAGACCCTCTCCGATCAATAATCAGCAGCGAGACCTGGAGATCCGTATTGACTCCCACACATTCAACGATGACTTCTATGATCATGTGAACCTTATACGCATGTAAATCAATCCCTTTGTCTCATGATATATTACATGTCCGAGATTCGATCATGAGTATCTCCATACCTAGTTTTATCTCGTTACCGACATGTACTCTTTTCTCGTTCCCGTGATATAACATTCTAGTGATCAAATCTCTTGCTTGCAAGCTAACTAATGTGATATCACCGAGAGGGCCCAAAGTATATCTCTCCGTCATCAGGATGGACAAATTCCACTCTTGATCCATGAGCCTCAACGTAACACCTTCGTAGCACTGAACCCATCTTTATCGTCACCTTGTTACGGTGTGACGTTTGATGTCATCAAGATACTCTTCCGGTGTTAGGGATTGACATGATCTCATGGTCTAAGGACTAATACCACTTCGTATGGTGTTATAGCAATATAAACACAATGACCTTGATCTTAATGCTATACTTCGGATGAATGTTCATCACATCATTCCAACAATGTTGTGACCTCGTTATTAACAACATCCAATGTCCATGGTCAGGAAACCTTTGATCATCTTTGTTAATCAACGAGCTAGTTTATAAGAGAGGCATAACTAGGAACTTTATTTTTGTTTATTAAACACACATGTATTAACATTTCCGTATTAATACAATTATAGCATGCAAAATAAACATTTATCATAAATAATGAATAAGATAATAACCACTTTTATTACTGCCTCTCGGGCATATTCCCTTCAGTATCCCACTTGCACTAGAGACAATAATCTAGTTTGAAAACTTTGCTCATTGAACACCTATGGCTTTCTGGTGTTCCTTATACGGGATTGCAAGTGGTTAACATAATCTATGGATCTGACGCTTTTAGTTCCGTGTGTATTTGCATGTCTTTGCGTCTTCACGCATCACTCATTCTCCAATGAGATGGCATTGTATAAATTTGGTCTTTTGGTGAGACCTTTAGTTCCTTGGGGTTAAATCATGTCGATACTATTGTTGTACAATATATCTTTAGTGTTAGCCCTTTGTGAACCACACCTTAGTTTGATAACAAACTACTTGACACATATGCCCTCCTTTGCTGCTACTGTAGCAGTCATATACTTAGCCTTTTGTTGTAGTATGTGTCATAATGTCTTAATTTTGGAATTCATCCAAATCCATCATGGAAATTTCTTTCCATTTCATTGTGCGACCCATAGTTTAAATTGAGATAAATTTAATTTTGTATCTTGTGACAAAACTAGTATCAATGTAACACTTTACAATGAACTATTTGTAATTGCTTGTCACCTCTACACAAATATATTCTTAGTTCTTCCAAAATATCATAAGAATTTTCTTAATATCGTCCAATGATCGTCTTGTGATTCATTCTGGTATATGATCATATCATTTAGAGCATAGGACATATCTAGATGTGTACATATCATGGTATGATTGATCAAAATATTATTATGATTTCACTCACCAAGTGTCAAAGCACTTGAATCGTGTTTCACTTACCAAGTGTTAGAACACTTGAATTTTGATTCAAGTCTTTTCCATGTGACAAGAACCTTTTCTCGTCGTTTATATATTGAAATCCTTCAATATCTCATATATGTACATTTGACACAACCATATTAACGTCACAGTCCATCCATGTAGACATTCATGCTAAATATTCGGGTTTTGCCAAAGTCTTTCATCGAAATGAAATTCTTAACCTTTGTCAATAAAAGATACATCATTTCCAATCAACAAGATGTCCTCCACATAATGTATTAGAAATATTTCTCAGCGCTCCCACTTAATTTCTTGCAAATGCAAGCATCTTCATCGTCTCGTGATGAAAACTCCTTTAACAGTTTCATCACGGTGAACATTCCAACTCCGTGATGCTTACTTCAACCATTGAAGTTTGCATGCCCTTTTAGCATCCTTTGAATTAACAAAACCCTTTGGACCGTGTTTTATACACGTCCTAGGTAACCATTCTATTAGAAGAACTTTGTTTTGTTTATTCAGCTACCATATACCAAAATTATATGTAGTGGTTGCTACATTAATCCGTTCAGACTAAATATCGCTATGAAAGATCAAATCTTGTCATAGTCAACTCCTTGAACATTGTCGTAAAATACTTTATGGCATGTCGACTATTTCATAGATGTGAAACATCCATGTCGGTTTCTTTATAGATCCAAATACGACCGATAGGGTTTTACACCTTTCCGGAGGGTCTTCCAAGTTTAAAAAACTTGATTTCTCGTGTATGGAACTATCACGGATTTTATGGCTTCAAGCCATTTGACGGAGTCAGGGCCCCTCATAGCTCCTTTGCATGTAGTCGGTTCATCATTGTCAAACAACAATGATTTACTCTCAAATCTCAGCATTTGATTATTTATCCGACCTACTTGGTTCAATAGGAACTTAGATCTCCGTGACCACAGCCTTTGAGGCACGTAAGCCATGAGCATTGTGGCTGCCTCCGGAACGTTTTTCGGCACTGCAAAACTTAGCACATATAGCTAAGGTTCGTTAACCTTATTGAAGTTCTATTGTCCTCCCACTTAACTTTTGCGAAAAATTCCTTTTTCAAGAAACTTGATGTTCTAAGCGACAAACGCTTTTGTCTTCAGTGTTATGGAGGAATACCCAATGGTTATTCGAAATAACCTACAAAGACATGCTCATCCGACTTTCGTTGTAAACATCTTACTTATTCTTAGCATACCAAAATTTAAGAAAGGACAACTTCGGTTTTACCCCAAACCATAACTTACATGGTGTCATTTCAATGGATCAAGATGGAGCTATTTTCAGCGTAAAAGCGATAGTATCTAAAGATTTTAATCTTTTAAAACATAATGAAAGTTTTATCAATAACACCTTTGATCCAACCATGTCAAACAAGGTTTCATTACAAATCTCAAACACTACATATTCCTATGGTGTTTCGGGATATGCAAATCTAGGTGTTTTGCTAAACTTGCAACTCAAATAAATCCCTTCATGATAAAATCATAAATTATTTATTTTCTTGTTACAATGATTTTCCACTTCATCTTGAAAATCTTTGAACGTTTTCAAATATTTCATACTTCTATCTCATTAAGTGATTATTTACTCAAATTTCCGGAGAAAGCATATGAAGTTGAAGTCCATCGCTTACGGCTATACATAATGGACTGCATACATTGATATGTATAAATTCCAATAATTTAGTCGATCGTTCTTCTTTGGCCTTTGAACGAAGTTTTAATTATCCCGAGGAAAGTCTCACAAGCGTCACATGATCAAATCAAAGACTCCAAAAATCTATTAATATGGAGTTTCTTCATCGTTTCTTTCCACTATAATTTAAACGGCGATGTCACTTCGTAAGTGATCTTTCAATCATTTGTCTTGCGACATTTGAGCATTAGTTTTAATGGATGTGATTTATCCAACTAGATTTGTAAATCATCCATCTTATATGAAATACGGTAATTATTTGAACAATCTTTGTTCTCTTAATACCTTATTTAAATAACGATTATTAAAACAAATCTTGAAGGCATGCTTTGATGTCAACGAGAAATACAAACAACCGCTTATTTGTTTTCGATGAATATCATCACATATTCTCTTGCTAGTTACTTAGGCCATTGTGGTTCATGAATTGCGCCGTTCTGTATAAAATTTCATACCAACCAATTCGGTATTCAATACCCAAGAACCACATTGTTTAACAAGCTAATAATACAGCCATAACATGTATATCATCTATATACCTAAACTGGATATTTCCGGTATTTTCTTTTCTGCCAAATATATTTTATAGATTCTCTTTCAGCATTTCCTTTTTCTTTTTAAAAGAATCTATCAACATTAGAAGTGGCGCCATATACATGACACATAGTCCAAAGCGTATAAGTTTAAATACTAAAACCTTTGGACTTGCACTTTGAAGTAGATCACCATCATCATATGATTGGCGTTCTTTCAAAATCTATTCTTTAGTAATCTTTTAGTGTAGTAAACACTTTACATACATATTCTATTCATCCTTATCATGAAGACTTTAATGATCAAGATAATGTAGCTTATAAAGGCGAATCGTGAGTATAATTTTACTTTCCAAAACCCTTTTGGATGATTAGGATGTCTAGCATCTGCAACCTTTGCAAATTCTCATCCAATATGAGAACATATATTATACTCTATCATATTGAAACCAAAACATTGTTTCATATATCGTTATATCAGCCACACATGATGGTTTCCGAAACAATTCGTTCAGCTCCTAGATAACCTTGATATTTAAAAACAATCAAGAATCATGGAGGCAAACATGATACTTAAGATACTAACACTAGAATTGTTACTCTCGATTTAATACTAATTATTAAATTTCACAGAGTAAACAAAGTTTGATGAAAGTTTGCAATATGACTTTAAACTTTAGATTGACACTCAACACAATATGATACGAGTTCGTAAAGTAAATATCCAGAATTCTATGGTTCTATTATCTCGATTACAACTAAGCATAAGGTGGTGAACGAATGCCAATGACTACAAAAAATTATGCAAATTCACTTTTATTTAACTTATGATAAATTGAGTTCTACTAATTCAAATTAGAAATAAACTCCCACTCAAAAACGACATCCCTCGTGTCTTTTTGGTGATTACATGAACCAAATCCACTACACCAAGTTCGATCACCACGTGAGTCGGTGTAGCTTCAAAGGCGAGCAACCATATGGTCATCATATCAAAACATATGACTCATGCTAAACCTTTCGGTCCGTGTTCCGAGGCCATGTCTGCACATGCTAGGCTTGCCAAGTAAGAACCTTAGTATTAACGTGTGTAAAACTGTCTTACACCCGAGATATGCTTGTGGATTCAAGTACACCCGATCATCACGTGATGTCTTGAAGTGACAAAACATTGTCGGTGCATACTTAAGGAATAATACATTTTAATCTTGATATCTAAATGAGGGATCATCTTATTATGCTAATAAAACGCCAAACTAGCAATATAAGATGCAACAAACATCTTATGTGAAAAGTGAAATGCCATGGTCCTTGCACTTGATCGTTATCATGTGCATCGTGGTATGATCTTCATCATTCCTTTATGTGTAAGGCCAAGGTCTATGGAACTTACACGTTATGTATGTTGTAAGAGTATCAACTTATACTTTTACTTACAACATCACCATATCATTACACTATACCAACAACAATCTAAACTAGACTCTTCTAATTTATCCACTGCAAGTT
Source organism: Avena sativa (assembly GCA_916181665.1). NCBI lineage: Eukaryota > Viridiplantae > Streptophyta > Magnoliopsida > Poales > Poaceae > Avena > Avena sativa. Next base: position 210,401,766 of record OV702280.1, on the reverse strand, counting down.
TTACGTGACTAAGGGCTTTCGGAGATAGAACCATTCTTACCTATGCACATGGAACCACAACGATGATAATCAAATTATTGAAAACTCGTTGTAAATCAGATATTGACTATAGTAGGAGAGACAGACGCCCGCAAGCCACTTATGCAAAACTAGTTGCATGTCAAGCGTGGAACATGTCTCATGTGCGAGGACATTTAAAGTCTGTCCGGGCCGCTTCATCCCACTATGCCACCAATATCCAAAGTACCACTAAGAAGCTATAACATGATCATAATCGCCCATATATACATATGTGTACTACCCGTGCAAAGCATCTACGCATAGATCCGGCTCTGATACCACTGTAGGGTTCGCAGCATAGAAAACAAAAATTTTCCTACGATGGGAACAACTATGTACCAAGATATATCTACTAGATACAAGCAACGGGTGGATATACATCCATAGAATACATACCCTCGAAGACTGGATAGCGTTAACGAGGTTGTACTCGTGGATGATGTAGTCGAACGCTTGCCGATCTCAAGATCGATAAGAAGTCCATCTGGTCTAGCAGGTCCAACACAATCCAGTCCAGCACCGCAAAGTAGTGGTTCATCCGTGATCGCACACACGTCCGGGTACCCCGGCAACCTCCGCGCCCTCGCTCCAGCGAAGCAGCGGAAGCAACAAACCTTCCAGAAAAAAGCCACCGGGAACATGTATCTCGCTGATCCGAGACCATGGGGAAATTCTAATAGGGGGAGAGAGATCCTTCACGAGGAGGTTGATGGCCCACAAGTGTAGGGGATCGCAATAGTCTTCACGGGTGGTATTACCCAATTTATTGATTTGACACAAGGGGAGCCAAAGAATACTTGCAAGCCTTAACAACTGAGTTGTCAATTCAGCTGCACCTGGAAATAGTTCTTGCTCACAGAAGTTTATCAGTGGCAACAGTTTGTAGTAGCAACAACAACAATAGAACAAGAGCAATAGTAACAGTAATAGTAAACAGTGGGATTCGAGTGCGGTAGGCATAGGGATGGATGGACGGGCGTTGCATGGACGAGTCCAAACATGTAACTTCAAGATCTCGGGCATTGCAGATAAATAATAACAAGCATCCAAGTACTAAAAAATCCTTGGCATGTGCTCCATATATAGTCATACGTGCGCGCAATGAGAACTTGCACAACATCTTCTGTCCAGCCAGCCCGTGGCAGCGGGGCCTCTAGGGAACAGCTAGCAATTAAGGTGCTCCTTTTAATAGAGCACCGGATCAAAGCATTAACACTCCATGAACACATGTGATCCTCACATCATAGCCATCCCCTCTGGTTGTCCCAATTTCTGTCACTTCGGGGCCTTTGGATCCGGACAATGATATGTGTACACAACTTGTAGATAAGATCACAAACAATACTATCATAATGATTCAATAATAAGTTCAGATCTGAGATCATGGCACTCGGGCCCTAGTGAAAGGATACATATGTCGCCTAGAGGGAGGGTGAATTGGCGATTAAAACTTTTCCGAGAGTGGCTCGACAAAGGCAGAATTAAACTAGCGTTTACTTTGTCAAGCACAACCTAGAACAACTATGGTTCACCTATGTGCACCAACAACTTATGCTAAACAATACAAGCAACAATGTGATGGTAAGATATATATTACTTCAAGCATGAAGGCTATCACAATGTAAAGTGCATAAGTAAAGAGCTCGGGTATAGAGATAACCGAGGCACGTGGGGACGATGATACATTTACTTTGTCAAGCACAGTGCAAGCCAAGGAGAGAGCGGGTGCGGGCTGAAGCAGCGGCGGCAGGCGCGCAAGCCAAGGAGAGAGCGGGTGCGGGCTAAAGCAGCGGTGCGGCCTGGCAAGCAAGCTGGGCCTGGGACGGCCCGGTACTACCGGCCGCCCAGTGCGGTAGAGCCGCATGGGCCGGTAGTACCGGCCAGGACTACTAGGCAGGACAGTAGGTCAGTGGCGCACGCCAGGCGCGTTCGGTACTGGGCCCGGTAGTACCGGACGGCCCATAAACCATTTTTTTCTTTTTGTTTTTCAAACCAAATAAAAGTAAATATTCAAACCCAATAACTTTGGTTGGTAGCTCCGATTGACCCGATTACAATATTGAATACCACCAAGTGAGAATACTTCATGTATTTTATAGTGTGATACCTCACTTGGTGAGAATCCGGAAAACCTCCAAGAACCAACTCGCAACAAGATATAAAGGGAAGATCCGATATTGATGAACTAGAGCTTGTTATGGAGATTAATACAAGCTCTATATCCTCACATGGATAAGACCAAATAACAACCAAATATGATGATGCAAGTATGCAAAGGTTTGAGCTCTCTCCGAACGATATGATAGAGTTACTCATTCGAGAGCCCCTATTGATAGTTCGGTTATCTATCCTAAACCCGGTCTCCCACACACAACATGAGACCGGCAAAAGGGAAAACCTATCAAGATTATACCTTTGCCTTGAGCATTCCACTTGAGCTCGATGTAGACAATCTTGCCCTTCTCAAGATGGAACGCCTTTCTTAATTCCTCATCATCGATCCATGATCACCGAGGATGGTAAGCATCAAACATGAGATCTTCTATAGATGGCGCATATTGAGCTTGCACAACACATCTTCTCCTCATTTCATCGACCTTGAAGCCAACACATGCTCCAAGCGATGCCGATGGACCATTCCTACAAGTACAAATCAATACACACATTAGTCCATGAATATTTTCATTAATTACCAAAACCACACATGGGGGCCCACATGTTCTTTCACCTAGTGACAAGCATTAAGCACAACAAGTTGCAACAAAGTCAAATGGAACTAATACAGATACTAGGCACTATGCCCTAACAATCTTATTCGATTACATGATATAACTCATCCAATCCCTACCATCCCCATAGCCTACAGCGGGGGATTCCTCACTCATGGATGAGAGAAACATTGATGGTTGATGGAGAGGCGTTGGTGATGACGATGGCGATGATCCTCCCCAAATTCCCCGTCCCGGCAGGGTGCTAGAACGGAGTTTCTGGTTCCGAATTGTGTCTCTAGTGGTGGCGGCGCAGAGGAACTCTTTTCTGGAAAACGTCGAACCCCCCCTCGGTTTTAGGTCAAGGGGTAACTTATAGGCGCATAGGGAGCCCGAGGGGGTTCCTGGGGTGGCTGCACCCCCTAGGCACGGGCAGGGCCCACCCGCACCTGGCAGGGGTGTGAGCCCCCGAGGCCTCCACTCCGTTTCGTCTTCTGGCTCCGTGGATCTTCTGGTGAAATATAATTTTTGGCATATTTTCCGAGATTTCTACTGATAGTTGATTTTCTGCACAAAAACTAGACACCAAGGTAATTCTGCTGAAAACAGCGTCAGTCTGTATTAGTTGTATCCAAATCACACAAGTTTAGAGGAGAAAAAATAGTAAAAGTGTTCAGGAAAGTAGATATGTTTTGGACGTATCAACTCCCCCAAGCTTAGCTTATTGCTTGTCCACAAGCAATTCAGTTGAAAACTGAGTGCGATAAAAGAACTTTCACGAACACATTTGCTTCACATGATGTATATATTCTCAGCACAGGAGTAGATTCTTAAACTATTCATAATAAAGAGTATGCAACTAAGTCTACTCAATAGTCATTGCAAGCTATGAAGATAAACCAACTCAATAATAATAAGTAGAATGAAACATACACATAAGCAACATTGCAATGCTCATTATAAGGTATGATAGAGTGGCATCTCTCTTGTCTTTGTTTGTAGAGCACAATATAAATGCCAAGGCACCTCTGAAGTTCAAGTGAAGACTAGAGATAAAGATATCAGAGATACAAGTATCAAAGTCATGACATAATTAACCAAGATTTGAGACAAACACAAGAATGACAACTATGCTCTCAAGAAGGTGCTCATAGAATAAGTGGTGACTCAACAAGGAAGTGAAAATGTTTTGAAAAGTTTGAAAGGCTTCCAAATGCTGAAAGAAAGGTACCTATTAGCTTTGAGCTCTCATTTCCCCTATCATAGGCATCTTCATGTGGTTAAGGTGAAATTGAGGTCCAATCTGAGTTATATGCTTGACAGACCATAAACTGGAAATCCCATGTCCCTTGAGTATGAGGGCCGCTCTGCATGCTACTCAACTTTGGTTACATGTAAGTTCTTGTCATTGTAAATACATGCATATCATAGAGAACCGCCAACGGGGTACCCCTTGCACATGATACATGAGCTATCCCGTGATCAAAACGACAAGGCAAGCAGACAATGAGCACCTCAGCGATCTTTTTATTTACTATCTGCATAGCTTTTTTGAGGATGCTTCATAAATTCTCATTATGGTGATGCTGCAAGTTTCCACCATGATTAGGCATGGCTTAGGCTAGCGGCCCAGGCGTTTCTCTAACATAATGTATAGACTCCATGAACTCACAAGCTCCCTTTTTTTCACACCGACGACATCTCTAAACAAAAGAGCAAGGTATCAACTGGATAAAAATATCCAAAAAGTGTTGAAAGCGTTCCTCTTGACAACACGGTTCTGCTAACTCCCAGCATATAATTTGCAATCATATAACTTTCATGGACATTTCACAATGGTTCAGGATTATTAAGTGCAAGGAATAAAGTGTGCCATCAAGTTCATGAGAGATTTACTAACTAACTTTCTCAAAACAGACAATCATTTTATTTGGAAGAAAACAAGGAATACAGAATATGCACTAAAGTAGCAAATGATGCTAATAGGTAGGTATGGTGGACACTGTTGGCAATATTGGTTTTGGGGAATTGGAAGCACAGGTAGAGCTCGTACTCAATGCAGGTGAAGGCTAGCAATAGAGAGGGAGCGACAAACGAGAGATCAATAACTGTCATAATCATGCTTGCAATGAAACATGACTAATTATGGCATGAAAGTAATACAAGAACTCTGAGGCAAAATAAATCATCGAGTCTTACTGACTATTGTTTAGTCATATGCATGCGTGAGAATGTGCCAAGTCGGTTCACATGAAACTTTAGAGGAGGATACCACAATATCATATCAAAGTATGAATAAAACAATGCAAGCAAACATTCATATGACATGCTACAAACTATTAGCAAGCTGGAGATAATCACAAACAAGAAAGAACTACTAAGCATTCATAACAACATACACCTTACACGAACAGGCTAAGCAGGCTCACAATAATGAGTATATGTACAAAAATGAAAAAATAGAGTTCGTTACCAGCCTCTTACCACTCCTCAAGTTGTCTTAATCTTCATTATTGCCCTTCACTTGTGTGACTTGAATAATAACATGAAACCAAAATCCACTAAGGACGGCTGAACCCTGCAAAGAACTCACAAAACCAAAGACGAATAAAAAATATTTTTGGTGTTTTTGATTTTTTTAAAGAAAGCAAATAAAGCGAAAACAAACCAAACAAAGCAAAATCTTTTTGGATTTTTCTTTAAGGCAAACCAGAACCAAAAAGCAAATAAACAAACCAAGAGAAACAACGAAAATATTTTTGGTATTTTTGTGTTTTTGAGAAAGTAGCAAAAAGAACCAAAAAGAAAGCGAAGCAATGGATATACAAAGAACCGACCGAACATGATATATAGATGAGTTTGATGTCGGTATACCTCCCCCCAAGGTTAGGCTTTTGGCCTAAGTAGGGCTCAATCCCATGGTCCCCAAGTAGGGGCACCTCCATAGTATGACAAGGAGGCTCCCTTGTCCTGGTACGAGCTCAAGGACTCCCCTATGTAGTATACAATGGGGTCATATGAGGGTGCTTCCTCCTGATAGTGTCCATGGAATCTAAGAGAGCGCAGCTTGTCATCCATCTCCTCCTTGGAGCGTGACAAAGGTCCCTGAGAAATATTGAACACAGTGGTTTGGGGTAGAGGGATCTCTCTCTTCCTCGTCAATAAACAACATTTTATAAACCAAGTTCTCAAGAGTAGAGCCATTAGTGACAAAGTGGTGCGCCTTCATGGCAGCAAGATCAAGCCTCTGAGGATCCAAAACTGTATCATTTGGATCAACAGCAATGTCCAAGGTAGTAGCAACATGTGTAGCAATAATTCCCCCATAAATGGGTCCCTTAACAGTTAAGTGACGAGCAATGAGAGAACCAATATTGTACTTAGTTTCATTGTTGAGCGCAACAGCTAAGAAAGCCAAATGATAGCTGGAAATATTACTAGAGTTCTCCCTACCAAGAACACTAGTGGCAAGATAGTAAGCGAAGTAACTGATGGCTGGAAGCTGAATGTTTCTTATCTTTCCCCGTTGAGATCTACGGTTATAATTATTGGTTATTCCGTGGTAGAGCTCCAACAAATCAACGGGTTGAGCTAGAATCTTCTTTGCCGACCCAGCTGTACCAAGTCCCAGAGCCTCACAAAATTTCTTCAATGTCATATGGTAAGAACTGCCATAAATTTTGAAAGAAACATCTGGATTGAACATGCTGTTAGTAAAGGACAAGCTCTCCACGAATGTTTTAGTGAGCGTAGCATATTTGGACAAGTGGAGGAGGCACATACCATGGAGAAATCCCTCCAAAAATCAGCAACAAAGATGGGTTGAGCAAGGAGATCGAAAATCGCGAGCAAGAATAGCAAGAACTCAAGCTTGAGAAAGTTTTCCGGTGTTTTTCTGGAGAGAGAAAGAAGATGGCTGGGAGGAGGCACCTTGGAGGGGCCCAGGTGGGCCAAACCCCTCCTAGGCGCCGCCCATAGGCAGGCCGTGCCTACCTGGGATGTGGGCGCCTCGGGTGGCCCCCTGGGTCACTCTAGGTGTCCCTCTGCCCCTTTTTTCGAGGAAAAATTTATTTTGAATTTTCTGGAAATTTTTGGGAAACTTTTTTTTGGCCAATTTTCAGGGTATGAAAACAGATTTTCTCGCAGAAACAATTTTTTTCAGAAGAAGCAAAAGCAAACCAAAAGCCAAACTACAGAAGCTCTAAGACACTCTCACAAGCAAGCAACTAGCAAAACTAAAGCTAACAAGAGAAAGCGCAAAGACTAGGAAGGAGAAAAGTAAAAGAAAGCAAGTATAACTATAGTGAAAACATTATTTTGTTCATAAAAATCCTTTTGTTAACAAGGTTGATCAAGTCTTGTTACCAAAACAATCTTATATGAAACAAAACTTTGCATTCTGGTGATTATGTTACCTCATACTTGATTGCAATGGTCCCAATCATAATAGTTTCAAAATTTTCGTGTGGAATGGGACAATATATTTCTCCAACCTTGATGCTCTCAATATTTTCAATGGAATTCAGGCAATAGCTCTTAGCAACCTTCTTGGGGAAATAGACATTATGGTCTTTGTCATTAATATTGAATGTTACTTTTCCTTGATTACAATTGATGACAACACCTGCAGTATTAAGAAAAGGTCTCCCAAGAATAATAGACATATTATCATCTTCAGGCATTTCAAGCACAACAAAATGAGTTTAAACTAAGCAATTATGAGCTACTTGAACATGAACATCCTCACATATACCAACCGGAATAGTAGTTGACTTGTCAGCCCTTTACAAAGATATATCAGTTGGTATCAACTTTTCTAGCTGGAGTCTCTTGTAGAGAGAAAAAGGCATAACACGCTCCCAAATCACATAAAGCAGTTCTAACATAATTATTCTTAATAGAGCAAGGAATAGTTGATATACCTGGATCACCAAGTTTCTTTGGAACCTTACCATTGAAGGAATAATTAGCAAGCAAAGTAGAAATCTCATCATTAGGAATCTTCCTTTTATTAGAGATAATATCCTTCATATACTTTGAATAAGGAGGCAACTTAATAGCATCAGTCAAAGGAATTTGCAAGAATAAAGGCTTCATCCACTCACAAAACTTGTTGTAGTGTTCTTCCTCCTTTGACTTGTGTTTCTTACCTAGAAAAGGCATAGGTTTCTACACCCAGGGTTCTCTCTCTTTACCATGTTTATTAGCAATAAAATCTTCCTTTGTGTACCTAGTGTTCTTAGTGTGCTTCTCAGGTTCTTCTTAACTTCCTCCTTATCAGGAGCATCATTTTTATCATTACCACTCTCAGTTTCAGCATCAGAGACAGATATACTATTAGGATCTATAGCAGGTTCAAGTGGTTCCTCAACTATTTTGTGTTTCTTTTTCTTTCTCTTACGAGGACTACCACTACTTTCACCTTGTTGAGAATCCTTCTCAATTATTTTAGGGTGTCCTTCGGGATATAAAGGATCTTGAGTAGCTATACTACTCCTAGTTCTAATTCCATAAGCATGTTTATTTCCTGAGGCATTAACTAGCATATCCTTTTGTACCTTAGCAAGTTTATCAAGTTGGGTTTGAACCATTTGAAAGTGTTTACAAAGCATTTTAATATCATTAGAAGTTCTTTCCACAATATCTTTCAACTCATTGATAGCTCTAGAGTTTTCCAATAAATGATTCTGAACTTGTTTATTAAAATTACCTTGTTCAACAATAAAAATGTCAAGTTCCTCTAAGCATTGATCGGGAGGCTTACCAGAAGGAATATCACCTTCATCAAAGTGTTGGAGAGAGTGTACCTCAATAGTAGATGAGTGGGGAATTGGCTTACATAATTCTTCAATAGGAGGTAGATTCTTCACATCTTCAGCTCTAATACCTTTCTCCTTTAGACACTTCTTAGCTTCCTTCATCATTTCATCATTTAATGCAATAACTCCCCTCTTCTTTGGTGTTGGTGTTGGAACTGGTTCAGGAGTAATAGGCTCAGGTGTATTTAGCTCAGTTGAAGTCCAATCATCATAACTCTTGCTTATCTTAGCCATTAATTCTTCAGCATCTGTAGGAGTTCTTTTCCTGAAAACACAATCAGCAAAGCTATCTAGGTATGTCCTAGAATCATCAGTTAGTCCATTATAATAAATATCAAGAAGCTCATTCTTAGGAAATGTACATCCAGGATGTGCATGAATCAAGGCACAGAACCCTGTCCATGACTCAGGCAATTTCTCTTCTTCTCCCTGTTTAAAATCAAAAAGTCTCTACAAAGCAGCATGTCTAGCGCTTGGAGGAAAATATTTCTGGAAGAAAGAAGCAATCAAGCAATCAGGGCAATCAATGGAACCAGGAGGTAATCTATTAAACCAATCCCTAGCTTCTCCTTTTAGTGAAAAAGGTAAGATATTAGTAACAAAGTACTTGTGCATCTTAAAATCATCAGAGAATAAAGCACTCATAGTAGAAAGCTCATTCATATGAGCCACATCACTCTCATTTTCAGTCCCACAAAAAGGTTCTTTCTCAACAATGTCTAAATAGGATAAATCAAGAGCGAAATAATAATCTTTATCTTTGATATCTATGGGAGAGGTGTCAAACTTAGGATTAGAGGACAACTTAGGAATGATGGTGCATCTAGCAAGGAGACTCTTAATAGCACTAGTACCATGTGTGTTTCGGCACTCTTCAACAAAATCATCAGTAAACTCATTGTAGCCATCATTAATATCATAACTCTCTCTAGACTCGGGTGAGCTAACAGGTGTAACAGTGTCTTCACTAGGAGTTTTGGTATTTCCTAGACTAGCCATAGTAGCATCTAGGAAAGGAGCTAATGAACCACTCGCATCAAGCATAGTAGAAGTAACATCATGAGTATCAAAAGCAGTTTCAGACTCAGCCGTAGTAGCAGTGTGTGTAGCATGTGTATGTGGTGTTGTGTAACAAGCTTACTTATAACAGACGGTGAATCAAGAGCAACAGAGGTGTTTGGGACTGTACCTCTTCTTGTAGTGGATGGTAAAATAGGAAACTTTCCATCACGAGACTTCCCCATGATGAAAGGAGTAGAAGTGAACAATAATAGATCCAAGTGAACTTACAAATAAAGCTATCCTCCCTAGCAATGGTGCCAGAAAATAGTCTTGATGACACACAAGTGTAGGGGATCGCAACAGTCTTCGCAGGTAGTATTACCCAATTTATTGATTCGACACAAGGGGAGCCAAAGAATACTTGCAAGCCATAACAACTGAGTTGTCAATTCAGCTGCACCTAGAAATAGTTCTTGCTCACAGAAGTTTATCAGTAGCAACAATTTGTAGTAGCAACAACAAAGAAACATCAACAATAGAACAAGAGAAATAGTAACAGTAACAATAATAGTAAACAATGATATTTGAGTGCGGTAGGCATAGGGATGGATGGACGGGCGTTGCATGAACGAGTCTAAGCATGTAACTTCAAGATCTAGGGCATTGCATATAAATAATAACAAGCATCCAAGTACTAAACAATCCTAGGCATGTGATCCATATATAGTCATACGTGCTTGCAATGAGAACTTGCACAACATCTTCTGTCCAGCCAGCCCGTGGCAGCGGGGCCTCTAGGGAACTACTGGCAATTAAGGTGCTACTTTTAATAGAGCACCAGAGAAAAGCATTAACACTCCATGAACACATGTGGTCCTCACATCACAGCCATCCCCTCCGGTTGTCCCAATTTCTGTCACTTCGGGGCCTTTGGATCCGGACAATGATATGTGGGCACAACTTGTAGATAAGATCACAAACAATACTATCATAATGATTCAATAATAAGTTCAGATCTGAGATCATGGCACTCGGGCCCTAGTGACAAGCATTAAGCACAACAGTTGCAACAAAGTCAAATAGCACTAATAGAGATACTAGGCACTATGCCCTAACAATCTTATTCGATTACATGATATAACTCATCCAATCCCTACCATCCCCATAGCCTACATCGGGGATTACTCACTCATGGATGAGGGAAACATTGATGGTTGACGGAGAGGCATTGGTGATGACGATGGCGATGATCCTCCCCAAATTCCCCGTCCCGGCAGGGTGCCAGAACGGAGTTTCTGGTTCCGAATATTGTCTCTGGTGGTGGCGGTGCAACAGAACTCTTTTCTGGAAAACGTCGACCCCCTCGGTTTGTAGGTCAAGGGGTAACTTATAGGCGCAGAGGGAGCCCGAGGGGGTGCCTGGGGTGGCCGCACCCCCTAGGCGCGGGCAGGGCCCACCCACGCCTGGCAGGGGTGTGAGCCTCCCAAGCCTCCACTCCGTTTCGTCTTCTGGCTCCGTGGATCTTCTTGTGAAATATAATTTTTGGCATATTTTCCGGGATTTTTCCTGATAGTTGATTTTCTGCACAAAAACTAGACACCAAGGTAATTATGCTGAAAATAGCGTCAGTCTGTGTTAGTTGTATACAAATCACACAAGTTTAGAGGAGAAACAATATCAAAAGTGTTCGGGAAAGTAGATACGTTTTGGACGTATAAGAGGTGTCAAGGGAATAACCCCCGGTAGGGTCATAAGGGGTAAAACATTGCCCAGCTTGGCTTATGCCGAGTAAAGAATGAACCTGGCCTAGTAACAACGGTCGGGTAAGATGTCCGTGTACGGCCGACATAGGAACTCTGTCGGCCCAAATGAGACAAGTTTGTTAATCTTGCAGGAACCAACGAGTCGAGTCTCACGAGGGAAGGCCGAGTATGATAGGACGCGTGGCAACTTTCCGAGTGAGGTTCAGGAGGGACCATAGTAAAGCATGGTCAAAAGAGAAGGGCGACGCCGAGTGACACGAAAGGAGCCGGGTGACGCCTAAAGCAAGGGATGACGTACAAAGTTACTGTGTGACGCCAAAAGAACTGGAGGCTACGTATGAGAAGACCGTTAGCTGTTTAGCTTTGTGGACTGGGTCAAGGGGCTCAGGGCTAGCCCATGACCTGGCCCGTACAGTGAGGACCGAGATCCAAACAGTAACCCTAGGACCCAAAGGGGTGTAACCTAGGGTTTGAGGAGGTTGGACCAAGTAGGAAAACTAGTGCCCTGAGGCTCCGTCCAAACAGCTCAAGGAGCACTTGTAAACATCTAGCATCAATAAAATTCCTATGTGTGGAGAGTTCATCTTATTCTTTGTGCATGGCTAGACCGTGCACTCCTCCCCGGTGACCACAAGCATCCATTCGGCCCACAACTTAAGCCTACCCATGGCATCTGCCGTGACACCACCACGAAAGTTGGTGCCCACCGTGGGGCAGAAGCAGGTTCTTGATGGAGTTTTCATCTGAAAGGGAAACATCATCGCCAAGACCGGCGAGCGCGTCTACTCCAGCCTCATCCAGAGGTTTGGAGCACTGAACTCCGTCAGCGACAACGTAGGCTGCTTCGGGACCAAGCCGTTACCTAGGGGCGGTCTCTTCATCAAGTTCGGCGAGCACCAGGTCTACGTCACAATGCGCGTGGTGCGCGCGTACCCGGACCGCGTCGTCCTGGCAGCGGATCCACCTGCAGTCCCAACCATAGGAAAACTCCACCAACTCGTCTCCGTTGAGGTAATGACGATAGCTCCTAACCCAACAACACCTCCAGTAGTCCCTATGGTGAATGAGGATGCCGAGGGGGGAAATCAAGAGGAAACACCAAGGGCGGCAAGAACAACAAAGCCACCGCTAGAAAAGCGAGAGAACATAGCTAGGAGTAAGAGAGCTAAGAGTTGCAAGAGGCAATGGAGAAATTAGCAGAGCCAGTAGCACAAGCATCTGATCCGGCGCGCGTGCAGGCCGAGTTGGAGGAGGCCAGGATAAAAGTCATGGAGAAGGCAAAGGAGCTAGCGCAGTTACAACAAGATGTGGATATCACTATTCGAGAGCTTAACTCGGCAAATCGAGTCAAGGGCGCAAAGACCCGGCTTGATGCAACAAGATTAAGAGGGAGAAACATCAATGAGGAGTTGGCGAATGCAACGTCAAAGATAACATTAGAAAACAGCAATGAAACAACCATGTGGCCAACATACAATACTGTAGCAGCAAATCTGAGGGCTGCAGAGGCAGTGATGGCTGAGCTCCCCCATTTCACGGGTGAAGCAAAGAGAAAGCAACAGGAACGAGTCAATGAATTGGTGAGGGCGGCAGGGATGCTGAATGAAGCTTACTACAGGGCGAATCTGGGTATAGTTGGGAGGTCATAGCTGGTTCACTCGGCAACTCCAATTCTGGCAAGATCAGTAGGGCATACATCCTCCTCACCCAGAGTGGTGTCGAGGCAGAGAAAAGAAAAGAGTGTAGATTTAGGGAGGAACAAGCAAATGGTTACCTATGACCCGAGAATGGATCAAGGAAACCCAACCCGTGCATAGGGAACGAGAAGGAATAATGTTCAGGGAAATGAGAACCAGGAAAATGCAGGCCGAGAAAGGCAAGAAGGACAAAGAAATCACAATGGAGGGCAAAATTTTGCGCCTCAACCTAGGCGTGGAACTCACTCGACTGGAGGAGGAAATCCAACTCCGAATACTACGCCAGCTCAACCCGAAAAGAGACAGCAAAACACAGGAAAAACAGTGCAGGAACCTGCAGACCCGAACACAAATAGATACATGTAGTGACCTTGGACCAATAAAGATCCTAAGTCCCTGTGATTTACATGCTAGTCCCTGGATCAATAGCTAGCACTCACAGTCGATGAATATCATGTAAAACACAAAGTCATTATTACACGGAGAATCCAGAGTATGAATGTATTACAAATTTGCTTAGCGTTAAGCTATCTCAAATAACATCGGAAACATAAAAAGCAGCTTGAGTCCATCAACGCCCCAGGCTTGTCGAGTGTAACTCGCGATCCCTACGCACCTTTCAATCTTCGGATTCTACACATAATACGTGCAGCCAACAAGTTGGGTCAATACTTTGAATGTATTGGCAAATTACACCAAGGGAAGAAAAGACTAACTCTACATGCAAGGCTAGTTCAGGCTGTGGAGTTTATTTGCTCAAAGCTAATTTTTCTTAAGTATGGAAACGAAGAGAAGATTTCCCTACTTTGTAAACATTTGTTTAAGTAGTATATGGTTGAGTGGCACACGAGGATATTACTCACCAAGTGTCCAAACAACCTAACACTTGGATATTACTCACCAAGTTCCCAAAACCCTCCCAATAGCGATATGACTCACGCCTTGGGGTTTTAGAAAACTTTAATTCTTGAAAGAGATAGAGGAAGATCCTTTAGAGGCTCCATCCTTCAGATGCTCAATGTTGTTCTATTTCCGTGAACACGGCTGATCGATCAGATTGCAATACTCTCGAGAGTTTGTGCACTTTACCCACAATCCACGATCAAGTCCTTTTACAGACAAGACCATGGCGAGGCTTTCCCTTAGTAGCCCCTCTACCTTCTAGATCCAACCGTGCCAAGAACCTCCAAATGTTGGTACCTAGGTGAGGTTTCCCACTAAGTACTAGGCCAAGACATAGCCCATATGTATTGTGGTTGCACTGGAAGCTTCTGAATTCTGAAACATGGCAGACTTCTTTGATTCCTGGGCGGCCATCCTCCACCAAAATCTCACTCGTTGACCCGACAACCATTCCGCCCAGAAGAAAACTTAGTTTTATTTTGAAGTGGATTTGAGAAGAAAAGTTTGCTCAAGAGAGCCTTTATACTTAGAAGAAATTCATTGTCTTTCGAAACCCCCAACGGTACTTTACATATATATAGCATCGCAAGAATACTTAGCAAAAACAGGGGTAACCTATTAGGAGGGGAAATCCTAAGTATAGAGCTACTCATGGCATACTACAAAATCATCGCCATTGCAAAATAATACTAAGGAAAAATCATACTAGAACATCCTATACATGCATACTACTGAATTTTTGAAGATCACATGCATAGAATCAAAACTGGGACAAAAATTATGGACAAGGTGGTGTAACTTGCCTTGATCCGAGCAGCACTCTACACAACAGTACTCCTCAGCGCACTCCGAACAATCTAACAAAACACAAACATAGATCTAATCACAACTTGCACAAAATATGCCACAAAGATAACATGCATGCATGCAACATGGTACTTATGCAAGATTTGTTTTTACTAAATTGAACGAGGTAATCTAATTGGATCGCAATTGTGTTCGGGATTTTATTAGTATTGATTTCCCATAGGTTTAAATTAATTTGGGTCAATATTATAATTCACAGGCTCACTAGAAAATCCAACCATCTAATTAGCCCCAAATCGGATCTAATGATCTTAAGCAAGGTCCTATAATTTTGTTTAGTAGGTATTGTAAAAACAAAGTCAACACGACAAGAATCAACTAAAATGGGGTTTTAATTATTTTTCTATCAATTAAACACTCTAATCTAGAGATTAATTTCTACACAGAAAACCCTACTGCAAACTCGTAATATTATTACAGATCTGTGTTCTACACAATTTTGTGAATCCAACGATATATTATACTCAAAATTTGGCCAAGTAATTGAATTTCTATGAATTTCGCAAGTTTTAATGCAATCTGCCAAAATAAAACTAAACCGAACTTTAATCTAACCCTAATCGCCACGTGTCGCGATGTTACTGGGTGGCGCGGCCGTGGCTGAGTTGGCGCTGACGCGCGCGCGCCACGCGGCACAACACCATTGGCCGGTACCGCTTCGGCGGTCCTTCTAATCTACCGCGTAGACTCAAGATCGGACGGCTAGGATCGGTGCGACTTACATGGCGGTGGCAACGTCGGTGAAGATGGTGGCGGGCGGCGGTGGTAGCAGCGGGCTCCGGCGAGCAATTCTGGCGGCCCTAGTGCTCCTGCGAGGGGGAAAACAAGTTAGAAGATGCGGCGTTGCGCGAGGATTCGAGCCCAGGTGATAAGGGGAAAGGGGAAGGCAGGGCCGTCGACCCAAAGCTCGACCTGAGCTCGGTAGTGGAGATGGCGGCGAGATTGGAAGAAATGAAGCGGAGGCTAGGGTTTACACGAAAAAATTTGAACGAGGCGAGGTCGAGGGTTGCGGGGGTTATATGGGGGCGGAATCTTGGGCGAGGGGCTAGGAACGGCCACGAATCCTACCGGATTCCGTTCGAAAACGTGTTGCAGGCGGTCTCCTGCTCGAGGTAGGGGACGAACGGGTGGGTCCCGCGTGTCGGTGGCGGAGAGGGAAGTGGGCTGGCACGAGGTGCGTGCCGCGCAGGGCGACAGGGAAGGGGGAGGGGTATTGGTCTGGGCCCGATGCGGTGCTGTGCTGCGGCTAGTGCTGGGCCGGCGTAGCTGGCCCGTTTAGGTTAGTTAGGTTTTTTTTATTCTTTTCCATTTCTGTTTTACTAATTCTTTAATAACTTTTGCATAACAAGTCCAAAAACAATGAAACCAATTTATAATTTTTTGTAAAAAGGAGGTGGTCGTCATAGAACCATAGATTATTATCCTTACATAACTTTTAGAAGGGTCAAGCATGATTACAACATTTTTGCTCACATAGGGGAATCTTTATTAGGGTTTAGGTAGGTTTTGATGTTAGGGTTTTGATGCAACTTCATTTGTAGGGTGCAAAGATGCAAGGATGATGCATGCTTCTGGTAACATCCTATAATAAAACCTGAGATGTTAAAATACAATGATGGTTACTCGGCGATGGTAAATGATGGATATGAATTGTCGGATCACGCATACCAAGCAATGGGTGCCAGACTCGGAGGCAGAAATCTTCAGCCGGATGGTGCAAGGCTAAAGCTTGATCGAATAAAGATGGCAGAACTGGTTGAGTCGCAAGGTCCATAGGTCCACCATGTGGTCCAAGGATCATGAAGGAGCCACCTGTACCAAACTTTTAGCTGGCCAGAGGGACAAAGACCTATGATGGAAGCATAAAACCAGAAGACTAGCTCATAGACTATGGAACTGAGGTAAAAATCGCGCAAGGAAATTTGAGATGGGCAGTACGATATGTGCCGTAGATGCTGGAGGCTTTTGTGTGGCTGAATAACTTGCCACCAGGAAGCATCAATAGCTGGATCGATTTTCAGGATGCTTTTGTGAGCAACTTTACAAGCACATACAAGAGGCCGAATCACCCACAACAGCTAGCTATGTGCAAGCAAATGCTGAATGAAACAGACAGAGAATTCCTCACAAGATGGTGCATAATGCGCAACTCTTGCGAAGGGGTAATCGAGTCTCAAGACATTGCATGGTTTGCATAGGGGTGCAGACATGGAAGTGTACTCTGGCAAAGGCTACAGAGAGATATGCCAGCAAGCTTGGCAGAAATAATAAGAATCGCATATTCGTATGCGTTAGGATATCCGACTCAGCCTCTGCTCATGTTGGCAGATGGAATGACTGAGACTCAGATCTATGACGCTGCCGGGTCACAAAGACGCCAGGAGAGAGCCGAATATAGAAGCAAAAGAAGAGACGAGAGACAAAATTACAGATATGGTTCGACTCAGGTCGCAACTGTGCGTCAGGATCACCCAGATGCTGGAAGTAGCCAACGTCAAAGGACGAATGGGCAACAACAATGGATACCAAAGAATGATGGCAAAAAGCCATATGAACAAAGAAAGCCATACCAGGACAGGCAAAAATATACTTATGAAATGATGTTGGATCAGCCGTGTAAATTCCACACGCCTAGTCTGAGTAAGCCAGCAAATCACACAACAAGACAATGCACTTGGTTTCAGAAGGGAGATAGGGTAGATTTGCCGACTAAGCAGTTATCACCACCTCCCCCTCCACCACTCATAGGAGGAAATGCTCAAGCTGTTGGAGCTGAGCATAGATACGAGAACAGGCAGCCGAGATATCATAACCAAGAAAGAAGGGAGGCTGTGCATCAGGTGCATAACCCAAGAGGTGATGACGCTCATGTCGGCCATGGAACCAGAAATGAGTATAGAGAACATCACCAGAGCTATGTCGTGTTTGTCATAGAGCCGAATGACAAAAAGAGTCAGCAAAGACAAATGATGGAAGTGAATGCCACAATGCTGGCAATTCCAAAGTACATGCATTGGTCTGAACAGGAGATAATGTGGAACATAAAGGATCACCCCAAGATCATGCCAACACCAGGAGGATATGCTCTTGTCTTGGATCCAACGTTCATGGGGCCTGATATCAACATGAAATTCTCCAAGGTAATGATCGATGATGGAAGTAGCATCAACATCATGTACAAGGATACCATGCTCAAGTTAGGCATCACTATGAACATGCTGGAGCAGATTAAGACAACTTTCAATGGCATTATGCAAGGATTGTCCTGTGATCCATTTGTCAAGATCTGGCTTGACGTCTTATTCGGCAACAGAGAAAATTGTCGCACTGAAGCGATAGAGTTTGAGGTGGTTGACCTGGTTAGCTCATACCACGCCTTACTCGGCAGGCCGGCTATGGCAAAGTTTATGGATACTCCTCACATCGCTTACTTGAAGATGAAACTGCCAGGCCCATGTGGAGTTATTACAGTCGAAGGAGATTACAAGAGATCAATTGCTTGCGCCTCAGCAGGATCTTCGCTGGCCGAGTCACTGGTCATAGCACAGGAAAAGCATCAAACGATGGAAGTGGCAAAATTGGCCAAGGCAGAACAAATGTCCATGTCGGCACTTACCAATCTGCATGGAAGTGTATCATTCCAAGCTACCAAGGAAACCAAGAAGGTGCAAGTGGATGAGACTTTCCCGGAGTGCACAGTTACAATTGGTGCTAGGCTAACTGACAAATAGGAAAGTGAGCTCACCAGCTTCCTCCGTGAGAATCGGGATATCTTTGCATGGTCCACGCACGATTTGCAAGGAGTCCCGAGGGAGCTGGCTTAGCACTCTTCATGTAAGGCCAGATGCCAAGATGGTGAAGCACCCCCTCCGCCGCTTCGTCGAAGATAGGAGGAAAGTGATAGCCACCGAGATAGCCAGGCTCTTGGCTGCTGGGTTTATCATGGGAAGTACTGCACCTAGATTGCTTGTCAAATCCAGTCTTGGTCGAGAAGAAAAAGGATGACCCGAACGTGGCAGTGGTGTGGCGCATGTGTATTGATTACACGAACCTCAATAAGGCGTGTCCAAAAGATCCATTTCCCCTACCACAGATTGATCAAGTCATAGACTCTACTACCGGGTGTGAGTTGTTGTCATTTGTGGACGTGTATTCTGGTTTCCACCAGATACCACTCAATCCGAATGATCAAATGAAAACGGCTTTTATCACCCTATATGGGGCTTATTGCTATCGCACTATGCCGTTTGGATTGAGAAATGCAGGTGCAACATACCAAAGATGCATGTAGAAATGCTTGCAAGATCAATTGGACAATAATGTTCAAGTATACATCGATGACGTGGTGATAAAAACCAAACAAAGTCACACTCTAATTGAGGACTTGCGTCAAACATTCGCAAACTTAAGAAGATTCCGGATGAAAATTAACCCGGAAAAATGCACATTTGGTGTCCCGGCTGGAAAATTACTCGGATTCCTTGTATCCAGCCGAGGAATTGAGGATAAAACGATAAAGATCAGGGCCATCGAAAGAATGGAATTGCCAAAAAACCTCAACGATGTCCAGAAGTTCACATGATGCCTGGCCTCGTTGAGTAGATTTACCAGTCTGCTAGCCGAAAAATCCTTACCACTATATCAACTGATGAAGAAATCAGACAAATTCACATGGACACAGCAAGCTGATAGCGCTTTCCATGATCTAAATAAGATGTTGGCAACATCACCAATATTAGCGTCACCATTATCCAAAGAGCCAATGTTGCTCTATGTCGCCGCAACCAACAGAGTTGTAAGTGCAGTGATAGTGGTGGAATGCGAAGAAGGGTGCAAATTAGTCCAAAGGCCAGTTTATTACTTGAGCGAAGTGCTCTCTATATCAAAGCAAAATTACCCCCATTACCAAAAAATGGCGTATGGGGTGTATATGGCAGCAAAGAAGCTGAAGCATTATTTTCAAGAACACCCAATCCGGATAATATGCAAGGCACCTATCTCGGACATATTGGGCAACAAAGATGCCAGTGGCCGAGTGGCAAAATGGGCCATAGAGCTAGCACCATACACTCCACAGTATGATAGGCGAGATGCAATTAAATCTCAAGCCGTAGCTGATTTCTTCGTGGATTGGATGGAAATGCAATACGAGCCAACACTGCTAGATTCGAATTACTGGAAGATGCACTTTGACGGATCCAAGACAAAGATGGGTCTGGGTGCCGAGATAGTGCTCACATCACCAAAGAGGGATCAGCTCAGGTATGTGTTGTAGATCCACTTCGCTGCATCCAATAATGTAGCCGAGTATGAAGCACTTTTCCACGGTCTAAAAGTGGGCAAGGAAATTGGCATCAAGAGGATCATGTGTTTCGGTGACTCAGATTTGGTTATCTAGCAAGTATATGGCCATTGGGACGCGTTGGATGCAAACATGGCACTATATCATTTTCATGTGCAACAAATTTCGGGATATTTTGACGGGTGTGAATTTCATCACATACCCAGAGCGGAGAGTGAAGCGGCGGATGTATTATACAAGTTAGGCTCATCTCGACAAGCGATTCCACCAGGAGTAGCATTGGAGCATATCAGAAAACCATCAATCAAGTCGTCACCAGAATCCGAGTCAATCAGGCTCACCCCAGCAAATCAGTATTGACGCGTTGTGCCAATGTACATTGACTCAAGGGCAGGTTCGAGTAACTCGGGGACTATTCCTGTAGGGGTTCGTAGCATGGAAAACAAAAATTTTCTATCGCATACAAACAAACAAGCCAAGATCTATCTACTAGATTGTAGCAACGAGTCGATGGGATAACTCACCCTCGAAGATTCCAAAGTGTTTAACGAGAGCAGATTCTCGTGGGTGATGTAGTCGTACTCTTTCCGATCTCAAGATCGCGTAGACGATCCTTCCGGCGTCACGTTCCAGCAGCGCCCCCGCAGTCGGTCACACGTTCGGTACTCGATGAAGACCTTCCTCTCCCTTGTTCCAGCAGGCAGCGGAGGTTGTAGCACTCTCCTCGCGATTCCGGCAGCACAACGGCGTGGTACCGGAGGTAGAGGGGAGATCCCGCAGGGCTTCGCCTTAAGCCGGTGCGAGTATGGTGGAGCTTATGAGAGAGGCTATTAGTGGTCTAGTAATTAGACACACCAATTAGAGGGCTCTAAACCAATTAGAAGGCTCTAAACCAAATAGCTCTAAACCGGGGTTTAGATCTAGGGTTTAGGTCTAGAGGATAGGAAGTAGTGTTGTGTCTAGAGGAGGAGGCCCTGCCCCTCCTTTTATAGGTGGGAGGGCCGGCGCCATGGGGAGGAGTTCCTCCCCAACTCAGCCTAGGGAGGTGCGCCGGCCTAGGGGAGGAACCCTCCTCCAACTCGGCCTCCACCTCTCCTCCTCTTTCTCCACTTTCCGAAACTGGCAGTTTGACCGAAAACTGGCAGTTTGACTTTTCCAATTAGGATTTGAATTAACCCTTTATTTCGGACAGCGAGAACACTTAGTACATGATGCAATCATTCCAACATGCAATGACACATTCATGTACCCCTTCCCCCCCCCCCCGGAGTGCCGGACATTCCGGGACCTTCTAGAATGTTCCCGATGAAAACACCGGAACCATTCCCCAACTCCGAAACGGGACTTTCCTTATATGAATCTTATTCTCCGGACCATTCCGGATCACCTCGTGATATCCCGGATCCAATCCGAGACTCCGAACAACATTCGGTCTCTTTCTCATAATACCATAACTACTCAAACAACGTCGAATCCTTAAGTGTGTCTCCCTACGGTTCGTGAATTATGCGGACATGATCGAGACACTTCTCCGAACAATAACCAATAGAGGAATCTGGAAATTCATATGGCTCCCACATATTTCTACGATTACTTTGCGATCGAATGAACCACTTACATACGATACCAATTTCCCTTTGTCTCACGATATGTTACTTATCCGAGATTATGATCGTCGGTATCTCTGTATACCTAGTTCAACCTCGTTACTGATAAGTACTCTTTTCTCGTTCCCGTGATATGTGATCCCTTGTGACCCAGTCACATGCTTGCAAGCTAATTGGATGACATTTCACCGAGAGGGCCCAGAGAATATCTATCCGTCATATGGATGGACAAATCCCACTCTTGATCCATGTGTTTCAACCAATACTTTCCGAACACTCAATACCACCTTTATAGCCACCCTGTTACGGTGTGGTGTTTGATGACATCAAAGCATCCATCCAGTAAAGGTGATATGCATGATCTCATGGTCGAAGGAATTAGGTTACTATGTATCAGAAAGCATATAGCAATTGAACTATTGAAATGACTTGATCTTTATGCTACGCTTATCTATAGGAGTATGTCCACCATATCATTCTCCTAACGACATGATCTTGTTGTTAATAACATCTCAATGTTCATGATAGGGAAACCACAATCATCTATTAACCAACAAGCTAGTGAAGTATAGAGGCTATACTAGGGACTTCAATTTAAGTTTACAATTCACACAAGTATTAATGTTTCCTTGTTAATACTATTATAGCATGAATATAAACATTTATCATAAACACAAAGATATAATAATAACTATATTTATTATTGCCTCTAGGGCATATCTCCAACAGTCTCCCACTTGCACTAGAGTCATCTAATCTAGATTACATGGTAATATACCGAACACCCATGGCAGTTTGGTGTTGGTCATGTTTTGCCCTCGGGAGAGGTTTAGTCAACGGATCCGCCACATTCAGATCTGTGTGTACTTTGCAAATCTTTATATCCCCATCCTGGATATGTTCTCGAATAGCGTGAAAACGTAGCTTGATATGCTTCAGCTTCTTGTGTGACCTTGGTTCTTGCGCATTGGCTATGGCGCCCATGTTATCACAGTAGATAGACATTGGGTCCAGCGCACTAGGAACCACACCCAGCTCTGTAATGAACTCTTTCATCCATATCGCTTCTTGTGAAGCCTCCGAAGCAGCCATGTATTCCGATTCAGTTGAAGATCTCGCCACAACGCTTTGCTTTGCACTCCTCCAGCTAATTGCTGCACCATTCAAAATAAATACGTATCCAGATTGTGATTTAGAATCATCCGGATCAGTGTTCCAACTAGCATCGGTGTAACCATTAACAACGAGCTGTTCATCACCTCCATAAGAAAGAACCATATCCTTAGTTCTTCTCAAGTACTTAAGGATGTTTTTGACCGCTGTCCAATGATCCACTCCTGGATCACTTTGATATCTGCTAGTTAAACTAACAGCATATGCAATGTCGGGTCTAGTACATAGCATGGCATACATTAGAGATCCTATGGCTGAGGCATAGGGAGTCTTACTCATCCTTTCTCTATCTTCTGCCGATGTCGGACTTTGAGTTTTACTCAAGGTCGTATTGGGCAACATGGGCAAGAACCCTTTCTTGCTATCTTCCATTCCAAACCTCTTTAGAACTTTGTCCAAATATGTACTTTGCGACAATGATATTTGGCGTTTCGATCTATCTCTATAAATCTTTATGCCTAATATGTAAGCTGCTTCGCCAAGATCCTTCATTGAAAAACTATTATTCAAATACTCTTTGACACTATTAAGAAGGTCTACATCATTCCCAATCAACAATATGTCATCCACATATAGTATTAAGAATGCTACAGAGCTCCCACTCACTTTCTTGTAAATACAAGCTTCTCCATAAGTTTGTATAAAACCAAAACTTTTGATTACCTTATCAAAACGTTGATTCCAACTTCGGGATGCCTGCTTCAATCCATAGATGGACCGTTGAAGCTTGCATACCTTGTTAGCATCTTTAGGATCGACAAAACCTTTGGGTTGCATCATATACAACTCTTCATCAATGTCTCCATTGAGGAATGCTGTTTTGACATCCATCTGCCATATCTCATAATCATAATATGCAGCGATTGCTAACATAATCCTCACAGACTTTAGCTTCGCTACCGGTGAGAAAGTCTCATCGTAGTCAACTCCTTGAATTTGTCGAAACCCTTTTGCGACAAGTCGAGCTTTATAGACAGTAACATTACCATCAGCATCTGTTTTCTTCTTGAAAATCCATTTGTTCTCGACAGCCTTCCGGCCATCCGGTAAGTCCACCAAATTCCATACTTGGTTTTCGTACATGGATCCAATCTCGGATTTCATGGCTTCTTGCCATTTATTGGAATCTGGGCTCATCATCGCTTCCTCATATGTCTCGGGGTCATCGGTGTTGTCCACCAACATGACATTCATAACGGAATCATACCAATCTGGAGTGGTACGAGTTCTCGTTGACCTCCGAGGCTCTGTAGCAACTTCAACCGAAGTTTCATGATCACCATCATTAGCTTCCTCTCTTATTGGTGCAGGCACCACAGGAACTTCTTCCGGTGCTGCGCTACTCGCAATTTCGAGAGAAGGTTCGACAACCTCGTCGAGTTCTACTTTCCTTCCAGTCACTTCTTTCGAGAGAAATTCCTTCTCTAGAAAGGATCCATTCTTAGCAACGAAGATTTTGCCTTCGGATCTATGATAGAAGGTATACCCAATAGTTTCCTTCGGGTATCCTATGAAGACGCATTTTTCCGCTTTGGGTTCAAGCTTGTCCGGCTGTAACTTCTTTACATAGGCTTCGCATCCCCAAACTTTAAGGAACGACAATTTAGGTTTCTTCCCAAACCATAATTCATACGGTGTCGTTTCAACGGATTTAGATGGTGCCCTATTTAAAGTGAATGCGGCTGTTTCTAATGCATAACCCCAAAATGTTAGCGGTAAATCTGTAAGTGACATCATAGAACGAACCATATCTAAGAGAGTTCGATTACGACGTTCGGACACACCATTACGCTGTGGTGTTCCCGGCGGTGTCAATTGTGAAAGTATTCCGCACTTCTTTAAATGCTCGCCAAACTCGTAACTTAGATATTCACCTCCACGATCAGAACGTAGAAATTTAATCTTCTTGTTACGTTGATTCTCTACCTCACTTTGAAACTCCTTAAACTTCTCGAAAGTTTCGGACTTATGTTTCATGAAATAGATATACCCATATCTACTCAAATCATCCGTGAAGGTAAGAACATAACGATAACCACTGCGCGATGCTACACTCATTGGACCACACACATCGGTATGTATGATTTCCAATAAGTCCGTAGCTCGCTCCATCATACCAGAAAATGGAGTCTTAGTCATTTTACCCATCAGACATGCTTCGCATCTTTCAAGTGATTCAAAATCAAGTGATTCAAGAAGTCCATCGGAATGGAGTTTCTTCATACGCTTCACTCCAATGTGACCAAGACGACAGTGCCACATATAGGTCAAGTTATCGCTCAATTTCAAACGTTTAGCTTCAATGTTATTAATATGTGTATTTCCACTATCGAGATTCAATATGAATAGACCATCTATTAAAGGTGCATGTGCATAAAACATATTACTCATATAAATAGAACAACCATTATTCTTAGATTTAAATAAGTAACCGTCTCGCAATAAACAAGATCCCGATATAATGTTCATGCTCAACGCAGGCACCAAATAACAATTATTTAAGTATAAAACTAATCCCGATGGTAGATGAAGAGGTAGCGTGCCGACCGCGATCACATCAACCTTTGATCCGTTTCCCACACGCATCGACACCTCGTTCTTCGCTAGCTTCCGTTTATTCTGCAGCTCCTGTTTCGAGTTACAAATATGAGCAACCGAACCAGTATCAAATACCCAGGCACTACTACGAATACTAGTGAGATACACATCAATAACATGTATATCAAATATACCTTTCTTCTTGATGTTGCCGTTCTTCAAATCCGCCAAGTACTTTGGGCAATTCCGCTTCCAGTGACCTTCTCCCTTGCAGTAAAAGCACTCAGTTTCAGGCTTAGGTCCAGCCTTGGTCTTCTTCGTTGGCATGGTAACTTTCTTACCACCCTTCTTGAAGTGTCCCTTTTGCTTAGACTTGCCTTTCTTGAATTTGGTGGTCTTATTGACCATCAACACTTGGTGCTCTTTCTTGATCTCCACTTCTGCAGATTTTAACATAGCAAATAGTTCTGGCAACTCTTTGTTCATGTTCTGCATGTTGTAGTTCATCACAAAGTTCTTGTAACTTGGTGGTAGTGATTGGAGGATGCGGTAAACCCCCAAAGTATTAGGAATCACTATACCCAAGCTTTGAAGTTTATTCGCGTGCCCAGACATTTTAAGCACATGCTCACTGACGGAGCTACCCTCTTCCATCTTGCAGTTAAAGAACTTTTCAGAAGCTTCATAACTTTCAATTGCCGCATGAGTCTCAAAAATTAATTTGAGATCCTCGACAATATCATATGGATCTGACTCTTCAAACCTTTTCTGAAGCTCCGATTCTAAACCATACAAGATAGCACACTGAACTATGGAGTACTGATTCTTCCGAGCGAGGTAAACATTCTTTACTTCATCGGTAGCATCAGCTGCAGGTGGGTCACCTAGCGGTGCATCCAGCACATAGGTCAAATTACCAGCTGTGAGGACAATCCTCAAATTGCGGAACCAATCCGCGAAGTTGCTTCCATTGTTTTTCAACTTTTCTTTCTCTAGGAACGCATTAAAATTGATGGTAGGGGCTGCCATTGATCTACAACATATTTGCAATAGTTTAGACTAAGTTTATGACAAATTGAGTTCAAATTAATTAATGAAATTAAACTAGGTGAACTCCCACTCAAAACAACATCCCTCACATTGTTTTAGTGATCACACGAACCAAATCTACTATATCAACACCGATCATCACGAGAGCCGATATAGTTTTAATGGCGAACAATCATCATGTTCATCATATCTACTATATGATTCATGCTTTGCCTTTCGGCGATCCGTGTTCCTGAGGCCATGTCTGTACATGCTAGGCTCGTCAAGATCAAACCTTAGCTACCGCATAAGCAAATCTGGCTTGCTTACGTTGTATTCACCCGCGGAATCAAAGACACCCGATCATCACGTGGTGCTTCGAAGCAACAAGCTTTGGCAACGGTGCATACTAAGGGTGAACACTTTAGAACTTGAAATTTATGTGCATGAGGGATCATCTTATAATGCTACCGTCGTCTACTAAGCAATACAAGATGCATAAAGGATTAACATCACATGCAATTCATAATATGTGATATGATATGGCCTTTCTTCTTTGTGCTTCCGATCTCCATCTTCAAGCACGAATATGATCTCCATCATCACCGGCATAGCATCAAGGTCAATGACGCTTCTTCATGGTTGTCGTCCACCAGCTTCAACTATTACAACTATTTTGAATAGACACGCAGGTCTTAACAGAAATTAAAGACAACCATATGGCTCCTGCCGGTTGCCAACTTACAATAAGGAACATTGCATACATCAAATATAATCACAATCATGGCCATATCACATCACTGCACACCCCTGCAAAACAAAGTTAGACGCTTCTACTTTCTTTGCATATTTTACGTGGTTTGGGGCTTTCCATAAGTGTCGTTCTAACCTACGAACAAGAACCACAACATTGATACTAGCATTGTTGATTACCCGTTGTAAATTGGATCTTTACTATGCTAGGAGAAACAGGCACCCGCAAAGCCACTTATGCAATACAAGTTGCATGTTAAGCGTGGAGCAAGTCTCATGAACGATGTCATGTAAGGTTAGCCCGGGCCGCTTCATCCCAACATACCGCAAGATGCAAAGTACACGCAAAGCAATCTACAATAAAAGCATCAACGCCCACAATGACCATTGTGTTCTACTCGTGCAACAGATCTACATATAGACACGGCTCTGATACCACTGTAGGGGTTCGTAGCATGGAAAACAAAAAATTTCTATCGCATACAAACAAACAAGCCAAGATCTATCTACTAGATTGTAGCAACGAGTCGATGGGATAACTCACCCTCGAAGATTCCAAAGTGTTTAACGAGAGCAGATTCTCGTGGGTGATGTAGTCGTACTCTTTCCGATCTCAAGATCGCGTAGACGATCCTTCCGGCGTCACGTTCCAGCAGCGCCCCCGCAGTCGGTCACACGTTCGGTACTCGATGAAGACCTTCCTCTCCCTTGTTCCAGCAGGCAGCGGAGGTTGTAGCACTCTCCTCGCGATTCCGGCAGCACAACGGCGTGGTACCGGAGGTAGAGGGGAGATCCCGCAGGGCTTCGCCTTAAGCCGGTGCGAGTATGGTGGAGCTTATGAGAGAGGCTATTAGTGGTCTAGTAATTAGACACACCAATTAGAGGGCTCTAAACCAATTAGAAGGCTCTAAACCAAATAGCTCTAAACCGGGGTTTAGATCTAGGGTTTAGGTCTAGAGGATAGGAAGTAGTGTTGTGTCTAGAGGAGGAGGCCCTGCCCCTCCTTTTATAGGTGGGAGGGCCGGCGCCATGGGGAGGAGTTCCTCCCCAACTCAGCCTAGGGAGGTGCGCCGGCCTAGGGGAGGAACCCTCCTCCAACTCGGCCTCCACCTCTCCTCCTCTTTCTCCACTTTCCGAAACTGGCAGTTTGACCGAAAACTGGCAGTTTGACTTTTCCAATTAGGATTTGAATTAACCCTTTATTTCGGACAGCGAGAACACTTAGTACATGATGCAATCATTCCAACATGCAATGACACATTCATGTACCCCTTCCCCCCCCGGAGTGCCGGACATTCCGGGACCTTCTAGAATGTTCCCGATGAAAACACCGGAACCATTCCCCAACTCCGAAACGGGACTTTCCTTATATGAATCTTATTCTCCGGACCATTCCGGATCACCTCGTGATATCCCGGATCCAATCCGAGACTCCGAACAACATTCGGTCTCTTTCTCATAATACCATAACTACTCAAACAACGTCGAATCCTTAAGTGTGTCTCCCTACGGTTCGTGAATTATGCGGACATGATCGAGACACTTCTCCGAACAATAACCAATAGAGGAATCTGGAAATTCATATGGCTCCCACATATTTCTACGATTACTTTGCGATCGAATGAACCACTTACATACGATACCAATTTCCCTTTGTCTCACGATATGTTACTTATCCGAGATTATGATCGTCGGTATCTCTGTATACCTAGTTCAACCTCGTTACTGATAAGTACTCTTTTCTCGTTCCCGTGATATGTGATCCCTTGTGACCCAGTCACATGCTTGCAAGCTAATTGGATGACATTTCACCGAGAGGGCCCAGAGAATATCTATCCGTCATATGGATGGACAAATCCCACTCTTGATCCATGTGTTTCAACCAATACTTTCCGAACACTCAATACCACCTTTATAGCCACCCTGTTACGGTGTGGTGTTTGATGACATCAAAGCATCCATCCAGTAAAGGTGATATGCATGATCTCATGGTCGAAGGAATTAGGTTACTATGTATCAGAAAGCATATAGCAATTGAACTATTGAAATGACTTGATCTTTATGCTACGCTTATCTATAGGAGTATGTCCACCATATCATTCTCCTAACGACATGATCTTGTTGTTAATAACATCTCAATGTTCATGATAGGGAAACCACAATCATCTATTAACCAACAAGCTAGTGAAGTATAGAGGCTATACTAGGGACTTCAATTTAAGTTTACAATTCACACAAGTATTAATGTTTCCTTGTTAATACTATTATAGCATGAATATAAACATTTATCATAAACACAAAGATATAATAATAACTATATTTATTATTGCCTCTAGGGCATATCTCCAACAATTCCGCTAACCTCAGAGGTTGCCGAGTCACACTCGGGGACTCCTCAGGTTATGTCAGCAGAACATATGTCGGCTGAGCCAATGAAAATTGATGAAGAAACAGATCCGGCACCGCTGATACCAGCATGGGCGCAACCAATATTCAACTACTTGAAAGATGGAACTTTGCCAGATGATGAGATGTTGGCAAGGCAAAAAAAAGAGCAAAAGCGTACACAATAATCAACAAGGAATTAAAGTGTGACAAATGTACTGCAGCGTTGCATAAGCCCAGAGAAAGGTCAAGAAATACTACTGGACATTCACCAAGGAGAATGTGGGCACCACGCATCGTCAAGAGCGTTGGTATACAATTCATTCCGACATGGATTTTATTGGCCAAGCGCACTGGCAGAGGCATAGGAACTTGTGAGAAAATGCAACGGTTGTCAGCATTATGCGTCAAAGTCACACTTACCAACATCAGAATTGAAAACTATACCGATCACTTGGCCATTTGCAGTATGGTGCCTGGATATGGTAGGACCATTCAAACCAGCAAGGGGTGGCATGACACACATACCGTAATGGTTGACAAGTTCACTAAGTGGATAGAAGTTAAGCCCATCAAAAAATTGGATGGAAAAACAACTGTCACAATCCTAAAAGATATAATATTGAGATACGGTTACCCGCACAGTATAATCACAGATAATGGCACAAACTTTCCCGAAGGAGCTTTCGCTTGTTTTGTGGAAAAAACCGAATAAGACTTGATGTAGCATCATTCGCTCATCTAGAATCAAATGGACAAGTTGAACGAGCTAATGGCTTAGTTCTATCTGGGATAAAACCCCTCTTAATGGAACCACTCCATAGATCACCTGGTTGTTGGATAGATGAACTACCCTTAGTGCTGTGGAGTTTAAGGACAACTCCGAATCGATCGACAGGCTATACGCAATTCTACCTTATTTATGGGGCAGAAGTAGTTTTGCCTGCCGACATAGAGTATGACTCGCCAAGAGTAAGACAATAATCGGAAGCCGAAGTAAAAGAGGCCCGGGAAGATGGAGTTGATTTACTCGAAGAAGCAAGAGAACTAGCATTATCTAGATCCACCATATACCAACAAAATCTCCGACGCTACCATACCCGGAAAGTTCAACCTCATGTCTTCCGAGAAGGGGATATGGTGCTCAGACTAGTGCAACGCACAACTGGAATGCATAAGCTATCACCCCCATGGGAAGGACCATTCATTGTAAGCAAAGCATTGCACAATGATTCATATTACCTAATAGATGCTCGCGAAGCACAAAAGAACAAGGCGGACAGATCAGGCGATTAAACCAAAAGGTCGTGGAATGTGGCACTGCTACGTCCTTTATACACTTAGGAGAAGCAGTGTATGTATCTCTTGAACTCTCATATGTCGGACTCTTATGCTGGCTATGTGCTGATAATAAAATGGTATGACTCGAAAAACTGACTCGGGGACTAACCCTTATGATTATCCTTTCACAATTCTATGCCGGCCCGCGTTGACACCTAAAACTTATCTCAGAACAAGTAATGTTTATTCGGATAGAATCAACTCTTCGACTATGCTGTTGTTCGAAAACAAGGCTTCATGTAAAGCAAGAGGAAAAGATCAATGATGAGTAAAACATGAACACCGAGTAAGTGAAGGGTAAAACGCGAGTTGACTCTATGTATGTTTTTAACTAACACACTTCAGGTTATGTTGTTTTATATGTCGAATGATCCTAGGTCAAGTGGTCTAATTTCATATCCACTAACTCAATACTTAGAACTTTGAGACTCTAATGTCGAACGCCTAAAAAGGTAGACAAGAGCCAAATTCAAGGAAAAGGGGAAACGACAAAATGAAACTCGGGGACTTGCTCCTGGATAATTCACATTCAAAGCTAAAATAAAAGTTTATGCCTTATCAAAAGGCACACACCCAAAATAAGTGCATCGTATCATACATCTACGCCCGGCATACCTGGGATCTCATGAAATTTAAGTGTTTTTGTAACCAGCCTAAGAAGCAGCTGGGCTTGGAGGAGTACTCTTGGAGCTGGGAGCATCATCTGGAGCATCTGCCGAGTCAGGGGCATCCGTGGCCGAGTCTGGTGGGCCATCCGACTCGGTAGCTTCGCTATCAGCTCCTTCATCGTCGACAGTCTCGGCAAGAGGCTCGCCAAGGTCGAGGAAGCTAGGCCCATCGCACCAAGCATGCATGAGAGCATATTCTACCATGGCATAAGCTCGCTCCTGCCATTTCTTGATAAGCTCACGGTCATGAAGCCACTTGCCTTCAGCCCTCATGTGCTCGAGAACATCAAGGTTGATGTCCTCGTACCATGAAAGCACAAAGGCGAGAGCCTTGTCCGCTGTAGCTTAGCCGGTCGACTCATGCCATTAATCCAACCTGTATTCAGTCTGAAGTAGCCTGGCAGCCAAAGGCTCGATGAGTGTGGGCGCGTCTTCATCCGGCCAAAGCATTCTGAATGCATGGATCGCTGATTTGAGCAAGTCAACGCCGCATGATTTGAGGGTCTTTGCGCGTTCTGACAGCGCTGCAAGATGCTCGTCGATAGTGACCTCGCCATCAGCAGGAGCTCCAGATTCGGCTCACACTCTCTTTATGGCCCGTATAGCGAATATCTCAGCCTCGGGGAAATTCTCTGCAAATGCAAAAGAACATTAGCAAAACAATGGAAAGGAGACAGAAAGCAAGAGTATGACTATAGTGAAAAAAGGTAATGACTCACTACCGAGGAAAGAATTGACGGCTCCAAGCTTGCTCTGCCAAATCCTAGCCTTGCCCTGAAGAGCGTCTAGATCCTGATGAGCCTACTCAACTACCGACTCGGCCTCCTTGAGCAGCTCCTTGGTCTTCTTAGCACTGGCGGCATGTTGGCCATCTTTCTCGGCAAGCTCCTCCCGTAGCCCCTTCACCTTGGATTGGTGCTTATGCTCCATATCCGCCATTTGCTTCTTCAGTCGAGTCACCTCGTCTTGCTCCTTTTGGAGCTCCATCCGGTGCTTCTCTGCTTATTCGAAGCATATGACCCGTCAGTAACAACAAAGCTATCTCGGATCCGCCGAAATAAAAATGGGAAAGGAATAAGCATAAGTATGGAGCGGTCACAAAGTTGCTAGGATCTTACTTTCAGCTTCGCTGATCTGTAAGTGCAAGACATCGGTGGTGGATTGGGCAGAGACTGCGGAAGACAAAAAAAATCAAGGAAATGAAACAGAGAAGGTGTGCCGAATAAAAAGGAACCCGAATAAGAAAATTACCTTGGCCCTTAGCCTCAGCTTGCAGATTTTGGTGAGCGAGCTCCAGCTTGCGGTACTCCAGGAGGAGAGCCTGATGCACCTTGGTGCGCTCATTGTGCGTAAGCTACACAAGAAATGATGCAATCAGAAGGTGTGCGATTGAGCTTACGACCGAATATGAGTTGATTTCTAGTTTAGAGCTTACAGCTGAGTAAGTTCCTTACTCGGCAGTAACCTCGGGGATTAGGGATTATGTATAACAAAAAGATACTCAATACGCAAAAGAGTAAGAAGATTACATACCTCGTTCACTTCGTCTGCTCTGGCCATCAAGGCAATGGCCTGCTGGGTCATGTCAGAAACGACCTTGGGGCCCAGCTTCATCTTTTTTCCAGCACTGGAGCTGACCTCTTGCTCGCCAGCTGCGTTCCAAGCCACAACATAAAGCTCTGCGGAACCAAGGCCATTCCCGCTAAGCGTCTGAGTGAGAACTTGCCCCTTTTTTAGGGTAGTTCCCACATTGGCGTGGGTAGCAGCGGCGCTGGTGTGCAAGGCAACAACCCTGGAACTGCCGCATGACCTG
Source organism: Avena sativa (assembly GCA_916181665.1). Taxonomy (NCBI): domain Eukaryota; kingdom Viridiplantae; phylum Streptophyta; class Magnoliopsida; order Poales; family Poaceae; genus Avena; species Avena sativa. The sequence continues at coordinate 210,368,338 of OV702280.1, read as the reverse complement.
GCAGCTATGGACTCGCCCAACTGACCCGCCGAAGCGGATGCCTTTGTTGTTGGTGTGGGACAAATTCGTGGAGCAGTGTTGGGGGCGTGGACCAAAGTCAGCTTCTTGGTCGATGAGGGTTTGCTGGTTGTGGGGCAAAGTCTGGCCTGGAGCGGCAGGCCAAGTCTGATCCTTTGACAGAAGAGGAAAGTGAGCAGGTCTGGTTAGGGACAAAACAGGAGCCAAATGAACAGGCTCAGCAATGGTCTGGGAAGCGACGACTGGGTCAACTGATACAATGGGAGCAGGAGAGCTAGTATCTAGGGTTTTCTCGACACCGATGTTGCTAGCGCCGGGACTAGGAATCAGTTCTGGAAAAGTAGCAGGGGAGCTGGGACGAGTCTCCTCCGACGGCTGCACCATCGGGTCGGCCTCACTCTGAGACGCGTGAGTCTCAGTAGTGGGGGCAGTGACCCGGACGGGGCATGGCATGACTATGTCGGCACGAGGAGGAGAGGCAGTGCGGTGACCCATCATACCACTGCATGATGTAGTACACTATAGTCGTTGACGTAACACCAATGAAACACCGTTCACTAGTATTACATCCCTCAGAGTGGTACAACAGAAACACAGCAGGTCCAAGACATGACTATAGGTTATAACTCAACTCTTTACACAAGATCCAGAGAACACTCTAGGTTAAAGAGAGAGAAAGAATCTTCTTACAAAGAAGAATCAGAAATAAATAATCCAAAAACTAACATACTATTAAGACTAGTATCTTAACTAATGGTCTGGCATTGCGGCTATCGCAATACACTACAGAAATAGGTTCTATGGCTAGAGATTATATTCCTATCTAATCAGTAACTTCGTCTTCACTTGAGTTGGTGTATATGTTGACCTTCTCGACTTTATTGAAAAGCTTTAGCTTTTGATAATGATTCCTGGAGCATAACTTGATGTAGACGTCATGTTATTGGCTTCAGAATCTAGCAAGGGTTAAGAAGATACTTTGAGTACGAGCATACTCAGCAAGTTCACTAGAAAAGGAGTGTTTGATGCACTATAACTACAGCCATAGACCGTAGGTCGTAGGCAATGCAAGTTTTCGTAAACATTTCTTCAAAGGTTGCTTTTATTCTGAAAAGCTATGTCCATCAGCCTTCACGGATTTACCAGAACTTTCATGGAGTTCCTTTCCCACCGCGTTCGCAGCTCCTTTCCAGAACAGGGAGTAACAGGTTACAATTCTTACACTCTGCAGAGGTGCGTCACTTTACCCATGAGAGATCTTAGCTTTTTTACACATCCGGGCTGCGAACCCGTTCACACTTCCTTGGTGTGAGGCCCAGACTAAGATCCAAGCCAATCACTGCCTTCTCCGCGACCCCGCATGTCTCCTTGGTGTACGCCTGCCCACCTATTGAATTACGGCAATTGGCAGTACAGACCGTTCAGATGACGGAACTATTGTGGGATGTTGAGGGCTCCCACACATATGCTGCATATCCTCTACAAATTACCATAAAATATGCATGCTACGAGTGATAACAGCCACGACCCGCACATCCGGCCCCATGCGAGAGGGAAAAGATAAGCTGACTTCTTAATCCCATTCCAAATCTCATGGTCAACACGTAATATACGGCGCAATAATCACTGGCGACATTGGTTGTTAAGTCCTAGATAATATGTTCCTTTACCACTGGAACTCTTATAGTAGGTTATTACCTCATGGTAAATAACCTATAATCACATTATTATGAAAATAGTGTTTTCTGTCCTTTTTCAAATGCAGGTGGTGACAACACTGGATTTGCAAAATACTTACAGAAAATAATCAAAGGACATGAGCAATTGTGAACTTGCCTTTTGTGATTGCAAGATTATGCACTCACGGTCTTCAAGACAATATAAGATCCAATATCTGGAATCAGCATTATTGGTCCGGTAAGGACTAATGTTTAAAGAAGCAAAATGCTGTTATGCATAAGTAATGTAATGCACTTTCATAAACTCAAATCCGGGGGATAGCGTGGTTCTAGGGTTTGGATACTAGAAATGGTTACTTTAGAATGTGTTCCTATTAGATTAAATTTCATACTTGTGCTTCTTATTAAGTCTTGTGAGTTTTTGTAACAATATGTGAACATAACAAGTAGCATATCATAATAAAACATATAAGTGTGGAAGGTTCCTAAAGACGGTGGATACCAGGTTTGATCATCATTTAGAGCCTTTAAATTAATGTTTATGTTTTGCTTTATAATGTATCTTAAAATAATAACTTTTGAAGAAAATCTTATTTAGCTAAGAAGGAATATTTAAACTTTAAGTTAACCTTATTAGGTGCTCTTTCAAGTTATAGTCTTTGAGTAAGAAAGAATTGCTCTATTTGAATAATGACATCATTAGGATTTGAGACTTATCTATCTTGGTTTTTAACTTGGTGAGTTTGGTATTAAGATACTTTATAACTTAATTATAACAGACCAAAGTTAATTTATAAAACACATAACAAAGTCTTTTAGAATAGTATTTTATGGTATTATATACTAAAGTTAACTTTAAAGACATAGATGGGCTTAAGGCATATTGCTTATGTTATTTGTACCAGGTGTACTTTATAATGTTTCTCTAAGGATACTTTAAGAATGGTAACACTTCTATTTGAATAGTGGTTTCTTTACATTATAAATGTATAAAGGGATTTATCTCCCAATAAGGGTGTGGTTAAGGGTTGTGAATAAGTAAACAATATTATTTAATACTTATGGACTCATTATAGTGTTTTGATTTGTTTATAAACTTGTGGTTAAAGTAAAGGAATAGGTTTAATTTCACTACAAATTATTCTTGGAGGTTTTATATTAAATAAGAATCCTTTTATAAAATAAACTGCACTTATGGTTGAATGATAATTCAATAAAATTTGTTTTTAAAATGTGTTAAACCATTTTGACTTCACACTAACAATATTTAAGACTAATACTTTTTATTAGACTCAATTGGCTAATTTTAGAAATATTAACAAATTTTATTTACCCTTATATGAATTATCAACTAAGGTAATAGGTTTAAAATCAAGTTATTAGGGTATTAAGTTTTTATTTACCTTAAAAGTGGAATGTTACATTTTTAATATGTAGGTATTATTTTTGTGATCATTTTGGTATATTACATTTATTTTTGTGATTTATAAATAATAAGATATGATTTTTATAAAATTTATTACTTTATAAATACTTAATAAATAACAAATATTTAATTAAGTGGAGTAATAATGCATGATTATAGTTTTAAATTATAATTCTTATTTTTCTAAGATTTTTGGTATTTTATTTATATTTTTAACATTTACCATTATTAAAATATGAATTATAAAAGTTTTATTACTTACAAAACCTTTATTAAATAATATTTACTAATAAACATCATAATAATATTTGATAATAGTTTTAAGTTGTAGATTTTATTTTTCGGAAAATTTTCATATATTAAACATATTTTTTTGAATTACAAAACATAAGTTATTGATTTAACAAGATTTAATTATTTTATTCAAATTTTGGAATGTTTATTATTAAATTTATATTTTCTTATCTATTTTTTTGAACGAGTAATTCTTTTTGTACTGAGTCTAACATAGACCCAGCCACTAACTGGTGGGTCTCCACCATGTCCGCACACCAAATCAGCGAAGCGGGACCCGTCAAGGTTTGACTAGGCTTTACCACACGTGGTGACATCACCCTGGCGTCGCGATGACGTCACCCCGCCGGAATTTCCCCCAGTCGAGCACGGACACGGCAAGCTGGCACGCGCGAGACTGCCTGGCTACGCACATAGGATGTAGGGGCGTGCACTGAACGATAAAGGGACAGCGCCGCTGGTTGTTGGCTATCGGAAAAGCAATGACGACGAGTTCATGCGGCGGCTACGGACGGCACGTCGAGAGTACCATTGCGGAAGCAATCGAGGAAGGTAAGGGTACTGGGAGGCTCAGTGGCTTACCAGGAATCTTGTGGAGGGGTTGGTGAGTCGAGATTTGACCAGAATTGATGGCAGCGACGGTGGCCGGCGTCGGAAATGGAGGTCCCGATTCGGCTACGCGAGTCCACCCCGACCTAAGCCAGCTAGGGCAAACTACCTAGACGACCATGAGGAGCACGAAGGTGCTCCTGGAAGAGCCCGGGAAGCTATGGTTCATCGGTGATAGCGAGGCACCCATTACTAGGGTTTCAAGAGCATCTGCACGCGTGCGGTATAAAGCGAGAGTGAGAGAGAGAGAGAGATTTGGGGATGTAGAGATAGAGGGGGATAAGGGCGTCCTCGTGGTGATCCTATCCTCGCACGGCGACCTCGACGGTGGAGGGAATCGTAGCGGCGACGACGGACGGCATCGATGCTCTCCACGAAGCTGCTTGGCTCGCTAGGGAAGACGACAACGAAGGGTTATTTGGGCCTGGGGCAGAGTGGGATGCAGTGAAGTGAGCGGTTGGCAGCTGCTGCTACACGCGAGCAACCCTTAATTCCGCGAGGAAGTGGGTCGTGGGCCATATTTGATGTTTCCTCTGTTTTTTCCTGGTTCTATCCCTTCTCTATTTTCCTTTTTGTTTTTAGCTTTGAATTTAAGAAATAACTTTGACTTATCTTTATGGAATTCCTTTGCTAATACTTGCAGCAATGATAAATGGTATTTAAAATCATTTTGTGAGTTTTTATTACATAGTGCTATAGTTCCTTTATTTTCTTTATAAATATTCTTTTCCTATTATTATTTGTAAGGCTTTTGATATGAATTTATTTGAGCTAAAATTCATAATCTTATTATAGAATGCATTACTATTAACTCATGGGATTTAATTCTCATTAACTCACAATATTTAGGAGAATTTTATATGGTGATCCCTTATTTTTATTTGATAAATAGAGTTCTAGGGAATTAATATGATTAATATTATTCCCATGAATTTAGGAAATTGCAATAGATATATTTTATTATAACTAATATAGAAGTTAGGGTTTGAATTGAAAATGCGCACCATATGGTTTAGGGTACTTAATATATTTAAATTCTCTTGTTAATGTGAATAAAGATTAATGACTAGACATATTGTCTTTATGTTTGTGATCTTTTAATGATATCACCATTTGAAATAAAATAGTGGGATTGTTTTCTAGGCTAACTTATGAGAAAGAATTAATAAAGATAGTTCCTAAGTACCTATGAGAATGATGGCTGAAAATGATAGAGATGTGCTTAAGTGATTTGCTATAGGAAAATATTCCTATAAAATGATTTATCCAACATATGGGATGGATGTTAAGCTTGATTATAGATTTAGGGTTTAATGTTTACCCAGAATTCCTATCTTCCATAATTCACAATCCTGGAATTCTAATTAAGGAATTCCTTTCCTCGATATACTACTTCTTCATATCTATCATCATGTGTTAACATGATGAGCTTTACTTCACAAAATATTCTTATCCACTTTTTATTCTTCTAAATCCATTTATAATTCTAATGAGCTTGACACTAAAGCTTTTCATAATCTTCTCATATCCATACTTGGTTATACCAAACTATTCTACTATTAATAATCTCCAATACATCAAGTGGTTACTTCTAACTCCATTCATACTCTTCCTTAATCATCCTCCTTAATATTGCTCCACTAGGTGTCTATATCAAACTACTTCACCTTAAGTGTGAGTATTTCCCAAGAGGAAACTACTACTTCTATAATCCAATGTTACTCTAGCATCATCTTGATCATACTATCTCGTCTCTACTTAACTCCAGTATCTCATACCCCAACATCACATTATATTAATGTGACTTGTCATGGCTAACCTAGGATAATATATCTATACTAGGGTTTAATCATGTTTTATCCACCAATGTCACTTATACTAGATATAAGCATTCAATCTTGGTGAATAAGGCATGGTCATTATAATCCTTTGATCCTTTATGGTTTAGGTTTCCAGTTGGCTAATCAAGGCTTCCATCCATACAACATTACAATTGTATTATAATTATCTTTTGTTTACCTCTATTGTATTAAGAGATATAATTCATTGACTATACCTACTTGATCCAATAGGATTACTCCTGGTAACTATCTTCAGGACTCATCCTTGTAATCTTCTTGGTTACCATATTGATTTGATTTCCTTCAGTCACTCCCATCCTATAGATGATATTTAAATCTAGCATTACTATTTACCTCTTCTTACTTCTTATCTAAAGGACTAAAGTGAATGCTATGATAAGGACAAGAGTTGATAGGTCAAGAATTAGTGAATAAATAGTTGATTACTCAACATTGATGAACAATAGATATTAGAATAAGATTCAATAGAGATGATTTGGATTGATATGGAAATAAAGATATATGGTGAATGATCTTTGAATTGATTTCCCTCCTACTCCATATAACTAAAGAGTTAGGGTTAGGTATTACCATGATACTCATGGTATAAGCAGATGAGATTAAGATATAGTTGTTACATTCTTATTACTTAAGTTATATTTATATCTTAGTATTCATGAGTTGTGTAATGAATACTAGGATATGATTATCTAAGGATCAAATATGAACCATTAAGTAATATAGTAGGGTTAACTTTTATCACATTTGATCTACCCTTAGATCAAATCTCCCTTACCCAAAATAAGGTTTTAGCAAAGGTCATATTGAAACTTATCGCAGTTAACTTGATGATCTACTTCAATTCCATCAAGTTAAGAGAAGCTTCAATCACTTTGACAAGTTTTTATTTAAAAGCGCGAAAATTATTCGGATTTTCTATGCATGAATGCAATGCACACATCTGTGTTCAGCTTATTTCTAGTCTCTAATGCTGGGATGTTACAGGCAGGCCTTAGAGGCGAGGCCATACTAGGGGCAGCCTGGCTGGCAGACAAAGGCGTAGTGCTGAAAGTAACAAAAAATGCTTATAAGAAAGCAATCACAAAACATGAAAAGAAAAATGGGAAGTAGCAAGCAGCAGAACTTACCTGGAGAAGGTCGGTTCACGCGGGATGCAACGAGTGACCCGGCGCCCAACAGATATGCGAGTCTCGGTTAGTGTGGCGGCAGGAGGAGCAGCAGGAGTAACTTTGCGCTTCTTGGCAGGCTGAGTGCTGGAGGAGGCCCCGCGCCGCTTAGCCGGCTTGGCAGCAGGAATCTTGCCGACTCCGCCCACAGCGAGAGGTGGAGTGTCATGTACCTGTCCAGCTGCATGAGTAAATGACGAGCTCACTCGGATAAGTCAAAAAGTTAAGGTTAAAAGGCAGGTACCTCCAGAATCTCACATTCATCGTCATCGTCGTCAGACTAATCTCGTAAGGGGTTTCGAATGTGGGTCTTACCCGAAGTTCAAGCGGCAGCAGCATGCGGGATGGGAATGAAGCATTCTAGGTCGAACTCGACTTCATCCGAATCGGAGCGATCCTCGTAATAGCCACCGGGAGGGACAGTACTGTCATCAACCTGGTGAACAAGATTCTGCAAAAGACAAACAAAATAAAAAAAATGGGCGAACGGAATAGCAAGTGAACAAAAGAAGAGCTATGTTGGCTTAAAGTTGACTCGAAAACTTACCAAGGGGAGGCCTATCTCGGCTAAAAGGAGGGCAGCCCCAGGCCCAGTCTTCCGCCAAAGTCAGCTTGAAGATCGAGCTGACTCGGCGGGCCACAGAGTCATGGGTGAGATCCATCGTGGAGTGCCGAGTAGGATCTCGCGGGGCGCTCATAAAGCACATCTTGTGGCTTATAGCTTGGATGGGGTTGACCCGGCGTGCGATAAACGCGCACATGAGATCCACCTTAGTTAAGTGTAAGTTCTCATCCGGCGATAGCAGACTCTCCAGAATACCATTGGCCTCGTTCACCACGGCATTCTTGTTGTGCAGGTCAAGCTTCCAGAACTCTTTGCTGGGAACCTCATCCAAGAAAGGGGGAGCCGGATGTAGTCGGTGGACCCGCTGTTTTTGACATAGAAGAAATTCCTATGCCATTTCTTGCAATAGTCTAAGCCAGTAACCCGAGGAAAGATGGACTCTTTCCTGGGTGTGATGCTAGTGGCACCGCACCTAGTGGGCCTTTTCTTGGCGCGGGGAACGCTGGGATCGGGCACTACTTGGATCCTAAAGCTGAAATATTTGGCCTAGAGAAGAACTATGGGCCAAATGCCGAGGTAGCCCTGGTAGGCAGAGATAAAACAAGACAAGGAACCAATTGCATTGGCAGGAAAATGGTGGGTTTGAATATGGAAGGTGGAGAGAAAAGAAACGAAGAAGTTGCTCACTGGCAAGGCAAAACCACGCTCGAAATGCGAGAGGAAAACTACCCTCTCGTTCGCCTCAGGCTTAGGAGAGATCTCACCTAGCGGGAGGCGGAAATCCACCTCGAGCAGGATGCGCCTGGTGGAGCGCAGCCACTCAACCTCCTCCGCAGAGACTTCCGAACCCTCCCAGCCGCCGCGCTCGCCGGCGGTGACCTCCTGTTCCTCTGCTCCCTCGGTGGCGTTGCGAGCATCCATGATCTCTTTGGCTTCTGGCTCTTCCGCCGCTAGAAGAGGCTTGGACGAGCGAGGACCCATAGTGGAATAGAAAGGGGAAAGAGCAATCACAGGGAAGAAGATGTGGAGAAGAAGAACCGCTAGGGAGAAGTTGGGATTTTGGAGGTACAAGGAATAAGAAGGCAATGGGGAAACTAAACGGGCTAGGGAAGTTAAGTTCCCCTAACCCCTACTTAAGGGGAGTAAAAAACCCAAGCGTGGGATCCTCCTGTGCTGTGCGGCCATCGTGTGGCCATGTATTCGGCCGAGTGAGCCAGTCAGCAAACACCACATGTAGGTGATATATGATAAATCCACTGCCACGTCACGCTGCGCAAGATACGAGGCGCAGAGTGATGGAACTGCCACAGTGATGGGGAGTTACTGCGCCGCCATCACTGTGCAGTCAGGATTTGGGACAAAATTTGAGGCAAGTCATCATGATTACAAGCTGTTAGTGAATAAGGCACGCCGAGAATGACTCGGAAGCGGCCAAAGTGACTCGGCACGAGGCAAAAATGGGCCAAAAATTCAAAGATGAGACTCGGAAAGAGAAAAGTAGACTCGGCTAAGATCGAGGTTACGCCAAACAGTGCGTCCTAAGAAGTAAATGCTGACAGAAAGAGAAGTTCCAATCACATTAAAGGAACCTGGAGACGCCTACCAGCTAGAACTGCTAGGCCTCACCAGCTTCGGGGACTAATGTCGGGGGAATAACCCCTGGTAGGGTCATAAGGGGTAAAACATTGCCCAGCTTGGCTTATGCCGAGTAAAGAATGAACCTGGCCGAGTAACAACGGTCGGGTAAGATGGCCATGTACGGCCGACATAGGAACTATGTCGGCCCAAATGAGACAAGTTTGTTAATCTTGCAGGAACCAATGAGTCGAGTCTCACGAGGGAAGGCCGAGTCTGATAGGACGTGTGGCAACTTTCCGAGTGAGATTCAGGAGGGACCATGGTAAAGCATGGTCAAAAGAGAAGGGTGATGCCGGGTGACATGAAAGGAGCCAGGTGACGTCTAAAGCAAGGGCTAACGTACAAAGTTACTGCGTGACACCAAAAGAACTGGAGGCTACGTATGAGAAGACCATTAGTTGTTTAGCTTTGTGGACTAGGTCAAGGGGCTCAGGGCTATCCCATGACCCGGCCTGTACAGTGAGGACCGAGATCTAAAGAGTAACCCTAGGACCCAAAGGGGTGTAACCTAGCCAGCCATCGCCTATATAAGGAGGGGCATAGCTAGGGTTTGAGGAGGTTGGACCAAGTAGGAAAACTTGTGCCCTGAGGCTCCGTCCAAACAGCTCAAGGATCACTTGTAAACATCTAGCATCAATAAAATTCCTAAGTGTGGAGAGTTCATCTTGTTCTTCGTGCGTGGCTAGACCGTGCACTCCCTCCCCGGTGACCACAAGCATCCATTCGGCTCCCAACTTAAGCCTACCCATGGCATCTGTCGTGACACCACCACGACAAGAGGTGTGTGGTGAGAGGAGAGAGTGGGGTGCCTTTTATAGGGAGAGGGGGAAGCCCCCTCCCATGGTGTGGCAGCCATGGAGGTGCCCCACCTCTTCCACATTCATGAGGGTGGAGCTCCCACTCACATAAATAGCCACCCACTCAAAATTCCACTCACCTCCATTAAATTTCCACCAAATTTAATGTAATCTCTCAATAAATAAAACTATTTTAATTATTTATTCAGAATTTTGTTAATTACTTTAATTAACAAACATTCACATAAAACCCCTTACAACATTTCAATTTGACATGCAGAACCAGTTTCAGCAATTTCAACCGAAACGATTCCGGTGTCTAGTGAAATAAATTCCTACGCTTTCTTTTTTCTTTCTCTGGCATATTATTTTCTCCAAATGGTGTCGGTATCCCTTAAATGTGTCACCCTACGGTTCATGAATAATGTAGACATGATCGAGACCCTCTCCGATCAATAATCAACAGCGGGACCTGGAGTTCCGTACTGACTCCCACACATTCAACGATGACTTCTGTGATCGTGTGAACCTTATACGCATGTAACGCAATCCCTTTGTCTTGTGATATATTACATGTTTGAGATTCGATCGTCAGTATCTCCATACCTAGTTTGATCTCATTACCAACATGTACTCTTTTCTCGTTCCCGTGATATAACATTCTAGTGATCAAGTCACTTGCTTGCAAGCTAACTAATGTGATATCACTAAGAGGGCCCAGAGTATATCTCTCCATCATCAGGATAGAAAAATTCCACTTTTGATCCATGAGCCTCAAAATAACACCTTCGTAGCACTGAACACATCTTTATAGTCACCCTGTTACGGTGTGACATTTGATGCTATCAAGATACTCTTTCGGTGTTAGTGATTGACATGATCTCATGGTCTAAGGACTAAGACCACTTCGTATGATGTTATACCAATATAAACACAATGGCCTTGATTGTAATGCTATACTTCATATGAATGTTCATCACATCATTCCAACAATGTTGTGACCTCGTTATTAACATCCAATGTCCATGATCTGGAAACCTTTGATCATCTTTGTTAATCAATGAGCTAGTTTATAAGAGAGGCATAACTAGGAACTTTCTTTTTGTTTATTAAACACACATATAATAACATTTCTGTATTAATACAATTATAGCATGCAAAATAAACATTTATCATAAATAAGGAATACGATAATAACAACTTTTATTATTGTCTCTCGGGCATATTATCTTCAGTCTCCCACTTGTACTAGAGACAATAATCTAGTTTGAAAACTTTGCGTATTGAACACCTATGGCTTTCTGGTGTTCCATATACACGATTGCAAGTGGTTAACATAATCTATGGATTTGACGCTTTCAGGTCCGTGTGTATTTGCATGTATTTTCGTCTTCACGCATCACTCATTCTCCAATGAGATGGCATTATATAAATTTGGTCTTTTGGTGAGACATTTAGTTCCTTGGGGTTAAATCATGTCGATACTATCGTCGTACAATATATCTTTAGTGTTAGCCCTTTGTGAACCACACCTTAGTTTGGTAACAAACTACTTAACACAAATGCCCTCCTTTGCTGCTACTGTAGCAGTCATATACTTAGCCTTTTGTTGTAGTATCTGTCACAATGTCTTAATTTTGGAATTCATCCAAATCCATCATAGAAATTTCTTTCCATTTCATTGTGCCACCCATAGTTTAAATTGAGATAAAATTAATTTTCTATCTTGTGACAAAACTAGTATCAATGTAACGCTTTACAATGAACTATTTGTAATTGTTTGTCACCTCTACACAAATATATTCTTAGTTATTCCAAAAGATCATAAGAATTTCCTTACTATCGTCCAATGATCATCTTGTGATTCATTCTGGTATATGCTCATATCATTTAGAGCATAGGACATATCTGCATGTGTACATATCATGGTATGATTGATCAAAATATTCTTGTGATTTCACTCACCAAGTGTCAAAGCACTTGAATCTTGTTTCACTTACCAAGTGTTAGTACACTTGAATTTTGATTCAAATCTTTTCCATGTGACAAGAACCTTTTCTCGCCGTTTCTGTATTGAACTCCTTCAATATCTCATATATGTACGTTTGGCACAACCATATTAGCGTCACAGTCCATCCATGTAGACATTCAGGCTAAATATTCGGGTTTTGCCTAAGTATTTCATCGAAAGGAAATTCTTAACCTTTGTTAATAAAATATAAATCATTTCCAATCAACAAGATGTCCTCCACAAAATGTATTAGAAATATGTCTCAGCGCTCCCACTTAATTTCTTGCAAATGCAATCATCTTCATCGTCTCCTGAAGAAAACTCCTTTAACAGGATCATCACGGTGAAGATTCCAACTCTGCGATGCTTACTTCAACCATTGAAGTTTGCATGCCCATTTAGCATCCTTTGAATTAACAAAACCCTTTGGATCGTGCCTTGTACACGTCCTAGGTAACCATTCTATTAGAAGAACTTTGTTTTGTTTATTCAGCTACCATATACAAAAATTATATGTAGTGATTGCTATATTAATCCGTCCAGACTAAATATCGCTATGAAAGATCAAATCTTGTCATATTCAACTCCTGCAACATTTTCGTAAAATACTTTACGATATGTCGACTATTTCATAGATGTGAAACATCCATGTCTGTTTATTTATAGATCCAAATACGACCGATAGGTTTTTACACCTTTCCGGAGGGTCTTCTAAGATCAAAAAACTTGATTTCTCGTGTATGGAACTATCACGGATTTTATGGCTTCAAGCCATTTGACGGAGTCAGGGCCCATCATCGCTTCTTTGCATGTAGTCGGTTCATCATTGTCAAACAACAACTATTTACTCTCAAATCTCAGAATTTGATTGTTTATCTGACCTACTTGGTTCAATAGGAACTTAGATCTCTGTGACCACAACCTTTGAGGCACGTGAGGCATGAGCATTGTGGCTGCCTCCTGTCAACACCCGGATTTTTAATCCCAGATGCCTGTTGTGCCATACATCGCAATCCTAGGATTACCATTTTTGCGAGACATAACAGATTTGGATATCACAGTACATCATCCATTACAAACCATACATAAGGTCTTACACAAATAAGGATCTCATGATCCAGTTCTTAATACAACTCAAGCAGTAGAATAACGTAATAATAAAGATAGCGTAGGCGAAGCTCCATCTTCGGGGTCACAGGCAATGCTGACGATGGGAGATGATCCTAGTTGTCGTAACTTTCCTGCGGTCCATCCTCCTGGTACTCTTCTTCATAGTCTGGCCATGGGAATAGCCAGGGACAAAGCCATGAGTAGTCTTTAAGTACTCGCAAACTAATACTAACAAGTTAAGGGGTTTTTGTAGTAGGACACTAAGCTCTAGGGTTGTTTTGCAAAAAGCCAGATTTACCTCTACTAAGTTCAGAAGCAAGAAAACTAGTCGAAGTTTTATAACACCTAAGTGGGAGCTTGAATTTCATATCACAACTCTGTTGTGGTCAAGTCCAAGTCTCAATTCATTTCACAAGTTATTTTGAAAACATCTGACGGGGGAACAGTATGGCCACTCCAACTGTCCATAACCGCGGACGCGGCTATTCGAATAGTTTGACACTCTGTAGAGATTGTACACTTTCACCACAACATTCGATACATCCGTCAGGAACAAATCCTGAATTCACCATACTCAGTATGCGGATAATCAATCCTAACCTTTCAATTACACGCCCTAGTATAGGCACCTCTCCTATGAGTTTGGACTCCCAACCATGACCAACTGTCATCTTGGGTAGTGCACAGGTGGACAATCTTCACAAGGTAGCCTCATCTCAAACCTTGGCTGTGAGGGAACCCATACTAAGGTATATAAGTTTCCAGTCAAGCCCTACCCAATTTTCTGGTATTGTGGTTGTACGGTAAAATTGGAATGGTATTGCATCCAGATAACCATCAGTTTTATAAAGGGCTAAGGCTCATGCCTCAATATTTTCATCATCAAAATCATCTGGTGTTCGGAAACACATGTCAAAACATTTCAGTAGAATGACTCATCATTCCAAGGTTTTCATAACCATTTTCACCAAGTATTCCCATCTAAAGTTGATCTAGTTTTAGGCTTAGCACTAGCATCTACACATGGTGATAAGTACTAATGAGGGGTGGTAAAAAAGTGGAGATTAATGGAGTTCAATCTCATGCCTTAGGATGACATCAAGATTATCTAGCTTAGGCCAAATTTAATGCTCTTTATGCAACCTTCAATTATCTTCCTAGAATCTACAAGTCACTTAAGTAAACTCTAAGAGAAAGCTTTGATAAAGAAATAAAGTATAAGGCTTGCAAGTAAAACTAGGATTGGGTATCATCAACTGTGTCTAACCAAGCATGCTTAGTGCATTGCATAGGTTATCTAACTTTCATAATTGCAAGTGTTAGCTTGCAAGGTTTCAAGTATTGGTTTGCATAAGTATCAGTATAAGCTTTCCTTGAGTAGAGAAGTGGTTGAAGTTCTCCTTGGCTTCTTCTTCGTAGTATCCTCCTTCCTCCTCGTATCCTTGGTCGGTACTAGCGTCTATAAGTAAATACGAGGTACACAATCACCAAACAATACTTAACTATTTTCAATCATCACACAAAGATGTTCTATAGATGATCTAGCATCATCACCTATCATTACAAGATTAAAGCATTTGTCTTATTTATTTTAATTTGAGAAAAGTAATTTCTACTCATTGAAAAACTACTTAAGATTTTATATTCTCCAACTCAAACATGGGATCATGTTGACACATGTCATCACCACATATTTCAGTACATGAGAATGTGATTTAAAGTGGTGTCACAATTTAATAAGGTTTAACTTTTTTATTTTAAATAATTAAAGTGACTAGAAATGCCTATGTGGTATTCTTTTATTACTTGAACATTATTTCTGTAAGTAAACCCATATGTTTTTATATATTCTGAAAGGTATGGTCAAATGTGACTTTTGAGAGTTGGAATCAACTCAAAACTATTATGGTTGAATTTTGAAAAATGTTTGAATGCTGAAAAGCTTCTGACTTGATATTTTTACCAAGGTTGATCTACAGATCCAAATGATTTGAATCCAACGGCCTTGGATTAAGCATTTAAGTACCTTTCTAACAAAATTGGTTTCATGCAATTTGGTTTACTGAATCGAGCTGGGTTGATTTTTGAATCTATGTACAGAAATGAGTTTGAATTAAATTAGAAAAATCTAAATTCAAACGGTTGGGATGCGCGGGAAAGGTTAATGGGCCGGCCTAGTTTCACTCCACAGCGCGGGGCTCAGCTGACAGGGGGGTTCCACCAGTCAGTGGTTCATAACACACGAAGCGGTACGGGGCTGTGTGGGTCGTTGGATTAGAAGGGCGATCAACGGCGGAGGGTCATCGTCGACGATGAACATGTCACCGGCGAGCTCGAACCCAAGCGGATCAGTGGGGGTGCATAGGGGGCATACCAGGGCTCAGCGACGATGGCGAGGCGGGCAAACAAACGAGTCGTCGATGGCGAGCTTAGGGATGGTCGAGGCAGCTCCGGGGGTGGTCGAAATCAACGGCTCCCTTCTTCCCTAGAGGCGGCCTGCTCTGGCGCAATTCCGGCGAGCTGCTGCTCCTCGTTCTCCGGCGAGAGGGTGGAATGATTAGTGAGGTGAGGGGAGTTGAATGGTGTGCTTCAAATGGCTAGGGGTCACATCCTTTTATAGGCTCGACGGCGAGACCGAGAGGGATGGGCAGGCGACGGTGGCGACATGGCTACGGGCGGCTAGAGGCATGGCTGAGGTTGGCGATCGATGGGCGGTCTCCTGGCGATGCTCTAGAACTTAAATGCGTGCGTAGGGGCGGTGGCAATTGGTCAGGAACATGCGGTGCTCTGCGCGGCAGAGGCGGCGTCTTCGAAGGCGAGCGGTGGCTGTGAGGCACGGGGTGGCGAACGGGGGTGTCCAGCGTGTTCCTTGGGTCATGGCGAAGCGGTGGGCATGGGGTGCGGTCGAGGGGTGGCGTGTGCACGTATGCCGGGTGCGACGCTCTGGCGCATTCTCGGCATGTCGCAGTTGCACTGGGCGCGCTGCGTTCCTGGTGGTCCATGGCATGCGCTGGCTTGGGGAGGGGACATTGGGCGGCGGTGAGGTGTTGGCTACCTCCCATACAAGGTTGGCAAGGCTAGGGTTGCTGCTAGCTGGCCGACGACAATGGGGTGGCATGGTGAGGCTCGGCCTGCTCACCATTGATGGCAATGGCAAGCTCACAGTGATGCTAGAGGTTAATAACTAAGCTAGATGATCTACTAGATGTTTGCTGTGAGCTAGAGAGGGGACAAGGTTGGCCAAATCACTGCTCAAAATAGTGTTTGTGATTTGTTTGATTTGAATCTCCAAGCTGTTCGATGAAATGGCCGCAAGAACTTGAGTTTTGAATTTTGAAAATATTTTTGGTGGGTGTGCTAGGCATGTGTTGAGGATTCTGTGGATGCTTGGGTTTTGAAAATTGAACTTGTTTGAGTGGTTTTTGAAATAGTGGGATCTTCTCATATGAGATAGATTCAAATTTAAACTGTCATTTAAACTTAGGATTTGAATGTTTTTGGATGATCACAAAGTGGGCCTTGGTACCTTATTATGAGTACTAACAAGGGGTGCAAAGATCCACAGATGTTTCTGTTAAGTTCTGAAAGTTAGGGATAGCCAAAGTAGGCATGAGAGTTAATTTGGCCACAATGACCATTCACTTTATTTGTTTATTTTGGGTTGTTTGTCTTTGGGAAAAGTTTGGGGATTGTTTAGATGATGTTTATTTCACCTAAGAATCCTTTTACAAGCAAAGAAACACAGAACCATGCCAATTCAAAAGAATCCAAATTTTAATACACACACATATGAATGCTTTCCTATTTTTAGTTGGAAAAGTTTTTTGTTAACCCTAATTTTGATGATTAGAGTTTGATGATCCATGTTTAGTATTTTTGGGATGTTACAAACCTTCCCCCGTAAACAAAATCTCATCCCGGGATTTGAAAAAGGACGAAAAGATTACCTAGGATTTGAAGAGATCGGGAAACTTTGTCCTGATGTGATCTTCGCGCTCCCAGGTAGCTTCTTATTTTGTGTGGTTGATGCACTGAATCTTGAGAAACTTGATTCTTCGGGTTCTGGTAGTTCTGAAAGCTTCGTCCAAAATACGGATGGGTACTTCGGGATAGGTCAGGTCATCGTTGATTTCTATGGTTCGATGATCAATGTTCTTGAACACTTCCGTCTTCTCCGGAACTTCGAGGCATTTGCGAAGTGATGAGATATGGAACACATTGTGCACGGCTGACATTTCTTCGGGCAGTTCCAATTGATACGACACTTCTCCTCGACGGAAGGGGCCGATATATCTGGGGGGCTAACTTTCCTTTCAGTTGGAAACGCTGCATTGCCTTCAATGGCGACACTTTCAGATACACGAAATCTCCGATGTTGAAGGCGAGGTCTCGACGTCTCTTGTCGGTGTAACTCTTCTGTCTTGACTGGGCTGTCTTGAGGTGCTCACGAATCTTGTGAACCTTCTCTTCTGCTTCTTGTAGGATGTTGGGTCCGAAAATCTGACTCTCTCCTACTTCCGACCAGTTCAAAGGGGTGTGACACTTCCTTCCATACATGAATTCAAATGGGGCCATTTGCAGACTAGCTTGATAACTGTTGTTGTATGAAAATTCTGGGAATGGCAGACAATCTTCCCATTTAGATCCATACTCAAACACACATGCTCTCAACATATCTGTAGTGACCTTGGATCAATAAAGATCCTAAGTCCCTGTGATTTACATGCTAGTCCTTGGATCAATAGCTAGCACTCACAGTCGATGAATATCATGTAAAACACAAAGTCATTATTACACGGAGAATCCAGAGTATGAATTTATTACAAATTTGCTTAGCATTAAGCTAGCTCAAATAACAGCGGAAACATAAAAGCAGCCTGAGTCCATCAACGCCCCAGGCTTGTCGAGTGTAGACTCGCGATCCCTACACACCTTTCAATCTTCGGATTCTGCACATAAGACATGCAGCCAACAAGTTGGGTCAATACTTTGAATGTATTGGCAAATTACACCAAGGAAAGAAAAGACTATCTCTACATGCAAGGCTAGTTTAGGTTGTAGAGTCCATTTGCTCAAAGCTAGTTTTCTTAAGTATAGAGAAGAAGAGAAGATTTTCCCTACTTTGTAAACTTTTGTTTAAGTAATATATGGTCGAATGGCACACGAGGATATTACTCACCAAGTGTCCAAACAACCTAACACTTGGATATTACTCACCAAGTTCCCAAAACCCTCCCAATAGCGATATGACTCACGCCTTGGGTTTTTAGAAAACTTCATGTTTTGAAAGAGAGATAGGAAGATCCTTCAGAGGCTCCATCCTTCATATGCTCAATGTTGTTATATTTCCGTGAACACGGCTGATCGATCAGATTGCAATACTCTCGAGAGTTTGTGCACTTTACCCACAATCCACGATCAAGTCCTTTTACAGAAAAGACCATGGCGACTTCTTGGATTCCTGGGCGGCCGTCCTCCACCAAAATCTCATCGTTGTCCCGATAACCATTTCGCCCAGAATAAAACTTAGTTTTATTTTGAAGTGGATTTGAGAATAAAGGTTTGCTCAAGAGAGCCTTTATACTTAGAAAATTCATTGTCTTTCGAACCCCCCAACGGTACTTTTCATATATATAGCATAGCAAGCAATACTTAGCAAAACAGGGGTAACCTATTAGGAAGGGAAAATCCTAAGTATAGAGCTACTCATGGCATACTACAAAATCATCGCACTTGCAAAATAATACCAAGGAAAAATTCTACTAGAACATCCTACACATGCATACTACAGAATTTTGAAGATCACATGCATAGAATCAAAACTGGGACAAAAGATATGAACAAGTGGTGTAACTTTCCTTGATCCGAGCAGCACTCTACACAATAGCACTCCTCAGTGCACTCCGAACAATCTAACAAAACACAAACATAGATCTAATCACAACTTGCACAAAATATGCCACAGAGATAATATGTATGCATGCAACATGGTACTTATGCAAGATTTGTTTTCTAAATTTACCAAGGTAGTCTAATTGGATTGCAATTGTGTTAGGGATGTTTTTAGTATTGATTTCCCGAGGGTTTAAACAAATTTGGGTCTTATTCTAATTCTTCTCACTAGAAGATCCAACCATCTAATTAGCCCCAAATCAGATATAATGCTCTTAAGCAAGGTTCTATAATTTTTTCCAGTAGGTGTTGTGAAAACAAAGTCATCACAACAAGAATCAACTAAAACAGAGTTTTAATTATTTTTCTATAGTTTAAACTCTCTAATCTAGAGATTAAATTCTACACAGAAAAACCTTCTGCAAACTTGTAATATTATTACAGATCTATGTTCTACACAATTTTGTGAATCCAATGGTATATTATATGCAAAATTTGGCCAAGTATTTGATTTTCTATGAATTTTGCAAGTTTTAACCTCAATCTGCCAAATAAATTTAACCCTAGCGAGAATGCGACATGTGGCAGCAACTGATTGGGCCAGCTAAGCAAGGCGGCGCTGACGCGGCGCGCTGTTGCGACTTTGCCACGCGGCGCTACCCGATAGGCGACTACCCCTTCGCCCATTCCTTCTAATCTGGGCCGCATACTTTCAATCGGACGGCCGTGAGCCGCTTGACTGACCTGTGGCGGTGGCGGCGATGAAGGCGACGGTGGCGGTGGTGGAACAGCATCGGTGGTTGGTGTCCCGGCAGCTCTAGTGGTCTTGGAAGATGGCGAATATGTCCCCTCGATGCGTATGGGGATGGCGAACCTCTCAACGGCCTCGGCGCGGTCCCTGTCCTCCTCTATCTCCCACGGTCGGCAGTTCCTCTTCTCGGTTCCGATGGGATCCGGCGAGCAATTACCGGCGACCCTCTGCGATTCGGAAGAGGCGAGTTAGATGGGAGGACCTGGTAGATCGAGGCAAGTAGTATGGAAGGTAGATCAGGGCTCGAGGTGCTCTAGAAGGTCACCAACCTCGAGCTCTGAAGGCGGACGGCTCCGGCGAGATCGGAATATGACGAAACAGGAGCTAGGGTTTGAGAAACACGAAAACAACGGTGGGGGCCGAAGCAGCGGTATAAGAGGGGGAGATTTCTTGGAGTAGGGGCACGGATTCGTACGAGGGACAGAGAATCGCAAGGATTCGAATTCGGGTTCGTGTTCATCAGGGACTCCTGCTGGAGGTGGAAGATGACAGCGTGGGCCCAACTGTCGGTGGCCGCGGTAAGTTAGGTTGTTTAGTTTTTTTATACTATTATCTTTTCCAATTATGTTTCATTAATTCTTTAATAACTTTTGCATATCAAGTCCAAAAACAATGAAACCAATTCCTAAAATTTTGTAAAAACAAGGTGGTCATCATAGAACCAGAGGATATTATTTTTACCTAGTTTTTAGAAGGTTCAAAACAAGATTCCCTCATTAATGCTCATAGGGAGGAATTAATATTAGGGTTTTTGTCTGGGGTTTGGTGGTAGGGTTTTGATGCAAGTTAATGTGTAGGATGCAATGATGCAAGGATGATGCCTGCTTCTAGTAACATCATATAATAAAATCTGGGATGTTACAAACCTACCCCCCTTAAGAAGAATCTCGTCCCCGAGATTCGGGTTGGCTAGCAAATAGGTGTGGATGTTCTGCCTTCAAATCTTCCTCACGCTCCCACGTGGCTTCTTCCTCGGAGTGGTGGTTCCATTGCACTTTGCAGAATCTGATAGTCTTGGTACGGGTACTCCTTTCGGCTGTTTCCAGTATTTTGATGGGGTTTTCCTCATAGGTAAGGTCATTCTCCAATTGAACCTCCTCCAGGGAAACGGTATCCCTTAGCGGTGTTTCGGCCATTTCTGGGTGGCACTTCTTTAGTTGTGATACATGAAACACATCATGAATAGTCAGTCCTTTGGGTAACTCCAACTGATAAGATCCTTCACCTCTACAGGCCAGAACCTGATATGGTCCTATGAATCATGGGGCTAACTTACCCTTGATTCCGAACCTCTTAACTCCTCGTAGTGGTGAAACTCGGAAGTACGCACGGTCCCCTATTTAATAAGCCACATCTCTGCGCTTGGAATCAGCATAGCTCTTTTGTCGGGATTGAGCTACCTTTAGCCTATCTTGAATCCGTCGTACATTTTCTTCGGCATCCTTGATCAACTCTGCTCCAAAAAGACTACGTTCACCAACTCCACTCCATAACAGCGGGGTTCTACACTTCATGCCATATAGAACTTCAAATGGAGCCATCTTGATACTTGTCTGGTAGCTGTTGTTGTAGGAGAACTCAGCATACGGCGGGTTATCGTCCCAACTAGACCCATAGTCTAGTGCGCAAGCTCTCAACATATCTTCCAGAATCTGATTCACCCTTTCTGTTTGGCCATCTGTTTGAGGGTGGAAAGAAGTACTGAATTCTAGTTTGGTTCCAAGAGACTCATGTAACTGTCGCCAAAACTTTGAAGTGAACTGGGTGCCTCTATCTGATACAATTCCCTTAGGGACACCATGCAGACTTACAATCCTTGACATATATATCTTGGCAAGCTTAGCACATGTATATGTGGTCTTTACGGGGATGAAGTGAGCCACCTTGGTAAAGTGGTCCACCACTACCCAGATAGAATCAAATCCTGAATGAGTCCGGGGCAACCCCGTGATAAAATCCATGCCTACCTTATCCCACTTCCAGTCGGGTATAGGTAGTGGTTGTAGCAATCCGCCGGTTTCTGATGCTCGGCCTTAACTCTATTGCATACGTCACATAGGGAAATATACTCGGCAATTTCTCTTTTTAGGTTATTCCACCAAAATATATCCTTCACATCCATGTACATCTTCGTGTTACCTGGATGAATTGAGTAAGGTGAATCGTGAGCTTCTTGTAAAATCAACTTCCTGATATCGGGGTCATTGGGAACACACAAACGCTTCCCATACCAAAGGGTTCCTTGTTCGTCCAGACGAAATTCTTTTGTATTTCCTTCACTTATTTTTACTCTTATTTCTTCCAACTCTTTATCTCCATTTTGTGCTTCCTTGATTCTCTCTTCAAAAGTAGACACTATTTCCATAGTCGCTATGTGTCCTTTCAGAACTATTTCTAGCCTGAGATCCGTGAATTGCTTGCATAACTCCTCTGGAAGTTCCCCTGCGGTAAGTCCATTCACATAAATCTTACGACTTAAGGCATCGGCCACCACGTTTGCCTTTCCGGGGTGGTACTGTAAATTCAAGTCATAATCCTTAATTAGTTCAAGTCATCTTCTTTGCCTCATATTCAACTCCTTTTGGGTGAAGATGTATTTCAAACTCTTATGATCTGTGAACACATCACAATGTTTGCCCATGAGGTATTGTCTCCATACCTTGAGTACATGTACCACAGACGCAAGTTCCAAATCATGTGCGGGGTAATTGTGTTCGTGGTTATTATGTTGTCAAGAGGCATAGGATACCACTTTCCCATCTTGCATCAATACACTTCCAAGTCCTTGTCGAGAAGCGTCGCAATAGACATGAAAATCCTTTTGGATATTAGGCAGACACAGAACTGGTGCCGTTACAAGGCATTTCTTCAACTCTTGAAAACTTGCTTCACATGCCTCGGTCCATAGGAATTTCTTTTCCTTCTTCAACAGTTCCGTCATGTGTTTTGCTATTTTGGAAAAGTTTTCAATGAACCTCCGGTAGTATCCTATGAGGCCCAAGAAACTCCTAATGTCTCCCACATTCTTGGGTGACTCGCATTCCGTTACGGAAGCTACCTTACTGGGATCTACGGCAACTCCTTTTGCCGACAACATGACCAAGGAATCCCACTTCCTTTAACCAGAATTCGCATTTGCTGAATTTGGCATACAACTTGTGTTCCCTTAGTTTCTCCATAATTAGGCACAGATGTTTTTCATGTTCCTTCTCATCCTTGGAGTATATGAGTATATCATCTATGAATATCATGATAAACTTGTCCAAATATTCCATGAACACCTTGTTCATCATGGTCATGAAGTATGCCGGGGCATTGGTTAGACCAAACGACATCACGGTGTACTCATACAATCTGTATCTCGTGGTGAAGGCTGTTTTGGGCACATCCTGTTCTCGAATTTTTAGCTGAAAGTAGCCTGATCGCAGATCGATCTTTGAGAACACACTGGCTCCCTTTAACTGGTCAAACAGGTCATTGATGTTGGGCAGAGGGTACTTATTCTTGATCGTCACTTCATTCAACGAGCGGTAGTCCACAACCAGCCTCTTGGTTTTATCCTTCTTTTCCATGAATAGGATAGGTGCTCCCCAAGATGACACGCTGGGTTGAATGAATCCCTTGTCCAATTGTTCCCTAAGCTGTTTCTTGAGTTCCTTCAACTCGTCCACATCCATCTTGTATAGTCTCTTAGCTATCGGCCCTGTGCCCGGCATCAAGTCAATGAGGAACTCGATATCATGGTCGGGAGGCATCCCGGGTAACTCTTCTGGAAAGACATCTGGGTATTCTTTCACAATAGGTACATCCTCCAAGCTAACCCCCTTAAGAGAGTTCACCATGACTTCCTTAAGTGCGAAATTTGACTTGATATGAATCCTCTTCCCTTCCGACGTTGTGAGCGTGACAGTCCTTTTGGCACAATCTATGACTCCTTCATATTCGGTCATCCAATTCATGCCCAAGATTATGTCTAATCCTTGTGACTCCAGAACTACTAGACTTATGGGAAATATGTGCGTCCCAATCCTTAGTTCTAAACCCCGGCAACCAGAGTTTGCCACTATTTCTCCTCCAGGAGAACTTACCCTTAGAGGAGAGTTTATAGACTTCGTAGGTATCTTGCCTCTATCCACAAATACCCTTGATATGAATGAATGCGATGCACCGGTATCAAAAAGAACAACTGCGGAAATATAATTGAGCTTGAACTTACCAATCACGGAGTCTGGTGCGTCACAAGCATCCTCTATAGAGACATGATTAACTGTGGCTTTGACAAACGGATTTGGCTTCTACCTGTTTCCATTGCCATGGTTGTGTCCATTTCCATTCCCATTGCCATTGACATTCTTCTTCTTGGGGAAATTGGTTGCATAGTGCCCTATCTTGTTGCACTTAAAGCATGTCACTTCACTGAGATCATTTCCATTGTTGCCATTTCCATTGCGGTTTTTATGCCCATTGTGTTTGTGGCCGCCATGATGATGACCGTTATGGTTGTGGCCATTATTGTTATAAGGTGGTGGTGAGGAAGTGCGCTGCTTCTGGTCCGGAACAGAGTGCTTGTGAGGGTTAGACTTCCTCTTGCGGTTTTCTATGCTCTTTCTTTTGGATTCAACCACAATGGCTCTGTCCAAGAGTTCCTGAAAGTTGTCAAATTTCTGAGCCACAAGATGAATGGATATCTCATCATTGAGTCCTCTTAAGAATTCCTCTTGCCTCTTGGCATCAGTGGAAACATCATCGGGTGCATAACGGGCTAGCTTGTTGAAAAGCTCACCATACTCGGTGACAGAACGGTGCAGCTGGTGTAGGTTGCGAAACTCGTGCCTTTTCAGAGTCATGACACCAGCAGCCACATCATGAGTGCGAAAAGCTAACTCGAACTGATCCCAAGTGATAGCATCAATATAGGGGTGGGTGACTTGGTAGTTATCCCACCATTCTGCAGCAGGTCCTTCAAGCTGGTGCGCGGCATAACATACACTGTCGGCTCCGACAGCTTGCACAGTGTCTAACTTCTTGTTAATTGTACGGAGCCAGTCATCTATGATGATTGGTTCAGTGCTGCTAGTGAAGGTAGGTGGGTTCAACCTCAAAAAACCGAGTCAGGCGATCATGTTGAGGTGGTGGTGGAGGTGGCGGTGGCGGAGGTGGCGCGTTGTTGTTGTTTTGCATGTTCTGAGTGAGCAGTTGGATCAGCTGGTTCTGAGTGGCCAGAAGTTGTGCAATTTCTGGAGCAACCTCGATGTTCGCACGTCTTGGCGGCATATGTGGGATTTGAGAGACAAGTTAAGAAATAGACAGAAAGACTAAGTAGTAAACTCCTACCCTTATGAAAACACACATGGCACACAAGGCACACCAGACACAAAAGCATAGACTTAACACAGAAATCATCCAAGTTTAACTAAACCAAATATGTCTTGGTATTTATTACAATTGTGAATAACGTTCTACTATAGAATTTAAAGGTGGTCCAACTACTACACATCTTCCACGCCTTCTTCTTCCTCGTCCTCGAACGAGTAGCCTTCCTGCTCTAAGGTTGTCTTGTATAGCTCCATCTCCTTTGTGGTGGCTTTAAGCTTCTCTTGGAGGTTCTTTATCTCATCCTGCAGCTTCTTGGTAGTGGCTTCTAGCTGCTCCTGAAGTCCCTCCTTCTCGCTTTGTAGCTCCTCCACTAGACTTGACTTCTTTGCGACTTCAAGTTGCTTTGCCAAGTCCCTCTTGGAAGCACGCACATCATTGATTATCTTGCAAAGGCCTTCGGTTTGCACTTCAGTTCCATCGATCTCCTGCTTGAGTTCCCTAATCCTCTTGTTTTTATTTATCACCATCTGATCTTGGTTAACGAACTTCTTCTCTTGGTCCTGGAACTTTATCTCTTGGAGCTTCATTGCCTCCTCCTGCTGCTTGATCATTTCCTCCTTCTCCTTGATGAGAGCGCATAGCTCATCGTTCCTTAACATCTCGAGGAAGCTAATTTTTTCGAGGTCATGGATTCTGGCACTCCAAGTCTTGATATTGGGTCCTTCGGCGCTTGGTAGAATTCCTTTCCTCAAAGGTTAATTCCATGGGAATTCCTTCCTCATCTCGTCTTCCAAAGAGGCCGCCGCAGTGTCCTTGGAGAGCCTCATGATGGCGTCCGCACAGGCGACCAATGAGCTGCTGCAAGATGATGCTAAGGGCCTTCTCCTTGGAGTCGCTAACAATGTGGATTGCTATGTCTTCCTCCAGGTTCTTGCCTCGCTCTTGTCCTGGCTCGATGACTTTGACTCCCCAACAGCCGTCCTTGTGGAGTTTCTTCATTGTGCTTCCCTGGATTGTTGGCAGGGGAAGGTCCAAACGCGTGAGAAGGTCCATGAGGCATCCACCAAAGCGAAGGGGCTCGATGTCCGCGACGGTGTCGTAGAGGAAGATTGGCATCCTTAAGTTAGAAGAGTGAAGATTAGATACTTGAACAAGTAGAGGAAAGAAGGTACTAGAAGTGCGAAAATAACATAGAAGGAAAAGCAAGTAAGGCACATATGTTAAAGGTGGTTCCAATCCTAGGGTCACGTCCTACAGGCAACGATGTGCTCTGATACCATCCGTAGTGACCTTGGATAAATAAAGATCCTAAGTCCTATGATTTACATGCTAGTCCCTGGATCAATAGCTAGCACTCACAGTCGATGAATATCATGTAAAACACAAAGTCATTATTACACGGAGAATCCAGAGTATGAATTTATTACAAATTTGCTTAGCATTAAGCTAGCTCAAATAACAGCGAAAACATAAAAGCAGCTTGAGTCCATCAACGCCCTAGGCTTGTCGAGTGTAGACTCGCGATCCCTACGCACCTTTCAATCTTCGGATTCTGCACATAAGACGTGCAGCCAACAAGTTGGGTCAATACTTTGAATGTATTGGCAAATTACACCAAGGAAAGAAAAGACTATCTCTACATGCAAGGCTAGTTTAGGCTGTAGAGTCCATTTGCTCAAAGCTAGTTTTCTTAAGTATAGAGAAGAAGAGAAGATTTTCCCTACTTTGTAAACTTTTGTTTAAGTAATATATGGTCGAATGGCACACGAGGATATTACTCACCAAGTGTCCAAACAACCTAACACTTGGATATTACTCACCAATTTCCCAAAACCCTCCCAATAGCGATATGACTCACGCCTTGGGTTTTTAGAAAACTTTAAGTTTTGAAAGAGAGACAGGAAGATCCTTCAGAGGCTCCATCCTTCAGATGCTCAATGTTGTTCTATTTTCGTGAACACGGCTGATCGATCAGATTGCAATAATCTCGAGAGTTTGTGCACTTTACCCACAATCCACGATCAAGTCCTTTTCCAGACAAGACCATGACGACTTCTTTGATTCCTGGGCGGCCGTCCTCCACCAAAATCTCACTCGTTGTCCCGACAACCATTCCTCCCAGAATAAAACTTAGTTTTATTTTGAAGTGGATTTGAGAAGAAAGGTTTGCTCAAGAGAGCCTTTATACTTAGAAAATTCATTGTCTTTCGAACACCCCAATGGTACTTTTCATATATATAGCATAGCAAGCAATACTTAGCAAAACAGGGGTAACCTATTAGGAAGGGAAAATCCTAAGTATAGAGCTACTCATGGCATACTACAAAATCATCGCACTTGCAAAATAATACCAAGGAAAAATTCTACTAGAACATCCTACACATGCATACTACAGAATTTTGAAGATCACATGCATAGAATCAAAACTGGGACAAATGATATGAACAAGTGGTGTAACTTTCCTTGATCCGAGCAGCACTCTACACAATAGCACTCCTCAGCGCACTCCGAACAATCTAACAAAACACAAACATAGATCTAATCACAACTTGCACAAAATATGCCACAGAGATAATATGTATGCATGCAACATGGTACTTATGCAAGATTTGTTTTCTAAATTTACCAAGCTAGTCTAATTGGATTGCAATTGTGTTAGGGATGTTTTTAGTATTGATTTCCCACGGGTTTAAACAAATTTGGGTCTTATTCTAATTCTTCTCACTAGAAGATCCAACCATCTAATTATCCCCAAATCAGATATAATGCTCTTAAGCAAGGTTCTATAATTTTTTTCAGTAGGTGTTGTGAAAACAAAGTCATCACAACAAGAATCAACTAAAACAGAGTTTTAATTATTTTTCTATAGTTTAAACACTCTAATCTAGAGATTAAATTCTACACAGAAAAACCTTCTGCAAACTTGTAATATTATTACAGATCTGTGTTCTACACAATTTTGTGAATCCAACGGTATATTATACGCAAAATTTGGCCAAGTATTTGATTTTCTATGAATTTCGCAAGTTTTAACCTCAATCTGCCAAATAAATTTAACCCTAGCGAGAACGCGACATGTGGCAGCAACTGATTGGGCCAGCTAAGCAAGGCGGCGCTGACGCGGCGCTCTGTTGCGACTTTGCCATGCGGCGCTACCCGATAGGCGCCTACCCCTTCGCCCCTCCCTTCTAATCTGGGCCGCATACTTTCAATCGGACGGCCGTGAGCCGCTTGACTGACCTGTGGCGGTGGCGGCGATGAAGGCGACGGTGGCGGTGGTGGAACGGCATCGGTGGTCGGTGTCCCGGCGGCCTTAGTGGTCTTGGAAGATGGCGAAAATGGCCCCTCGATGCGTATGGGGATGGCGAACCTCTCAACGGCCTCGGCGCGGTCCCTCTCCTCCTCTATCTCCCACGGTCGGCAGTTCCTCTTCTCGGTTCAGATGGGCTCCGGCGAGCAATTACCGGCGACCCTCTGTGATTCGGAAGAGGCGAGTTAGATGGGAGGACCTGGTAGATCGAGGCGAGTAATATGGAAGGTAGATCAGGGCTCGAGGTGCTCTGGAAGGTCACCAACCTCGAGCTCCGACGGCGGACGGCTCCGGCGAGATCGGAATATGACGAAACAGGAGCTAGGGTTTGAGAAACACGAAAACAACGGTGGGGGCCGAAGTAGCGGTATAAGAGGGGGAGATTTCTTGGAGTAGGGGGCACGGATTCGTACGAGGGATGGAGAATCGCAAGGATTCGAATTCGGGTTCGTGTTCATCAGGGACTCCTGCTGGAGGTGGAAGATGACAGCGCGGGCCCACCTGTCGGTGGCCGCGGCAGGCGAGGCTGGGCCGGCTGCAGGCTTGCTGTAGGCTTGCTGCATGCTGCGCGTAGCTGCAGCGCGCGGTAGGTAGGTACTGGGCCTGGTTCGCTGGCCCGGTAAGTTAGGTTGTTTAGTTTTTTTTTATACTATTATCTCTTCCAATTATGTTTCACTAATTCTTTAATAACTTTTGCATATCAAGTCCAAAAACAATGAAATCAATTCCTAAAATTTTGTAAAAAGAAGGTGGTCATCATAGAACCAGAGGATATTATTTTTACCTAGTTTTTAGAAGGTTCAAAACAAGATTACCTCATTAATGCTCATAGGGAGGAATTAATATTAGGGTTTTTGTCTAGGGTTTTGATGCAACTTAGTGTGTAGGATGCAATGATGCAAGTATGATGCATGCTTCTAGTAACATCATATAATAAAATCTAGGATGTTACAAAATCTTTGAGTATTTGATTTACTTGCTCCGTTTGTCCGTCGGTCTGAGGGTGATAAGCTATGCTGAAGTCTAGTCGGGTTCCTAACCCTTCTTGGACTTTCTTCCAGAATCTCGAGGTAAACTGAGTTCCTCGATCAGATACGATGTTCTTGGGGACTCCATGCAAATTGACAATTCTAGCGATGTATAACTCCACTAGTTTCGATATCTGATAAGTGGTCTTGACTGGTAAGAAATGGGCGACTTTGGACAATCTGTCCACTATGAACCAGATAGAGTCATTTCCCCTACTAGAAGTAGGCAATCCGGTGATAAAGTCCATTCCAACTGAATCCCATTTCCATTCCGAAATCTGCAGGGGTTGTAACAATCCAGCGGGTCTTTGATGTCCCGCCTTGACTCTCTGACATATATCACACTTGGCGATATAGCTTCCGATTTCTCTCTTCATCTTATGCCACCAAAATTGCTCTTTCAAATCTTGATACATCTTCGTTCCTCCAGGGTGGATAGAATAAAGAGTATCATGAGCTTCCTTCAGAATAACTTCTTTCAACTCAGAATCTGCTAGTACGCAAAGGCGTCCTTTGTACCACAGAACTCCTTCTTCGTCTTCGGTGAATCCGGGTACTTTGCTTGTACCGATACGACGCTTGATTCCATCGATACTAGCATTTCCTTTCTGCTCCTCCTTGATCTGACTGATCAAAGTGGGTTGAAGTTCTATGCTAGCCAAAAATCCTTCACTCACTAATTCCATTCGGAAAACTTCCATCTCCTTGTGCAAGCTTGGTTGCTCCTTCAAAATCATGGAGTTCAAGCGGCACGGCAATCTGCTAAGGGCATCTGGTACCACATTGGCTTTACAGGGGTGATAGTGAATGTCCAGGTCATAATCCTTGATTAGATCAATCCATCTTCTCTGTCTCATATTCAGCTCCTTCTAAGTGAATATATACTTCAGGCTCTTGTGATCCGAATAAATTTCACAACGGTTTCCCATCAGGTAATGCCTCCATGTCTTCAGGGCTAGAACTACGGCTGCTAGTTTGAGTTCATGGGTTGGATAGTTCTGCTCATGTTGTTTCAGTTTTCGGGATAGATAAGATATAACTTTGCTTTCTAGCATTAGCACACATCCGAGACCGATCTTGGATGCGTCACAATACACATCAAAGGGCTTCGTGATATCCGGCATGATCAAGATTGGGGTTGAAATCAATCTCCTCTTGAGTTCTTGAAAACTCGCTTCACATTTGTCCGTCCATTCAAACTTATTGTCCTTCTTCAGCAATTGGGTCATGGGTCTGGCGATACTCGAGAATCCTTCTACGAACTTGCGGTAGTATCACGCCAATCCAAGAAATGCACGAACTTGGGTTTGAGTGGTTGGGGCTTACCAATCCTCGACATCTTTCACCTTTGCAGGGTCAACGGCAATTCCTCCGGCTGATACAATGTGATCGAGGAATCCTACCTCCTGGAACCATAATTCACATTTGCTAAACTTGGCATACAATTGATGCTCTCTAAGGGTTCCAAGAATGGTCCTTAGGTGTAGCTCATGTTCTTCTTCTGACTTGGAACAAATCAGAATGTCATCAATCAAAACAACGACAAACTTATCCAGTAAGTCCATAAAAATCTTATTCATGAGATTCATGAAATAAGCGGGGGCATTGGTTAATCCAAAAGACATGACAGTATACTCGTATAATCCATATCTGGTGGTAAAGGTAGTCTTGGGAATATCCTCTGCGCGAATCTTGAGTTGATGATAGCTAGTTCTAAGATAAATCTTAGAAAACACTTTGGCACCGGTCAACTGATCAAACAAATCTTCTATCTTAGGCAATGGGTACTTGTTCTTGATAGTGACATCATTCAACTTCCAATAATCCGTACACAAACGGTTACCTCCATCCTTATTATCTACAAACAAGACAGGTGATCTCCATGGTAACGCACTTGGTTGAATCAATCCAATTTCCAACATGGCATCCAATTGCTTCTTCAGTTCTGCTAGTTCAGATGGGTTCATACTATATGGTCTATGGGCTATGGTCCGGTTCCGGGGATTAGTTCAATGATAAACTCGATATCCCAATCTGGGGCCATACCGGGCAAAACATCTGGAAATAGATTGGGGTATTCACAGACTATCAGGACTTCGTCAATGGTAGGTTGGGCTATACTCTTGTTGCACTTGAATTGACGAGGTAAGGTTTCAGATACATGCTCGACTAATATTCCGGCTGTACTGGTCATGGTTATGGCTTTCTTGGCACAGTCAATTACTCCTTTATGTTTGGACATCCAATCCATTCCTAGTACTACTTCCAAACCTTTAGTTCCGAGTACTATCAGATTAGCATAAAAATCTATGCCATGGATTCAGATAGGGACGGCTTTGCAAATTTTCCTAGCTTTGGTGGTTGAACCGGGGATTTGAACAATCATAACATGCTTCAGTTTGGTTGGTTGAATCTTACTAGTGCATGCAAATTCTTCGCTGACAAATGAGTGCGATGCACCAGAATCAAACAACACTCTAGCAAGTACTGAATTAACAGAAAACATACCCAACATGACATCTGGCGCTTCCTGGGCTTCTTCAGCATGCATGAGAAAAAGACGGCCGTTGTGGTTGAGCGAATTCCCTGGGGCAAACCTTCTTTCGGGCTGAACACGACGCTATTGCTGAGCTGGGGCATTTGCATTGGGGGCTGCGGCATTCTTCTTGGGGAACTCATTGGAGTAGTGACCCTTATTTCCACAGTCATAACAAGTCACTTGCGACTTGTCCTTTGCTGCAACAAGCACAGCATTGCTTCTAGTCCTCGGGGCAGTGTTGGTGTTGGCGGCAGCATTGTTGTTGTTGAACTTGGGTGGTGCACGGTTGAAATTTTTAGGGTTGCCGGGGTTGTTGTGATTTCCTCTAGGCCTTGGGTTTCCACGGTTGGGATAGGTCGGAGGGTTCATCGGGGGTCGGTTGGTTCTCGGGGCAAATCCTGGAGATGGGTTGGGGCGATACTTTGGGGTATGATGGGTTCCTGGTTGATGCATCATGCGACGCTTGCGGTTCTCATTGGCTTGGTTGATCTTTCCTTCCATCTGGATGGCAGAGTCGACAAGGGCTTCAATATCTGCAAAGGGGATATTGACCAACACCGTTTGCATCTCATCATGCAGACCATTCAGGAATCTTTCTTTCTTCTTGGCTTCGGTGTCAATCTCATCCAGGGCATACCTAGCTAATGACAAGAATTTGTCACGGTATTCCACTACGGTCATCCTTCCTTGCTTCAGTTCTCTGAATTCATCTCTCATCCTCTTGATCAAACCCGGTGGCACGTGGGTTCTGCTGAACTTGACCTTGAATTCCTTCCAGGTCATCATCTGCCCTCCGGTCATTGCACGAACGCTGTTCCACCATGCTCTTGCATCTCCGGCTAGATAGTGGGTGGTGAACAGAACTTTCTCGTTAGCTTCCACTCCGGCGACTTCCAGGTTGTTCTCCATGGTTTGCAGCCAATCATGTGCATCTAGGGGTTCTTCCGACTTAGTGAAAACAGGTGGGTTGGTGTTTTGGAAATTCTTGAGCTTAGATCCATGATTGTCCTGATTTCCTTGGCCTTGATTATTGTTGGCCATCTGAGCTATGTGCTGAAGGGTGGCTAAGTTGGCTTGACGTTCGGCTCTTTCAGCTTCGCGGCCAGAAACCAACATTTGCAGGATCTGCAACATCGGGTCCGGGGATGAACCACTTCCTCCGCGAGGCATCTGAAGATTGAGATAGATCATGAGAAGAGAGGGAAATTTCTAAGGTTTAGGGACTTTGAAAAGTTTTTAAAGTTTGACTCAGATTTTCTAGTAACTTGCTTTTCATTCATTCATTCATAGCACACGATACAACACACGCCACAACAAAGGAAAAGCAGATGGTTTTAAGAACCATTCTGGAAACTACGATACAGTGGGACCGAATACAACTCACTACGCTAGTGCTCAAGTGCTACTACTCCTCGGAGTCGGTGTAATCGTCATCCTCATCGTCATCGATGAAGGTGAAATCCTCCTCATCGGTGAAGAAGTCCATGGCCTGATCTTCCAGAAAATCATCATCATCGCTGAGATACGAGTAGGGGTCTCCACGAAGGTCTTCTCCGGCATTCTCCCTTTCCTCCAACTGCATGTCTCTCTCGTGGATGGTCTCCTCCAAATCCTAGATACGGTGGCGAAGACGAGCAATGATGCACTCCTTCTTGTCGAGCTGACGGCAGCGAGACTTGCGATCCTTCGCTAGCATGGCGATGGTCTGATCCTTCATCCGGATGATGGCGGACTTGTGGTTGGAGTAGTCACAGGCATTGTCTAGTTCCTGTTGATGATCATACATCATGAAGCTAAGGTGGTTCAACTGAGTCTTTAGCTCGTGGTGGTATGGTGCTTCCAATGGTTGTCCCATAGCATCACGCCTTGGACAAAACTCAAAGCGGGTACCCTTGATCTGGTTGATACTCTGCCCACACAGACGGGCAAGAGCTTCCTTCATGGCCCTGTCAAATCCATCGAGCCAGTTGTTCTCTCTTAAGGTGAACTGAATTCCCTCGGCAGTGGGAGGTTCAATCTTTCCTCGAAGACTTGCAACAACTAGTCATTGCCGATCTTCTCCTTCCTGATCATTGAGCTGAGCTCCGAAGAACTCGGTGTGTGGACGCTCCAGAAGTTCCAAAAGCTGGTCCAAATCCCGCTCAAAGATGAGGTCTCCTCCATTCCCCAGCTAATAAAACTTTTTGTACTTCACGTCCATCTATAAGAGTATAGGATGAGTAAGTTAGTAGAGTGATCAAGTGTGTCAATTTTTATGTATTTTGCAAGAGTTTTTGAGGAACATGAATTTTCATGAAAAAAACAAAGTGATAAGAATGGGAATAAGTTTTTGTAAATATTTGCTTCCTTTGGTTTTGAAACTAAGTTTTTGATTCAAACGTCCAGTCTTACTAGGGTCTCCTATGGTCAGGATGGCTCTGATACCAACTTGTCAATACCCGGATTTTTAATCCCAGATGCCTGTTATGCCATACATCGCAATCCCAGGATTACCATTTTTGCGAGACATAACAGATTTGGATATCACAGTACATCATCCATTACAAACCATACATAAGGTCTTACACAAATAAGGATCTCATGATCCAGTTCTTAATACAACTCAAGCAGCAGAATAATGTAATAATAAAGATAGCGTAGGCGAAGCTCCATCTTCGGGGTCACAGGCAATGCTGACGATGGGAGATGATCCTAGTTGTTGTAACTTTCCTGCGGTCCATCCTCCTGGTACTCTTCTTCATAGTCTGGCCACGGGAATAGCCAGGGACAAAGCCATGAGTACTCTTTAAGTACTCGCAAACTAATACTAACAAGTTAAGGGGTTTTTGTAGTAGGACACTAAGCTCTAGGGTTGTTTTGCAAAAAGCCAGATTTACCTCTACTAAGTTCAGAAGCAAGAAAACTAGTTGAATTTTTATAACACCTAAGTGGGAGCTTGAATTTCATATCACAACTCTGTTGTGGTCAAGTCCAAGTCTCAATTCATTTCACAAGTTATTTTGAAAACATCTGACAGGGGAACAGTATGGCCACTCCAACT
Organism: Avena sativa; assembly: GCA_916181665.1. Lineage (NCBI taxonomy): Eukaryota > Viridiplantae > Streptophyta > Magnoliopsida > Poales > Poaceae > Avena > Avena sativa. Next base: position 210,333,227 of record OV702280.1, on the reverse strand, counting down.
GTCCATAACCGCGTACGCGGCTATTCGAATAGTTTGACACTCTGTAGAGATTGTACACTTTCACACAACATTCGATACATTCGTCAGGAACAAATCCTGAATTCACCAAACTCATTATGCAGATAATCAATCCTAACCTTTCAATTACACGCCTTAGTATAGGCACCTCTCCTGTGAGTTTGGCCTCCCAACTATGACCAACTTTCATCTTGGGTACTTCACAGGTGGACAATCTTCACAAGGTAGCCTCAGCTCAGACCTTAGCCGTGAGGGAACCCATACTAAGGTATATAAGTTTCCAGTCAAGCCCTACCCAATTTTCGGGTATTGTGGTTGTACGGTAAAATTGGAATGGTATCGCATCCAGACAACCATCAGTTTTATAAAGGGCTAAGGCTCATGCCTCAACATTTTCATCATCAAAATCATCTGGTGTTCGGAAACACATGTCAAAACATTTCAGTAGAATGACTCATCATTCCAAGGTTTTCATAACCATTTTCACCAAGTATTCCCATCTAAAGTTGATCAAGTTTTAGGCTTAGCACTAGCATCTAGACATGGTGGTAAGTACTAATGAGGGGTGGTAAAGAAGTGGAGCTTAATGGAGTTCAATCTCATGCCTTAGGATGACATCGAGATTATCTAGCTTAGGCCAAATTTAATGCTCTTTATGTAACCTTCAATTATCTTCCTAGAATCTACAAGTCACTTAAGTAAACTCTAAGAGAAATCTTTGATAAAGAAATAAAGTATAAGGCTTGCAAGTAAAACTAGGATTGGGTATCATCAACTGTGTCTAACCAAGCATGCTTAGTGCATTGCATAGGTTATCTAACTTTCATAATTGCAAGTGTTAGCTTGCAAGGTTTCAAGTATTGGCTTGCATAAGTATCAGTATAAGCTTGCCTTGAGTAGAGCAGTGGTTGAAGTTCTCCTCGGCTTCTTCTTCGTAGTATCCTCCTTCCTCCTCGTATCCTTGGTCGGTACTAGCGTTTATAAGTAAATACAAGGTACACAATCACCAAACAATACTTAACTATTTTCAATCATCACACAAAGATGTTCTATAGATGATCTAGCATCATCACCAATCATTACAAGATTAAAGCATTTGTCTTATTTATTTCAATTTGAGAAAGGTAAATTCTACTCATTGAAAAACTACTTAAGGTTTAATATTCTCCAACTCAAACATGGGATCATGTTGACACATGTCATCACCACATATTTCAGTACATGAGAATGTGATTTAAAGTGGTGTCACAATTTAATAAGGTTTAACCTTTTTGTTTTAAATAATTAAAGTGACTAGAAATGCCTATGTGGCATTCTTCTATTACTTGAACATTATTTCTGTAAGTAAACCCATATGTTTTTATATATTCTGAAAGGTATGATCAAATGTGACTTTTGAGAGTTGGAATCAACTCAAAAGCTATTATGGTTGAATTTTGAAAAATGTTTGAATGCTGAAAAGCTTCTAACTTGATATTTTTACCAAGGTTGATCTACAGATCCAAATGATTTGAATCCAACGGGCTTGGATTAAGAATTTCAGTACCTTTCTAACAAAATTGGTTTCATGCAATTTGGTTTAATGAATCGATCTTGGTTGATTTTTGAATATAGGTACATAACTGAGTTTGAATTAAATTAGAAAAATCTAAATTCAAACGGTTGGGCTACGCAGGAAAGGATAATGGGCCGGCCCAGTGTCACTCCGCAGCGTGGAGCTCAGCTGACAGGGGGGTTCCACCAGTCAGTGGATCATAACACGTGAAGCGGTACGGGGCTGTGTGGGTCGTTGGATTAGAAGGGCGATCAACGGCGGAGGGTCTTCGTCGATGATGAACATGTCATCGGCGAGCTCTAACCCTAGTGGCTTAGTGGGGGTGCATAGGGGGCATACCAGGGCTCCAACAACGACGGCGAGATGGGAAAACGAACGAGTGGTCGACGGCGAGCTCAGGGATGGTCGAGGCAGCTCCGGGGGTGGTTGAAATCAACGGCTCCCTTCTTCTCCAGAGGCGGACTGCTCCGGCGCAATTCCGGCGAGCTGCTGCTCCTCATGCTCCACCGAGAGGGTGGAATGATCAGTGAGGTGAGGGGAGTGGAATGGTGTGCTTCAAATGGCTGGGGGTCGCCTCCTTTTATAGGCTCGACGGCGAGACCGAGAGGGATGGGCAGGCGACGGTGGCGACATGGCTACGGGCGGCTAGAGGCATGGCTGAGGTTGGCGATCGACGGGCGGTCTCCTGGCGATGCTCTAGAACTTAAATGTGTGCGTAGGGGCGGTGGCAATTGGTCGGGAACGTGCGGTGCTCTGCGCGGCAGAGGCGGCGTCTTCAACGGCGAGCGGTGGCTGTGAGGCACGGGGCGGCAAACGGGGGTGTCTGGCGTGTTCATTGGGTCATGGCGAAGCGGTGGGCCCAGGGTGCGGTCGAGGGGTGGCATGTGCACGCGTGCCGGGTGCGGCGCTTTGGCACATGCTCGGCATGTCGCAGTTGCACTGAGCGTGCGGCGTTCCTGGTGGTCCACGGCTTGCGCTGGCTTGGGAAGGGGACAGTGGGCGGCGGTGTGGTGCTGGCTACCTCCCAGACAAGGTTGGCAAGGCTAGGGTTGCTGCTAGCTAGCCGGCGACAATGGGGTGGCATGGTGAGGCTTGGCCTGCTCACCGTTGATGGCAATGGCAAGTTCACAGTGATGCTAGAGGTTAATAACTAAGCTAGATGATCTACTAGATGTTTGCTGTGAGCTAGAGAGGGGACAAGGTTGGCCAAATCACTGCTCAAAATAGTGTTTGTGATTTGTTTGATTTGAATCTGCAAGCTGTTTGATGAAATGGCCGCAAGAACTTGAGTTTTGAATTTTGAAAATATTTTTGGTGGGTGTGCTAGGCATGTGTTGAGTATTCTATGGATGCTTGGGTTTTGAAAATTGAACTTGTTTGAGTGGTTTTTGAAATAGTGGGATATTCTCATATGAGATAGATTCAAATTTAAACTATCATTTAAACTTAGTATTTGAATGTTTTTGGATGATCACAATGTGGGCCTTGGTATCTTATTATGAGTACTAACGAGGGGTGCAAAGATCCACAGATGTTTCTGTTAAGTTCTGAAAGTTAGGGATATCCAAAGTAGGCATGAGAGTTAATTTGGCCAAAATGACCATTCACTTTATTTGTTTATTTTGGGTTGTTTGTCTTTGGGAAAAGTTTGGGGATTGTTTACATGATGTTTATTTCACCTAAGAATCCTTTTACAAGCAAAGAAACACAGAACCATGACAATTCAAAACAATCCAAATTTTAATACACACACATATGAATGCTTTCCTATTTTTAGTTGGAAAAGTTTTTTGTTAACCCTAATTTTGATGATTAGAGTTTGATGATCCATTTTTAGTATTTTTGGGATGTTACACCTCCGGAACGTTTTCCGGCACTGCGCAACTCAGTACATATAGCTATGGTTCGTTAACCTTAGTAAAGTTCTATTGTCCTCCCACTTAACTTTTGCGAAAAAATCCTTTTTTCAAGAAACTTGACGTTCTAAGAGACAAACTCTTTTGTCTTCGGTGTTATGGAGGAATACCCAATGGTTATTCGAAATAACCTACAAAGACATTCTCATCTGACTTTGGTTGTAAACATCTTACTTATGCTTAGTATACCAAAATTTAAGAAAGGACAACTTGGGTTTTACCCCAAACCATAACTTACATGGTGTCATTTCAACAGATCAAGATGGAGCTTTTTTCAGTGTAAAAGTGGTAGTCTCTAAAGATTTTAATCTTTTGAAACATAATAGCAGTTTTATAAATAACACCTTTCATCCAACCATGTCAAACAAGGTTTCATTATAAATTTCAAACACTCCATATTCCTATGGTGTTTCGGGATATGAAAATCTAGGTGTTTTGCTAAACTTGCAACTCAAATAAATCCCTTTATTTTAAAATCATAAATTATTTATTTTCTTGTAACAATGATTTTCCACTTCATCTTGAAAATCTGTGAACTTTTTCACATATTTCATACTTCTTTCTCATTAAGTGATCATTCACTCAATTTCCGGAGAAAGCATATGAAGTTGAAGTCCATCGCTTACGACTATACATAATGGACTACATACATTGATATGTATAAATTCCAATAATTTAGTCGATCGTTCTTCTTTGGCCTTCGAACGAAGTTTTACATATCCCGAGGAAAGTCTCACAAGTGTCACTTGATCAAATCAAATACTCCAAAAATCCATTAATATGGAGTTTCTTCATCTTTTCTTTCCAATATAATTTAAACGGCGATGTCACTTTGTAAGTGATCTTTCAATCATTTGTCTTGCGACATTTGAGAATTAGTTTTAATGGATGTGATTTCTCCAACTAGATTTGTAAATCATCCATCTTATATGGAATACGGTAATTATTTGAACAATCTTTGTTCTCTTAATACCTTATTTTAATAACGATTATTAAAACAAATCTTGAAGGCAAGCTTTGATGTCAACGAGAAATACAAACATTCGCTTAATTGTTTTCGATGAATATCATCACATATTTTCTTGCTAGTTACTTAGGCCATTGTGGTTCATGAATTGCGCCGTTCTGTATAAAATTTCATACCAGCAAATTCGGTATTCAATACCCAAGAACCACATTGTTTAACAAGCAAAGAATAGAGCCATAACATGTATATCATCTATATACCTAAACTGGATATTTCCAGTCTTTTCTTTTCTACCAAATATATTTTATAGATTCTCTTTCAGCATTTCCTTTTTCTTTTTAAAAGAATCTATCAACATCAGAAGTGGAGCCATATACATGACACATAGTCCAAAGCATGTATATTTAAATACTAAAACATTTGGACTTGCACTTTGAAGTAGATCACCATCATCTAATGATTGACGTTCTTTCAAAATCCATTCTTTAGTAATCTTGTAGTGTAGTAAACACTTTACATACATATTCTATTCATCCTTATCATGAAGACTTTCATGATCAAGCTAATGTAGCTTATAAAGGCGAATCGTGAGTATAATTTACATTCCAAAACCATTTTGGATGATTAGGATGTCTAGCATCTCCAACCTTTGCAAATTCTCATCCAATATGAGAACATATATTATACTCTTATCATATTGCAACCAAAACATTGTTTCAGATATCGTTATATCTGCCACACATGATGGTTTCTAAAACAATGCTTTCAGCTCCTAGATAACCTTGATATTTAAAAACAATCAAGAATCACGGAGGCAAACATGATACTTCAGATACTAACACTGAAATTGTTACTCTCGATTTAATACTAATTATTAAATTTCACGGAGTAAACAGAGTTTGCTGAAAGTTTGCAATAGGACTTTAAACTTTAGATTGACACTCAATATAGTACGATACGAGTTCGTAAAGTAAATATCCAGAATTCTATAGTTCTATTATCTCAATTACAACTAAGCATAAGGTGGTGAACGAATGCCAATGACTACAACAAATTATGCAAATTCACTTTTATTTAATTTATGATAAATTGAGTTCTACTAATCCAAATTAGAAATGAACTCCCACTCAAAAACAACATACCTCATGTCTTTTTGGTGATTACATGAACCAAATCCACTACACCAAGTCTGATCATCACGTGAGTCGGTGTAGCTTCGAAGGCGAGCATCCATATGGTCATCATATCAAAACATATGACTCATGCTTAACCTTTCGATCCATGTTTCGAGGCCATGTCTACACATGCTAGGCTCGCCAAGTAAGAACCTTAGTATTCGCAAAACTGTCTTACACCCGAGATATGCTCGTTGATTCAAGTACACCTGATCATCATGTGATGTCTTGAAGCGGCGAAACATTGTCGGTGCATACTTAAGGAAGAACACATTTTTATCTTGATATATAAATGAGGGATCATCTTATTATGCTAATAAAACACCAAACTAGCAATATAAGATGCAACAAACATCTTATGTGAAAAGTGAAATAACATGGTCCTTGCACTTGATCGTTATCATGTGCATCGTGGTATGATATTCATCATTCCTTTATGTGTAAGGCCAAGGTCTATGGAACTTACACGTTATGTATGTTGTAAGAGTATCGACTTACACTTTTACTTACAACATCAACCATATCATGACACTAGCCCGGCAACAATCTAAACTAGACGCTTCTAATTTATCCATTGCATGTTTTACGTGGCTGAGGGCTTTCGGAGATAGAACCGTTCTTACCTATGAACATGAAACCACAACGATGATAATCAAATTATTGAAAACTCGTTGTAAATTAGATATTGACTATAGTAGGAGAGAAAAACACCCGCAAGCCACTTATGCAAAACTAGTTGCATGTCAAGCGTGGAACAGGTCTCATGTGCGAGGACATGTAAAGTTTGTCTAGGCCGCTTCATCCCACTATGCCACCAATATCCAAATTACAACTAAGAAGCAATAACATGATCATCATCATCATCCACATATACATATGTGTACTACCCGTGCAAAGCATCTACGCAAAGATCTGGCTCTGATACCACTGTAGGGTTCGCAGCATAGAAAACAAAACTTTTCCTACGATGGGAACAACTATGTACCAAGATCTATCTACTAGATACAAGCAATGGGTGGATATATATCCATAGAATACATACCCTCAAAGATCGAATAGCGTGAACGAGGTTGTACTCGTGGATGATGTCGTCAAACACTTGCTGATCTCAAGATCGAGAAGAAGTCCATCCGGTCTAGCAGGTCCAACACTGTCGTGGTATTGCTGACGAGTACACAATGGAGGGGTCCTCACAGTGCGTGTTTAGAGACGTGGGGTAAGGTGGACGGTTGACGGGTACGAGGTAACACAGCTTACCCAGGTTCAGGTCCCACAATGATGGCGGAATCCTACTCCTGCTATAAATCACTATAATGGCAATACGTCAAGTTACAGAGATTAGGTTCGCTGTGCGAGGTGACTAGAAAGTCTAAGTTATCGTGCCCTATAGGCTCCCATAGGCCTGACTTATATAGTCGCCAGGTCCTACGGCTACAAGGAAAAGTCCTAGCCGGACAGGTTACAGAGTTCTACACCGTCTATTACTAGTTTTGTGTATCTTGCACTCCAAGGCTCCGGGTACGCTGGTGACTCCACCATAGCCTTCCTTTATCCGGCATGGGCCTCCCTTGTGGATCCACCTAACTGGGCCGCCCAGCAGGCCATACGCCATGCTACCGACTATGGGCCACCCAGGTTAGTCGGATAAGAGACATGCTATGAGGGTACCCATATAGCATATCCCCAACAGTAGCCCCCGGAGAACTCCGAGATCTTGCGTCGTCTTGCCTCTTCCCATGGAATGCTCTGTCTAGATGGATGTCAGCAAATCGTCAAGCAATATCTTGTAGTCCTCCCAAAGAACCCTGCAAGGTTTTCTCCGTCTTCTACGAGTAAGTCGGATAAATGCTGAACCTTCCATCATACGCTCCCGTTGTCGGATTAAATCCGTCCATGCCGGAATCTTCGATGGGACGGCTCATCTACCATGTCAGTTATGATGACGTAGGCTGTAGGTCAGCGAAGCCTCGTAACTCACACATGCAGAGAACGTAATCATACCCATTTTTCCCGCGTGAGCGATACGAACCGTTGGCGGCGATGGTTGGAGACGTGGCGAAATTACCGCGCACGTTCATGAACACGTCGTCTACGCGGCAACCGTCCGATTAGCTACACGAATCTTGACGCAGAGTAAGATAAATAGCGGCCGTAGGACACTTGCCACTTTTTCACCCCATTATCTCGCGTCATCGTCTTCTTCCTCCAGTCGCGCGCCTCCTCGAGCTCTCCGCGAAAACCTCGAGAAACCCTAGTCTCTTGCCTGCACCAGTCGCGTTCTTTCCTTCCTCCATGGCCAGCAGCAGCTCATCCCCGTCAATGGCGGCGTCGAGCGAAGCCGCGGCGAAGCCGGCGAGCTCCGTCGTCGTGGCCCCAGAGGGCCTGGTCATCCCCGCATCGGCGGTGATAGAAACCACCGGCGGCGACCATAACCTGGCGGCGCTGGAGCCCCTGGAAGAGGAGCCAGACTCGCACAAAGGCGACTGGTGCGGCTCGGACATCACCGGCCGCGACATCCAAGAGATGGTCGTTGATGGTTACCTCCCTGCGATGGAGGGGCTCGCCTGGCGGGCGGCGCCGGCGGTGAGGTGACCCCTTCTCCCCAAGTTGGAGAGAAAGTATACCTCAAGGCGCAATTGGTACGCGGCGTTTCTCTGCCCATCTCCCACTTCTTCCTGTCCGTCTTGAATCACTTCCAGGTCCAACCCCACAACCTCTCCTCCAATAGTATCCTAGTGCTTAGCAACTTCACGGCACTTTGCGAGGGTTACCTAGGGATTAGGCCTAGGTTAGATCTATTTGTCTACTTCTTCACCGTCAAACGTGAAGCCGGACACAGCAAGGCGGAGCTTAGAAACTGTGGCACCATAAGCTTCAAGATCTGACCTGCCCGGCGGTTCCCCGACATTGTCGGCCACGAGTCGTGTAAGAACTGGCAGCGGACATACTTCTACGGCCCCGACATTCCTTTGGCGGGCCGAGAAGTAACGTACCCGGACTTCGTGGATGGAGCCACCGCCGAAGTTCCCACATGGAGATCCCATGCCTCCCTTCCCTCCGACCTCAACGCCTCTCGCGCCATAAGACGGATCGAGTGGTTCGTAGAGACGGGTCTAACCGGCTTGGACCTAGCCATGTGCTGGTTCATCAGGCGGATCCAACCTCTGCAGCACCGTATGAAGCTTATGCACGAGTACACCGGCCACCGAAGAGATACCCTCCGGATCTCCGAGGACAACTTCTCGAGCGACTCCCTCAAGTTCCGACTTAAGGACATCGTCAAGGTGAAGGACAAGAAGCGTGGCTTCACCTTCACCTATGACCTGTTCGTAAACGGAAAGTGCCCAAAGGTAGGTATTTATTTTCCGAGTATGACATTGCTCCAGTTTTTCCGTCTTGCCAATATCATCTTGTCTAACACGATGATTTCTTACTTAACAGCTTAGCGATCTAGAGGAGGGCAACCTGGCCGCCCAAATCTACGATCCCAAGATGAAGGAAGTCACGGTCGTGTCCGACGATGATGCCCCGTTGGCGCGAAAGCGGAAGAGCTCCACCTCTGACGCTGCTGACGGAGGCAAGAAAAAGAAGACGGAGGGTGGAGCCTCCAAAAAGAGTACTGCCGCCCTGGAGGCGGAAAAGAAGAAAGCCACCGGGATGTTTGCCAAAGCTCCCCCCCCCCCTAGTGTAAGCTTCTTATTCTCCGACATTGTTTTGTTTATCTGTCTTATTCCTATACTTATGCATTTTGCACGTTTCAGGAAGAAAGCCACAACCAGCCTCAAGAAGTCCTCAAAGACTCTTGGGGCTTCTAAAATAATCAAAGATATGCTGCATCGCGACTCTTCCCCCGCCATCGCCCCTGCTACTCCTGCCGTCAAGCCCTCCTCCGCTCTGACAAGCTCCCAAGCCCAGGAGGCACCAGGCCCTTCCGCCATGGAAGTGGATTCTGGCGCCTCTACCGAACTCGCGATTGTCGGCGAGCAGGCGACGCAGGAGAACGCTTCTCTTCAAATGGCTGAAGCTCCGGCTAAGGATGCCAACGGTAGCGGCAAGGCGGTGGTGGGTGCTGGTACTTCTGCCGAAGGCGGCGCCTTTACTCCCCAGAAACCCTTAGAATTGCCGAAGATTATCTTCCCGGTGCTTACGCCGGGTAGCACAACTATGGTTCCTGGAGGAGTGCCGTCATCTCCGACGTGCGGTCTTGAGGAGCTACTCCGCCAGGCAGACATCTTGCGAAGCAACAACATTTCCTTTGGCAAGCTGCAGGCCGAGAGTGCTACGAACCTCAAGATCATCGCACTTGTAAGTTTTACTTTACCTTTTGCATTTCATATGAGTATCCCACTGTAGCCCCCGAGGATGTAGACGGAAAACCATTGGCTTTGCATCTATATGCTCTAAGAGTGACTAAGTTAGAAAAAACTCTCACTATAGCCCCCAAGCATTTAGATGGAATGAATTATTCCGACTAGATGCTTTAAGAGTAGCATACACAGTGTTCATAATTTTAAGTGTTGTAGCCCCCAAGCCTCTAGTTGTAACTGAATTAGTTCCGACTAGATACTTAAAGAAAAGCTAAGCATTTTCCGAGTTAAAACTTTATACTGTATCCCCCAAGCTTCTAGTTGAGAACTGAACTAGCTCCGACTAGATTCTTTAAAGAAAAGCTAAGCATATTGCTAAGTTGAAAAACTCTCGCTGTAGCCCCCGAGCTTCTAAGTGGAAATTTTCTGACTAGAAACTCCAAGCAGACTAAACAACGACTTAACTTTGTATCTGTTTCCACAGAACGAGAATGCTCGGAGGGGCATGTCCAATGATAAGTACCAGAAGATGCGCGCGGACCTTGAAGCTGAAAAGGGTAAAACCGCCATCTTGAAGGAACAGATCATCAAAAACAAGAGTTTGTTTTCTTTTTGCGCATTTCCGTCTTACTTTTGTGCCTTCGTTCTTCGAGTACTCATTGTGTACTTTGTTTTCTCCGACTTGCAGAGCATGTCGCCAAGGCTAAGGATATTGTCGAGCAGTCCAAGCACATCCAGCAGCTGGACAGCAAGAACAAGATCCTTAAGAAGGAGAGAGAAGAAATGCTGAAGATGCACGAGGATTCCATGAAAGCCCTGCAAGACTCCGCCTCCGCCGAGATCAATCGCTTGAAGGAGGAGCTTGTGATCCTAAAGGATCAGAAGCAAGCTGCCGATGAGCAAACCCTTCGCCATAGTGAGGCGTTTAAGCTCCTCCAACAAGAGAAAGAATTCTTGGCGGACGTCGTCTGGCAGGCTAAGGCCAGCATCTTCAGTAAGTATCCTCCGCGTTGTAGCTCTGTAGTCTGGATACTTAGAATTTTTGAACTCATGCAATCGTTGTCGGAATTTGCAGCGCCCCTGGGTTTAACCCGCTCGCCTCCTTTGGAAAAGGAATGCATGATTCTTGCTGGCAACTTCATTAACACCACCATCACCCAAGCCAAGGAGATCGCCCAGCCCCTCCAAATTTATATCAAGGCCTCGGACTCCGTGGTGAAGTACTCGGAGATTCTGCACCGAGCCCCCGAGCGTGTCGCAAGCTGGAAAGCTTCATGTGCACGGGCTGGCGCAAGGATGGCGTTGTCCATGGTGAAGGCACACTATGAAGGTGCCGACATCGACACGATGACATCTGGTATCCCCGACGTGGATGATGACGGCAAGGAGATCGATCACGAAGCCATCCTGTCATCACTCGCGGGTTATGACACCAGGGTTGCCGAGTTGGTGGACGTCGACGTCTTCGTGCCCAGAAACTTTCTTGACAACGCCGACCCTGAATCCTCCGAGTCTCCTCACAGTGGTGATGTTGAGGGTGAATCTCCGGCTGGTGACGATGCGGCCTCCAAGTCCCCTGCACCTAAGGAGTGAAAAACACTTTGTAATTCTTGTTTCACCTCTGGAGTGTGCATTGAAAAAACTTGGTGATGTAATCTTAAGGCGGAAAACAATGTTTGTCGTATCCTTCTACTTAAGAATTAATGCCCAGCATGTATATATTTTTTAAGCAAGTGTTGGCTTATCCATTACTTTGGTTCTTATGCTTGACTTTTTGTGAGTCGGAAGACTCGTTGTCGGAACCATGCGCTTAGGTGATGATACCCAATGGCACCGTCAAAAACCTTAGCACAAAATCGCCGACAATGAGTGCCAAAAGTCACTACTCCAGAATCCACATAAAAACAACAAAGAACGTGTAGACCAGAAAACTTAAGCTAACGCCCGTAGGCGGAATTTTCACAAGTGCAATCGCAAAGCTTGTGCATAAAGGTTTATATTATCCAAAAATGAACACTAAAGGAGGTAAAAGACTCAGTAATATGAGTGAACCAAAGAGCTTTATTTCATTGATCATATAAGAGGTACACAATTAGATAAAAAATGCTAAGTGTAGAAAGGACGTAGCTGTGCTATGTTCCATGGCCGATCAAGCTCTGGGTAGTCATCATCCGGGTCACGTCGCTTATGCTTATGATCCTCGTTGGGTCTATCCTTGAGCTCACGATTGTCGACAAGGTAGTAAGACCCATTGAGCAGCGCCTTGCTTATGATGAACGGTCCTTCCCATGGCGGGGATAATTTGTGTGACTTCTTCTGCTTAAGTCGAAGCACCAAATCCCCCTCTTTAAACGAGCGATGCCGGACGCGGTTACTATGGTAGCTGTGTAGCTTCTGCTGGTAGATGGCGGATCTTTGACATGCCAAAACACGCTCCTCCTCGAGAAGGTCCACATCTAGGCGTCTGGATTCTTCAGCGTCATCTTCATCATAGGCGGCAACTCTTGGTGCATCGTGGAGGATGTCGGAAGGTAGGATGGCTTCTGCTCCATATACCATGAAATAGGGGGTGTAGCCGGTGGACCTGTTGGGTGTGGTTCGTAAACTCCATAGCACAGATGGCAATTCTTCCGCCCAGGCTCCAGTTGCTCTATGTAGCGGTGCCTCAAGACGTGGCTTGATTCCCTACAGAATTAATCCATTGGCTCGCTCAACTTGACCATTGGATTGTGGGTGTGCCACAGACGCAAGGTCAAGTCGGATGCCTTTGTCCCAGCAATAGGCCTCCACTTCTCCGAGTGACAAGTTGCTGCCGTTGTCGGTGATGATGCTATGTGGGAGACCAAATCTCACCACTAGATCCCGGACAAACCTAAGGGCAGTTGCCCCATCAAGCTTTCTAATGGGTTTAGCTTCTATCCATTTGGTGAATTTGTCAACTGCTACAAGCAGATGCATAAATCCACACGGTGACGTTTGTAACGGTCCCACCATGTCTAGCCCCCAGACTGCAAACGGCCAAGTTATTGGTATTGTTCGCAATTCTTCAGCAGGAACATGTGGTTGTCGGGCATAGTACTGGCATCCTGTGCATGTTTCAACCAGCTTGTCGGCGTCCGCCTTCGCGGTCAGCCAGTAGAATCCTTGCCGGAAGGCTTTCGCGACCAATGATCAAGGAGCGGCGTGATGCCCACAATTTCCAAGATGGATTTCGCGTAGGAGTTCCATACCTTCTAGCTGGGAAACACACTTTAGGTATACACCAGTAGTGCTCCTTTTGTAGAGTTGCCCATTGATTATGGTATAACCCTTTGCTCGTCGTACTATCTGCCGTCTTTAGACCTCGTCGTCGGGAAAAGTTCCGTGTTCGAGATATTCCATGAACGGTTTTGTCCAAGACGGATGGTCTTTGTCACCATGTTGATGAAAGAATCAGCTATGTCCGGGTTGTCAATGTCGGCGCCCTTCACGGATGGTGTGCGTAGATGCTCTAGGAAAACTCCTGGCAGATTTGCTTGCGCCCTGATCCAAGTTTAGACAATAGATCAGTCGCCTCGTTTTGCTCCCTAGGCACATACTTGACTTCGTAGCCCAAGAAGCTCTTGGCTATCTCATCCACTTCGTCGCAATATGCCTCCATCATAGGGTTTCGCGCATTCCAGGTGCCAGCCACCTGCTGGGCAAGCAAGTCGGAATCTCCATAGCAAACTATGTGCTTGATGCCAATATCCTTGGCTACACGCAGTCCGTGAATGAGTGCTTCATACTCCGCCATGTTGTTTGTAGCCTCGAAGTGGATCTGCAGAACGTAGTGTAGCTTGTCTCCTTTTGGTGACTGCAGCAATACACCAGCCCCCGAGCTGTTGAGCAGCTTTGATCCGTCAAAGTGCATCACCCAGTACTCTGGTTCCGGCAACGGAGTAGCATCTGGCATCTCCGTCCAATATGCAATAAAATCCTCCAAGGCTTGTGACTTGATAGCGTCGCGTCTTTTGTAGGTGATCTCGAAGGCAGCAAGTTCAATGTGATTGGGTGCTCCTGAAAGTAATGCCTTGCTCGTGACCCTTCCTGTAGCGTCGCTGTTGTTGATAATGTCAGACCGTGGAGTCTTGCTCACTACTGTGATTGGGTGCTCCTGAAAGTAATGCCTCAGCTTGCGTGAAGCGAGGAATACTCCATCAGCTATTTTCTGGTAGTGCGGGTAATGCTGCTTGGACTCCGTCAAGACCTCGCTTACATAGTAAACTGGTCGTTGCACTCCGTGCTCATAGCCTGGTTCCTTCCGCTCTACCACGACGACGATGCTGATAACCCGGTTGGTTGCCGCCATGTAAATTAACAGGGGCTCGCCAGGCTCGGGTTCTGCAAGGATGGGCGCTGAGGAGAGAATATCCTTGAGCCGCTTCAATGCTGCATCTGCCTCGTCCGTCCATGTGAATTTGTCCGCCTTCTTCAGCAACTTGTACAGCGCAGAGCCTTCTCTCCAAGTCGGCTGATGAACCGACTAACTGCTGCAACACAACATGTTAGTCGTTGGATGTCCTTTAGGCATGTCGGATGGTTTATGTTTAAGATGGCCTTGATTTTCTCCGGGTTGACCTCAATTCCGCGCTGGGAAACGATGAAGCCCAACAGTTTGCCGGCTGGAACCCCGAAGACGCACTTCTTAGGGTTGAGCATCATGTTGTATTTCCGGAGATTATCAAAGGTTTCTTTTAAGTCGGAGATTAAGTCGTTTGACTTTTTAGACATCACCGCGATATCTTCCACATAGGCATGAACGTTCCGACCAATTTGGTTGTGAAGGCAACATTGCATTGTCCGCTGGTAGGTAGCACCTGCGTTTTTCAACCCAAAGGGCATCGTGACATAGCAAAACGTGCCGTAGGGGGTAGTGAACGAAGTGGCCAATTGGTCCGACTTCATCATCTTGCTCTGGTGGTATCCTGAGTATGCATCGAGAAAACAAAAAAGTTCCGAGCCAGACGTCGAGTCAATGACTTGGTCAATGCGAGGCAAAGCAAACGGATCTTTGGGACATGCTTTGTTCAAGCCGGTGTAATCAACGCACATTCTTAATTCATTGGTTCCCTTTTTGGGGACAAGTACAGGATTGGCCACATCGGGTGTGGAGGACTTCTCGGATAAACTCAGCCTTAAGTAACCTAGCTATCTCTTTGCCAATGGCGTGTCTCTTCTCATCTCCGAAGCGTCGTAGAGGTTGTTTCACTGGTTTACATTTTGGATCTATGTTTAAGCTGTACTCGACAAGTTCCCTAGGTACACCTTTCATGTCGGCAGTTTGCCAGGCAAAGATGTCCCTATTCTCACGGAGGAACTCGACGAGCGCGCTTTCCTATTTGGGATCCAGGTTCGTCCCAATGGCGGCGGTCTTGGAGGCATCGCCTACCACAAGTTCCACCGGCTTGGTCTCGATGGCGGCCTTGAACGCAGAAGCGGAGTCGGAGATCTAATTCTTCAACGCGGACATCTCTGAGTCATTGACCTTGCTCTGGATCTCCTTGAATTCTTCGCTGTAGAGGACAGCTTCTGAAACGGCTGCTTCATTGATCTCGCAGTCCCTTGCCTTGGTAAAGCTTCCGGATACGGTGATGACGCGGGTATCTTGAGTTTGTTGTAGACGAAGCATGGCTTGGCCATGAACGTGTGTAATATGTCGCGGGCGAATATGACGTGGTACACGCTCTTGAAGGGGACCACCTCAAAGGTCATGCGCTCTTGGCAGTAATTATTAATGTCGCCAAAGGCTACCTGAAGTGTGATGCACCCAAGGGACCGAGCCTCCCGTCCAGGAACTACGCCATGGAACACGGTGTTGGTCCGCCTTAGGTTTGCCTCCGTCAAGTTCATCTTCTGCAGTGTATCCAGGTACATGATGTTGATGTTGCTTCCACTATCCACCATGCACTTGGTGAACTCCACGCCGTCAATCAATGGGTTGATGACCATGGCGTATTGGTTCTCCGTGGGCACAAGGTCTGGGTGGTCCGTCCTGTCCCAAGTGATTGGAACCTCCGACCAGCGCAGGTATTGGGGAACTGGGGGAAGAGTGGCCATCAGGATCCTTAGTGTGGCATCCCGCAAAACCACTACTAGAAAATCGCGTTGTTTTTGTGCATTGCATCATCATGACATCATCATGCATATTATTTTTTACTTGAAACTATGTTGCGAAAGACTATTGATTTCTGAAACTAGCCTCCTTCTATTTCAAATTAAACCCCTGGATGTTTCCGGATATTTTGTTTGTCTAAAACTAATTACAAAAGCTATTTTAAATTAAATAAAAACCTATATTATTTTTTAGGGGGCAGCCTAACCGGGCCGATCCGACCCAGTTGGCCACCCCCAGTACAAAACCAAACGGTCAACCTAAATCTATTCCTACCTAAACCTAGTCTACCCAGCCCCCTCAACCTCACCCCGACCAATCCCCTCCCTCCACCTCACCGTTCCCTCCACCTCACCCTCAGCCCAGCCACCTCACCAATCCTCTCTCTCACCCCCACTCCCCACTCTCTCTGCCAGCCTGGCCCCACCCACACACACCAGCCGCACCCACTCAGCCACCCCTCTCCCTGTCCCTGGGCCCCACCCGCACCGGCCCTGCCCTCTCCCTGGCCCCACCCCCACCGACGCACCCCCTGCTCACCCCCTGGCCCACCCCGACCCCGCCTGTCCCCAACCTCTCTCCCCACCAACCGCGTCCCCTCCTTCCTCCTCCCTCCCTGCTCAGCCTCCCTCCCGCCGCCGGCAGGGGCCTCCTCCTCCCTCCCCTCCTTCACCGCCCTCAAGCCCCGCCAAACCTTCCTCTTCCTCCCGTTGGCCCGCGCTCGCCGCCCCGTCTCCTCCCCCTCGGCTCCGCCACCGAGCTCTGCGCCCCTCCGACCCCGCGCCTCCTCTCCGCCGGTCGTCTCCGCCTCGACGCGCCAGCCTCCCTCCTCGCCCCGCCGCCGCCAGGGACACAAGCCCTGCGTGCCCGCCGTCCTGTCTCCCCGCCGGCGCACGTCGCATCAGGCTCCTCTCCGCGCAGCTGCCGCCGGTCACCTCGCCTCGGTCCCCACCTTGTTGCCCCACCACCACCTCGTCTGTCGCCGTCCTTCCTAAGCCGTCGCCCCTCCCTGTCTGCCGCTCCGCCGGCGCTCCCTTCCCTCCCCTGGCCTCTCGCCTTGCCGCGCTCGCTCCTCCGGTCGCGACGCCGCCGCCGCGGGCTTCCTCTCCCGGTCGCCACCTCCTCGTCGCCGCCGCGGGCTCCCCACCAGCGGGCCGCCTCGCTCCACCTCCTCTGCCAGCAGCCGCCGACACGGCCCACCTCTGCCATCCTCTGTCTCTGCGCGCGCGCCCTACCGCCCCGAGCTGAGCCTCATGAGCGCTCCTTGTCGCCGCTGACCGTGCTTCCTTCCTTGGGCACCAGATGGTTGTCGGTGTCCTTTTCGTTCTTTGCACGCGTGTTGCTGGGCTACACACATGTTGATGTGTCGGTGTGTACCGTGTTACAAAATGGAAGGTGTGGTGAATGTTGAAGTCCCTGAGTTTTCCGTCGAACCCCGAAGACCGAACCCGAACCTTCGGAACACCAAGATCTCCCAGTGCCGAGACCCGAGTCCGACACCGACAATCGAAACCGCGGAACCGACAAGTTCGCCTACCCAGAGACCCTGATGCCTTCGACACGGAGCACCGAGGATGCCTTCATGGAACGCCAAGATACCCGTCGAACCCCGAAGACCGAACCCCGTGGACCGACATGATCTTCTTCACGGATGCGACAAGATCGTCTCTCGGACGCCAAGTTCTTCGACCCCGGAGACCAATTCATCGGGACGTCAAGACCTTCTTCCGAACCCAATTTCTCCGTCGCAACACGACAAGTTCTCCATCATGTATCCGAAACTCGCCATCCCCGTCAAACCCTGAGACCCAACCCCGAACCCCTCGGACCCCAAGATCGACCGAACCCAGATGTGTGCACCTTTTCCCGAACCCCTACTTTATAAATGCTATATATAAACTTGTTGCATTAAATCATTCATCTCGCATGCATATTTGTGTGTGGTTTGGGGGCCTTATGCCGATTCACCTAAATTAAATATGGGGCCCATATGCAGGCAAATCTAGTCTCATATTGGCCTCATTTAAATTTGTGTAGCGAACCGGTAACTTATTTTGCCATGTTAAGACAACATTTAAATTGCGGGGTAGTTAAATAACTAGAACCATATATTAAATGTCGGGACCCCCGGTTCCGCTTAATATGATCTAATTGCATTGCACCTTTGCCATGTCATACATCATACATGCATCATGCCCGATCTTCTGCCGTTGTATTAAATAGTGCATCCGGTGTTTCTTCTAGTGCTTTGCTTCTTCACGGATTAGGCCGTTGAGTTGATGCGAGTGTCGACCCGATCTTCGGATGAACCTTCGGCAATGTTTTCAGGCGAGCACCTCCCCCTTTCTACCTATCTTACTTTTATAGTATTTATTCCCTCCTGTTGATCTATTGCTATCTGTGTTGCGATGCTCTAGTTTCCGTACCCGAGATATCCCTTGCAGCCATATATTGCCTTGGACACATCCTATTACCTGTTGTTTGGTAGATAGTTGGACTTGCGCGTCGTAGTCGCTTGCTCAAGTGCTGTTGTGTGTCGTCCAGTACCACAGTTGTTGGAGTATTGCCGTATGTTTAAGGTTGGAGATGATCATGGCTTTAATTATCGTTACTTTAATTACTGCTTAATAACTAAAATTGAAGTAGGTAAGCAGAGGCACAGGTGGGCAATAGATGTTATTTGGTTGTTAACCGTCCACTTGTGTCCCGTAGGACCCCGAGTTCTTGATACCTGTTCCGAGATCGAGCGCGCTAACCACATGTGGGATGTATGGGCACCCCATCGATTTAGTACCTGATTTCAAAGTACTGTACTGGGGGCCACAAGTAGTTTGGGGCTTTATTACTATCCTGTAGTTATGCCATGCTTTATTGCTTTATTAACGATTGTGCGAGGAGCACACTGTACTGTTTTGGAAGCGGAGTGTTTTCGCGGTATCGACAATCCCAGTTTTGGGTTCCCAGTCGTTTACAGCCACTGTCGCAAACCCTGAGTCCGTCTCGTAGACCGGCCGACTTTGTTGCGGGTAGACTTAGTGGGGTGGCCCCCCGTGCTTGCTTTGGGTCTGGGAAACGTCATGACTTAGGCCCCGCCGACATACCGATGGGTGTATGTTAATTGATCTGGCAAAAAGGGTCGAAGTGCGTGTGGATACTTTGGTGCACCCCTGCAGGGTTAAATCTTTTCGAGAAGCCGTGTCCGCGGTTATGGACGACTTGGAGCACAGTGCTTGATCATAGACAACTATAACTAAAGTTTACTGTTATAACTTGACTTGTATCCGATATGACTAGTAATCGGCTTCACTACAACGGAATGTCTAAATAAAAGTACCAACAACTGCTGGGTTTGGGGTTATCTCATGCTATTTGTATCTGACTAGTAAGTGTTGCAACTACAACGGAATGGCTAACTAAAACTGCCCACTGCTTATTATATCAGGATGACTATCTATACCTGACTAGTAATTACTGCAACGATAACTGAATAAATAAAACTGTCAACTGTGTGAGTTCCTCGGCTGACTTCCTCGTTTGGTCTCGAGGGGGAAATATCAGGATGGGTTTGTTTGGTGTTAGCATCAGGTTGGTTCCGAATAGGTCTTTCTTACCCCTCTCTGAAAGCCGCTAGTTGTATCGAGTCTCTATAGGTTGTTTAGTGCATGCCGCGCTGCCGCTCAGTCCACCATACCTATGTAGGCGAGGACCGCCGAATTCTAGTCTCGCCGTGTACTGGCCTCAGTACTGACGCTCCTCTTTTTCCTTTGCCCTTTGTCGGCACCCCTTTTGTTTTAGCAGGTTTCGACGTCGTTAGCAGGGTTACCCTTCCGGCTTGGCCTGGGCAGGGTTATGGACGCCATTGGTTATTCTTCAGGGCTCTTAGCCCCATTTGCATCTTGTCCGTAGCTGGATGCTGTATCGTTTTCAAGGTGATTTGGATCTTTGTTCTGTATATCTGTATTCTTGACTCATGGAGTCGTGTTGTATATATATCTGTTCTGTGGGTCCCATCGAGGACTGTTGTGTAATGTTATTACTTCGTTTTCCACCCGCACGAAAGTGCCTGGTGGGCACCTTTGAATCGTTTCTATGCGGGTTTGGCGGGTTTCGCTAAAACTTGCATAGGGCCGATTCTGAGGGTGTTACACTTAGAGAGGTCTTATGTTGTCGGACGGTGGGGGTGACAAGGAAAGTGTGGTAGACTGGGGCCTTCTTTGCGAAGGGGTTCTTGCCCTTGTCGTCGCTCTTGGCGGCGTGCTTGGGGTCAACGTCCTCGTC
This sequence comes from Avena sativa, assembly GCA_916181665.1. Classification (NCBI taxonomy): domain Eukaryota; kingdom Viridiplantae; phylum Streptophyta; class Magnoliopsida; order Poales; family Poaceae; genus Avena; species Avena sativa. Next base: position 210,312,878 of record OV702280.1, on the reverse strand, counting down.
CATGTCACTTGAATCCTTGGACTCCTCCTCCTTCTTCTTCCCCTTGCCCTTGCCTCGCGGTCTGTTCTTTCGACTTCGCTTATAGCCAGACTCCGGGTCTTCCTTAAGGTCGTTGACGAACTTGCAGTGTCGATTGGTATGGGTGGCCTTGCCGTTGGTGTCGAGGTGTACGAGGAACGGCATATCGCGGTACTCTTCGTAGGTTTGGGGAACGCGGAGCGGCGCCAAGTTGGTTTCACTTCCTCGCTGCTGCCCACGGCCCGCTCCCCTTCCTCGGCCACGTTGTCCGTCGTCGCCTCGTCCTGCAAAAGTCATGGCGACCATGTTGGTAGATTGCTTTTCTTCTAGAGCGGTTTTCCGCTTGGTACTATTGTTCCTCCGAGCTTGAGTTGGAATGGCCGTTGCCGACAAAGAGCCACGAGCGTCATCGTCGGCAGCTACGAACTCACTAGCTAACTGAATCATCTGATTCAAGTCAAGCTGATGATTGTCCTGCAAGCGCTTCAGCTTATGTCGGAGCAACGTGCCCCTTTCCAATCCGTCGATGAAGGCGGCCATGGCGGTCTGGGCGTGCACTCCTGCGCATGAATTCTTCATATCCAACCAGCGGGAGAGGTAGGCGCGAGATGTCTCGTCTTTCTCTTGCACGCACCGCTGTAGATCGCCCACAGTGTAGGGACGCTTGTATGTACCCTCAAAGTTTTTGGTGAACGCTTCTTGCATGTCCAACCAGTTGTAGATAGATTTTTCCGGCAAGTCATCGATCCATTGACGGGCCGTGCCCGCCAACATTAATGGGAGGTACTTGACGGCGACGTTGGGGTTGCCTCCAGCAATCTCCACCGTGTTGCCGTAGTCCTGCAACCATCTGGCAGGCTTGGCGGTGCCATCATAGGGCTTGATGGTCTTGTCAATCCGGAAACCTTTGGGGTAAGTTACGGACCGTATTGCAGGTCCAAAGCAACGTGGTCCCAGGTATGGTCCTTCCCGGGCCTCGTGGATCTTATCGATCCGCGAACGTGCATCGTATGGCTCCGGATTCTTCTTCTTGTTGTCAACAGGGGATGGGCTGCGTGAACGACGCGGGCCTCTTCCGTCATGGTGACTGCTTGGTGGTGACGGGGGCGGAGGTGGCGGTGGGTTAGCCTTCTTGCTGTTACCCTCCTACGACGCCCCACGCCTGTCACGGTTGCTTGCCGGACGCGGAGGGTCATGGTGTAACCTGCTCTTATGTCCCTGGTGGCGCTCTCCATCATGACGGGTCTGTGCCGCGTTGTCGCGGATGACGATGCCGCACTGCTTTGGAGGGGGCATATCCGTACGATGGTGAGTCTTGTAATCTTCCTGACGTCGGAGGGATCGGGGCGGTGGCGATGGGCGGCGAGGTTGGGCTCTTTCTCCGTGGTCGGAGGATATGGGGATAGCATCCTTCCTGTTGCGCGCATCCCTCCGTCTTCGTTCTGATGAACCCGTCCGCGATCCGACATCCTGAGGAGATCTGTCCCTTCGCGGTTTGTACTGGCTAGATCGGCAGAGCGCTGGGTCAGACTCAAGCCTCTGAGAGGTGGCCTTCTCCTGCTGATTTACCTCCTTGGCCACTAGGTCATAGACCTGCTCCACTGCCTCAGGCGATCTATCCTGCTCCAGAAGGGTCTTGGCGATGGCGAGGTTAAGGAGTGGGGTGGGCATCACCTGCTTGCCTTCACTGTCAATGTATGGCTTGGCTTGTTCCGGCTTCGAGGGAGCCCATCCTAGGTTGCGCCGTACACCGGGATCGTTGATGACGCGAGCTGGAGCTTTCTTAGCCTTCTGCTGCTGCAGCAGAGTCTTGTACTCGGCCTCCATTGCTCTTGCTTTCTCTATGGACTTCTGCGCGTTGACCAGATCTCGATCTAGTTTAGCGCCTTGCTCCGCGATGGCTTGCGCCTCCTCCAGCAGCTGCTGGCGCTTCTCGTCAAGCTGAGTCACGTTCCGGATATGATCAACAGTTAGTGGCTCAACGAGGAGATTGCCGTCATTACTCTATTAGCTGGAGTAACATGGGCTGCTGCCGACGTCGATGCTGGAGGCGGAAAGTTTGTGGTGCTGTTGTTGCTCGGACCGGTGCCGAGTTCCTGCGGCCGCTGCACTGGGTTAGGCAGAGGAGGCATGACTCTTGCGCGATCATCGTCAGCAGGAATAAGTGGCCCCTTCCCCTTATCCAGCGCCGTAGGCGGAGCTTGCCCGGGCTGGTCTTCATCCATCGTTGTCCCAATGGTGACGAACACCCCTCAGGACATGACGGTGTTATTAGCTTGTTCGTCGCGCGAGTACTCCTCCTCCATCTCCTGCATAGCGGAGTCTATCTCTTCTGGACTGAAGTCTATTTCCTTTGAGTCTGCACTGAAATCAGCATAAAGCGCGTCAATGACAGAGTCGGAGGGTGCCAGGACTTCCTCGATGATGGGCGGTGGAGGTGCAACGGCCTCGACGATGACTGGAGGTGGTGGCGCTGCTGCGACGATGGCGGCCGGAGGCGGTGGTGGCGGCTGAATCGGAGGTGCTCCGTCGATGAGCGCAAGCGCTGTCTGAGCTGCCGCTTCAGCCTCCGCGTAGTTGTTGACGGTGTTCACCATTCCTTCGAAGGTGAGGCGTCCTGATGCCTGTTGCCGTCTTAGAGAATGTCGGAGAAGCGTGTCGTGGTCCAGTCCTTCCACAAAGTGATATATGGCATCATCATTGGGGTAATTGGCCAGGTCGGCCCGTATACAGATCCACCTGGCGAGGTAGTCGCGGGGGTTTTCGCCCTCTCTCTGAACGCAGCGCGCCAGGTCGAAGATGGTAACCACGCCGACGAACTTGGATCTCTGCTGTCCAGACGCACGGGCGAAGCCGGCGGATTTGTAGTGATTTTCCACCTTTATATCTTGCACAGGGGCGGTTTGGGTGGGTCTTGAATTTTTCCGATCTTTGCCGGCAAACTCCAAGAAGAGATCCGACATCGATCCTTCCGCGAACGTATCCTTCCCGTCGGCGGTCCGCGCGGGTCTTGAATTTTTCCGATCTTTGCCGGCAAACTCCGAGGAGAGATCCGACATCGATCCTTCCGCGAACGTATCCTGCCCGTAGGCGGTCCGCGCGGGTCTTGATGCTCCTCCGACTCCCAGGGAACTAGTGCCCGAGTCGGTTTCGCCGATGAAAAGGTGGATGTCTCCGATAGGAACGATCGAACACCGCGTAGGGTTCGTCTTCGCCGGGATCCAGAACTCGTCGAGAGGGACGGTCGGAACGTTGTCGGAGAAGAGAACACGACCGATGGCTACGGTTTCGCCGATTCCCGCGAAGATCTTGGTCCTCGCCCGCTGAAGAGCCTGAAGCGCCTCTTGCCCCACGGTGGGCGCCAACTGTCGTGGTATTGCCGACGAGTACGCCATGGAGGGGTCCTCACAATGCGTGTTTAGAGACGTGGGGTAAGGCGGACGGTTAACGGGTACGAGGTAACACAGCTTACCCAGGTTCAGATCCCACAACGATGGCGGAAACCTACTCCTGCTATAAATCACTATAATGGCAATATGCCGAGTTACAGAGATTAGGTTTGCTGTGCGAGGTGACTAGAAAGTCTAATTTATCATGCCCTAAAGGCTCCCATAGTCCCGACTTATATAGTCGCCAGGTCCTAGGGTTACAGGGAAAAGTCCTAGTCGGACAGGTTACAGAGTTCTACACCGTCTATTACTAGTCTTGTGTATCTTGCACTCCAAGGCTCCGGGTACGCTGGTGACTCCACCGTAGCCTTCCTTTATCCGGCATGGGCCTCCCTTCTGGATCCACCTAACTGGGCCGCCCAGCAGGCCATACGCCATGCTACCGACTATGGGCCACCCGGGTTAGTCGGATAAGAGACATGCTATGAGGATACCCATATAGCATATCCCCAACAAACACCATCCAGTCCAACACAGCAAAGCAGTGGTGCATTCGTGATCGCACACATGTCCGGATACCCCGACAACGTCCGCACCCTCGCTCCAGCGAAGCAGTGGAAGCAACAAATCCTTCTAGAAAAAAGCCACCGGGAACATGTATCCCACTGATCCGAGACCATGAGGGAATTCTAAAAGGGGGAGAGAGATCCTTCACGAGGAGGTGTGTGATGAGAGGAGAGAGTGCGTGCCTTTTATAGGGAAAGGGGGGCAGCCCGCTCCCATTGCGTGTCAGCCATGGAGGTGCCCCCATATCTTCCACATTCATGTGGGTGGAGCTCCCACTCACATAAATAGCCACCCACTCAAAATTCCACTCACCTCCATTAAATTTCCACCAAATTTAATGCAATCTCTCATTAAATAAACTCTTTTATTTATTTATTCAGATTTTTTTAATTACTTTAATTAGCAAACATTCACATAAAACCCCTTACAACATTTCAATTTCACATGGAGAACCAGTTTCAGCAATTTCAACCGAAACGATTCCAGTGTCTAGTGAAATAAATTCCAGCGCTTTCCTTTTTCTTTCTCTTGCATATTATTTGCTCCAAATGGTGTCGGTTTCCCTTAAGTGTGTCACCCTATGGTTCACGAATAATGTAGACATGATCTAGACCCTCTCCGATCAATAATCAGCAGTGGGACCTGGAGATCCGTACTGACTCCCACACATTCAATGATGACTTCTGTGATCGTGTGAACATTATACGCATGTAACTCAATCCCTTTGTCTCGTGATATATTACATGGCCTGGATTTGATCATCGGTATCGCCATACCTAGTTTGATCTCGTTACCGACATGTACTCTTTTCTTGTTTTCGTGATACAACATTCTAGTGATCAAATCACGTGCTTGCAAGCTAACTAATGTGATATCACCGAGAGGGCTCAGAGTATATCTCTCTGTCATCAGGATGGACAAATTCCACTCTTGATCCATGAGCCTTAACATAACACCTTCGTAGCACTGAACCCATCTTTATAGTCACCCTGTTACAGTGTGACGTTTGATGTTATCAAGGTACTCTTCCGGTGTTAGTGATTGACATGATCTCATGGTCTAAGTACTAAGACCACTTCGTATGATGGTATAGGCAATATAAACACAATGAACTTGATCGTAATGCTATACTTTGGAGTAATGTTCATCACATCATTCCAACAATGTTGTGACCTCGTTATTAACAACATCCAATGTCCATGATCAGGAAACCTTTGATCATCTTTGTTAATCCACGAGCTAGTTTATAAGAGAGGCATAACTAGGAACTTTCTTTTTGTTTATTAAACACACATGTATTAATGTTTCCGTATTAATACAATTATAGCATGCAAAATAAACATTTATCATAAATAAGGAATATGATAATAACCACTTTTATTATTGCATCTCGAGCATATTCCCTTCAATCCTCCCCTAGGTAGGATTCCTTCCCTCCCTCCACTAGGCAACCATGTTGGGATTTGAGATTTTCAAATTGGCGTTTGACTTTCAAACTAGAGTTTGATTTCTCTCTTCCCATTGCCCAAAAAAGTGACCTAGGACATGATGAAATCATTCCACTTTGTCATGACACATCCATGTACCCTTCCCACTTTGGATCGGTGGACCTTCTAGGCCCTTCTAGAACATTCCGGTGAAAACACCGAAACCATTCCCGAACTCTGGAATTGGAATTTCCTTATATGAGTATTATTCTCCGAACTATTCTGAATCTCCTCGTGATGTCCTGGATCCAATCCGAGACTCCGAACAACATTAGGTATCTTACTCACATTCCATGTCTACTAAACAACATTGAATCCTTAAGTGTGTCTCCCTACGGTTCATGAATTATGTAGACATGATCAAGACTCTTCTTCGATCAATAACCAATAGGGGAATCTGGAAATTCATATGGCTCCCACATATTTCTATGATTACTTCGTGATCAAATGAACCATTTACATACGATACCAATTTCCCTTTGTCTCGTGATACTTTACTTATCCGAGGTTTGATCATCGGTATCTCTGCATACCTAGTTCAACTTTGTTACCGATAAGTACTCTTTACTCGTTCCTGTGATACGTGATCCCTTGTGAGCCAGTCACATGCTTGCAAGCTAATTGGATGACATTCCATCGAGAGTACCTAGAGTATATTTATCCGTCATATGGATGGACAAATCCCACTCTTGATCCATGTGCCTCAACACATACTTTCTGAACACTCAATGCGAACTTTATAACCACCCGGTTACGAAGTGGTGTTTGATGTCATCAAAGCATCCATCCGGTGATGGTGATTAACATGATCTCATGGTCGAAGGATTTAGGTTACTATGTATTTGAAAGCTTATAATAAGAGAACTATTTAAATGACTTGATCTTATGCTACGCTTAACTATAGGAGTATGTCCATCACATCATTCTTCTAATGATATGACCTTGTTATAAATAACATCCAATGTTCATGATCAGGAAACCATGATCATCTATTAATCAACAAGCTAGTTTAACAAGAGGCTTTACTAGGGACTCTTACATGTTTACAAATCACACAAGTATTAATGTTTCCTGTTAATACAATTATAGCATGGTATGTAAACATTTATCATAAACATGAAGATATGATAATAACCACTTTATTATTGCCTCTTGGGCATATCTCCAACAAGTAATACCATTACACAATAGTCCACGATGGAACCCATAGAAACAGATATATACAACATGACTCCATGAGCCAAGAATAAAGATATACAGTACAAAGATCCAAATAACCTTGTAAACGATACAATATCCGAGTACAGACAATATGCAAATTGGGCTAAGAGCCCTGAAGAATAACCAATAGCATCCATAACCCTGCCCAGGCCAAGCCGGAAGGGTAACCCTGCTAACGACGTCGATCTCGGATGTCTACGCACTTCTATTCTTGTAGACAGTTGTTGGGCCTCCAAATGCAGAGGTTTGTAGAACAGCAACAAGTTTCCCTTAAGTGGATTACCCAAGGTTTATCGAACTCAGGGAGGAAGTGGTCAAAGGTATCCCTCTCAAGCAACGCTGCAATCAAGATACAAGAAGTCTCTTTGTGTCCCCAACACACCCAATACACTTGTCAGGTGTATAGATGCACTAGTTCGGCGAAGAGATAGTGAAATACAAGTGGTATGAATGATTATAAGATAATGGTGTCAGAATAGAGCTTGACATGGAGGATGAATAAAGCAAGCAAACATGTAGCAGATCTAGATGCAAACGGTGTTTCAATGTTTAGAAACAAGGCCTAGGGATCATACTTTCACTAGTGAACACTCCCTCATCTAAATATCTTCTCTTAATGATACTACTCTTAACTACTCTCCGGTTGGACACTCTAATCCATGGTAGGTCTACAAAAGCACACCTCAAAGTCGGCCTTCCCCATCTAGATAACCCCACACTATCACCTTGAGCGCTAGATGGTTCCAACAAACACCACAATTTATAGAGACATCCAACTCCAAATATAACTCATGATAAATATATATGTAACCTAGCTTAAGTGCCACACACGGTGTGCACACTGTCACTTTCACACACGTGGGGAAAGCATAGATCTATTAAAGCACGATGAGTATTTTATGTAGACTCTAGCCTAAGTGCCACCATGGTGTGCATGTTGTCAATTTCACACACATGGGGAGTGCAGAGATCTATTAAAGCACTTGAGTAGCAAAGCAGATCTACTTGATTACAAAGCTCATGACCACAACATGATAATGCATAGGGAGAGAGATGAACACCTAGCTTCTGGTAGAGCCCTTAGCCTCGAGGAAGAACTACTCCCTCCTCACCATGGGAATCAGCAATGGTGATGGAGATGGTGGTGGAGATCGATGGAGATGGCTCCGGGGGCACTTCCCCATCCCATCAGGGTGTCGGAATAGAAACTTTCTGTCCCCCGAATATCCCCTTAGGTGGTGGCAGCGCTGCAGAGGTTTTCATGTCTTTTTGGTTGATTTCTTTAGGGTTTTCTCCCCGGGGGCTTCTTATAGGCGAAGGAGGCAAGGTCGATGGAGGTCTAGGGGGACCGCACCCCCTGTGGGCGCGGCCAGGATGGGCTCCGTGCCCACCTAGGGTGTGGCCACCCTGGTGTCCTCCTTCGTCTCGTCTTCGATATTCTGTATCGCTCAGGGGAAATATGAACTTTGGCTTTTGTCCCGTCCAATTCTGAGAATATTCATTTTTTAGCTTTCTGAAACCAAAAACAGCAGAAAACAGGCAACTGGCACTGTGGCATCTTGTCAAAAGGTTAGTTCTATAAAGTGTATAAAAATACCTCAAAGTGTAGACAAAACAAAGAAAAGTTGATACAAAACAAGCATGGAGCATCAAAAATTATAGATACGTTTACGACGTATCAAGAATCCCCAAGCTTAACGCCTACTCGTCCTCGAGTAGGTAAGTGATAAAAAGAATAATATTTGAGGTGACATGCACCATCACAATCTTGATCAAGATATTGTAAAGCATTGAAAGCTAGGATCAAAGTACTCTAAACATGATCATGAAAGATGAAGTTCTAACAATAAGACAAAGTAACTATGCATGCAACATGAAAGGTTACAAACAAAGATCATGAATAACAATGCATTGCAAGACGTTTGTTTGTTTCACATATAGAAAACATAGCATAGTGGCATTCAGGTTTTCCCTCATGGAGTAGCAAATAGATGCATAGGACACCTTCAAAGTTCATAAGAGTGACTAGATACAAATAGCACATGAACAAGTAATATCAACAATATGCACCTATCAATAAGTTTTGGGACAATGCACATAGAACTAAGAATGGAAACTATGCTCTCTTAACTGGTGCCTAAGGATAGAAGGTGGAGACTCAATATAATGGTTGAAGAAAGGCCCTTCAAAGGGAAGCAGGGATTTCAAGTTTCAAAAAGAGCTTCCAAAAATTATGGTACTTGTTAGCTTTCAGCTCTCATTGACCCTATCATAAGCATCTCGAAGTGACTAAGGTTAAAGTGAACAAACTATGGAGTATATGCTTGACAAAGTATAAGTTGGCAATCTCATGTCCCTTGAATATGAAGTCCGCTCATCATGCTACTCAACTTTATTCACCTATAAGTTCTTGTCATAGTAAGTACATGTGTATCATAGAGAACCGCCAATGGGGTACGCACATGATACATGAGCTATCCCATAATCAAAATGACAAGGCAAGCAGACAATGAGCATCTCAGCAATCTTCTTATTTACCATGGGAAAATGGTGCTTTTTCTCTCTTTCCTCTTTTCAATATGTCGCTCTTTTTTATAAGAAGAAAGCTTCATAGATGTCATTATGGTGATGCTGCAAGTTTCCACCATGATTAGGCATGGCTTAGGCTAGCGGCCCAGGCGTTTCTCTAACAAACATACATAACTCCATGGACTTACAAGCTCCCATTTTTATCTTACACCGACGACATCCATAGACAAAAGAGCAAGATATCAATCGTGTACAATATACAAGTGCAATGTTGAAAGCAGTCACCATGATAGCATGGTTCTGCTAATTCCAACGTATAAGTGCAAGCATATACAACATAGATGACACAATGGTTCAAGTTTATTAGGGGAAAGAAATATAAAGTGTGCCATCAAGTTTGTGAGAGCTTTAATCACTAAGTTTTCACATAACAAAAAGACTTTTTAATTGGAAGGTAGATGAAAACAAGAATATACTTGGAATGGTGTAACACACCATGCATAGGAATTTATAGTGGATAGTTTGGAATAAGTTGGTTTCTTGGGAGTTGGATGCATGAGTAGAGCTTACTCAATACAAGTGGAGGCTAGCAAAATACTGGGAGTGACCAACTAAGAGAGAAATAATGGCCATAATCATATAGAGCGACAAAACATTACTAATAAAAGCATAAAGTGGTACTACAATTCAAGGACTAAATGATCATTGAGGCTATGGTGACTTGTTCATAGTCATAACATTGTGTGAGCATGTGCCAAGTCAACCCAAACAAAGCATTAAAGGAGAATACCACAATACTATGCTTTTGTATGCTAAAACAACACATGATTCCTTCAAGGCACATTAAGAAATCCTAATTGTTTGGAACAAGTCATGCTACAACAATAATCACTAAGCGTAAGGTCAAAACAACATCTAGCATGACATGATAAAGTCTAGGTCACAGTCAAAGCAAGCTCCCTTTTGTACCACTATAAGCAAGAAGCTTCCTACACTTTTCCAACACCAATCGAATTATTTGAAACAACTCACAAAGATAATAATCAATAAAGATCAGTGAGCTTGTCTCACAAATCCACAAAGAAGAACTAAAAATTTCTAAGAACCAAGCATAAGAAAACTAAGGCTAAACACAGTGCTAGCAAAAGTGAACACTCACAAAACAATAAGAGTGAAAACTAAAGTGTTTTAGGCAATGAAAACATAGTGTGTATCTCTCCAAAAGAAGTGTGTTGTGATCCAACCAACTTACTCAATCAAACTAAGCAAACAAAAACTAAAAAAAAAACAAAGACGCTCGAAGAATAACACAACTGTGCATGAAACAATAAAAACGAATTGTCTAGAAAGACCTGAGCTTTGTATTGATGAAGAAGGGGATGCCTTGGGCATCCCCAAGCTTTGACGTTTGTACCTCTTGAATATTTCTTGGGTGACACGGGGTGGCATCCCCAAGATTGAGCTTTTGTTCATTCTTCATCTCATTACATCATTCTTTCTCTACACCTGCAAATTTTCCTTCATACAAAACTTCACACAATCTTCATTAGTAACAGTAGTGTATTCAAAAGATAATAAACCTTTAGGTTTTGTTTTAAAACAGAAAAACTTTCATTAAAAACACAAGCTACTATAGAAATTTTATCAAAAAGCTCAATTCCCAAAAAGAACCCAAAAAGGAATCAATAAGAAACAAATGCAAATAATGACAGAAATCTGTCAAAACAGACCAGTAGGTAGAAACAGATTTTTTCGAAGACCTTATGTTGCTCAAATCAATAAGTGTTGAACTAACAAAACTTAGATAACATACTGGGGGATTTATTCGGAAAATATCATCTCAATCCGACATACAGATATTGCTCAAGAATTTTTATGGTGGAGCACAAAAATCTGTTTTGGGACAGCAACTCCCCAAATCTTACTTCCCTCTCATTAGAGATTATTTTTGGCACAAAAAGCAAATAAAAAGGATAAGGAGAGGTTATTATAGAAGTAATAACTTTCAAGACTCAAGAAAACTCTTCGGTTATCTCCCAACAAGTAATTTTCTTTAACACCTTTAAGTTAGGCACGATAATTTGAGAAGATGCTCACATAAGGAATATGAATTGAAGTAAAAGAGAGCATCAAGAAGCAAATGCAAAACACATTTAAGTCTAACCCATAGGAATATTGTAAAGAAACAAGTCATGAAAGCACAAAGCAACAAGCATAGGAAAGAAAAACAAGTGCAACTTCAAAAATTTCAACATAAAGAGGGGAAACTTAATATTATTGAGATACATAAAACCATGTTTCTCTCGCTCATAATAACTTTCAGTATCAACATGAATAAAATTAACAATATAACCATCACATAAAACATTCTTATCATGAGGCACATGCATATAATGATTATTACTCTCCACATAAGCATAGTCATTCTTATTAATTATAGTGGGAGCAAATTCAACAAAATAGCTATCACTATTATTCTAATCACCATAATCATCAAATATAGGAGGCATATTGTAATCACAATTAATTTCCTCCTCAATAGTAGGTGGACTTAAAATATCATATTCATCATTGTAATCATCATATATTGGAGGTTTGTTATCATCATAAGCAATAGAATAGCTATCGTCCAAAGCTAGGGAACTAAAAATATCATTTTCATAAAAACAAGCTTCCCCAAGCTTAGACTTTTCCATAGCATTAGCAACAATGGTGTTCAAAAGATTCATACTAATAACATTGCTATTAGCATGCAAATAAAGTTCCATAGGTTTTTCAATTTTCTCTTCAAACACCTCATGTCCTAACTCAAGATAAATGCTATAAAGCTCTCTAATTTTGTTGTTTTCCATTAAGCCTAACTAGTGAAATAAGAAACAAAAAGACAAAATTGCAGAATCTAAAGGAAATAACTTCGAGCACTCACACCGGAGGATGTGAGTACCTTTTACCTTACCTCCCCGGCAACGGCACCAGAAAATAGCTTTCTGGCTTGCTGTTGCCGTGGGGTAATGTGTGTGAGTGCCTTTTACCTTTCCTCCCCGGCACCGGTGCAAGAAAATAGCTTGATGTATACGCACTTCTATTCTTGTAGAGAGTTGTTGGGCCTCCAAGTGCAGAGGTCTGTAGAAAAGCAGCAAGTTTCCCTTAAGTGGATTACCCAAGGTTTATCGAACTCAGGGAGGAAGTGATTAATGGTATCCCTCTCAAGCAACCCTTCAATCAAGATATAAGAAGTCTCTTGTGTCCCCAACACACCCAATACACTTGTAAGGTGTATAGGTGCACTAGTTCGGCGAAGAGATAGTGAAATACAAGTGGTATGAATGATTATAAGACAACGATGCTAGAAAAGAGCTTGACATGGAGGAAGACTAAAGCATGCAAACATGTAACAGATCTATATGCAAACAGTGTTTCAATTTTTAGAAACAAGGCCTAGGGATCATACTTCCACTAGTGAACACTCCCTCATATAAATATCTTCTCTTAATGATACTACTCTTAACTACTCTCCGGTTGGACACTCTAATCCATGGTAGGCCTACAAAACCACACCTCAAAGTCCGCCTTCCCCATTTAGATAACCCAACACTGTCACCTTGAGCGCTAGATGGTTCCAACAAACACCACAATTTCATAGAGAGATCCAACTCAAAATATAACTCATGATAAATATATATGTAACCTAGCTTAAGTGCCACACATGGTGTGCACGCTGTCACTTTCACACACGTGGGGAAAAGCATAGATCAATTAAAGCACGATGAGTATTTATGTAGACTCTAGCCTAAGTGCCACCATGGCGTGCATGCTGTCACTTTCACACACATGGGGAGAGCAGAGATCTATTAAAGCACTTGAGTAGCAGAGCAAATCTACTTGATTACAAAGCTCATGACCATAATATGATCATGCATAGGGAGAGAGATGAACATATAGGTACCAGTAGAGCCCTTAACCTCGAGGAAGAACTACTCCCTCCTTATCATGGGAATCAACAATGGTGATGGAGATGGTGGTGAAGATCGATTTGAGATGGCTCCGGGGGCACTTCCCTGTCCCGGCAGGGTGACGGAACAGAGACTTTCTGTCCCCTGAATCTCCCCTTCGATGGTTCTGGAGCTGTAGAGGTTTTCATGTCTTTTTGGTCGATTGCTTTAGGGTTTTCTCCTCGGGGGCTTCTTATAGGCGAAGGAGGCAAGGTCGACGGAGGTCTAGGGGGCCCACACCCCCTGTGGGTGTGGCCAGGGTGGGCCTCACGCCCACCTAGGGTGTGGCCACCCTGGTGTCCTCCTCCGTCTCGACTTCGATTTTCCGTATCGCTCAAGAAAAAATATGAACTTTGGATTTTGTCCCGTCCAATTCCGAGAATATTCATTTTCTAGCTTTTTGAAACAAAAAACAGCAAAAAACAGGCAACAGGCACTGTGGAATATTGTCAATAGGTTAGTTCCAGAAAGTGTATAAGAATACCTCAAAGTGTAGACAACACAAAGAAAAGTTGATACAAAACAAGCATGGAGCATCAAAAAATATAGATACGTTTACGACGTATCAATCTCAAACCTGCTAAACAAAAGGGGTGCTAGCAAAGGGCAAAGTAAAAAGTGAGCGGTCAGTATTGACACAATGAGTCTTAGAATTCGGCGGTCCTCGCCTACATAGGTATGGTGGATTGAAGCGATAATGCAATATGCACTTAACAACCTATAGAGACCTGATACAACTATCAGCTATTAAAGAGGAATAAGAAAGACATATTCGGAACCAAACTAAGACTAACACCAAACATATCCATCCTGGTATTTCCCCCTCGAGACCAAACGAGGAAGTCAATCGAGGAACTCATATAGTTGGCAGTTTTATTCATTTTATTATAGTTTTAGCACTTACTAGTCAGATATAGATAACATGAGTCATCCTGATATCATAAGCAATGGACAGTTTTAGTTAACCATTCTTTTGTAGTTGCAATACTTACTAGTCAGATACAAATAGCATGAGACCTCTCAAATCCAGCAGTTGTTGACAATTTTATTAGGCCATTCCGTTATAGTGAAGCTGATTACTAGTCATTCCAAAGTCAAATTTATAGCAATACTTTATTTATAGTTGTCTATGATCGAGATACTATGCTCCAAGTCATCTATAACCTCGGACACAGCTTTCAGAAAGATTTACCCTGCAGGGGTGCACAAATAGCAACACACGCATGATCAACCTCGGAAAAAACCAAATGAAAACCCAACGAGGCATCACGACAAAACATTCGCAAGATTCATAATTGATTTCAGGGGGCCACTCCGCTAAGCTACCCGCTACGAAGTTGGCCGGCTCTGCGACGGACCGAGGGGTTTGCGACAATTGTTGTAAACGACTAGGAACCCGAAAGTGTGACTGGGCTTGTTGATACCGCGTAAACATTCTGCATTGGTTCCAAAACAAGACAGTAGTAAACGCTCCTCGAGCAACAGTAGTAAATAAAGCAGTAAAATATGACATAAGTACATGATAGTAATAACGCCCCAAACTACTTGTGGCGCCAAGAAATTAATTATGACTAAAGTTAGAACTAAGGGGATTCATGTTCCCACATGAGGATAGTGCGATAGTCAAAGAACAAGTATCAAGTACTCGGGGTCCTACGGGACACCGGTGAGCGGTTAAAAACCAAATCACATCTATTGTCTACCAGTGCCTCTACATTAGTTATAACTATTCCTAGAATTTTAATATCAAGTTGTAATTAAAGTCATGATCATCTCCGACATAAAGCATATGGCAACATTCCAACAACTGTGATACTTGACAACATCGAACAACACCTGAGCAAGCACTACGACTCGCAAGGCCATCTAGCTACCAAGCAATAGGCAATAGGAGGTGTCCAAGGCAATTATAGAGGATGCAGGGAATATGATAGATACGAAAAATAAAGCATCACAACACAGATAGTAATAGATCAATAGGAGAAAATAAAGACTATAAATGTAAGATAGGTAGAAAGGGGGATAATGCTCGCCTGAAAAACATTGCCGAAGTTTCATCCGAAGATCGGGTCAACACTCGCATGAACTCATCGGCCTAATCCGTGAAGAAGCAAAGTATTAGAAGAAACACCGGATGCACTATTTAATACTACGCAGACGATCAGGCATGATGATGTATGATGCATGACATGGCAAAGGTGCGATGCAATTAGACAATATTAAGCAGAATCGGGGTCCCGACAATTAATTATATGGTTCTGGTTGTTTAGATACCTGCAAGTTAAATGTTGGCTTAACAAGGAAAAATATGTCATTGGTTCTCTACACAAATTTAAATGGGGGCGAATATAAAAAAAACCCACGTATGGTCTTCATATTTAATTATGAGGTAAATCGACTATACAACCCGGACCCGCAAAATATGTATGCAAGCATGTATGATGAAGTGCAACAAGGTATATGAAATTATGGTTCAGAGGTGGGGCCTCACGGTTCAGGTTGGAGAGACCGAAAGACGATCTTCAAATTATAGTTGAAATAGCGCATGACATCATGAAGAAGACCTTGTCGAGGGTGGTGGCCCAAGACAACGGACTCCGGTGCAGCCTGATGGGCTGAAGTCAAACTTGACGATGTAGAAGACCCGCAGCATGGTGGATTATACACACCAAATGAAATAAATCCGAGATCAAAATTGTTGCAGGCATTTTATCAAACATATGGCGGGCAGACAATTCGACCATGGAGGCAAGTGTTTATTTGATTGTTACTCGGTGAAAGGAAAAATAGCTGCGGTGGATCTGAGACAAAAATAGGTCCATCTGCACACCTAAAGACAAGAGGGCATGCAATTTCGTACCAAACAGATAGCATAGATCAAAGAAATGCAAGACGTAGCAGGTTCAGAAGAGGAACACAAGATAGAACGAGAGCAATACATGCAGCGACCAGGTGAGCTGTCGACTTATGGGATACGCGCGGAAGAACAAAAGGGATGCCTACTCGTGGGCTCTCCAGCCGAGGCGTCGTAGGCCGGCTCTTGGCGTGGGCGTTGACTCGTGAGATTCCCACTCCTTGATGCGCTACATCAGGTTGATGGCGGGTGGATCTGCACTACCCGCTTTTGTGCGCGAAGGGGCAAGGAGCAGGGCACCGAGGTGGCACAGTGCTCGATCATGCTTGACCTGCTCGTGATGGTTTGCAAAGACGAGACAAAGGAAGCAAACACATGGAATCTAGGCAGGAGCTGGCCGGTGGTAGCATATAAAGAATCTCGTGGCGACGGGAGCCTGTGGCAAGTGGCACACGACATCTAAGACAAGGGATGTTGCTGCTCTACACGGGCACAAAAGTTGTGGATATAGATGGCCAAGACGTGATCGATTTTCTTGAACAAAGTACCATGAGGCTCAATTGATTTTTGCATGGACTGAGTTGCTTGCTACGCATGAGAATTGGATCAAGAAGACACGCATGCTACGAGATTTGGAGCTGAATTTTTGGGAGAGGGGCGAAGGGAAAAGGTGGAGAATTTTGGGCAGATCTAGATCTCAGATTTGGGGCTAGGGTTTGAGGAGAAAGAAAGGGGATTGAGATATTTATATAGTCCAAAATAGACTAGATGGGACTAGTTTTTGGCAAAACTTGTTGGGAATATACCCTAGAGGCAATCATGTATGATGATATTTCCCATTGTATTCATAAAGATATTAAGTTGTCCTTGTATAAACATCTGATGTGTATCATTGAATATGTGATTCGGTTGTGGAACTATACATTCATGTTGTTTGTACTAAATATCCTTGGTCATCGAGGTTGTGTTGGACACACAACTTAGACCAATGTGAAAGTTGGCTTGATGACTCGGTTCCACTTGTCATGGGTATGTAGATGCTATTCCGACTTACACAGATTCGGCTAAAGAGTTTAGCGAGTCGGATTGACCCATATTGAGGTACAACAAACAAGTTGTCATTTGTATATCTCAATCAATGTAATCCTTAGATCTGAGGTTGTTGCACACTCCGAGTTGAGGATCACCGACTTAGGTTCTATCAAACGCTGATCCATTACTGGATAGTTATAAAGGCAGAGTTCGGGTCGACTGAGAATCAAGCTGCGTGATGTGAATAACCAAGATGGGATTTTGCCCCTCCAGTTGTGGAGATATTCTCTAGGCCCTCTTGGATGATATGATTCGGAAATCATGGCCATGCACGACTTGGTTAAGTGTTAACCGAGGCGATCGACAAAGAATTAGTCGGATGAATCACTTATCTAGGATCAAGAAGAGAGTCAAACTATTTAAGGGATGACAAATATTTGCCTATAGTCTGACAAGGTATATCGTGAGGCAAAAGGGACTCTGACGTAAGTCGCATTGGAAGGGCAAGTTGTCATGACTCTTTGGTACTTGGGAGTCGGCACGTTCTGCTAGGAGCCTCTACCGACTGATCGATTGAGAGTCGGACACTACTAGGAAAATGGCTGTTAGTGGCACACATGGTTTCTCTTTTTGTGGCGCACTAGGGGTGCGCCACTAGCCGTATGCTACGGCAAAAAAGTGCATGTAGCGCACTGCCTTGGTGCGCTACGGTTATATGGGTTTAGGCGTAGCGCACTACCAGGTGCGCCACGGGTAGGGGGAACAGGTGCGCCACGGCTGTGTTTTTCAAAAAACAAAAAAAAATGCAAAAATACCCACGTTTTGAATTGCACAAGAAATCGGGTCCATGCATCGCCGCCGTCATGTCTCCTCATCGGAGCATGGTGGCCATGGCCATGATCTACAATCACAGGGAGGTGCGGGAGGCTATTTCCACGCTTGTCCTTGCCGGTATCGAGGAAGAGAGGGAGGAGGAGGTGTGTCACATCCCAAAAATTTCCAAATTTTCAAATGTGAAAAATAAATAAACAAAATAAATAATTGTTGAAATTTAGGGTGAAAATAAACTTTTTGCTTCGAAATGGAAACATCAAAACCCTTCTTTATCAAAATTTGAATGAAAAGAGAATCCAACAAAATTTCAATCAAGTGAAATGCATTCATCAATGAATGTATCTTGAAATTTAAACATTTGGAAAAGTTAAACCAAAACCCCAAATCTTAATGAAAGAAAGTACTTAGAAAGATCAAATGCATCTTATGCATGGAAAGAATCTTGAATTTAAACACTTTGGAAAAATAAATCAAAACCCTAAAACCCTAGTGGAAAAACTCATTTCCAAGATCTCTCTAAGACTATGGATCTGTTCCATATAAAAATTCAGCAAAAAACATTTATAAATGATCAAAAATGATAAACAAAATATTATAAGACCATAGAAATTGGTTTCATTTAATTTGGAGCCATGGATAAAAACTTATGAATTTAATAAGATAAAAGGAATTAATTTCTAAGGCTAATAAAAGCTCCTAGCTAAAATCCATACCAAATTGTGAGAAAAATAATCATGAAAGGATTTAAAAAGATAGACAAATATTAAATAAAATTATACAAATGGGAATCACCAATTTTGGATCTATAAATAAATAGATATGGATTTTATAAGATAAAGAAAGAAAGAAATAAATAAATAATAAGGAATATATAAAATCCATAAACAAATGGAAGTTATTGAACAATAATAAAGAGTAAAAGACTATTTAAATAAAATTATAAGGATTAAACAATATCCAATTTTATTTAAATAAAGACAAATTGCCTAAATTAAATAATAAATCCCAATAAAATTATTTAGAAGACAATTTAAAACTTGAATTAAATCCATAAGCAAATGGAATGAAGATAATCCAAATAAAATAAAGGGATAAAGATTATTCAAATAAAATTATATGGGCATTAATCAAATTCAATTATATTTGAATAAAGACACAAACTTCATCTAAATAAATATTAAAACCATAAAAGAATATTTGAATATTCTAAAATGGAATTTTAAACACATTACAAACTTACTGAAAAGGTTTGAGAAACATTTTGACTTTAAACAGATGATTAAAATCATTTGAATAAAATAATATGGATTGGAACCATATTTAAATCCTATTAAAATAAGGACAAATGTCTAATTTAACTAAAAATAAACCATAAGAAAATATAAGAAAATATTCCAAAATGGACTCTAAAATACATTATTAAAACAGTATAAAAACTTACTGCAATTTTAGAAAAAGTTTGATATAGAATTCTGAATTCAAATGAATGTTTGAATTGAAAAAACAGAAAATAGAAAAGGAAAAAGAAAAAGAAATAGAAAGAAAAAAAATGGAAAAGACCCAGCCCAATCTAACCCTACCCAGCTCCCTGGCCCAACTACAGCCCAACGCAGCCCACCTCTCTCTATGCCATTCTTTTTCTCAATCGCAAACATACCACCTCTCTGACTGACCGCGCGGCCCCACTGCTACCTCGTCATCATCATCTTCCCCGCTGACCCCACGAGCAGTTCTTCCCCAAAATAACTCCGGCGTTTCTGCCTGTTTCAATCCACGTAAATTCATGTTGATGGTGACATTAACCTCGCCAGCGACCACGCCTAATTACTCCCCTCGGCTCCCACTCTGTTTCCCCTCAGAAACAATGCCACGAACGCCACCAGGCTGCCTCGAATCGTGCCCGTGCCACCGCTGTCTCCGGCAACCTCCAGCACGAATTCTGGCAAACCCTCACCTCCCCTTGCCCCCTGGACCACACTAAACTGATCGCCAGCACCGTGCGCACCTTCCAGTAACCCTAGTTTGCCCGTGTGCGCCCCATTGCGTCGGCAACAACGACGACAGAGTGTCGCTGCCGTCTGTATCAACTGCGACGAGCTGCTATCGCCAACCCCGTGTTCCCCTTACTCTCTGATGAGTTTTCCTGCACTCCTCGAACCCGTGCGCACCTCGCTGTCGCCTTAACTTGCTCGCTTATGTTCTAGACCGTCGCCCCCGTCGACGCCCGAGCTCGCCCGTCGCCAGGACCAACTCCGGTGAGCAATTGACGACACGCCCGTGCGCCCCTCGGCTATAGGCAGCCACCTTGAGCTTCACTGCGATCACGTAAACATTGTGAGCATCACTCCTTCCTCCTTTGCTTCCTGTTTCGCTGGAACCACCGTCGCCTGAGCGCCGCCGCCGCCACGCGCCGCCAGTTCCATGTCGACGTGCTGAGAGCCGTCAGATCTAGATCGTAGGGATACAATAGAATGACTTAACGAAGAGGTACGAGCTAATCTGCACCGTGCAATCTCACTTAGATCCAACGATCCACACTGCGTGATCCAACTGAACCGGTATGCTCCAATAGAAACAAGACACATGGCCTGAGTCTGTCTGTTTAAAAATCCAGAAAATGAATTAGATTGATTAAATTTGTAAAATCTATAAATTTTGATCTACACGTCCAAAATTTGAAAATTTTATATCATTGGAATCAGAAAAATGAAACCTTTGCAACCATGCCCTTAGTTTAGTATTTTGCCTCTGGAAAATTTGGTGTTTTTGTAGAAACGTTTGTAGGCCTATTTTGAGTATAAAAATTATTTTAAAAATGATTTTTGGGTAAAAGCTTTTGCAAATGATTTGATTTTATCTGACCTAAACACTAAATTTTGGATTTAAAAATGTATTTGATTAGCCCTGGAAAATTGTTCCTTTGAATAAAGGCATTTCTAGTAAAACAAAAATGTTGCTATTATTTTAAAATAAATTTTGGGTAGAACCTTTTGTAAATGAATTTATTTTAAACAATTTGATCCTAAACACTAACATTGTGTTTAAAAACATATTTTTCTAACACTACAAAATATTACTTTGATTAAAATCATTTCTAGCAAAAAAATGATTTAAAATGGCCAATTTCACTAACTTGTTTTCAAATGGTTTTGCCACTTTTATAAATGACCAATAGGTGTTTTAAAATGTTTATAGCCAATTAGAAATCAATTTTCCAATAAAACAATCTTTCGTGCATGCATTGCTTTGTTTTCATTATTTTTATGTGGTGAATTGTTTGAATGATAGTTTGAATATGTGCTTGCTTGATTGAATTGTAGTGAACCTAGAAGAGTGTGACAATTGCAAGATAAAGGAGTGTATCTATATTTTCTACTAAAAAGGCAAGTGGCACTGTCATCCATGTCCTACTATTTTCAATGCACTTAGTGGAATTTTTGTAGTATGCATGATAGGGCTACTATGTTACTATGCTATGCTATGTCCTATTAGGATATTCTTTATATCTTCCTTAGTGTAAACATTGTAGTTGTATTATGCTTAGCCCTGCTATAGATTCGGGGTGGAATACCATGTTATGATTATATGAAGTGTTGGAAAAATATATGTTTTATATAATAAAACAAGTACTGAATGAATCACCTGGGTGGAATGTGGATACTCAGTTGTGAATAAGGTGGCAACGAAGGGAACCATATATTATGGCTATCTTTTTCGTGTATGCACTAGAAGAATACCACCCAGGGACTTAGAGATTGAACATGTTTCTCGTACAGTGGCTTCCGTGTACAGCCACATGCTAAATGGGCTCTGGCTTAGTCAATTACATAGTGGACGACCCTTGCATTGGTACCTATTCAGGTTAACTAGAATTATGTATTGGAAGTATATCCTTACATTGGTGCCTGGTAGACGTGCTAGCATAATGTATTGGGAGGACTTCTATGGAAAGACTTTGTCACATTCTCGATCTGCCGGTACTCCATTTGGTGTGTACTTATCCAGCGACCACTGGTGGCGTCAAGACGAGATTGTGTCATGTGTGTAAAGTGTACAACTTCTGCAGAAGATCAAATTCTAAGTACCTAGCCATGTCCCCGGTTATGGACAACTCTGACCAACTAAGGCTGGAAGCTATGGAAGATCTCGACATTCCAATTTCTCAAAGTACAACTTGATGGTGTCAACAAGGGATTAGAAGCACTTGGAGTTTGTCAAGGAGTTCAGAGAGATTGTTGAAAGATCAAAACTATTTTGAAAAGATAGGATAAAACCATATTGCTTTCTGCAAAAGAGCCTAAACTCTACTTAGCCAAATATGCATGTATTGATAGATTCCAGCTTACTTTCACATAGTAGTGA
The DNA here is from genome assembly GCA_916181665.1 of Avena sativa. Classification (NCBI taxonomy): domain Eukaryota; kingdom Viridiplantae; phylum Streptophyta; class Magnoliopsida; order Poales; family Poaceae; genus Avena; species Avena sativa. The sequence continues at coordinate 210,290,593 of OV702280.1, read as the reverse complement.
CACTTGCCAATACAATTCAAGTGTATTGACCCTTGTGGCTGTAACTTATTATGTTGTAGGTTTGTTTGATGTTAGTGAAGTGTGTTGATTAGGATTACAAGTCTACAATCAACATGATTGCATGTGGCACTTTGAAGATGAAGGCTCCATGCTATATAGATATTTCTGATGCATTGTAATGAGATAGCCAAATGAGCTATGTAAGATGTAATGAATTATTTTATTCCTGGATATAAATTTGTACTATGACCTTTGTTTCTAGATATTACATCTTAAACTGTGGATGCTAACTATTGATCCAGGGAGTAGCATTGTAAACACAGGGATTTCTACCTTATAAAGGTTGGGACCTCTACAGATGGTATCAGAGCATTGTGTTGCATGTAGGATTGTAACCCTAGGATTGGAAAAAACTTAGAAAAATAGGAGTTGTATCTGTTCAAACTTATTTACAAACAATCTTGTAAAATCTTTCCTCAACCTTTTTGGTTTTGATTCTACATTCCCCCTCTTTTCAACTTGATGGACAAAGCTGCCACCATGAGCAAAGACTTCAACATCACCAATGAATTCAAATTTAGTTTCACCAAGGACTTCAATTTGGACGTCACTAAGGACTACAGGTGAGACAAGAATGTTACTCAAGACTTGAAGACTAAGGAAATACAAATTAGAAGGAACCATCATCACCTTTGAAGCCTTGTGAACAAGATGCAAGAATTTTCCAAGGATACCATGAGCTTGTTCAAAAAGAAACAACTAAGAAGAATGAAATGATCTCAAGTGAACCATATAGTTGGACCACCATACTAGTGTTTAGTTTAGATCATATATTGATCACACCAACCTATGTGGTGTAGCAAAATATTTTGTTTCCTAAAAATATGTTTGAATCTTGTTGTTTGAGTGGAATGCATGATTGTGATTGCTTGCACATTGCTTGTGTGAATTGTTGTGTGTGATTAGAATTCTTCCTCTAGAAATATTTTGCCTACTCTAATCCCAATCCAACCCAAACAGATGACTTCTCCAAGAAACTCCAACATCAAGAATGGTGACAACAACAACAACAACAACAACCAAGAGATGCACATGAGAGAACAATTGATAGCAACCCAAGCCCAGCTGAATCAAGTGACAACTCAGTTTTTAGACAACAATGAGTTAGACCCAACCATGCAAAAATTCTTAGAAACCCAATCCCAATTGTTGCAAAGGATGACCAACCAGATGATCAACATGAGAAGCAACCTTACCCAAAGAGATTGTGACAACAATGATATCAAGGATGATATTATAGAAGGAACTCAAGCTTGCAATATTTGTGGAGACATGGAACACACTTAAAAAGAGCATGTGGACCAATGCCCTAATTGTGAGGAGAAACATTCAGCTAAACAATGCCCCACATCTCAAGTTTCTTGTTTCCTATGTGAAGGAAATGATCATGTCCCCATCCAATTCCCCATCTATCCAATAGTTCAACAGATGAAACAAGATGGAATGCATCAAATGTTTGGAAACCTCCATAAGGGAACAACTTCTACCAAGAAGGATAAAGAAAAAATCAGAACCGTGCCTCATAAGGCCACACCCAAAGTGACCACGAAGTGTTGCTACTCATGTGGAGAAGAAGGTCACATCTCTAGTGACTGCCCCAAGAAGAGAGAAAGATTTCCCACATTTGTGGTGAAATATGAAGAACATGAACTACAAGACCTCCTAGCTTTGGAGAAACCCAAGAAAAGGAAGAAATGCCCCAACCCCAATAAGAAAGACATTATCCAAGTGCAATGTTTCAATTGCAAAGATATGGGACACTATGCCAATGAATTTCTAGAAAAGAAGAAGAGCCAAGAAAACAAACAAGAGATAGTGATGCCAAAGGTGAAAGAAGATGTTAGCCAGGTGATGTGCAACAAATGCAAAAGCGAGGCCATTATGCATCACATTGTTAAGAAAACAAGAAGTACAAGACAAGCAAGCCTATGAAGGATCTCAGCCTTGTCACATGTTTCAAGTGTGGTGATAAAGGACATTATGCCAACAACTGTCCAGAGAAGATACATCAAGACCTCAAGTAAGCCAAGATGTAATCTAGTTGAAAACCTTTTTAAGGGTGGTAGTACTCTAGTTTTCTTGAAGCCAACTTGTAACCTCTAGCCTTCCCAAATCTAGGGACAAGATTTCTTTTAAGGGTGGTAGCCTGTCACATCCCAAAATTTTCAAAATTTTGAAATGTGAAAAATAAATAAACAAAAGAAATAATTGTTGAAATTTAGGGTGAAAAGAAACTTTTTGCTTCTAAATGGAAACAAACAAAATTTGAAAGAAAAGGGAATCCAACAAAATTTCAATCAAGTGAAATGCATTCATCAATGAATGTATCTTGAAATTTAAAAATTTGGAAAAGTTAAACCAAAACCCCAAATCTTAATGAAAGAAATCACTTCTAAATATCAAATGCATCTTATGCATGGAAAGAATCTTGAATTTAAACACTTGGGAAAAATAAATCAAAACCCTAAAACCCTAGTGGAAAAATCATTTCCAATATCTCTCTAAGACTATGGATTTGTTCCATATAAAAATTCAGCAACAAACATTTATAAATGATAAACAAAAATATTATAAGACCATAAAAATTGGTTTCATTTAATTTGGAGCCATGGATAAAAACTTATGAATTTAATAAGATAAAAGGAATTAATTTCCAAGGCTAATAAAAGCTCCTAGCTAAAATCCATACAAAATTGTGAGAAAAATAATCCTAAAAGGATTTAGAAAGATAGAAAAATATTAAATAAAATTATACAAACGGGAATCACCAATTTTGGATCTATAAATAAAAAGATATGGATTTTATAAGATAAAGAAAGAAGAGTGTGGATTTCCTGCCACGGGGGATAGCTGTCCCCCAAGCCTACACCGTATGATTCGTGTTGAGATATGAACAAGCATTTGGCTGCCATTTGTTGTGTTGCCAGAGATGTGGTACTAATTGATGATTGGAGTTTGCTTGGACTGCTGTGCCTTGTTAGTAGTTTGCATGCACTGCCTCGGGTGGCGTTGCGCATATACAGAGCATGAAAGCACGTGTTTTTGTCATTACATTGTTTTCTCTGTGTCACCCTGTGTCAGCTACATGTGTCCCAAGTATAGACAATGCTAGCTAGTACAAGCATGTAACAAAACAATGTGCTCGGAAACACACGACTAGTGCTTACTCAGAAGTACCATTTGGCTATATATTAAGCCGTGTAGCCGTCTCCCTATGGTCCTCCTCCTACATGCGAGCTAGCATGCTAGTTTTTGTTACGTTTGTTAGTTCTTGATCATTGCATCCTTTAACCAACTCTCCTTCGTTCAGCTCATCCCCCATCTTCTTGATTATTTCAATAGTTGATAAGTTTCTAGACCTTTTTTCCCGCGGACCGTGGCAAGTTATTGTGAGCACACCACATTAGTTCGTGTTGTACTGGCTTGTACTCCCTCCGTTCCTTAGAATAAGGCCTATAAATTTAGTCAAAAGTCAAACATTGCGAAGTTTGACTAAATTTTTAGAAAAAACTATAAACCTCTATAGGGTCAAATCAATCTTATTAGATACATTACGAAATATATTTTCGTATAGCTATCTATTATCATAGTTATTGATAGTTTTTCTTATAAACTTGATCAAAGTTTGCACTCTTTGACTTTTGACTAAATTTACAGGCCTTATTCTAAGGAACAGAGGTAGTAGCAGACTAATAGTGGCGTGGCCCGGGAAAACACATACTATTCACATGGTGAACTATTGACCTGTGATACAAGGCATGGAAACGCTTTGTTAGCAAGTACTCCAAACAGTGTCATGGTAATGTTGTGGCCTACTCCACCGGGGGCAGCTATCCCCCTAGGCAGCAGACTATTTTTCAAAGAAAAAAATAAATAAATAAATAAGGAATATTTAGAAGCCAAATTAATTCTTGGCCAAATCCATAAACAAATGGAAGTTATTGAATAATAATAAAGAGAAAAGATTATTTAAATAAAATTATAAGGATTGAACAATATCCAATTTTATTTAAATAAAGACAAATTGCCTAAACTAAATAATAAATCCCAATAAAATTATTTAGAAGAAAATTTAAAAATTGAATTAAATCCATAAGCAAATGGAATAAAGATAATCCAAATAAAATAAAGGGAAAAAGATTATTCAAATAAAATTATATGGGCATTAATAGAATTCAATTCTATTTGAATAAAGACACAAACTTCATCTAAATAAATATTAAAACCATCAAAGAATATTTGAATATTCTAAAATGGAATTTTAAACACATTACAAACTTACTGAAAAGGTTTGAGAAACATTTTGAATTTAAAGAGATGATTAAATTCATTTGAATAAAGTAATATGGATTGGAACCATATTTAAATCCTATTAAAATAAGGATATATGTCTAATTTAAATAAAAAATAAACCATAAGAGAATACAAGAAAATATTCCAAAATGGACTCTAAAATACATTATTAAAATAGTATAAAAACCTACTGCAATTTTAGAAAATGTTTGATAAAGAGTTCTGAATTCAAATGAATGTTTGAATTGAAAAACAGAAAATAGAAAAGGAAAAAGAAACAGAAAAAAATGGAAAAGACCCAGCCCAATCTAACCCTACCTAGCTCCCTGGCCCAACTACAGCCTAGCGCAGCCCACCTCTCTCTGCCGTTCTTTTTCTCACTCGCAAACATACCCCCTCACACACTAACCGCGCGGCCCCACTGCTGCCTCGTCATCATCGTCTTCCCCGCTGACCCCGCGACCAGTTCTTCCCCAAAATAACTCTCGCTGTTTCTGCCTGTTTCAATCCGCGTAAATTCGCATTGATGGTGACATTAACCTCGCCAGCGACCACGCCTAATTACTCCTCTGCTCCCTCTCCGATTCCCCTTGGACACAACACCACGAACGCCACTAGGCTGCCTCGAATCATGCTCGCGCCACCACTGTCTCCAGCAACCTCCAGCACGAATTCTGGCCAACCCTCACCTCCCCTTTCTCCCTGGACCACACGAAACTGATCGCCAACACCATGCACACCTTCCAGGAACCCTAGTTTGCCCGCGTGCGCCCCACTGTGAGCATCTTTCCTTGAGCTTCACTGCGATCACGCGAACACTGTGAGCATCTTTCCTCCCTCCTTTGCTTCCTGTTTCGCCGGAACCACGGTCGCCTGAGCGCCACCACCGCGCGCCAGACGCTAGCGCCGCTAGTACCTGGTCAACGTGCTAAGAGCCATTAGATCTAGATCATAGGGATACAATAGAATGACTTAACGAAGAGGTACGAGCTAATCTGCACCGTGCAATCTCACTTAGATCCAACAATCCACACTGCGCGATCCAACCGAACCGGTATGCTCCAATAGAAACAAGACATGTGGCCTGAGTTTGTCTATTTAAAAATCCAGAAAATGAATTAGATTGATTAAATTTTTAAAATCTATAACTTTTGATCTACACGTTCAAAATTTGAAAATTTTATATCATTGGAATCAGAAAAATGAAACCTTTGAATGCCCTTAGTTTAGCATTTTGCCTTTGAAAAATTTGGTGTTTTTGCAGAAACATTTGTAGGCCTATTTTGAGTATAAAAGTTATTCTTAAAAATGTTTTTTGGGTAAAACCTTTTGCAAATGATTTGATTTAAACTCTCTGACCTAATAACTAAGTTATGGATTTAAAAATGTATTTGATTAGCCCTAGAAAATTGTTCCTTTGAATAAAGGTATTTCTAGTAAAACAAAAATGTTGCTATTATTTAAAAATGAATTTTGGGTAAAACCTTTTGTAAATGAATTTGTTTTAAACACTTTGATACTAAACACTAACATTGTGTTTAAAAACATATTTGTCTAACACTACAAAATATTACTTTGATAAAAATGATTTCTAGAAAAACAAAAATGATTTAAAATGGCCAATTTCACTAACTTGTTTTCAAATGGTTTTGCCACTTTTATAAATGACCAATAGGTGTTTTAAAATGTTTATAGCCAATTAGAAACCACTTTTCTAATAAAATAATCTTTTGCAAGCTTACATGCATTTCTTTGTTTTCATTATTTTTACGTGGTGAATTGTTTGAATGATAGTTTGAATATGTGCTTGCTTGATTGAATTGTAGTGAACCTTGAAGAGTGTGACAATTGAAAGATCAAAGAGTGTATCTATATTCTATACTATTTTCAATACACTTAGTGGAATTTTTTTAGTATGCATGATAGGGCTACTATGTAACTATGCTATGCTATGTCCTATTAGGATATCCTTTATATCTTCCTTAGTGGAAACATCATAGTTGTAGTATGCTTAGCCCTGCTATAGATTCGGGGTGGAATACCATGTTATGATTATATGAAATATTGGAAAAAATATATGTTTTATATAACAAAACAAGTACTCAATGAATCACCTGGGTGGAATGTGGATACTCAGTTGTGAATAAGGTGGCAACAAAGGGAACCATATATTATGGCTATCTTTTTCGTGTGTGCACTAGAATAAAACTACCCAGGGACTTAGAGATTGAACAGGTTTCTCGTACAGTGGCTTCCGTGTACAGCCACATGCTAAATGGGATCTTGCTTAGTCAATTACATAGTGGAAGACCCTTGCATTGGTACCTATTAGTTAACTAGAATTATGTATTGGAAGTATATCATTACATTGGTGCCTGGTAGACGTACTAGCATAATGTATTGGGAGGACTTCTATGGAAAGACTTTGTCACATTCTCGATCTTCCGGTACTCCATTTGGTGTGTACTTATCCAGCGACCACTGGTGGCGTCAAGACGAGATTGTGTCATGTGGGTAAAGTGTACAACTTCTGCAGAAGATCAAATTCTAAGTACTTAGCCGTATCCCCGGTTACGGACAGTTCTGAGCAACTAAGGCCTAAAGCTATGGAAGATCTCGACATTCCAATTTCTCAAAGTAAAACTTGATGGTGTCAACAAGGGATTAGAAGCACTTGGAGTTTGCCAAGGAGTTCAGAAAGATTGTTGAAAGATCAAAACTATTTTGAAAAGATAGGATAAAACCATATTGCTTTCAACAAATGAGCATAAATTCTACTTAGCCAAATATGCATGTATTGATAGATTCCAACTTACTTCCACATAGTAGTGACACTTGCCAATACAATTCAAGTGTATTGACCCTTGTGGCTGTAACTTATTATGTTGCAGGTTTGTTTGATTTAGTGAAGTGTGTTGATTACGATTACAAGTCTACAACCAACATGATTGCATGTGGCACTTTGAAGATGATGGGGATATGCCTACTGGGGTATACCCAGCAGGACGTTTTCGACTGGCCCAAGAACCGGCGAGTGGGCTGCAGAACGGCAAGTGGATTGAAACCCAGCAAGGAACCAAGCGACTGGAAGCTGAAGGCCCAAGCGAGTAGATAGGCCCAGTCGGATTAGGTTAAACGACTACCGAAGCTTTAACTGAATCGGTTGAGATATGTAAACCCTAGGGGAGGTGAGCCTATATAAACCTCCCTATAGGGCGAGTAGTGATACGTTCCCTCATACACCCAAGCGACTCGCTGCCTAGCCGCCGAGCTCGCCCATTGTAACACCTCCATAATACAATCTAGCAGGAGTAGGTCTTTACCCTCCGGGGGCCGAACCTGGGTAAAACCCTGTGTCTTTGCCCTCATCTCGCACCGTAGATGGCTGGCCGCCCTTGCCCCTCGTTCTACTACTCGCTGCCGATTGCAGCATCTGCCGTGACTATTCCCACGACAGTGGCGCCCACCGTGGGGCCTGGCCGGTCCGGCCGGTGTTCTGCGGTGAGATCCAATCTGCCCACCAACGAGACGGCGCCACCGGCCGCATGGTAGCGTTCGGCGAGATGCTCCAAATCTTGCCGAGCAGCTACGTCCCGGCGGCGCGACCCGTCACGCACAGCGTGATCCTGCCGATCGGCATGATTAGCCTCTTCGTCGGTCTCACCGACGTCATCGTCTCGGAGGATTCGGCTCGCATCCGCGAGTCGCCGCCACGCGATCGGCTCTCCGAGAGACAGATCCGCACGATCCATCGCCTCGCCTCCGAGTACAACTCGGCCCACAGCAACGTGGCCGGGAATTCAGTGGCCGCAGAGGATGCGGCCCTCACCGACGACGCCGACTCGGCGACCCCGGCGTCACTCGCAGGATCCATCACCGCGGCTTCGTCCGCTGGCTCCATCGCCCAGGTCTCCAACGCGGGAGACTTCGAGGATCCCTCCATCCTCGGGATCTTCGAGTTCGGCTCCGGGTCGGAGAACTCCGGCGACCCCCGCGACGGAACCGGTCGCCACACCGCGACCTACATGGCGACCGGCACCGATCCACCGGAGGATCCGTTCTCCACCCCAATCCCTCCTAACGCCACGGCAACGGAGGTCGAGGAACTCCGCCTGAAACTGGCGGAGGCGATACGCAAAGAGCAAGCCGAGCGTGAAAAATTTCGCCTCGAGCAGGTGACGGCGCAGGAGCTATCACGCTACCACCAGCAGCGGATTAGGTCACGCCTGAACCCCACCGTTCAGGGGCGTGCCCTGAACTTCGACGACGAAAACGACCCGGCCCGCGTGGCCGAGCGCGCGATCTGCGAGAACGCGCCACCAGGAGGAAGCGCCCGGCCCCCGCCAGGATCAACTGCAATGGGCGCCCCACCACCACCCAACCGCACCCCTCCCAGGGACCAACCGCGGATATTAGTCTCCTCACGGGAGCGGGACGCAAACGGCCTCCCACTGTTCTCCACACCGATGGACAACCTCGTGGCAGGCCGAGCAGCAGCCGACAGCATCACGGCCACCGGCAACGGCGCCCTACAGATCGAATACGTCAAGGCCCTGCTCGCGAAGGCCGTCGAGCAGCAAAGAGCGGGCGCCGACTCGAAAGTTCGAGTATACTCGCGTTCCTCGGGAAGCAGAGCGGCCTCCAGCGGCCGCCCAGCGGCGGCAAACACCCTCAACTGCCCGCCACCAGAGCCACTGCAGCTCCAACACCGACCCGCGAACGCGGCACTCTCCACCAACGACCCCAGGACGGCAACCAACCTTGTCGCCGCCAACGGGCAACCCATCGACGCCCGCACCCACATCATCAACAATCAAAGTTGGCGCGCACGCCAGCCCGACGACCTGCGACATACCCTAACCAATCGCCGCGACGGCGAGCCCATGGGGTCGCTCAGTCGACTCGGACCCAAGTGCTTCGGACCAATGATCCGAGGCGAGAAGTACCCGCCAAACTTCAAGGCGCCAAAGGAGATACAAAAGTACGATTCCTCGTACGACCCCGCCATCTGGCTCGACACATACCTCATGGCGATGGGGATCGCAGGCCACACTGACCTGTTAGCCGCCCGTTACCTCCCCCTGATGATGGAGGGGACATGCAGGCAGTGGATCAACACCCTCCCTCAGGACAGTATCGACTCCTGGGAGGAGATGCGCGACGCCTTCGTCAGGCACTTCGAGTGCTCCTACACCCGCGCCACCACTATCGAGGACCTGGAGCAGTGCGTCCAGGGACCCCGCGAGTCGACCCGCAACTGGGTCCAATGGTGGCAAGAATTGTGGTACAACGCGGTCGGCATTCACCCGTACACCGCGATCCATTGCTTCAAGACCTCGTGCCGCTATGAGCCCCTGGTCGCCAAGCTCAAGCGACACTCCCGCACACTCGACAACATCCCCGACCTCCTCGAGATCGCCAAACGGTACGCCGAGGAAGACCCAAACCAGGAAACTGACGACGAGTCAGGAGGTCAACGCCGCACGGGCGGCAACGACGGCGGACGCCGATCCGACCTACGCTACAGCGGCACTCGCCTCACCGGCAAGCGCCGCAGTGACGAGCGAGTCGACTTCGTCGCCAACGCCGGGCACGCGCAGCGCGAGCCCAAGAGCTTCCGCCGCAACGGAGGACAACGCCGCGACGGCGGCAACTACAAGAACAAGCCAAGGTTCGACCCCACGGCCCTCCTTAACCAACCATGTGCGTTCCATAGCAGGGAAGGAAAGCCCGCAACGCACACCACCGCCGACTGCCACACCCTCAGGGAAATCGAGAAGGCACGGCGAGCGCGGGAGGACCCCGACAACGACCCGCCAAACGGCGGCAAATTCGGCAAAGTGGCCGGCTCGCTCCACACCTTCACAGGCTTCAACACGAAGCGCGAGAAGAAGGTCATCACCCGCGCTGTCGCCGTCAACGCGGTGGCCCAGATAGACGTCCCCCAGTTCCTAAACTGGTCGGAGCAGCCCATCACCTGGAGCCTCCAAGACCACTCGCCACGCATCGAGTACCCAGGACGAGTCGCCCTGGTGGTCAAGCCCAAGGTCGGCGACTACTGGCTCCCCAACACACTGATGGACGGCGGCAGCTCCATCAACATCCTGTACCTCGACACCTTCAGGCGGCTGCGGCTCCCGCAGTCAATGATCGAGACGACTCACACCACATTCCACGGCATCGTCCCCGGTCGGAAGGCGTACCCGATCGGCAAGGTCATGCTGCCAGTAACCTTCGGCACACCGGCAAACTTCCGCACCGAGCGGATCGTCTTCGAGCTGGTGCCCTTCGACAGCCCCTACCACTGCGTCCTGGGGCGCCAGGCGATCGCTAAATTCATGGCAGCGCCCCACTACGCGTACAACGCGATGAAGCTCCCTGGGCTGTGTGGCGTCATCACTATCCACGGCGACCCCGACATGGCCACTGAGTGCGAAGCCAAAGGTGCCGAGCTCGCCGACGCCGTCATCGCGGCGGAGACCAACCACGCCGATGAGCTCGCCAAGTACGCGAGCGGGGTCAACAACGACGACCCCACCATACTCAAGAAGCCCAACTCAGAGGGCACAAACACCTCAACCTTCGAGGCCACGACGCACACCCGCACCGTCGAGCTGGTACCAGGCGACTCCAGCCAGACGGTGACGATCGGGACGGGCATGAGCCCAGCGTAGGAAGGCGCGCTCATCGAGTTCCTCCGTGAGAACAGGGACATCTTCGCATGGAAACCCTCCGACATGCCCGGTGTCCCTAGGGAGCTCGCTGAGCACAAGCTAAACGCCGACCCCAAAGTGCGACCTGTCAAGCAGTCGCTGCGGCCCTTCAATGAAGAACGCCGCCGAGCAATCGCCGAGGAGGTGCAGCGTTTACTCACCGCCGGCTTCATCCGGCCAATTAAGTACTCCAAGTGGCTGGCAAACCCAGTCCTAGTCGAGAAAAAGAACGGGACCTGGAGAATGTGCATCGACTACACAAACCTGAACGGTGCCTGCCCAAAGGAGCAGTTCGTCCTCCCGCGGATCGACCAGATAATCGATTCAACCGCGGGCTCGGAGTCGCTCTGTTTTCTCGACGCCTACTCTGGGTACAACCAGATCAAAATGGCTGTCGAAGACGAGGAGAAGACGGCGTTCATCACGCCATTCGGAGCCTTCTGCTACACCGCCATGACCTTCGGCCTCAAGAACGCCGGGGCGACCTACCAGCGGTGCAGGCAAGAATGCCTCGCGAGCCAAATTGGCCGCAACATCCACGTCTACATCGACGACGTGGTCGTGAAATCCGCTCGCCAAGGCGACCTACTCGCCGACCTGGCGGAAACATTCACCAACTTGCGAAGGTATAAGATAAAGCTCAACCCAGGCAAATGCACCTTCGGTGTACCCGCCGGACAATTACTGGGGTACGTCGTCTCCAAACGAGGGATTGAGGCGAACCCCACGAAGATCGACACGATCGCCCGGCTCGGCAAACCCGAGTGCCTGCGCGACGTCCAGAAGCTGGCCGGGCGAGTAGCGGCTCTCAGTCGCTTCATCCCCCGCCTGGGCGAAAAGGCGATGCCCCTATACCGCCTGATGCGCAAAAACCCCACCTTCCAGTGGGACAAGGAGGCGGACGACGCGCTCCGCGACCTCAAAAAGGTGCTACTCGCCGCACCACTCCTCGCCGCCCCCGCCGACAAAGAACCCATGCTAGTTTACGTCGCGGCGTCCGAGCGCGTCGTCAGCGCCGTGATGGTCGTCGAGCGACCAGAGGACGGAAAGGAGCGCCCAGTCCAGCGGCCGGTGTACTACATCGGCGAGGTCCTCACCGAGTCGCGCCAGCGGTACCCACAGTACCAAAAGCTAGTATACACGGTCTTCAGAGATCAGCGGCGCCTGCCGCACTACTTCGTCTCCTCAGCACCATTGCAAGACATCATCCGCAATCGCGAGGCGACCGGGCGGGTCGCCAAGTGGGCCGTCGAGATCGGCGTCCACAACATCAAATACGAGCCACGAAAGGCGATCAAGTCGCAGGCATTGGCAGACTTCATCGCCGACTGGGAAGAGGCCCAGCAACCAGAGAAGCTGCCGTACCTCCATTACTGGAGCCTGCACTTCGACGGCTCCAAGAACGCGGACGGTGCAGGCGCAGGGATAGTGCTGACTTCGCCAAAGGGCGACAAGCTCCGCTACATCCTCTGCCTCGACTTCACGCCCTGTACCAACAACATGGCTGAATACGAGGCCCTACTCCACGGCATGCGAGCTGCCAAGGAGATGAACGTCAATCGCCTCCGCTGCTACGGAGATTCCGACCTTGTCGCGGGGCAAGTCGCTGGCACCTGCGACACCGTCTCCCCTACCATGGCGGCGTACCGCCAAGCAGTGGACAAGCTGGGCAGACACTTCACCGGCTACTCCGTCGAGTGGATCGACAGACGGAAAAACGAGGAGGCCGACGCACTCTCTCGCATCGGGTCGGCTCGACTCGCACCACCCGCCGGCGTTTTCCTCGACACGATCACCAAGCCATCAGTCTCTCCCCCGAGGGAGATCGACATCGGAGTCCCACTCCAACCAGAGGCAGCCTTGGTCGCACTCATCAACGAGCCAGACGACTGGACCAAGCCCTACATCACCTATCTGGAAGCCGGCACCCTACCGGCAGACAAGACGGACGCTCGAATGATCGCTCGTCGATGCAAGTCCTACACCATCATCGACGGCGAGCTCCACAAGCGCAGCGTCACCAGCGTGTTACAACGCTGCGTCCAACCAGCTGAAGGACGCAAGATCCTCCACGACATCCACTCCGGCGACTGTGGCCACCACGCCGCCGCTCGTTCCCTGGTCGCCAAGGCTATGCGACATGGCTTTTACTGGCCCACCGCACACGCCGATGCCGTCGATATCGTCCAGCGGTGTGCCGGGTGCCAGAAGTACGCCAACCAGACGCATGTGCCGAGCTCGGCGCTCAAAACAATCCCATCACCTGGCCATTCGCTGTGTGGGGCATGGATATGGTAGGCCCCTTCAAGAAGGCCCCCTCCGGCTACACCCACCTGCTAGTCGCCGTCGACAAATTCACGAAATGGGTGGAGGCCAAGCCAGTCCGGAAATGCGACGGGAAGACCGCCACGAAATTCCTACGCGAGCTCATATATCGCTACGGGTTCCCAGACAGCATCATCACGGACAACGGCACCAACTTCGCCAAGGGAGCCATGGCCGAATTCTGCGACGAGCACCACATCCGGCTCGACCTCGCGTCAGTCGCCCACCCGGAATCCAACGGCCAGGCGGAACGAGCCAACCAAAGCATCCTTCACGGCCTGAAGCCGCGGCTCCAAGTACCACTCGAGCGCACCGCCGGGTGCTGGGTCGAGGAGTTGCCCTCTGTGATCTGGGGGATCCGCACCTCAGTCAACAGATCGACAGGATTCACTCCCTTCTTCATGGTCTACGGCGCCGAGGCAGTCATGCCCACCGACCTCGAACACGACTCGCCGCGGGTCGTCCACTATACGGAGGCTGCAAACGAGCTCGCTCGCCAAGACGGGATCGACCAACTCGATGAAGCACGTGACCTCGCTAGGTCACGCACTGCCATCTACCAGCAAGGACTCCGCCGCTACCATAGCCGGCGGGTGAAAGCTCGCACCTTCCAGGAAGGCGACCTGGTGTTACGCCTCATCCAGGACAAGAAGGGCATGCACAAGCTCTCCCCTCCGTGGGAAGGCCCATTCGCTATCGGGCGCGTACTCGGCAACGACGCCTACTACCTCATCGACGTCTGCGGGGACGGCGAACTCGACGTCAAGCGACCATGGAATGTAAACCTCCTACGGAAGTTCTACTCCTAGAACCCCACACATGTACTCTCCAGTCACTATGAAATAAAAAAGAAACGGTTACCGCAAATTGCGCCTACTCTCCATGACTTGTGCCACTCGCACTCGTAATAACAACGTGACGCTAACCGCAGAAGTCAACCTTTGGTACAGCGATCGGCACGGCTAAGTAGTGCGGTGTAAGAGCACTGAATCACCTCAGGTCTTGCATCGTCCACGAAAAACGCCCACCCGGAGCCCCATTGGAGTCGCCTAGCTTGACTGGTTCTACGAGCCAAGACCACTGCCCTCGCTTCTCACAGCGACCTCGGTCCTCCGCATCCTCGGCATAGCGACTCGAACGGCTAAGTACCACGCTCGGGGACTGCAGACCAGTTCATCGCGAGCGGTTAGGGAAAACGCCAAGTAAGAGAGCATGCCCAGGACTCGCCACGCGGCTGACCCCACGGGCCAGGCAGGAGTGACGCGCTGAAACAAATGCGCTAAGTCCTCAACCACCCTCGAGTCGCGCCTAGAACAACCAAGTACCACGCTCGGGGACTCGGCCACCCGACCTCGTTCGCGCAAGGGAAAACGGTAAAGTACAGAGCACTCAAGGGAGTCGCCTAGCGACTGGCTCTTCGAGCTCGAGCGAGTCGACCAAAAACAACAAAACACATGACAACAATACATACATCATATACGAGGTAAACCCCACAAAAAGGGCGGACGCGCTCGGGGACTCGTTCAAAAATCAATCACAAACACACAACATATACCAAAATAGACACGATGTCTCATTCAATTGCATATCGCATTGTTTCATGCTACAAAATATGCCCACACGGCAGACCTGCTACTAATGCCACAAGGCAAACTATCCTACTCTGCAGGCTTTGACGACGACTCGCCAACATCCCGGCGATTGCGGATGAACGGCATGTACGGGTTCGACGGATACGTCGTCAGTTCACCCGCCATTGCTGCACGAAAAGGTTGCTCGACCTTGAAGTCACGATGTGGCGGCTCGGGGTCGTTCGGCGCGACGACCGTCTCCTGGTACGGAAGGAGGTCGCCCATTGCCCAGACACGCTCTGAGTACGTGGCGGCGCGGTCCTGCAACTTGAGAACCTCGGACAGCTCCACCGCGCCAGTCGACGATGGATATCCACTCGTCACATCGTCGATGTCGAAGTCTTCAGGGAAGTGGGCAAGTCCAAGACTAAGCGCCGTCGACGCTCCGCGTCGAAACGCCGATCGCGTCATGAACTCAATGACCGCGGGCGCTTTCTCCAAATATTTCCACACCTCAACGAGGTCGCTGGGAATCACCTCCGTGGGCGATATTTCTTGGAGATAGGCGCGGATGCACGTCGCCGACAACGTTGCCGAATCGACGAGCATGCTTACGCACTGCCTCGCGTCGAGCGATCTCGCCTCTTCCTCGCTATCGATGATGCGACCTGCGAGTAGAAGACAATACTGAGTACGACGGACACCACAAAAGACACAACCACCGGAAAGGGAAGATGTACTCACCAAGCAGCGGGCGGGCGAGTTCCGTGATGAAGCACTGAAGCGATGTATGGTCGTCCTGAAGCCCCGCAATAAGGACTTCCGACACTTTGCGATCCTCCTCAGCGGCTGCAACGGCGGCCTTAGCTCGCCCGTCAGCCGAGCTCGCTTCTTCCTTCGCCTCCCGCAGCTCGCGCTCGAGGTTGGCGATCCGCTGTTCAGCGGCACTCAAAGCCGATTGCTCCGCCACCAATTCACCAGCGGGGACAAGCCCCTGGCGAGCTTCCTCCGCCTTCGCAGCAACAGCCTGAAGCCCTTTGTTCGCTTCTTGGATGATGGCCAGCTCCTTCTCCGCGCGCTGCTTCGCGGCCAATTGGTCCGCCGACTCAAGCTGCAGACCCTGCACATCACCGGAAAAGTTAGTCAAAGCAAAATTCCCAAGTGCCCACCCGCTAAAATTTAGCGAGTGTGCACTCGGGGACTGGCGATCACGAAATTCCTAAGTGCCCACCCGCTGAAATTCAGCGAGTGCGCACTCGGGGACTGGCGGTCAAGAAACTCCTAAGTGCCCACCCGCTGAAATTCAGCGAGTGCGCACTCGGGGACTGGCGGTCAAGAAACTCCTAAGTGCCCACCCGCTAAAATTTATCGCGTGCGCACTCGGGGACTGGATGCGAAAAATAAAAAGATGAGAAATTATAAGAATCAGGCCGCTGCAAAGCACCGACCTGATCCTCGGGGACTGGATGTACCTGGATGGCTGCGCCAAGCATGCCATGGAGTTGTATCGCGTCCACGGACGCAAGTAGCGCCGGCGTGTGCCCACGACGTTGGTCGACTTCAGCGTCGGCGGTCCCAGGAGCGTGGCTCGAGGGCGCAGCACCACTCGCCGTGGCCGCCTTGGTCACGAAGCGTGGGAAGGTAGCGATAGAGGCACCCGCTCCAAGAGAGGTCGCCTCCGCCGTTCCAGGCAAGGAAGCGCCCTCCTTCGTAGACACGGCTGCCTCCATCACGGGCCCGGCTGGTGAAACCGCCGTGTCGTCAGAGATAGTGACGGTGTCACCACCCTTGGCCTTCTTGCTGCCATCCGCCGAGGCGACGACCTCGTCCGCCTTCCTCTTGCGGGAAGGATCCTCCTCGCTAACGGCGGGTGGCACCTTAGCCACGGTCGGATGGCCCATCCTCTTCACTCCGGTCCTGTGCATCAATCGAATAAGCAAAAACAATTGAAATAGTTATGAAAGACAAGGAAGGGAAAGTGCACTCACTTGGCGACTGGGATAAAACGTAGCCCCGTATGGAGGCCGGCTGGTTTTTCCAGTTCAGGGCCCAGTCGGCGACTGAGCCCCATCTCCAGGACGTCGCGTGCCCAAGACACGGACGGCTTCTTCGTCGTTGAGGCCGCAGCTGGAGCCTCTGGGACATCCTCGGCAGGAGCCTCCTTGCGAGGCGAAGCCGCTGTAGCCGGAGCCTCCTTGCGAGGCGAAGCCGCTGCAGCCGGAGCCTCCCCCAGCCCAGAGACTGGGGCGAATGGCGGAGGCATTGAAGCCAGTGGCACTTCCACGGTCGCCGCGTCCAGCATGGCTGTCGCTGGTGGCGCGTCGTCACCGGCTGGGCTGGGAGCGTCGGAGCTGCTCGCCGAGTGCGGCGGCGAGGCCGTCTTCGACGGCTTCGTCTTCTTCTTTGGGGGGGCCCTCGCCTCCCTTTCCTTCTTCTTCTTCTTCGACGGAGTGGCTTGACGGTGCGAGGTGGTCTCTGGGAGCTCGTCGTCGTCATCGTGACGTTCGAGGCTTCTGCTTGCCTCGATCTCGCGCTGTCGTTGTCCGCGGGTCTTTCGGACCAGTGGGGTGACCTCCTCTTCGGACTCGTCATCGTCGTCCTCGTCACCCTTAGTCGGCGGCGATTCGCCTACGACCTGGGCGGACGATCCCGAGCTTTCGTCGTCCGAAGGTGGGAGCCACCCTTCCACCACTTGGAATAGCTGCAACGAATACAAAATGGAATCAGAATTACCGCGACTGCATAAACTACGATTGCGAGCAAGGTAAAGTAATTACCATTGGAGCCGGACGCTTCGCGGTATAGGGGGCGACCCCAGCTTGCGCATCCAGGTACACCGCCTGGGTAATCTTCTTCAGCGCTGGGAGATAGTCCTCCAGCTTCCACTCATCGAGGCAGGCCTTCGTCGAGTCTCCCCGGCCCGTGTACTGGTACATGTAGTGGTCGCGCTGGGCGAGCGGGACGAGCCGCCGCCCGAGCCAGCAGTTGTACAGATTTATCGTCTGGAGGCCCTTCTTTTTCAGACCGCGGATGGTCTGGAGCATCTCGTCGACGACCATCCGCTGGTCGTTGGGGAGCTTGCCAACTTGGAGATGGCGCGGCTCGGACCGATTTGCGGAGTACCGCGGGATCGCCACCTCATCCTCCGGGCTCGCCTCGGCCACGTAGAACCACGACTTCTTCCAGTCACTCGCTGCCTTGGCAGGCAGCATCAGATCGAAGAAAGAAGCTTTGGACTTGAGCTGGAACGTCAAGCCGCCCGCGGCTAGCATTGGGCCGCCTGCTTCCTCGCGGCTGATCCGTCCGTGGAACAGATCTTGCCACAAGGGGAAATAGGGCCGGCAGCCCAAGTAGCATTCGCAGAACGCCACGAAGATGGCGAGCTGCTCGATGCTGTGGGGACCCAGATCTGAAGGCTGGATCCCGTAGTAGGCGCAGAAGCGCCGGAAGAACAGGGACGTAGGAAACCCTAGCCCCCGCTCGAGATGACTGGTGAAACAGATGAATTCCCTCTCTCGCGGGTTTGGGGTCGTTTCTCCGGCTGCGGGAATACGCCAACAGCCGGCTCGCAGGATCCCGACCTCCTCGAAAGAGGCCAGCTGCGCCCTTGTGCACTTGGATCTACCCCACGGTTCGGTGGAAAGGGCCATGGCCGAGAGGTTGGTTGGGGGTCGGAGGATTTCGGGTCGGCTGGATCGCGATGCGAGGGAAGGAAAATGCGCGCAGTCGGAAGAAGTGGTGAGAAGTTGGCTCTACGATCGCCTGCCATTCCTCTTATATAGTGGGTGTTACCCGCCAAATCAGGGAGCCGTTACCACGCGGTGATTACGCCAAAGGTTATCGTTGGATTACCCCAACGGCTAGTTTGACCACGCCTGACAGTCCAACTACGGCCACTCGGCTCGCCGACCCAATCACTATGACAGTGTTTCGCCGACTCGACTCGCCAAAGCCGCGACTTGGATCACTGGTTTTCTCCTTTATACAGGAGCCCGCCGACGATTCGACTGGATGCCTACTCTGAAGCCGTATACTCCGACTGCCAGCAGTCACCTACGCCTAATCGCCGACGGCCTCGGGGACTACTGATGGGGATATGCCTACTGGGGTATACTCAGCAGGACGTTTTCGACTGGCCCAAGAACCGGCGAGTGGGCCTGCAGAACGGCGAGTGGATTGAAGCCCAGCAAGGAACCAAGCGACTGGAAGCTGAAGGCCCAAGCGAGTAGATAGGCCCAGTCGGATTAGGTTAAACGACTACCGAAGCTTTAACTGAATCGGTTGAGATATGTAAACCCTAGGGGAGGTGAGCCTATATAAACCTTCCTATAGGGCGAGTAGAGATACGTTCCCTCATACACCCAAGCGACTCGCTGCCTAGCTGCCGAGCTCGCCCATTGTAACACCTCCATAATACAATCTAGAAGGAGTAGGTCTTTACCCTCCGGGGGGCCGAACCTGGGTAAAACCCTGTGTCTTTGCCCTCATCTCGCACCGCAGATGGCTGGCCGCCCTTGCCCCTCGTTCTACTACTCGCTGCCGATTGCAGCATCTGCCGTGACTATTCCCACGACAGAAGATAAAGGACTCCATGCTATATAGATATTTCTGCTGTATTGTAATGAGATTGCCAAATGAGCTATGTAAGATGTAATGAACTATAATATTCCCGGTTATAAAGTTGTACTATGACCTTTGTTTCTGGATATTACATCTAAAACTGTGGATGCTAGCTATTGATCCAGGGACTAGCATTGTAAACACAGGGATCTCTACCTTATAAAGGTTGGGACCTCTACAAAGTGTGGCTGGAGAAATGGAGGTAGGAAGAGAGGGAGGAAGAGAAGAAGAGAGTGAGGAAGAGAAGAAGAGAGGGAGGAAGGGAGGTAGGTAGGAGAGGAGGAGGTCGCCGTCGCTCGTCGTCACTGCAAGGAGCAGGAGAAGGCCGCCATCGCCGTCATCACTTCAAGGAGAGGATGAGGCCGGAGCAAGGAGGAGGAGAAGTCCGCCGTCGCCATGGTCACTACAAGGAGGCCGGAGAGAGGAGAAGGGGAAGGAGGATATGGAAAAGGAGGAGGGGAAGAGAGAAGGTAAAGGGGAGGGAGGAGAATGAAAAGGGTAAGGGGGAGGGAAGAATAGAGAGGTAGGTGGGCCGGGTGAGGATTCGAATTTCGTACCCTGCCCAACTTACTCGTGGCGCACTAGGGGTGGTGCGCTACGGGTAAGTCGACTCCATTTTTTTCTGTAGAAAAAAACAATCTTTTGATCATAACTTTTTACTATTTTCTAATTTTGAAAATCTAAAAAATCGCTAAACGACCTAAAGGAGTTGCAAGCGCATGCGAAATCTCGTTCTGGTCATTTTGGTATATTAAACGTTTTCTTCGACATCGTATGCAAAAGTTACGGCCGTTTTACCATGGCATAATTTTTTTTGCAGAAAAA
This sequence comes from Avena sativa, assembly GCA_916181665.1. Taxonomy (NCBI): domain Eukaryota; kingdom Viridiplantae; phylum Streptophyta; class Magnoliopsida; order Poales; family Poaceae; genus Avena; species Avena sativa. Next base: position 210,270,186 of record OV702280.1, on the reverse strand, counting down.
GTCGAAATTCTTTTTTGTTAATTTTCCTAAAAACTAGACCACATTATCTACCTAAATATGAAAGGATTTTTTTGAAGTGTTTTTTATTTTCTTTTATTTTTTGCAAAGGCAAAAAAGGCAATCCACGGGGGGGTGGGGGTGGAGTTGATGCAGGGTATTTAGACGTAGGTAACTAGGGCATGGTGCCCTATGACTAAGTTGACCCAGCTGCTGAAGTACACATACCCGTAGCGCACGAGGTCAAGGTGCGCTACGGCTAAGTTTCACATCCGTAGCACACATTTACCTAGTGCGCTACGGGTATGTGTGTTGCGGCCTGCACCACTCCCATGTGCGCCACCACGCTAACGGCAGTTAGCCGTAGGGCACCTGTGGGCAGTGCGTCACGCCTATTTTACCCGTGGGATATCACTAGCGTATGCGCCACGGATGTGTGGATTATCTACAGCCATTTTCCTAGTAGTGGGACTCCAATCATGTCCAAGTTGCCATGAGCCTGTTGGGTCACACACTTAAGAGCGGAAGCAAGTTCGGATTGGATCTAAACCAGAAATCTGGTTGGGTTGGACCTGAGCCGGATTTGGACTGAGTCAGTGAGTCAGACTCACGGTGACTAATATTATATGAGCTTTAGTGAATGGGACACGAGTGAGTGGAGTCCACGTTCAATCCATATATATAGTAGGGCACAGAAACCCAGGAGGGTTGATCAGTTAGGTCATTCCATGAGTTGGAAACCCTAACTCCACAACAGTCCTGTCACCGTACTGAACCTAGCAGTTCACCGCCGGCGCTCCTCCTCGTACGTGTGGACACCGGCAAAGGCGTTGTACCATCAGTGCTTGGAAGATCATCAATTGGATCGAGATCGCAAGGACTGCACTACATCAACTAACGCGTTTCATCAGTAGTCCACAATCGCGCATCTAGTGGTAATCCTCATGGCCTTCTACCTCAGCTAGATCTTGGGATCACCATGTTAGAGGTAAAAGTTTTGTTTTATCTCTGCGTGCCCCAACAGTGGTATCAGAGCGATAGCTTCTGGTTTTAGGCTCGAGATCGCGCATATGTGATATGCGGTTAGCTGTAGATTGGATCTATGTGTTGTTTTGGTGGTTGATCTATGAGATAGATCGGTTTTGTAAGATGTTGATTGGATAAACTGTACTCGGGGAATGGTAGATCTGATTTACGTGATCATACTGCTGAGGTCGTGAAACGACATACCCCTACCGGTCGGTTTACGCCATCGGGGTAAACTGTGACACGAAAATTCAGAAGCGGTGATCGAAGATCAAAGAGTTTGATCGAATCAGAATAATGGTCGGAATTCATGTCCGGACTGTCGGCTTCGCCCTATCGTAGCGCCTTAGATGTCGTTGCGACTTTCACAACGACGATAGATAGCGTATCTATGCATAAGTTGTTTTTGCAGGAAGTTGTGAATGGTATGGTTCATGTGCATGTGATGTATGTGTGTAATCCATACGTGATCTGCGAATCACGGTTTTGTCAGCCGGCTGGAGCCTAGGTGCTGTCATTTTATTGTATAATGACCTGTGTGTCGGATTTTTTATGTAATTTACTTTACTAAGCTAGTGTATTTGTTTGGAGAACCCGGATGGCATGGAAGTCAATGTACATGTCAGCGACATGGAGTAAGACGGCAAGTGACAAGAGTTGGCACGAGTCAGATTACAGGCTTTGTGGAGATGGAGATCACCATGAAGTGAGCCATACCATTTCACATTATGATTGATTTATTTTATGTTATTGTTATGTCTCTGTTTTACCTCTATTAGATAGTCGGTAAAATTTAATCCCTAAAAGGTCTAGTCGGTTTTCCCGCTAGTGTTTGAACCATCACAAGTCGGACATTTTGGTAGTGGGCTCATAAAATTGAGGTGCTGCCAATTCTTTCCGACTAGGTGGATTTGAGTCGAACTCTTATAGCGGAAACACTCGGTAAGCTAGACGAGTCTATCACAACAGTTGTGGGAATCAGGGAAAAGTCGGATGGTAGCCAGGGCATGTGATGCCACCCGACCAACAGGAGTCATATGAGATGCGATTTATAAGGAGTTGTCAACCTAGATCACTTGGCGACTAGAGGTGATGCTAAAGCTCACTAGCCGACTTGCTTATTTAGGATCCTGAATCACTAAGTAACCATCAGAGGGGTGTTGTTTCTAGTGGGAGCATAAATATTAAAGTGTTTAATATGCTTGCTCTTTTATTAATACATGTCTTAAGTGTTTTGCATATTTTCTATTGTAGATCATGGCACCAAGTAGCAGTCACTCTCAGATATCCGGTTTTTCTTTGAGAACCATTCTTGAGAAAGATAAACTGAACGACACTAATTTTACCAACTGGTATCGAAATCTGAGAATTGTTCTCAAACAAGAAAAGAAGGACCATGTCCTAGACAACCCACTTCCAGATGAGTCGAATGAGAATGCGACTGTTGCTGCCACCAATGCCTACCATCGGGCTAAGGATAAGTCCACCGATATTAGATGTCTTATGCTTACTCACATGGAACCGGACTCGCAAAAGCAGTTCGAGAATGTTGAGGCCTACGATATGATCGAAAGCCTCAAAAGAATGTTCCAGGCTCAGGCTAAGAGTGAGAGGTATCAAGTCTCTCAGGCTTTGCTGAGTTGCAAGCTTAAGGATGATGATCCACTGAGTCCGCATGTGATCAAAATGGTTGGTTACGTGCAGTCTCTGGAGAGGCTTGGCTACCCCATTAGAGAAGAGTTCGCTACGGATATAATTCTGAACTCTCTTCCTAGTGCGTATGGTCAGTTCATTTTAAACTACCACATGCATGGTATGGATAAGAAGCTCACTGAATTGCATGGGATGCTCAAGCAGGCAAAGGCGGATCTCAAGGGAGATAGTCAAGTGTTGATGGTGCAGAATAAGACTAAGTTCAAGAAGAGTTCTTGGACTAAGAAGAAGGCTAAGTCGGGAGGAAAGCAGGATCAGGACCCGGTCCCAAGCGCTTCCTCAGGGACTAAGCCATCTCCTTCAGCCGGATCCACTTGCTTTTACTGCAAGGAGGATGGCCACTGGAAGAGGAATTGCAGCAAGTACTTGGCCGACAAAGCCAAGAATGGAGGTATGACTTCCGACTCAAGTAAACTTGTTTGCAATGTTATAGAATTTTATCTTGCTGATGCACCTAATAGTTCTTGGGTATATGATACCGGATCAGTTATTCACATCTGCAACTCGTTGCAGGGACTGGTAAGAACTAGGAGCATAGCAAGAGGCGAGGTTGATATTCGAGTCGACAACAAAGCGAGAGTCGCTGCACTGGAAGTCGGGACGATGCAACTTCATTTACCTTCCGGATTCATTATGGAACTGAATAATTGTTATTATGTTCCAGTGCTCAGTAGAAACATTATCTCTGCTTCATGTTTGATGAGGCAAGGCTATGAGTCGAATATTAAGAGTAATGGTTGTTCTTTATATTTGAATGATATATTTCACGGCTTTGCACCCATCCAGGACGGGTTATTTATTTTTAATCTTGATGGTGAGTCGGTTTATAACATAAATGTTAAAAGGTTGAAACCAAGTGATCTGAATATGACTTACTTTTGGCACTGTCGGCTTGGTCATATAAGTTGGAAACGCATGAAGAAGATCCATGATGATGGACTCCTAACTTCGTTCGACTTGGAGTCGTTCGAGACATGTGAATCTTGCCTAGTCGACAAAATTACCAAGACACCTTTTGCAAAGAGTTGCGAAAGGGCGTCCGACTTGTTGGGACTAGTACAAAGTGATGTATGTGGACCAATGAGCATGACAGCCAGAGGTGGTTATGAGTACTTCATTACCTTGACTGATGATTTGAGTCGGTATGGCTATATATACTTGATGAAACATAAGTCAGAAGCCTTTGAAAAGTTCAAAGAATTCCAGAATGAACTACAGAATCAACTCGTCAAGAAAATAAAGTTTCTTTGGTCGGACCGAGGAGGCGAGTACATGAGCCATGAGTTTGATGACCATCTGAAAAGTTGTGGAATAGTTCCCCCACTTACTCCGCCAGGAACGCCATAGAGGAACGGTGTGTCGGAAAGGCGGAATCGGACCTTGTTAGACATGGTACGATCAACGATGAGTCAGACAGATCTACCTTTATCATTTTGGGATTATTGTCTAGAAACAGCGGCATTCACACTAAACAAAGTACCATCAAAGTTGGTAGAGAAGACACCGCATGAGATGTGGACAAGCAAAAAGCCGAGTTTGTCTTTTCTTAAGATTTGGGGTAGTGAAGCATTTGTCAAGCGACTTCAGTCGGACAAGCTTACTGCCAAGTCGGATAAGTGTATTTTCGTGGGGTATCCGACGGAAACCTTGGGTTACTACTTCTACAATCGAGAAGAGGGCAAAGTTTTTGTCGCTCGGAATGGTATATTCCTTGAGAAAGAGTATCTCAGTCGGGGAGTAAGTGGGAGCACAGTGCAGCTCGAAGAATTTCGAGAGGAACCGTCTAGTAGTGAGTCGGCCAAAACCTTGGAGATTGTGCCGGTCGTGGTAGCTAAGCCGACAGTAGCACCTATACTACAAAGATCGGCAAGATTACAAAGTGTTCGTAATGTGTTACTGTTAGACAGTGATGAGCCGGCAAATTATTCAGAAGCGATGGTGGGATCAGATTCCGAGTCATGGCTTGGAGCCATGAGATCCGAGTTAAAGTCCATGGAAGAAAATCAAGTTTGGAACTTGGTTGATCTGCCAGACGGTGCAAGACCCGTCGAGTGCAAATGGGTCTTTAAGAAGAAAACTGATATGGATGGAAATGTTTCCGTCTATAAAGCACGTCTTGTCGCGAAGGGGTTACGACAAGTTCAAGGAGTTGATTACGACGAGACTTTCTCGCCTGTAGCGATGGTTAAATTAGTTCGGATCATGTTAGCTATAGCAGCCTATTTCGACTATGAGATATGGCAGATGGATGTCAAAATGGATTTCCTTAACGGAAATTTAACTGAGGATGTGTATATGATACAGCCCGAGGGTTTTGTCAATCTGGCTAATGCTGACAAAGTGTGCAAACTTCAGAAATCCATTTATGGGTTGAAGCAACCATCTCGGAGTTGGAATATTCACTTTGATGAGGTAGTCAAATCATTTGGCTTCATCAAGAGTGATCATGATTCTTGTTTATACAAAAAGTTTAGTGGGAGCAAAGTAAACTTTCTAATCTTATATGTGGATGACATATTACTGATTGGAAATGATGTCCAGATGTTGCAAGAAACCAAGGAATCATTGGAAAGGAGTTTCTCAATGAAAGACTTGGGTGAGGCAACATATATTCTCGGAATCCGGATCTATAGAGATAGATCAAGAAGGCTAATTGGTTTGAGTCAGAGTACTTATTTGGACAAACTGTTGAAGAAGTTCAACATGGAATCGTCTAAGAAGGGTTTCTTACCGAAGTCCCATGGTGTAACTTAGCAAGACTCAGTGTCCTTAGACAACAGATGAGCAAAGTCGGATGAGTGCGATTATGTATGCTTCTGCAGTCTAGGACGGATGTTTCCTATGCTCTAAGTGTGGCGAGTAGATACCAGGTTGATCCTAGAGCAATCCATTGGACAGCTGCTAAAAATATTCTAAAGTACTTGAGAAGGACTAAGGATATGTTTTTGGTTTATGGTGGTGAAGATGAACTCAATCTAAAGGGTTACACATATGAAAGTTATCTTACCAACTCTGATGATTCTCGTTCGCAATCCGAATACGTGTTTATTATAAATGGAGGTGCTGTGAGCTGGAAGAGTTCCAAGCAAGAGACTGTATCTGCATCTACAATAGAGGCTGAGTATATTTCCATCTCGGAGGCAGCAAAGGAAGCTGTTTGGATGAGGAATTTCCTCATGGATCTTGGTTTGGTTCAGGGCTCGTCGAATCCGTTAGACGTGTATTGTGATAACAATGGTGCTATTGCACAAGCCAAGGAACCTAGACAACACCAGAAGAACAAGCACATACTCATGCGGTACCACCTGATTCGCTAGTTCGTGGATCATGGTGATATCAAGTTATGCAAGGTACACACGGATATAAATATTGCAGTTCCATTGACGAAGCCGCTACCACAGCCAAAAAATGAGGTGAACCTAAGAGCTATGGGCATTAGATGCCTAGACATGTGATGTCGGAAGATTGACTCTAGTGCAAGTGGGAGACTGTTGGGAATATGCCCTAGAGGCAATCATGCATGATGATATTTCCCATTATATTCATAAAGATATTAAGTTGTCCTTGTATAAACATCTGATGTGTATCATTGAATATGTGATTCGGTTGTGGAACTATACATTCATGTTGTTTGTACTAAATATCCTTGGTCATCGAGGTTGTGCTGGACACACAACTTAGACCAATGTGAAACTCGGCTTGATGACTCGGTTCCACTTGTCATGGGCATGGAGATGCTATTCCAACTTACACAGATTCGGCTAAAGAGTTTAGTGAGTCGGATTGACCCATATTGAGGTACAACGAACAAGTTGTCATTTGTATATCTCAATCAATGTAATCCTTAGACCTGAGGTTGTTGCACACTCCGAGTTGAGGATCACCGACATAGGTTCTGTCAAACGCTGATCCGTAACTCGGCAGTTATAAAGGCAGAATTCGGGTCGACTCAGAATCAAGTTGTGTGATGTGAATAACCAAGATGGGATTTTTCCCCTCTAGTTGGAGAGATATTCTCTGGGCCCTCTCGGATGATATGATTCGGAAAACATGGACATGCACGACTTGGTTAAGTGTTAACCGAGGCGATCGACAAAGAGTTAGTCGGATGAATCACTTATCTCGGATCGAGAAGAGAGTCAGACTACTTAAGGGATGACAAATATTCACCTATAGTCTGACAAGGTATATCGTGAGGCAAAAGGGACTCAGACGTAAGTCGCATTGGATGGGCAAGTTGTCATGACTCTTTGGTACTTGGGAGTCGGCACGTTCGGCTAGGAGCCGCTACCGACTGATCAATTGAGTGTCGTACTCCAATCATGTCCAAGTTTCCATGAGCCTATGGGGTTACACACTTAAGAGCAGGAGCAAGTTCGGATTGGATCTGAACCAGAAATCTTGTTGGGTTGGACCCGAGCCGCATTTGGAATGAGTTAGTGAGTCAGACTCACGTTGACTAATATTATATGGGCTTTAGTGAATGGGCCACGAGTGAGTGGAGCCCACGTTCACTCCCTATATATAGTGGGGCGCAGAAACCCAGGAGGGTTGATTGGTTAGGTCATTCGATGAGTTGGAAACCCTAGCTCCACAGTAGTCCTGCCACCGTACTGAACCTAGCAGCTCACCTCTGGCGCTCCTCCTCGTATGTGTGGACACCAGGAAAGGCATTGTACCATCAGCGCTTGGACGATCATCAATTGGATCGAGAACGCAAGGACTGCACTGTATCATCTGACACGCTTCATCAGTAATCTGCAATCGCGCGTCTAGTGGTAATCCTCGTGGCCTTCTACCTTATCTAGATCTTGGGATCACCATGTTAGAGGAAAAAGTTTTATTTTATCTCTGCGTGACCCAACAAAACTTTAGGCACACTTTTGGGCCTACTTTTATTTGTAAAATAAGATAACCTTTTGTGGTCTTATAAAGACCGGAAATTAGTATCTGCTTTAATGAAAAAGAATAAGAACGAGAGACGGGTCTAATAAAAACATAAAAATATTTTAGCAAAACAAAATAGGGGTTTGATAATATAGTTTTAGGGACAAAATAATGAAATGCTACATGATGACATGATGATGCACAAAGTAAAAATAATAGGCGATTTCTAATAGTGGTTTTACCCGGGATGCTATAGTTCTGTGTTTGTTCGTTGACATGTTGAATGACGCCGGGGTGAACGTCAACGGTGGTCCGCCCTTCCTGGCGAGACTGGTACAGCTGCTCCCAGCGATGGTGGCAAGGAGGAAGTAGTGCGGGACACCGATGACTGGGAAGATGATGAACTAGAAGAGGTGGATGAGGAGGTGTTCGATGCTGCCCAAGAGAAGGTGAAATCGAAGAGATCTGCCAACTACATCGTGGACGAAGACACGACGTTGATCCGGGCTTGGGAGGGTGTGTCCATGGATGCTGTCACTGGGAGTGACTAATCTTGGAAGAAGTATTGGCAGTGGATTGAGGACAATTTTTTCAAGCTTGTGCCAAAAGGAAGCACTCACACATTGAGATCTCTCCAAGGCCGGTGGGATACAATCAAACAATCTTGCAGTCATTGGAGTGCCGCCTATGAGCAAGTGAAGACTCATCCCCAAGAGGCGCCAACATTGATGAGTATGACAAGATTGCACAATTCAGGTACAAGAACATGGCCGAGGAACAAACCATTCGCTCTTCGTCATTGTTGGAAATTGCTCAAGGACAATGAGAAGTGGAGGGTGAGGGATCGAGAGGCACCACCTCCGAGAACCGGCTCGGCAATAAACTTGGAGGAAGAAGATAAGAGGAAGATGATGAACCGAAGGCCAAAAGAAAAAGGCCAGATGGTACAATGAGGGTGAAGGAAGAGTTGAAGAGAAAGGATGAGCACGAAAAGTTGAGGGACAAGATCGACGACATGATGAAGCACAAGGCGCTAGTTGCGCAACAACAAATGGATGCCAAGATCAAGTTGGCTGACAAGAGATAACAGACCAAGATGAAAATGTGGCTTGCAACTCGTGAAAATGAGAAACGCAAAGCTGAGTTTGAGGAGCGGAGGATTTGTCTCGAAGAGAACAAGGCTAGGGCAACATTGATTGCCAATGAAACACGAGTGATGACTATGGATCCCGACAAGATGGATCCGATCACAAAAGAGTGGTAGGACGATAGAAGGTTGGATATCATCGAGGAAAGGAAAGCTCTGCTACAGAGTTGCTGCAAGTGTTGCTATGAACGGTTGAGGTGATCATCATGGTCGTGAGGAAGTCTAGTATGTTTATTTTCAGTGTGTTTGTGATGTTGTACTATGTGATGTTATAAAAACTTTGAAATTTTTGTATTGGTTTGAGCTATTGGGGTAGAATCTGTTTTGCGATATACGCCTTTTTGCAGTACATGCGGTGGGGCGTAAGAGATGCCGGAATTTTACCGCAAAATAGACCGCTATTTTTTATATTGCAAAGACGAGTTGCAGTTTACCGCATAAGCGTTTTGCGGTATGGTCAGATGTAGTATCTTGCTAAAGATGCTTTAAATTGGTCCTCTTGCAATAATGGGGGTGCTTCCACTCTTTTCATGAGAGGACATCTCCCTGAGAACATCACTTCCACATATGGAGTAATCAGCTTTCAATCTTGAACAACTCCCTCAAATTTCTGATTCAGAGATATTGCAACAGAACTTATCAAGATACTTCATGACATCCTTATATTTTAACATCACTTACACAAATGGAGACTAAAAACCACATAGACATGGAAGTGACTTAATTGAACACATCAGCACATCTAATAGGACTTTCGAGATTAAAATTGTCTTATAGGTATAACAGTCTTCTTGATCTGGAACCGTTTTCATGAATGGCTTCGTGTGTAGGACCTTTTCTTTTCTGTTCTTTCCCTCCCTAGAGTATGTTTATTTTTAGTTTGTTGTTATACTGTGTGTTGTTGTAAAAACTTTGAGCTGTTGGGGGTAGAATCTGTTTTTGTGGTATACGCATTTTTGCAGTACACGCGACGGGCGAAAGAGATGCCACATAGTTGTATGGCAAAACAGACCGCTCCTTTTCACACCGCAAAGATGAGTTGCAGTTTACCGCATAGGCATTTTGCGGTATGGCCGAATGCGATATCGGCTAGAGATGCTATAAACCAATCATCTTGCAATAATGGAGGTGCTTCCACTCTTTCCAGGAGATGACAGCTCCTGAGAACATCCCTTCCACAAATGGAGATCATATGTTCAGCTTTCAATCTTAAACAACTTCCTCAAATTTTTGATTCAGAGATACTGCAACAGAGTATAGAAACTTCTCAAGATACTTCATGACATCTTTATATTTTAACATCACTTCCACAAATGGAGACTAAAGGCCACATAGACATGGAAGTGACATAATTGATGACATCAGCATATCTAATAGGAGTATCGGCTTTCGAGATTAAAAATGTCTTCACTAGTAGAAAACAGGCCTTTCGTCCAGGCCATTAGTCTCGGCTGTGGCTGGGGCTGGGACTAATGGACCTGGCCGGACGTCCCGAGCCACCCAGAACCATAGGTCCCGGCCCGTTAGACCCCATTAGTCCCGGTCTGAGGTACAAACCGGGATTAAAGGGCCCTGGCCCTGCCGCTCGCTAGGGGAACCCCCTTTAGACCCGGTTTGTATCTCCAACCGGGACTAGTGGTCTAGGACTATATATATGCATAGCCCCCTCCTCCTCTCAACTATTTTTCCTGGTGGGAGAGAGTGTTGTTGTGCTATTTTTTTCTTGTTCATACATATGCACTAGAGGTGTTCGGTGAAATATCCATTAGAGCGATGCGAGTTTAGGTCACACAAGACAGACATGATATGAGGTGCCCAAGCCACACTTAAGCTTTCTCATCTTTGTTTCCAAGTGTAATAAAAGGCTAGCAACTATTTTCTCGTTTAGACCGTGCAGTACTAATTTTAGCATAGTGATTGCGTTTGACATATATTTGTATGATACAGATGAGCCATCCATGGACGTACGATGACCAACGCTCTGCCGCTTTCAGAGAAGGCGTGCATTCTTTTCGAGTTGTGGCCAAGGAGAACAAGCGGCGGGATGGTTTTATGTGTTGTCCATGTGTTGACTATAGGAATGAGAAGGCTCACACTTCCGCAAGATTCATTAGAGCCACCTGCTTCGGTCTGGTTTTATGTCCGGCTATAATGTTTGGACCAAACACAGAGAAAGAGGGGTTGTGATGGAAGACGGCGATGAAGAAGAGAACGATGATGACAACTACCGGTCTATGTTCCCTGGATACACTGATACCGCAATGGAAGACAATGAAGAAGAAGGAGGTGAAGAACTGGAACCAGACCGGCCAGCTGATGATCTTGGTCGGGTCATTTCTGATGCAAAGCAAGACTGCGACATAGAAAAGGAGATGTTGCAGTTTGAGCAGATGTTACAGGACCACAACAAATTGTTGTACCCAACTTGTGAGGATGGCCAGAAGAAGCTGGGTAGCACACTAGAATTGCTGAAGTGGAAGGCAGAGACCGGTGTGACTGACTCGGGATTTGAGAAGTTGCTGGTACTCATGAAGAGGTTGCTTCCAAGAAATAACGAATTTCCTGCCAGTACATACGAAGCAAAGAAGCTCGTCAGCCCTCTAGGATTAGATGTGCAGAAGATACATGCGTGTCCTAATGACTGCATCCTCTACCGCGGTGAGAAGTACGAGAATTTTGATAAATGTCCGGTATGCACTACATTGCGGTATAAGATCAGAAAAGATGAACCTGGTGATGTTGATGGCGAGCCACCCAGGAAGAGGGTTCCTGCCAAGGTGATGTGGTATGCTCCTATAATACCATGATTGAAACGTTTGTTCAAAAACAAAGAGCATGCCAAGTTGTTGCGATAGCACATGGAAGAACGTAAGAAAGACGGGATGTTGAGGCACCCCGCTGATGGTCGGCAGTGGAGAAAAATCGAGAGAGACTTCCCGGACTTTGCTGGTGACGCGAGAAACTTATGGTTTGGTCTAAGTACAGATGGCATGAATCCTTTTGGGGAGCAGAGCTGCAGTCACAACACCTGGCCCGTCACTCTATGTATCTACAACCTTCCTCCTTGGTTGTGCATGAAGCGGAAGTTCATTATGATGTCAGTGCTCATCCAAGGCCCTAAGCAACCCGACAACGACATTGATGTGTACCTAAGGCCATTAGTTGATGAACTTCTATAGTTGTGGGCCGAACCGGGTTTATGTGTGTGGGATGAGCACAAATAGGAGCCATTCGACCTATGAGCGTTGTTATTCGTAACCATCAATGATTGGCCTGCTCTTAGTAACATCTCAGGACAGACAAACAAGGGATATAATGCATGCACACACTGTTTAGATGAGACTGAAAGTATATATCAGGATAAATCTAGGAAGAATGTGTACCCATACAATCGTCGTTTTCTTCCGCCGAGACACCCCTTAAGGAAAAAAGGCAAGCATTTCGATGGCGAGGCAGATCACCGAAAGAAGCCTGCCCCCCGTGATGTTGCTGATGTATTTGGTATGGTCAAGGATTTAATTGTAATATTTGGAAAGGGTCCCGGAGGACAACCTGTTCCGAAAGACGCCGACGGACGCGCACCCATGTGGAAGAAGAAATCTATATTTTGGGAGCTACCCTATTGGGAAGTCCATGAGGTCCGCTCTGCAATCGACGTGATGCACCTGACGAAGAATCTTTGTGTCAATATTCTAGGCTTCTTGGGCTTGTATGGGAAGTCAAAAGATACACCGGAAGCACGGGAGGACCAGCAACGTCATAAAGGACGAGACGGCAAGCATCCAGGGCAGTTTCAAGGACCTGACAGCTACGCTCTTACCAAGGAAGAGAAGGAAATCTTTTTTGAAGTCCTTTTCAGTATCAAGGTCCCGTCTGGCTTCTCGTCTAACATAAAAGGAAAAATTAAATATGAAAGAGAAAAAATTCCAAAACCTAAAGTCCCATGACTGCCACGTGCTTATGACGCAATTGCTTCCAGTTGCATTGAGAGGGATTCTACAGGAAAATGTTTGGCTGGCCATTGTGAAGGTATATGCATTTCTCAATGAAATTTCTCCGAAGGTAATCGATCCAGAAAGTCTATCAGGGTTACAGATTGATGTGGTCCAATGTCTGGTCAGCTTCGAGTTGTTGTACCCTCCATCTTTCTTCAATATTATGACACACCTCCTAGTTCACCTAGTCGAAGAGATCAGAATTCTCGGTCGTGTGTTTCTACACAATATGTTCTCCTTCAAAAGGTTCATGGGAGTCTTAAAGAAATATGTTCATAACCGTGCTAGGACAGAACGAAGCATTTCCAAGGGCTATGGAACAGAGGAGGTCATTGAGTTTTGTGTTGGCTTTCTTCCTGACCTTAAGCCGATTAGTGTTCCTGAATCACGGTATGAGGGGAGGCTGACTGGAAAAGGCACACTAGGAAGGAAAACAATGGTATGTATGGACAGGGATTCTTTCAATAAAGCACACTACACAGTTCTACACGATTCCACCTTGGTGGCTCCGTATATCGAGAAACACAAGATTATTGTACGCTCGGAAAACCCGGGGATGCCTGACTCCTCGATTAAAGTGGAACACGAGGACACTTTCGGCAGTTTGTTGCAGAAACATCTCATGAATAACAAAACTGTTGAAGATCAGCTATACTTGTTGGCATGGTTACCATCTTCGACTATATGTACTTTCCAAGGGTACGAGATAAATGGTAATATATTTTACACGATCGTCCAAGATAAAAAGAGCACCAACCAAAACAGTGGTGTCCGCTTTGATGAAACAGATGACAATGGGCAGAAGGACACATATTATGGGTACATAGAGGAGATATGAGAACTTGAGTATGGACCTACTTTTAAGGTCCCATTGTTTTGGTGCAAATGGGTCAAGATGACAGGAGGAGGGGTGTAACATCCCAGCATATAGGACCTAACGAAGGGTAGATTTAGGAATATGAATTGTTGCATGCATTCATTTGTGAAAATGTGGGTAAAATTTTCGCCAAATAAAACCTTGAGTGATCAATGTTTTTTTCTTACTTTGAGATTAGGTTTAGTCTTAAATGAGGATTGCTATAAACTTTGATATAAACTTAAGTGTTTGAATTATAATTTAAATGATTTAGATATAAGATTTGAATCTTAAATCAATTAAGAGATACATATTATAACTTAAATCTTATCCAAAAACAAGATTGAATATGAAATTCATTTCATATGAATAATACATAAACAAGTTACAAAGAATGTAACATATTGAAGCCATTTCCAAATTTCAGAATTTACAACAGAATAAAGAATAAAAAAATTATTTATTAAATAATAATATAATCTTTATTATAATTAAATAAAATAAAGATTACAAGAAGGATAAAAGAAAAATTACAAAATAATAAGAAGATTACATTTGTATATCTACTAATTATCCTATATCTAAATCTACACTAAATCTTCATATTTATCTTGGTACCTGCAAAACAAAAACTAAATAGAAACAAAATAAGATTAGTGTTAGTAGATATTTCTTTCAGATATGTCACAGGGTGTGTTTGTTTGGGATTTTGGTGGCTTTCCAGTGGAAAAAGCCAAGAAAATGAAACAAACGCCTAACTTTAGGCACCGCTTTTGCCAAAGCCGAAGCAGCGGACAGGCAGAAATCAGGAAGCAAGTTTTGAGGTGCTTCCCGCAGCTTCTTCCATAACAATCGAACTGTTGTGTTGAATTGCCCATTTTATTACAAGTATTTATGGCAGATTGCCACCTAGATGAATTGAATCGTTTTTTTTCTTTTCACGTGGCGCTCTCTGCCAATCCTATTCTCTCGTTGCCCACTCCCCGGGAACAGGGCGAAGCCCAAAATCGTACATGATGCTCTATGTTCGTTATACGTGTAGCTTGGTGTTTGCATGTGATTTTGATATGTGCGTAGATTATAGATACGGAAAAGATTTGTGCTACTTGTTGTGCTCTACTGGCCCTCCATTTTATGTTAATGGTCTTAACTTTGTATAGATTTTTTTATACGTAGTTAAATATTTAGACTAGATATATGCGAATCTGTACAAAGTTAGACTAGATACAGACGAATCTAGACAAAGTTATGGTCATTAATTTAGATCGGATGGAGTAGTAGATACATATGGATTTTTTGTTTACGGGTATGCATTTTTGACTGAGCTATTTCCAATTAATTATTCTTGTGTTTACTATGCTTGTACAGTTTCACCACCGATTATACGTACATGTTCACGAAACACTAGGGGTATTTTAGATAATTATATAGCTACAGCTAAATAGCCAGCCAAATTGTCAAACAATCAAATTCAGAAAAGCAGCTTTTCCTGTACAGCTGCTTTCCCTCCACAGCAGCACAGCTAGCCAGTCACAACCCAAACAAACAGGGCCTGAAATGCACTTGACAAATTCATCATTGAGAAATGTTATAAAGGAACAAGTTTCACCAATTCATCTTTCATAAATTTAAAACCAGAATGCAAATGACAGCCAAGAGGGATCAATACACCAGCCTGGTGAAAGTAATCTAGTAATAGTAAGTTCAAAAGTTCTGAACATATCCACAAGTTCTTAGCAGACACACAAGCTGGACATACACCAGCATGCAGATGGTGTGCTGTCGAGCTCACAAAGCAACTCAATCTCACAAAACCACATCACAGCCGTGGAGGAGCACATCAGTACATCTCTCCACTACACAACACACAAGCACATCTAGAGTAGACAGCAGCCAAACCAAGAACAGCAGCCAAACCAAACTACCCAGATCAACCCAAACATCACCAGGATGGTGACATAAGGAGGAGGATGAATCTGGTGGACAGCAAGGTCAAGCCCAGGAGCTAGGAGGAGCAGGAAGCTCAAGAGCAAGCTCAGGATTCCAGCAAAAGCAGATCAAGATCAAGATTAAGATCCAGATCATCACCAACTTATTCTACTACACCATCATCAGATTTTGTGGTGAGCCTCATAAAACCATCACATGATTTCATCATAGTATCTAAACAAAAGCATGTGTTGCTTTATGAAATGATCTCTCAATAATCACCCAAGAGAGGTGAATATATCCTAGAGATTTCAAGTATAAGATAAGAAATCAAACTCAGCCAAAAGCACTAAACTCTCAGACCAGCATCACTGAGTTCAGTGTTATTTTTTTGCAACTTAGATCATTCTTCATTTGATCTTATCAGATCAGGGCACATATCCCAGAGAGAGTAGCACCTCTAATCTTACAAGTTTCAAACAAACTATTTGCTCAACTAACTAGGAATTAAATCCTAGAGCCTCGGACCAACATCATAGGAAGGAAAGTTAAGAAAAGCTTTCTTCATCTTTCCAGTATTAATCACAAGCATTATCAAGCTAAGCCCAAAAATAAAACTCAACCACTTATATGCCAGATCATAATGGTATCACAAGGACATGTTCTAAATGAACTAAAACCAATCTTTGCTTAGTTCCCACAGATAAAAGGGACAAACCAATAAATATCATTTTCCTGAAGCCAAGTGCCAGGAATCAACATTAAATTCATCTATACATCCACAGAAATCATTACATGTAATGATTTGATTCAGTGTGTATAATCTCATACAAGCCTACCATTATAATTATAGTAAGCAACTACTGAGAAAACCACTGTCGGTACAAGCATTCTGACAGTGGAGTAAATTCCCAGATCAACAACATAATCCAATCAGGGATTCCATAAAAACACTAACATGAGATCATAGTGAATCATCACTAGAATAAATCTGACAGGCAACTAGCATCATCAAAGCCACTACAAATCATTAACCACAGCAAACAATCATTCTTCATGCTCAAGTATGATCATGACTAGATCTAAAAGCATCATGTATATGATCAACAGGGGGTTATGAACCCTAATCAAAACAAGAACCCTAATTAGGAGATGAACCCTAATCAGCACATAGTCACTAGGCATGAGAGGCTACTAGATACACACATAGAGATTCATGGCAGTAGCATGAACAAGAACCACAGAAGCAACTTACTCGAGGTCCTCGCTGCTGAATCGAAGAGGAAGCAGATTGGCCGACGAACCGCGGCGGCACAGGGAGCACCAGGGGGGCGCTGCAACCTACACCAGCCACGACGATGGCCACAGCAGCACACGAGCCCAGCACACCACCGCAGGAGGGACCACGGCGGTGGCGACAACACCTTTTTCCTAACCCTAGGGTTCGGGAAACGGGGTGGACCTGGCCACGGGGAAGCCACGGAGTCAAATCCAATTGGATAGAACGAACGAGCATCGTCGACAACCCCAAATCGCACTACGGAGGTGACCAGAACGGCCGACGGTGGCGGGAATCGATGGTGGTGGCATCGCTGGCCACATGGTCGGGTCAGAGGAGGAGCGGATCAGGTCGAGGGAGAGAGGGAGGCAGAGATAATAGGATGGGTGGGTGTAAGGGTCCCAACCTTTAATAAGGTAGAGTCCCCTGTGTTTACAATGCTGTCCCTGGATCAATAGCTAGCATCCACAGTTAAGATGTAATATCAAGAAACAAAGGTCATAGTACAACTTTATAACCAGGAATAACATAATTTATTACATCTTACATAGCACATTTGGCTATTACATTACATTGCAGCAGAATATCTATAAGCATGGGGTCCTTTATCTTCAAGGTGCCACAGGCAGACATGTTGGTTGTAGACTTTGTAATCCTAATCAATCAACTTCACTAATATCAATCAAACCTGCAACATCACAAGTTACATCCACAAAAGGGTCAATACATTTGAATTGTATTGGCAAGTGATACTATGGTAATATAGTGGAGTCTATCATCTATATGCATTTGGCTAAGTGGAGTTGAGGCTTGCATTGCTCAAAAATAGATTTTTCATTATCATTTGAAAACACTAAGTTTTTGCTTGACAAAATAATCTTTCCCAAGGCATCTCCCAATCAAAGATTGAAGATCCTTTAACCTTGTTCAACCACAAGTTTTTAACTTAGAAATTTGGATGATGAGATTCTTGATTGCTTCCATGTCTTGATGCTCAAATTGTCCTTTGCCAGGGACATGGCTAAGTACTTAGATTTTACACTCTGCAGAGGTGGTGCACTTTCCCCACAAGACTTGGTTTCACCAAGACAAGATCTTTCAGAAGCCTTTCCTTAGACCAAATGGACGCGTTCCAACCTATCATACCACTACCACTAACTGTCCAAATGGCTAAGTTCTAGCAACCTATGTGATCCAGGCAGAGCCCATAATGCCAAGTGGTTGCACTTGAAGCTTCTCAACATTTGACATCTCAAATCTCTTTGTTCCTGGGTGGCAATCCACAAGTGAGATACACAAGGTTCACCAGTCCCCTGGCCTTGTGTAACCACTCAACCAAAAACCACCAAGCAATTACCATTCCACCCAGGTGATTCATTAACTTAGTTGTTTTATTAAACAAAAACACAAGTCCTTATACTTAGAAATTTTCCATAGTGTGAATATATTTCCACCCTTGTTTTCTATTAGCTAAGCTAAGCATGATAGTAGTAGGAATCTTGACTTAGGAAATTTTACTAAGGTTTCATCTACTAGGTTTTCCCATAGCAAGGTTTATACTTAGCAAAAATTCCATGCAAGTTTTACTTAGAGAAATCACTAATGCATAGTGAAAGTAATGGGACAAAAGTATGAAGCATCACTTGCCTTTTTGGTAGAGGGTATAAGTTCACTCCTTGTCCTTGCAACAATCACACTCTTCAAGTCACTACAATTCAATCAAGCAAGGTACAAACTCAATCTACCAATCAAGCAAAACATCACATAAAATCATATAACCAAGATAATGCATGCAAGCATGCCAAGCTTTGTTTTATTTGAAAGAGTGGTTCCTAATGGGTCATAAACATTTGAAAACACCTATTGGTCATTTTGTAAAGTGGCAAAGTCATTTGCAAAAGGTTTCACTTCATAAACCATTTTCAAAACAAAGTATCATTTTATGTGGTGTAGAAATGTTTTTACTAAGGTATTAATCTATAGGGTTCACCAAATATGTTTTCAAACCATACAACTTGGTGTTTGGGGTCAGAGAGTTTAAAACAAAACATTTCCCAAAAGTTTTCTTCCAAAACCATCTTTAATAAATAAACTATATTTTATTTGTCTAGAAATGGTTTTAAATCAAAGAATCATTCTTTTTCTTCACCAAATAAATTTTTGAAACCACAATTTGTTTCCTAGGGTCAGTAGGTTCAAAACAAACCATTTGCCAAAGATTTTATCCCCAAAATCATTTTTGAACAATTTTTATAACCTAAACAAGGATACATAAGTTTCTGCAAAAAACAAACATTTTAACAGAAACTTTTTACTAAACAAATGGCATGGTTGGCTAGGGCTTGTTCCACTGATTCCATTGATATAAAGTTTGCAAAATTTTGACGTGTGGTTTAAAAGTTGTGCAATTTACAAAATTATAAGTCTAATTGATCAAATTCTGTTTTTAAAACAAACTCTGGGACACGCGTCTGATTCCTATTCGTCGAAAACGTTTCGCGTGGATCGACTAACACAGACCGTAGGATTTAAGTCATATCGCACGGCTCAGATCACACGTACCGTTTCGGTTTAAGTCAATCTATCGCGTCCACTGGATCACGATCTAACGACTTAGATGAGTTTGACCATCAGCTGGCGGCGCCGGCGGCGATGACTGGCGGCGCACGCTCTGTCCGAGGTGGTCCGGCCGTTCTAGGAAGCGAGAGAAGAGGAGGAGAGGCTCACCGTGATCGCAAGGACGTGGGGAAGCTCAAGGTGCGGTCAGTTTGTCGAGGGGCGCTCTGGTCCGATGTGGATTGCTCACCGGAGTTCACACGGCGTCGGGCGTGCTTCGGTCGATGTTGGGGGCAGGGCTACAAGGCACAGGAGAGCGAGATAAGGGATCTGTTAGACACGCGAGGGAGAGTAGAACTTGCGTGCGTCAACGAGAGGGGAAGGGGAGGTCAGAAACTACCTGGGGCACTCGCCGAAGTTAAACCAGACGGTGGCGGCGCCTGGAGTTGTCGTTGCCGAGGCTCAGGGGCGCGCGCGACGAGCTGCGCATGCAGAAAGGTCCGCCAGGAGATGAGGATCACAGCTGCGTGCTCGAGGAGGCAAGGGGTGGCGTGGGGCTGCTGGAATCTTCGCCGGAGCGTCGTCGGATAGAGGATGGTGTGGCGAGGAATTGGGCGGCCTGGGGGCGTGTTGAGGTGGGGCGACAGAGGGGAACGAGAGAGGAGAGGGAGACGCTTTAACGTGCGTGGTCGCAGCGAGTAATGGCGAAGGCGTTAAGGCAAATTTAACCGCGGCATCAACGGCAGGAAACGGCCGGCGTGGTCGTCGCGGGGAGGAAGAAGATGAGCTGGAGGGGTGGGGCATGCTTGTCAGCGAGAAAGGGAGTGAGGGGGAGGGTTCCACGAGTCAGTGACTAAGCGGGTTTCTTTCACGGTGCGAAGCGTTTTCTCGCGGGGAGAGAGGGAGTGGGCTGGTTGGGCCGGGATGGGCTTAGCTGGGCTGGGTCTTCTTTGCTCTATTTTTTCTGTTCTGAATCTTTTTCTTTCTCTCTTTTGATTTTCTGTTTTGAATTTCAATCAACAAAACAAACATTCAATTCAATTCAAAACTCCTCCAAACTTCTATTGAGTTTTGGTTCTGTTTAACAACATAAACCAAAGTCCAAAGACAAAAATAATATTTTTTTAATCTTTTTAGGATCTATTTAATAATTAAATAAAATAGATCTTAATTATTAATTCAAATAAAATCTCCATTTGAAATCTAAATATTATCAAAACCAAAACAGTAGGTTTTATTTGGAAATATAAAATACTTGGAAAACTTGTTTAAAATAAAATAACAATTTTATTTTAGGGTCCAATAATAATTAAATGAATAGACCTTATTCATTTAATTCAAATAGGATTTATTAAAATCTTTATTTTGAAATCTAAAATAAAACCAAAAACACTTCAGTAGGTTTTAATTGAGAATATAAAATACTTGGAAAACTTATTTAAAATAATTTAATAAGTTTTATTGATTATTTAAAATGGGAAAAGCCTTTATTTTTAGTAAAATTGGATATTAGTAAATCCTCATTATTTTGTTTAAATAAACTTTTACTCCTTTAATCAAAACAAAACATTTTATTTCAAAATATTGGCCAAGGTTTAATTTGGCTCTATAAAATAATCTTTATTTATGAATCCACCTTTTCTTTTGAAAACCAAATCCTTTTTATTAAAAGATTCAAAAATAGTAATTTTAAATATTTTTAAGTTTATTGTTTATTTATCTTTTTAAATCCCTTTAGGATTTTACTTGATCCAAATAGGTTTTGAAAGTTCCCAATTGGATTCAAAAAGTTTCTTCTTACCCTGAAAATCAACAAAGTTTTATTTTTATTCATTTATTTTTCACATTACAAGATTTGGAAAATCTTGGGATGTGACTGGCTACCACCCTTAAAATAAATCTCGTCCCGAGATTTGGGAAGGCTAGGGTTACAAGTAGGCTCAAAACAACTAGGGTACTACCACCCTTAAAATTTCCAACTAGTTTACATCTTGGCTTGCTTGGGATCTTGAGGTAACTTTCCTGGACAGAAGTTTAAAGTAGTGGCCTAGCTCCTTGCATTTGAAACACATCACCTGGCTGATATCTCTCTTTTCTTTTGATATCATTGCCTCTTGTTTGTTTCTTTGGTTCTTCTTATTTTCTGGGCATTCATTGGCATAGTGTCCCATCTCTTTGCAATTGTAACATTGCAACTGGCTTATGTCCTTATTCTTCTTTTTGGGTCTCTCCAAAGCTAGGAGTTCTTCTAGTTCATGTTCTTCATACCTCACCTCAGAGGTGGGAAATCTTTCTCTCTTCTTGGGGCATTGATCTTCATGCTCCTTGGATGTATGATCCTTGTCTCCACAAATATTGCATGCTTGGGTTCCTTCTAGAATAACATCTTTGTCATCCTTGTTGTCATAAACTCCTTGGGAAGAGTTTTCTCCCATGTTGATCATTTGAGTAACCAATCCTTGCAACAATTGGGATTGAAGTTTCAAAATCCTTTGTATGGCTGGGTCTAGTCCATTGTTGTTGGCTAAAAGCTGAGTTGTCTCTTAGTTCAACTGGTATTGGGTTGCTATGAGTTCTCTCATGTTGTCCTCTTGGTTGTTGTTGTCATCAACCTTGATGTTGGAGTCTCTTGGAGAAGTCATATGTTTGGGTTGGGTAGGGATTAGAATAGAATAGGCAAAAATAGTTCTAAGGGAATAATTCTAATCACACACATCACAATTCACTCAAGCAATCACAAACAAACATTCTACTCAAACAACAAGTTTCAAGCATATTTTTAGGCAAACAAAAATATTTTTGTTACACCACATAAGTTGGTGTGTTAACTATATATGGTGGTCCATCTATATGGTTCACTTGTGATCTTTCCTTCCTTCTTGGTTGTTTCCTCTTGCATGAGATCATGGTTTCCTTGGGAAAAATTCTTGGTCACAAACTTCAAAGGTGTTGATGGCTCCTTCTATGGTGTGTTTCCTAAGTCTCCAAATCCTTGAACAAGATTTCTTGTCTCACTTGTCCTTAGTGATATCCAAGTTTGTGGGTCCTTGGTGAAAATGTTGAAGATGTTGAATTCATTAGAGTTGAAGAAGTTGAAGTCATTAGAGTTGAAGAAGTCTTTTGCACATGGTGAAGTCCTTGGTCATGGGGTAGGTTTTTCCATCAAGTTTGAAATAGATGAGATGTAGAATCAAAACCAAAATGGTTTAAGGAAAGGGTTTACAAGATTGTTTTGTAAATAAGTTTTTGGAACAAATACAACTCCTATATTTTTCTAAGGGTTTTTGTCCAATCCTAGGTTTACAAATCCTACAGGCAACACAATGCTCTGATACCATCTGTAAGGGTCCCAACCTTTAATAAGGTAGAGTCCCCTGTGTTTACAATGCTAGTCCCTGGATCAATAGCTAGCATCCACAGTTAAGATGTAATATCAAGAAACAAAGGTCATAGTACAACTTTATAACCAGGAATAACATAATTTATTACATCTTACATAGCTCATTTGGCTATTACATTACATTGCAGCAGAATATCTATAAGCATGGGGGTACTTTATCTTCAAGGTGCCACAGGCAGACATGTTGGTTGTAGACTTTGTAATCCTAATCAATCAACTTCACTAATATCAATCAAACCTGCAACATCACAAGTTACAGCCACAAAAGGGTCAATACATTTGAATTGTATTGGCAAGTGATACTATGGTAATATAGTGGAGTCTATCATCTATATGCATTTGGCTAAGTGGAGTTGAGGCTTGCATTGTTCAAAAATATATTTTTCCTTATCATTTGAAAACACTAAGTTTTTGCTTGACAAAATAATCTTTCCCAAGGCATCTCCCAATCAAAGATTGAAGATCCTTTAACCCTTGTTCAACCACAAGTTTTTAACTTAGAAATTTGGATGATGAGATTATTGATTGCTTCCATGTCTTGATGCTCAAATTGTCCTTTTCCAGGGACATGGCTAAGTACTTAGATTTTACACTTTGCAGAGGTGGTGCACTTTCCCCACAAGACTTGGTTTCACCAAGACAAGATCTTTCAGAAGCCTTTCCTTAGACCAAATGGACGCGTTCCAACCTATCATACCACTAACACCAACTGTCCAAATGGCTAAGTTCTAGCAACCTATGTGATCCAGGCAGAGCCCATAATGCCAAGTGGTTGCACTTGAAGCTTCTCAACATTTGACATCTCAAATCTCTTTGTTCCTGGGTGGCAATCCACAAGTGAAATACACAAGGTTCACCAGTCCCCTGGCCTTGTGTAACCACTCAACCAAAAACCACCAAGCAATTACCATTCCACCCAGGTGATTCATTAACTTAGTTGTTTTATTAAACAAAAACACAAGTCCTCAGACTTAGAAATTTTCCATAGTGTGAATATATTTCCACCCTTGTTTTCTATTAGCTAAGCGAAGCATGATAGTAGTAGGAATCTTGACTTAGGAAATTTTACTAAGGTTTCATCTACTAGGTTTTCCCATAGCAAGGTTTATACTTAGCAAAAATTCCATGCAAGTTTTACTTAGAGAAATCACTAATGCATAGTGAAAGTAATGGGACAAAAGTATGAAGCATCACTTGACTTTTTGGTAGAGGGTATAAGTTCACTCCTTGTCCTTGCAACAATCACACTCTTCAAGTCACTACAATTCAATCAAGCAAGGTACAAACTCAATCTACCAATCAAGCAAAACATCACATAAAATCATATAACCAAGATAATGCATGCAAGCATGCCAAGCTTTGTTTTATTTGAAAGAGTGGTTCCTAATGGGTCATAAACATTTGAAAACACCTATTGGTCATTTTGTAAAGTGGCAAAGTCATTTGCAAAAGGTTTCACTTCATAAACCATTTTCAAAACAAAGTATCATTTTATGTGGTGTAGAAATGTTTATACTAAGGCATTAATCTATAGGGTTCACCAAATACGTTTTCAAACCATAAAACTTGGTGTTTGGGATCAGAGAGTTTAAAACAAAACATTTCCCAAAAGTTTTCTTCCAAAACCATCTTTAATAAATAAACTATATTTTTATTTGTCTAGAAATGGTTTTAAATCAAAGAATCATTCTTTTTCTTCACCAAATACATTTTTGAAACCACAATTTGTTTCCTAGGGTCAGTAGGTTCAAAACAAACCATTTGCCAAAGATTTTATCCCCAAAATCATTTTTGAACAATTTTTATAACCTAAACAAGCATACATAAGTTTCTGCAAAAACAAACATTTTAACAAAAACTTTTTACTAAACAAATGGCATGGTTGGCTAGGGCTTGTTCCAGTGATTCCATTGATATAAAGTTTGCAAAATTTGGACGTGTGGTTTAAAATTTGTGCAATTTACAAAATGACAAGTCTAATTGATCAAATACTGTTTTTAAAACAAACTCTGGGACACGCGTCTGATTCCTATTCGTCGAAAACGTTTCGCGTGGATCGACTAACACAGACCGTAGGATTTAAGTCATATCTCACGGCTCAGATCACATGTACCGTTTCGGTTTAAGTCAATCTATCGCGTCCACTGGATCACGATCTAACGGCTTAGATGAGTTTGACCATCAGCTGGCGGCGCCGGCGGCGATGACTGGCGGCGCCGGCGGCGATGACTGGCGGCGCACGCTCTGTCCGAGGTGGTCCGGCCGTTCTAGGAAGCGAGATAAGAGGAGGAGAGGCTCACCGTGATCGCAAGGACGTGGGGAAGCTCAAGGTGCGGTCAGTTTGTCGAGTGGCGCTCTGGTCCGATGTGGATTGCTCACCGGAGTCCACACGGCGTCGGGCGTGCTTCGGTCGACGTTGGGGGCAGGGCTACAAGGCACAGGAGAGCGAGATAAGGGATCCATTAGACGCGCGAGGGAGAGTAGAACTTGCATGCATCAACGAGAGGGGAAGGGGCGGACGGAAACTACCTGGGGCACTCGCCGAAGTTAAACCAGACGGTGGCGGCGCTGGGAGTTGTCGTTGCCGAGGCTCAGGGGCGCGTGCGAGCGAGCTGCGAATGCAGAAAGGTCCGCCAGGAGATGGGGATCACAGCTGCGTGCTCGAGGAGGCAAGGGGTGGCGTGGGGCTGCCGGAATCTTCGCCGGAGCGTCGTCGGACAGAGGGTGGTGTGGCGAGGAATTGGGCGGCCTGGGGGCGTGTTGAGGTGGGGCGACAGAGGGGAACGAGAGAGGAGAGGGAGACGCTTTAACGTGCGTGGTCGCAGCGAGTAATGGCGAAGGCGTTAAGGCGAATTTAACCGCGGCATCAACGGCAGGAAACGGCCGGCGTGGTCGTCGCGGGGAGGAAGAAGATGAGCTGGAGGGGTGGGGCATGCTTGTCAGCGAGAAAGGGAGTGAGGGGGAGGGGTCCACGAGTTAGTGACTAAGAGGGTTTCTTTCACGGTGCGAAGCGTTTTCTCGCGGGAAGAGAGGGAGTGGGCTGGTTGGGCCGGGATGGGCTTAGCTGGGCTGGGTCTTCTTTGCTCTATTTTTTTCTGTTCTGAATCTTTTTCTTTTTCTCTTTTGATTTTCTGTTTTGAATTTCAATCAACAAAACAAACATTCAATTCAATTCAAAACTCCTCCAAACTTCTATTGAGTTTTGGTTCTGTTTAACAACATAAACCAAAGTTCAAAGACAAAAATAATATTTTTTTAATCTTTTTAGCATCTATTTAATAATTAAATAAAATATATCTTAATTATTAATTCAAATAAAATCTCCATTTTAAATCTAAATATTATCAAAACCAAAACAATAGGTTTTATTTGGAAATATAAAATACTTGGAAAACTTGTTTAAAATAAAATAACAATTTTATTTTAGGGTCCAATAATAATTAAATGAATAGACCTTATTCATTTAATTCAAATAGGATTTATTAAAATCTTTATTTTGAAATCTAAAATAAAACCAAAAACACTTTAGTAGGTTTTAATTGAGAATATAAAATACTTGGAAAACTTATTTAAAATAATTTAATAAGTTTTAGTGTTTATTTAAAATGGGAAAAGCCTTTATTTTTAGTAAAATTGGATATTAATAAATCCTCATTATTTTGTTTAAATAAACTTTTACTCCTTTAATCAAAACAAAACATTTTATTTCAAAATATTGGCCAAGGTTTAATTTGGCTCTATAAAATAATCTTTATTTATGAATCCACCTTTTCTTTTGAAAACCAAATCCTTTTTATTAAAAGATTCAAAAATAGTAATTTTAAATATTTTTAAGTTTATTATTTATTTATCTTTTTAAACCCCTTTAGGATTTTACTTGATCCAAATAGGTTTTGAAAGTTCCCAATTGGATTCAAAAAGTTTCTTCTTACCCTGAAAATCAACAAAGTTTTATTTTTATTCATTTATTTTTCACATTACAAGATTTGGAAAATCTTGGGATGTGACAATGGGCCAAAACCCCTCGGGGTGGTATTTTTACCTTGCCCTATTGGGCCACACTGGTGGCCCAATAAGCCCAAGAGGCCAGCCCAAGTTGTTTAATAAACTATTTTGATCAATTGGAGAAAACCAAAATGCCCCTAACCTCAATAAAATTCTAGAAATTAAAATAAAAGTCCAAAAATTATAAATAAAATATTTTTCGATTCACAATAATCCACTCTGTCCAAATAAAATAAGATATAAAATTTTGGACATTTAAATTTTTATAAGAATTTTGTAATTTATATATTCTTTATGAAATTTTACAAAATTATTGAAAGGTGATAAAAATAAATAAAAATCACTTTATCATACATTAATATTATAGTATTTTTGAAAAATACTAAATAAATATTTAATAATAAATTTTAATGTATAATTAATGATTCCTAAAAGAATTATTAAATCGGTAGAAGTCAAATAAAAAATAAAATAAAATAAAATAATTCAATATATGCAATAAATATAAAAAGGATTATTAATGAATGCTTTATTAAAAGGCACCTTATATAGGGAAAATGCATATAGAATTAAAGAATGCATTACATTACTTGCATAATCATTTTGCTTCTTTAAATATTGTCCTTACCGGGCAATAATGATGTTTTTGTAGAACTAGAAGCTCAAGGTCCAGTGCAAGCACCAGACTTCACTACCTTGCCATCACAAGGCAAGTTCATCACTTTCTCATGTCCTTTGAAGAGTCTTTATCAAAGTATTTGCAAATCATGTGTTATCATATATGCTATAAAAGAAAGAAAATATTATTTTCTTAAATAAAGAAATCATAGATATCATCCTAAGTGGTGATATAATGTAGCAATAGAACTTAGGGTTCTATTTGCAACAATGATGATCAAGTAGGGACTTAATAACCCCTGACATCAGTGATTCTAGCGCCATATATTACGCGTTAGCCATGAGATTTGGAATGGGACAGAGAAGTCAGTTGTATCTTCTTCCTCTCGCATGAAGCCGGATGTGCAGGTCGTGGCTGTTATCCTCGTAGCGTGCATATTAATTGGTAATTCGTAGAGGATATGCAGCATATGGGTGGGAACCCTCATCGTCCCACGATAGTTCTGGCATCTAACGGTTTGTACAAACCATTGTCGTAATTCATTATGTGGGCATGGTGTACACCAAGGAGGCATGCGGGGTCGCGAAGGGGGCAGTGATTGTCTTGGACCAACTACTGGGCCCCACATCATGGAATTGTGGACGGGAAAGTACGCACGGTTGTGCAACAAGGAGTTAATCTCTCATGGGTAAAGTAACACACCTCTGCAGAGTGTAAGAACTGTAACTTGTTACTCCCTGTTCCGGGAAGGAGCTACGAATGCTCAGAATAATTGTGAGGAGAAAACTGTCTCAATCAAAACTCCAAGTGGAGCAAGGATAGTTTACCAAGCATATAAACACAGTCATATCATGGTAGATCTGCAGTTAAATTCAATGAAGGAAGTTAAATTAGAAGAGATTCCTATAGTTAATGAATTCCTAGATTTTTTCCAACAGAGTTACCGGGAATGCCACCAGACCGGGAGATAGAGTTCACCATTGACCTAATACCTGGTACAGCACCAATAGCTCAAGCACCATATAAAATGGGACCCAAAGATTTGAAAGAACTCAAGGAGAAAATTGATGAGTTAGCGAGAAAAGGATTTATACAGGAAAGTGTATCTCCAGGGGGAACACCAGTAATCTTTGTGGATAAGAGAGATGGTGGAAGACGGATGTGTGGTGAATATAGAAATCTGAACAACGTGACTATCAAGAATAAGTATCCTTTACCAAGAATTCAAGATTTGTTTAATCAAGTGAAAGGAGCTGGAGTATTTTCAAAGATCAATTTAAGATCTGGATACCATCAAATAAAAATCAAGCCGGAAGATGTTCCAAAAACAGCATTTGTCTCAAGATATGGACACCATGAGTATCTGGTAGTACCATTTGGTTTGACTAATGCACCGGCAATATTCATGAATCTGATGAACAAGATCTTCATGCCATATTTGGACAAGTTTGTCATTGTCTTTATTGATGATATTCTGATATATTCCAAGGATAAGGAAGAGCATGCTGACCATTTGAGAATAGCATTGCAGACTTTAAGAGAACATAAGCTTTATGCTAAGTTCAGTAAGTGTGAGTTCTGGTTAGATGAGGTAGAATTCCTCGGTCATGTGATCAGTAAGGATGGGATTGCTGTGAATCCATCTAAAGTTCAGTCGGTACTAGAGTGGACTGCACCGACCAATGTGAAACAAATTCAAGGTTTTTTTAGGAATGGCTGGTTATTATCGGAGATTCATTGAAGGTTTCTCCAAAATAGCCGGACCAATGACCAAATTATTAAGGAATAATACACCATTCAAGTGGGATGTTAAGTGTGATGCAAGTTTCCAAGAGTTGAAGACTAGATTAACCACAACTCCAATCTTAGCAGTTCCTGAAACAGGGAAGGATTTCACTGTATATTGTGATGCATCTAAAGAAGTTTTGGGTTGTGTATTAATGCAAGATCGGAAGGTGATTGCTTATGGCTCAAGGAAATTGAAACCACATGAAGTCAATTATCCAACTCATGATTTAGAGTTAGCAGCAGTAGTTTTTGCACTGAAAGTATGGAGGCATTTTCTTTATGGAGCCAGATGTGAGTTATACATTGACCATAAAAGTCTCAAATATTTCTTCACTCAAAAGGAATTGAATATGAGACAGAAGCGTTGGTTGGAATTAATCAAGGATTATGATTTAACAATCAATTACACCCCAGGGAAAGCAAATGTTGTAGCAGATGCTTTAAGCAGAAAGAGTGCAGATATTCAGCCTAGCAATAGGGAGTAACCAAAAGAGTTACAAATGGACTTGGAAAGATTAGAACTTTAATTCATTAGAACAGAGGTTCTTGGAGGATTAGCGACTATGCAGGTAGTTTCAGAGCAGGACAGTGATCTTAATCAAGAAATTGT
Source organism: Avena sativa (assembly GCA_916181665.1). Taxonomy (NCBI): domain Eukaryota; kingdom Viridiplantae; phylum Streptophyta; class Magnoliopsida; order Poales; family Poaceae; genus Avena; species Avena sativa. The sequence continues at coordinate 210,240,379 of OV702280.1, read as the reverse complement.
TAGACATCAAGAAGAAGATCCTTTTATTGCTGAGGAAATTCGGAGAATATCTCAAGGGCAAAAATCAGTTTTTTGCCTTGGAGATTATGGGTCTTTATGGTTCTAAGATCGTCTATGTGTTCCAGATGTGACTGAGATCAGAAATGTCATACTCAAAGAAGCACATGATACACCATACTCTATACATCCAGGGAGTACTAAGATGTATATGGACTTGAAAGAACTATTCTGGAGGAATAACATGAAAAGAGATATTGCTAAATATGTATCTGAATTCCATACTTGTCAAAGGGTGAAAGCTGAACATCAAAGTCTAGCAGGACCATTACAACCCTTAGAAATTCCTGAATGGAAATGGGAGGAAATTGGTATGGACTTCATTAAGGATTACCTATGACACCAAAAAGGAAGGATATGATATGGGTAATTGTGGACAGACTTACTAAGAGTGCACATTTTATTCCGGTGAATCAAAAGGATAATGCCAAGAAGTTAGTTGAAATATATGTCAAAGAGATTGTAAGTAAGCATGGAGTACCCAAAAAGATCGTAACTGATAGGGGATCAGTGTTTACTTCAGCATTTTGGAAGCAATTGCATGAAGCACTTGGTTCAAAGTTAGATTTCAGCACGGCATATCATCCTAAGACAGGAGGTCAAACTAAAAGAACAAATCAAATACTAGAAGACATGTTGAGATATTGTGCACTAGATTTTGGAGGAACATGGTAAGATCACCTACCATTGGCAGAATTTTCCTATAACAATAGCTATCAGAGTAGTCTGAAGGCAGCCCCATATGAGATTCTGTATGGAAGGAAGTGTAGGTCACCAATATGTTGGTATGAACCTGGAAGCAGCAAAGAATTTGCATCATATTATATCAAGGAGAGACAGGACATCATTGATAAGATCAGGGATATACTGAAAATAGCCCAGAGCAGGCAGAAAAGTTATGCGGATCAAAGCCGAAGATCACGACATCCAGAAGTGGGAGATATGGTCTACTTGAAAGTAAATGAAAGGAGTGAAAAGATTCGGAATTAAAGGGAAATTGAGTCCAATATATATTGGACCATTCAAGATACTGAGTCAAAACAGAACTATAGCTCATGCTTTAGAGTTACCATCAAGATTGGCTCAAGTGCATAATGTTTTCCATGTGTCACATCTTCGCAAATGTTTGAAAGTTCCAGATGATGCAATAACACATCAAGAGATAGAACTACAAGCAGACCTGACTTATATTGAAATGCCCTGTAAGATTCTGTAAGAAAACTGGAAGAGATTGAGGAACAGAGCAATCAAATATTGAAGGTACAGTGGAAACATTACCCTGAGAGGGAAGCCACATGGGAGAAGGAAGAGGATTTAAGAAAAGCTTATCCAGAACTATTCAGGTACATCTCCACAAACTTCAGGACAAAGTTTAATTTAAGGGGGGAAGTCTGTAACATCCCAGCATATAGAACCTAACGAAGGATAGATTTAGGAATATGAATTGTTGAATGCATTCATTTTTGAAAATGTGGGTAAAATTTTTGCCAAATAAAACCTTGAGTTTGAATTGTTGCATGAATTGTTTCTTTCTTACCTTGAGTTTTATTTTCGCCAAATAAAATGTGGGTAAAATTGTTGCATGAATTGTTTCTTTCTTACTTTGAGATTAGGTTTAGTGAAGGAGGATTGCTATAAACTTTGATATGATCTTAAGGAGCTATGTGTGTTTTGAAATAAGTTTGAATTTTAAAACTTAAGTGTTTGAATTATAATTTAAATGATTTAGATATAAGATTTGAATCTTAAATCAATTAAGAGATAAGTATTATAACTTAAATCTTATCCAAAAACAAGATTGAATATGAAATACATTTCATATGAATAATACATAAACAAGTTACAAAGAATGTAACATATTGAATCCATTTCCAAATTTTAGAATTTACAACAGAATAAAGAATAAAAATATTCTTTATTAAATAATAATATAATCTTTATTACAATAAAATAAAATAAATATTACAAGAAGGATAAATGAAAAATTACAAAAGAATAAGAAGATTACATTTGTATATCTACTAATTATCCTATATCTAAATCTACACTAAATCTTCATCTTTATCTTGGTACCTGCAAAACAAAGACTAAATAGAAACAAAATAAGATTAGTGTTAGTAGATATTTCTCTCAGATATGTCACTGAAATGCACTTGACAAATTCATCATTGATAAATGTTATAAAGGGGAAAATTCACCAATATGAAAGATTTCATCTTTCATAAATTCAAAGCCAGAATGCAAATGACAACCAAGAGGGATCAATTCACCAGCCTGGTGAAAGTAATCTGGTAATAGTAAGTTCAAAAGTTCTGAACATATCCACAAGTGCTTAGCAGACACACAAGTTGGACACACACCAGGATGCAGATGGTGTGCTGTCGAGCTCACAAAGCAACTCAATCTCACAAAACCACAGCACAGCCGTGGAGGAGCACATCAGTACATCTCTCCACTACACAACACACAAGCACAGCTAGAGTAGACAGTAGCCAAACCAAGAACAGCAGCCAAACCAAACCACCCAGATCAACCCTAACATCACCAGGATGGTGACATAAGGAGGGGGATGAATCTTGTGGACAACAAGGTCAATCCCAGGAGCTAGGAGGATCAGGCAAGCTCAAGAGCAAGATCAGGAGTCCAGCAAAAGCAGATCAAGATCAAGATCAAGATCCAGATCATCACCAACTTATTCTACTACACCATCATCAGATTTTGTGGTGAGCCTCATAAAACCATCACATTATTTCATCATAGTATCTAAACAAAAGCATGTGTTGCTTTATGAAATGATCTCTCAATAATCACCCAAGAGAGGTGAATCTATCCTAGAGATTTCAAGTATAAGATAAGAAATCAAACTCAGCCAAAAGCACTAAACTCTTAGACCAGCATCACTGAGTTCAGTGTTATTTTATTTGCAACTTAGATCATTCTTCATTTGATCTTATCAGATCAGGGCACATCTCCCAGAGAGAGTAGCACCTCTAATCTTACAAGTTTCAAACAAACTATTTGCTCAACTAACTAGGAATTAAATCCTAGAGCCTCGGACCAACATCATAGGCAGGAATGTTAAGAAAAGCTTTCATTTCATCTTGCCAGTATTAATCACAAGCATTATCAAGCTAAGCCCAAAAAATAAAACTCAATCACTTGTGTGCCAGATCATAATGGTATCACAAGACATGTTCTAAATGAACTAAAACCAATCTTTGCTTAGTTCCCACAGATAAAAGGGGCAACCAATAAATATCATTTTCCTGAAGCCAAGTGCCAGGAATCAACATTAAGTTCATCTATACATCCACTGAAATCATTACATGTAATGATTTGATTTAGTGTGTATAATCTCATACAAGCCTACCATTATAATTACAGTAAGCAACTACTGAGAGAAACCACTGTCATTACAAGCATTCTGACAGTGGAGTAAATTCCCAGATCAACAACATAATCCAATCATGGATTCCATAGAAACACTAGCATGAGATCATAGTGAATCATCACTAGAATAAATCTGACAGGCAACTAGCATCATCAAAGTCACTACAAATCATTAACCATAGCAAACAATCATACTTCATGCTCAAGTATGATCATTACTAGATCTAAAATCATCATGTATATGATCAACAGGGGGTTATGAACCCTAATCAAAACAAGAACCCTAATTAGGAGATGAACCCTAATCAGCACATAGTCACTAGGCATGAGAGGCTACTAGATACACACAGAGAGATTCATGGCAGTAGCATGAATAAGAACCACCGAAGCAACTTACTCGAGGTCCTCGCTGACGAATCGAAGAGGAAGCAGACTGGCCGACGAACCGCGGCGGCACAGGGAGCACCAGGGGGCGCTGCAACCTGCACCAGCCAAGGCGGCCACAGCAGCACACGAGCCTAGCACATCACTGCAGGTGGGACCATGGCGGTGGCGACAACACCTTTTTCCTAACCCTAGGGTTCGGGAACGGGGTGGACCTGGCCATGGGGAAGCCCCGGAGTCAAATCCAATTGGATATAATGAACGAGCGTCGTCAACAAACCCAAATCGCACTACGACGGCGACCAGAACGGCCGACGGCTGCGGGAATCGATGGTGGCGGCATCGCCGGCCACAGGGTCGGGTCAGAGGAGGAGCGGATAAGGTCGAGGGAGAGAGGAAGGCAGAGAGAATGGGCTGGGTGGGCCAAAACCCCTCGGGGTGGTATTTTGACCTTGCCCTATTGGGCCACACTGGCCCAATAAGCCCAACAGGCCAGCCCAAGTTGTTTAATAAATTATTTTGATCAATTGGAAAAGACCAAAATGCCCCTGCCCTCAATAAAATTGTAGAAATAAAATAAAAGTCCAAAAATTATAAATAAAATATTTTTGGATTCACAATAATCCACTCTGTCCAAATAAATAAGATATAAAATTTTGGACATTTAAATTTTTATAAGAATTTTGTAATTTATATATACTTTATGGAATTTTACAAAATTATTGAAAGGTGATAAAAATAAATAAAAATCACTTTCATTATACATTAATATTATAGTATTTTTGAAAAATACTAAAAAAATATTTAATAATAAATTTTAATGTATAATTAATAATTCCTAAAAGAATTATTAAATCAATAGAAGTCAAATAAAAAAGGAAAAAATTAAAATAATTCAATATATGCAATAAATATAAAAAAGATTATTAGTGAATGCTTTATTAAAAGGCACCTTATATAGGTAAAATGCATATAGAATTAAATAATGCATTACATTACTTGCATAATCATTTTGCTTCTTTAAATATTGTCCTTACCGGGCAATAATGATGTTTTTGTAGAACTAGAAGCTCAAGGTCCAGTGCAAGCATCAGACTTCACTACCTTTCCATCACAAGGAAAGTTCATCACTTGCTCATGTCCTTTCAAGAGTCTTTATCAAAGTATTTGCAAATTGTGTGTTATCATATATGCTATAAAAGAAAGAAAATATTATTTTCTTAAATAAAGAAATCATAGATATCATCCTAAGTGGTGATATAATGGAGCAATAGAACTTAGGGTTCTATTTGCAACAATGATGATCAAGTAGGGACTTAATAACCCCTGACATCAGTGATTCTAGCGCCATATATTACGCGTTAGCCATGAGACTTGGAATGGGACAGAGAAGTCAGCTGTATCTTCTTCCTCTCGCATGAAGCCGGATGTGCAGGTCGTGGCTGTTATCCTTGGAGTGTGCATATTAATTGGTAATTCGTAGAGGATATGCAGCATATGGGTGGGAACCCTCATCATCCCACGATAGTTCTGGCATCTAACGGTTTGTACAAACCATTGTCGTAATTCATTATGTGGGCATGGTGTACACCAAGGAGGCATGCGGGGTCGCGAAGGGGGCAGTGATTGTCTTGGACCAACTACTGGGCCCCACATCATGGAATTGTGGACGGGAAAGTACGCACGGTTGTGCAACAAGGAGTTAATCTCTCATGGGTAAAGTAACACACCTCTGCAGAGTGTAAGAACTGTAACTTGTTACTCCCTGTTCCGGGAAGGAGCTACGAATGCTGCAGGAAAGGAACTCCATGGAAATTCTGGTCAACCTGTGAAGGCTGATTGTCATAGTTTTTTGGAATCAAATCAATCTTTGAAGAAAGATTTACAAAAATTGCATAGTGCCAAGGATTGATAATCCGAGGTGGTAGTTAGAGCACCAAACTTCCCACCTTGCATATAATGAACTTGTTGGGTAACGCTGTTACTCATTCTTTCCTTTAATCCCTTCCTTAGACTCTGAGGATGCCGAAGACGTCAATGTATGCAGCCGAATGCCAAGAAGATGTGTACTACGAGGAATCCGATCTGTCCGGAGGAGTTGAAGGAGTGGATTACGAGATCCGCTACGGTGTCGATGAGAACGAGACCAACTAAGTACCTAGTCAGTAGTAACTAACGGAGCCGAGCAGCATGAACTCTATAGAATAAGCTGTTGATCTCAACTCCTAGACGGAGTTGCTATTTCAAATTCCGCTGAACACTTTATATTTGGTTCGTAAGTTGGATCTTTTGGAAGTCTTGAACTTCCGGTATTGTAATAATAATAATGTGTGTACTTTTGTAATATGGACCCGCAATGTTTCTGTTGTACCACTCTAAGGGATGTGATATATACGGAACGGTGTTCTGTGGTTGTCATGTCAACGACTATAGTGTACTACACATGTAGTGGTATGCTGGGTCACCGCAAGGGGTACATGTAGACGAAAAGTATGGCATGACAACAGTGGATCTCAACAATCTTGCGTACAAGGACGAACCATTCGTCCTAGCCAACGATGTGGCTCAGGTTTTTTATGTGAAGGACATGTCTATGAAACCGAGAAAAAGAAATCAACAAAAGAATACATCGTCCAATGAGCCAAAGCGCCACATAGTTCTTTCAGGGAAAAGAAACATCGTGGGAGTGGATGACAAGACAGATATGTCAGAAGATTATAATAAGTTTCATGAAATCCCGCCCTTCAAAGTGAAAACTAACCCAATCCTCCTATTAAATGATGAATATTCTCCATGGCTACGGCGCAGAAGAAAACAACAACACTGGATAGGGATGTTGGTGTAATATATTAAACCTTTTATGTAATCATATTGTGAATCATATTGCCGCCGAGTCGAATACGAGGATGCGGGATGGGCATCCTAAAGTAGGCGGCGAGGAATGTGTGTATGTGTGGGTGGCCATGACGGCCGCACTATAAATAGAGGGAAAGGGCGGGGCAGGCTGGGCCAGGTAGCACTAATAATAGGGGTTGAACCTTTAGTCCCGGTTGGAGAAACCAACCGCGACTGAAGGGATTGCGGCAGGCTGGGCCAGGCAGCACTAATAATAGGGGTTGAACCTTTAGTCCCGGTTGGAGAAACCAACCGCGACTGAAGGGATTGCGGCAGGCTGGGCCAGACATCACCAATAATAGGGGTTGAACCTTTAGTCCCGGTTGGAGAAACCAACCGCGACTGAAGGGATTGCGGTAGGCTGGGCCAGGCAGCACTAATAATAGGGGTTGAACCTTTAGTCCTGGTTGGATGAACCTTTAGTCCCGGTTGGAGACACCAACCGGGACAAAACACGAGTGAGCACTAATAATAGGGGTGAGTGTCGACATTATGTCGTGAGTGTCGACACTATGCCGAGCTGCTTGTACTATAAATAGGCCAGTCCTCCAGCCAGTTTGAGGCATCTCCAAGATCGATGCTTTGCGAAAGCAGGGACACCACTACGGCCAGTTTCAGGGAGATGCCGCGGAGCCTAGTCCTTCGGCATCTCCAAGAAACTGGTCATAGAGGCACTCCCTAATATGTGAAATTAGGTTAGCTCCCAGGCATATTGATCTAGTTAGAGAAGTTACAAGATGCAAGATGGTCTTCGAGAGCAGGGACACCACTACGGCCAGTTTTAGGGAGATGCCGCCAGAGCCCAGTCCTCCGGCATCTACAAGAAACTGGTCATAGAGGCACTCCCTAATATGTGAAATTGGGTTAGCTCCCAGGCATATTGATCTAGTTAGAGAAGTTACAAGCTGCAAGATGGTCTTCGAGAGCAGGGACACCACTGCGGCCAGTTTCAGGGAGATGCCGCCGGAGCCCAGTCCTCCGGCATCTCCCAGAAACTGGTCATAGAGACACTCCCTAATATGTGAAATTAGGTTAGCTCCCAGGCATATATTGATCTAGTTAGAGAAGTTACAAGCTGCAAGATGGTCTTCGAGAGCAGGGACACCACTACGGCCAGTTTCAAGGAGATGCCGCCGGAGCCTAGTCCTCCGGCATCTCCAAGAAACTGGTCATAGAGGCACTCCTTAATATGTGACTGCACGTGTTTGGAGATCAGATCTTCATGGTAAGTACGAATCGGGACAACATCTTCATAGTTTGGGAAAGTTGTAGTACGAATCGGAACTAAATGCCCCCCTTTAGTCCCGTTCCAACCATAAAACGGGACTAACACTCAAGACATTTATTAATATTTAAAAACTGAGACTACGGAATCGGGACTAAAGGCCCCCTTTAGTCCCGGTCCAGCCAAAAACCGGGACTAACACTCAATACATTTATTAATATTAAAAACCAAGACTAGCTAACACTCAGGACTAAAGCCGCCCCCTTTAGTCATAATCATGCCTAGTCCTATAGTACATAGCTTCAGGGTCTTCTTCATCATCGTCATCGTCACCTGCCACTCCAGGGATCCTGAGCCCAGCCATGGCATATACCGGGGGCACCTGCCACTCCGGCCTCGGATTCACGGCGGGCGGGTGGACTTGTGGGCACCGTAGGCGAGGATGATCTCCCCCAGCGATGTAGCGCATCACAGCGATGATAGTACGGTTCGCCCACCACAGACGGCGGCCGACTTCATTGTGGTTCACCGGGGGCGGGCCATCACCATCGTACCTGGCGAGCTCCCTTTCCTGTCGGTTAGCGAAGAAGGCATTCCAGCTATCGTAGTTGTCGGGATCCCACTAGGATCCATCCGCAGCTCCAACGTGAGCTCGTGGTATAAGTGGTTCATGATGGCCGCTTGTCGGGCGGAGCCTTGAGGCACATGAGGGACAGGAACACCTCCAGCGCTCAGCATCCAGTCAGCGGGCGGCCGGTAGCCTGGTGGGAAAGGGTAGCTTGAGGCGCACAGCGCCTCCGTCTCCTCGAGGGTCAGAATAGCCCAGTAGGCGCTGTCCATTTCTGTGAGAGAGGAAGGTGTGGATGTGTGCATAACCATGGCGCGGTCGGCCTATATATAGATGCAAAGGGCGGGAAAACATGGCGGGAAATGGCGGGAAATATCTTTAGTCCCTGATAGTGGCTACAACCGGGACTAAAAGCTCGGTTCAGAGGAAAAGGCGGAAAAACTTGCCGGGAAGCGTCCTATATAAAACAGAAAATGGATTTGGATTAATTACTCAAATTCAAGAACTTTTCATGTTGAAAGTTTAGTGAGATTCAAAAATATGCAAAAAAATAATAGTTAATGCATTTTTAAATTGATAATGGAAAAATGGTTAATAATTTGACTATTTAAAATAATTATTTGATAAACAAAAAATGGATTGTATTAATTATTCAAATTCTAGAACTTTTCATGTTGAAAGTTTTGTCAAATTCAAAAGTATGCAAAAAAAGTATAATTTAAATGTTTTAAATGATATATTGGAAAATTTGAAAAAAAAATCATAACGTGCGCTGGGGTTTTTGGCCCAGCGCGTGCAAATTTGGGCCTTTAGTCCCAGCCCAGTTTACCAGCCGGGACTAAAGGTCTGGCCCCAGCGCGCGAAAATGAAACGCCCCCCCCCCCCCCCCTCTAGTCCCGGTGCGTGGCACCAGCCAGGACTAGAGACCCCCCTTTAGTCCCGGCTGGTGCCATGTACCAGGACTAGAGGGGGTATAAAACGAGGCCTTCTCCCCCGGTGCGTTCACGCACCGGAAGAAGTGGATCCAGCAGACGCCGACGACGACGCCAGGCTCCCCCGCGAGAATCGACAAGGAAACCGCCGGCATGCCGCCCACCGTCGAGCCTGCCGCGCCCCGCTCCCGTGCCCGTGCCCTTGCCGCCGCTCCACTTGCGCCACAACCGCGTTGCCGCTCCGACGAAGCAGCGCCGAGCGAGGCTCTACCCGCCGCCACCTCCCGCGCACCTGCGCCACCACCGGTGAGTTAGGGTTAGGTTAGGATTAGGATTATAGTTAGGATTTTTAATTTAATTAGGATTATATGTATAATTAGGTTAGGTTAGGATTAGGGTTAGGTTATAATTAGGATTAGTTTTAATTTAACCATTAGGATTATATATATAGTGTATTTATGTATATAGTGTATTTAGTGTATTTCGTTTATTTTTAATTATAATTAGGATTACTTTTAATTTAACCATTAGGATTATATGTATATAGTGTATTTAGTTTATTTTTAATTGTAATTAGGATTAGTTCTAATTTAACCATTAGGATTATATGTATAAAGTGTATTTATGTATATAGCGCCACCGCCGGCCGCCACCGCACCTCCGGGTTCAGGGTTTAGGGTGGTGACCAGAGTTAGGGTTAGGGTGGTGGTCTCGGGGGAAGCCGCATAGTCGCCCGCCTCTCCCGCGGCCACCATCACCGGCCACCGCCACCGTACCTCCGGTTTTAGGGTTTAGGGTGGTGACCGGAGTTAGGGTTAGGGTGGTGGTCTCGGGGGAAGCCGCTTAGTCGCCCGCCTCTCCCGCGGCCACCGCCACCGCACCTCCGGTTTTAGGGTGGTGACCGGAGTTAGGGTTAGGGTGGTGGTTCTCGCGGGAAGCCGCTTAGTCGCCCGCCTCTCCCGCGGCCACCATCACCGGCCACCGCCACCGCACCTCCGGGTTTAGGGTTTAGGGGTGGTGACCGGAGTTAGGGTTAGGGTGGCGGTTCTCGCGGGAAGCCGCTTAGTCTCCCGCCTCTCCGGGTTTAGGTTTTAGGTTTTATTTGTTAAGTTCAAATAAATATTGTGTGCATTTTGCAGGAACTATGGATCCACCTAGTCCAGTCCGCAGAGACCTAGATTCGGAACACTTGCTCGAGGATATGATTCACGATGTCGATGAGGGATCTCCCTCGAGGTATCTGAACTCATCCGGTGAGGGAGAGGAGACCAACAGACAAGAGGAAGAAGCCCATGGACGCGTAACGCAGACCGACGAGGTATACATATATGATGTCCGATGATCGTCATTAGATGTACCAGTTGTATATATATTATGTTGACGAATGTTTCTTCTCTTAGGCCTCTACATCGAGCAAGAAAACCAAGCGCGGCCCAGCCAAAAAGTTGCCCCATGGTAGTGTTTATGAAATTACAAAGGTTTTAGGAGACGGCGAACCATTGGAAGCAAAGAAAACAAAACAACTATTTGTACAACAATGCGGAGTTGTTGCTAGAGATCGCACCCCGATCACTGTTCGGGAGTGGAATAAGCCCAAAGAGGCGAAATGGAGTGATGTGTATTCAAAGAGAAAGTATTTACTGACCTAATGGCACATTTCAAGCTGCCATAATGTGACATTGAGGACGAGACTGATGAAATGAGAAATAAAGTCAAGCAGTTTGCACTGAATAAGATGGCCAAACTATTCAAGAACTAGAAGAAGTCATTATGGCAACAGTATCAGAAGGACAAGAAAACCCCATTATTCGAAGGCTATCTAGCGAAGCAACAGCCTTACTGGGATGCATTTGTGGAGTATAGGAAAACAGGAGTTGCTACGGAAAAGTCAGAAAAAACAAGATAAATGCTGCGAAGAAGAAATATCACCATAACATGGGGCCAGGGGGCTACGCGGCTGCCATGCCTAAGTGGGATGCAAAAGAGAAAGAGCTTCATGATAAAGGGATCATTCCAGAACCAATTCGCGAAGAATGGGATTTGCGGGCAAGAAATTGGTTCCTTGGGCATGGGAGTACATATGACGAACTTACATGGGACCTTGTTTGCAGTGACGGGATAAAGGTACCCAGGACTGCATGGCTAAAAGTGGTTAAAGATGGAATAAAACAGTTTCATCCTGATAGAGAGAAAGACTTGCTGACCTTGGTCCTCGGGAATCGCGAACATACAGGACGAGTCCGAGGCCTTGACGGGAGTTTCACGTGGGAGACTGGGTTTCCTAAGGACCAAGGTACATATAGAAGCCGAGCAAGAGCAAAGCAACGACGGGAGGAGGAGGAGGCAGACAAGTTCAACCAGCTGCTAGGAAGACTTGACAAGCAGCATCAGCAGATCGATGAACTTAGAGGAATAGCGTGCTTGCAGCAAGATCCTCCACTCGATATTACCGCCAACCCATCTCAGCGGAGAAGCAGCGTCGCTGAATCGAGGGTCCCGTCTAACGATGCATCCTATACAGATGGCGATCTCGGCTACCCCGTGGATGGAATTAAGAAGCAGATACCTTGTGAGCTCCATATTAAATTGAAGAACGTATCTGTGAAGGTGGCGGTGGGAACGGCTTTGCCTTGTCCGCCTGACGCACATTAGCATGGCCGTGAGATTCCACCTGGCTATGCTAAAGTCAGGGTAGATCAAATCGTAAAGGAGTTGGAGTCAATGGAGCTTGACATCCCTGGACCTGAAGGTGAGATCACACTCGGATAAGTACTTGGTGGGATCATTCTCTGGGAAAAGAACAACATACGGTTTCCAGGCTCGGCCCCAAGGATAACACTACCGCCTCCGAGTCGTCGCAGGTTTCCTTCACCTCCACCTCCACCTCCATCACCTCCAAGAAGCCCACCCCATGATGAGTACGACCACCACATCCCAAGTCCTTCTCGATCTCCGTCGCAGGCTCGGCAGTCTTCGCCGCTCGCTAAGGACAATAAGCGGAAGCGTGCTCCATCAGTGAGTACTAAAGGACGCGGCAGCCAAAAACGGAAAATGTCGCCCCTCCCAACAGTGCCTCATCAGAATCTTCCCATCAGACCTTACGATCATACTGATGCGGAATCTGCAGCGATAGCAAAGGTCAAAGTGGCGGTGCATTTTGAGAAGAAGAAACCCGAGCCCGCTCCGGTATACAACGAGAAGCAAAAGGCACATGCAATTGATTTTCTGAACACAAAATCGCAATATGAGTTGCACCATAAGCCAGATGACTATCTACGCACACTTCAGAAAGAAGTGGCGAAGAGCAAATCAAGCAAATCAAGTGCAAGCAGTAAAAAATCAGCAAGCACAGGTGCAAGCAGGACCAAAACTGCAATCAGTAAAAAATCTGACCTTCCCCTTCTCGGATAGCAGGCCAAACAAACGATCACACCCCTCAAGGTATTTTCAGATAACGTTCCCCTTCTCGCACAACATCCACTAGATATGTTAGTAGCTGCGGAGTTGCCGGCCAGCATGGAAATTACTGTTGATGAATTGTTAGGCCCCCAACTCGACCATCTACCCAAGATGCCAATATCTTGTAGATATGTCGCAAGTGAGGATTTGGTCAGCAAAGAAAAGGTGAAAGAACTGCCAGCACAACTGCGGAATCTCCATGAGTGGTACTTGACAGCTGCAAAGGAAGGGAGAATATTTATCACAGCGAAAGTCCCACGTGAGTACTACTTCAGAAAAGGCGAAGAGGTCCATATTGAGTTTCCGGAACTGTTCCAGTTATACAATGTCGACGCCCTCGACAAATCTATCATCAGCGGCTATTGTTTGTAAGTTGTTGAATTTATTGTCTACATGTTCAGTTCATTGCATGTAATTATCCTCATTATATCCTTTTATACTCTATTATTATGCAGAATGAAGATTCATGAATGTAAAATAAGAAGAGTCTATAGTGTTGGATTCATTGACCCAGATAAAGTACATATAAAGACAGCTAACAACAAACCCCGAGGAGACGGAGGAAAACATTTTGAGGTTTTTAAAGGAGCAAAATTTCTGTGACCACATACTATTTCCTTACAATTTCGAGTAAGCGTCTTACTCTGTTGTACAGACATTCACTTTTGATTACTCGACGCTAAGTGTAACTGATGAGTTACTGATGTATATATATAAACGTTTGCAGCTTCCACTGGATTCTGCTAGACATTCAACTTGATAAGGGAAGAGTTGAAGTCATGGACCCATCAAAGAGAAACCTGGAAGGGTTCCGCAGCATGCAGGACATGCTCCAGAAGTAATTTTCTCGCTATATTGGTCTCTTTCGTTGATTTCCTAAGATATCAGGTAAAGAATAACTCATTCATTCATTTTCTTCGCCAGGCAGGGTTTGGATCCGGTTCAAGCGCGAGGTTAAGGGTTCCTTTAGTCAGCAGATGACGTTTAAGGCGGTCTCGGTAAGTAGCACATGATATGTCCGCGCATCTCTTTACTTCTAGTTTTAATACAATAATGATGCTAGATTATTATTTTGATTGAATTCTATTCTCTTAAATTGCGCAAGGCAGCCACAGGGGTCAAATTTATGTGGATTCTATGTTTGCAAGTTCATTCGCACGTTTACCACCGAGCACAAAGATTATAGAGTCGACGTAAGCAATACATTCACACCATCATTTTATTACCGTCACTTTTCGTTATCATGGTTGATGTTCATATTGATCTCCTTTTCTTATATAGTTCGAGAGAATGCGGGATCAACTCCTACCACATCAACGTGTACTAGCAATTACGGAGAAGCTAGCGGGTTTTATTTTCAAAGAGATGATACACAATGACGGAGAATTTAGTTTGAATAGACGCTAATGATCTCCATGTAATTGTCTAGACGGGCTCTAGTCCCGATAATTGTGATCTCCGTATAACTATGTAAATTATATATATTTGTATGCTCGATTTTGTAATACAAATTATCTTATATATATACACGAAAGTGTATGATATGTGATGGCGTATAAATATTCCAAAACTATTTTGAAATGAAAAATAAATAAATAAAACAATACAAAATGAATTCTCTACCGTGACAGAGAAAGGGTACAAAATGCTGCCGCGGCAGAGAAATCACTAGTCCAAGGTAATGCCCTGCCGCGGTAGAGAAAATGCGTAAAATGCTGCCGCGGCAAAAACCCACTAGTCCTGATCCATAACACAAACCGGGACTAATGGGGATATACCCTAAACACGCAAAGGCAGCCACGTGGACACCCAGTAGTCCCGCCTAGTAACTAGGCCGGGATTAGTGTTGGGCCTCTAGTCCCGTTTGATTAGTTCCAGTTCAAAAATCGGGACTAAAAACCCTTACAGCCCGGGACTAGAGGACCTGTTTTCACTAGTGCTTGTGCTTATAGGCGAGGGGCTTTAACTGGGGTCTAGATCCTACTCAAAATTCTTAAATCCTATAGAATCCTTTTGCAAATCCCAATAGCCGCGCAAAATATCGACCACAGACATCCCTATCTCTGCACGCGCGCACGTATCGTACGGGTACGCGGTAGCTTTCACCGGACCTTCTCTTTTCTGTTCTTTCCCTTCCGAGGGAGGTGGAAGGCACGCGCGGTTGAACTATCAGCCTGGCCGAACCCTGTCGGCGACTCGGCGCCCATACCTGAGCTGCGTCCCCTCCCTCTCTGTTCAGATCTTCCACAGCGCGTACGCGGGCGTCAACTCTGCTGTCGGTTCTTCCAAACGTCCCAGGAACTTGAACGGAAGGCACGGAAATGCAGACGGCCGGGAGCGTTCTCGCGAGTCGCGAGGCCGGTACCTACCTAGGTAGTACATGCATGATGCATCGCTACTCGCTAGGGAGAAAGCGAGAAGCTAGCCGGTAGCTTCCCATCCATACCTCCTGAGTAGCGGCGACCCAACGCAGAGACTCGCTAGGGACTAGGGAGACAGGAAGAAAGCGAGAAGCTAGCCGGTAGCTTCCCATCCACACCTCCTGAGTAGGGGCGACCCAACGCAGAGACGGTGGCAGACTCAACTCAGGTTTCGCCCTGGTTCAGCAAGAGCCCTTTTCCCTGATGGACCGCGTTGCTCAAAGTGCAAAAATGAAAAGAAAATCCGAAAACTATACGCGGTCCACCGATCAGCAGCCAGCCAGACCAAACATGTCCTCTTGCACCGCCACGGCCGCTCGTGCCCCTCCTGTTCCTGCAAAGCGTGCGCGTCAACTCAACTAGAGCATCAACGCCGCGCCTTCCGGAAGGCAGGCCGCAGACACGAATATTAATATATTAGTGCTACTACTCCCTCCGTTTGTAAATATAAGATGTTTTAAGTTTGTGAATGAGATGTATCTAGATATCTTTTAGTGTCTAGATTCATTTAAACCTATATATTAAAAGATGTTTAGATACATCTCCTTCACAAACCTAAAACATCTTATATTTCTAAACGGAGGGAGTAGTATTTTATTTATAATAAGTATTCCTCTCGTTTTAAAATATAAGATGTTTTAATTTTATAAAGCAAATATATCTAAAAAAAATTAGTAGGTAGGTTCACTTAGTTTGAAGTGAATCTATACGCTAAAATAAATTTAGATATATTTTCTTCACAAATCTAAAACATCTTATATTTCTTTCGTTCCAAAATAGATATTTCAGATTTTTCAAACTTTAGTATTTAATATATAGGTTTATCAAAATTTTAATAAATTTAAGACAAAAGAAGGATTTTAAAACGGAGGAATATAAGTCAACAAGTTAGTCACTCAGAAAGTGTCGCCCACCACCGATGTATATAGACTATAGCTCGATAGACATGAAGAAAGCGATAAAGAACGTCAATTTCGCTTTGTCGGAAACCAGCCTACATAGAAATTTGACCTTCACAAGGAAACAGTTCCTTTGTCCCCTCAAGCTCTCCTAGTTGTGGACTGGACAATTGGCCCTAGCGTGAGATCCTGGTGCATGGCTCAATAGAATTGATAGAAAATCTATACCAAAAAATTACAACTTTTTTTCTGGAAGCTTATTCAAAACAATCTCTAAGATTAAGCGTGCTCTAGGATAGGTGACCGATCAGAAAGTGGGTACCGGATGCGCACGAGTGAGGACAAAGTACGCAGAAAAGACTAGTGTTGGTCTGTGGGGTTAGTCTAGAGATCCTATTGAGCTGCCAGAAGTGACAACCGTCGGTCCGGAGTGACCGGGAGTGTTACAAGTGGTATCAGAGCCGACACTCGCGGTTACATGGGCGTGTGCGGGTCAGTAGCGGACATGTGTAACATGACGCGTGTGGCCTGAAGTGGACACAGCAGGCAATGTGCCGGCACTGGACACACAGACGTGTGCCAAGAGGAGACGTTCCTGGCTTGTGGTCGATCGACGAGGACGTCGATCTTCTAAGGGTGGGTGTATGTGAGACCATGGTGCATGGCTCAATATGATTGATAGGAAACCCATACCAACAAGTTGCAACTTCATTTCTGGAAACTCATTCGAAAAGAACTCTAAGGTTAAGCGTGCTTGGCCTAGAGTAATTCTAGGATGGATGACCGACCGGGAAGTGGGTACCGGGTGTGCACAAGTGAGGACAAAGTGCGCAGAAAAGACTAGTGTTGGTATGTGGGGTTAGTCTAGAGATCCTATTAAGCTGCAAGAAGTGGCAGCCGTTAATCCGGAGGGACTGGAGGTGTTACACCTAGCCCCTAGGCTTGTGCAGCCGTGCGGAAGATTTAGTCTCTCACGCGGTCGGTTCCTAATATAATACTAGTACAGTTTCCTTCCTAAGAGCATCTCTAGCGGTGTCCGTAAATAGATAAATGTCCGAGTTTGAGGCGCTGAATCCGCAATCTCCTGTTTCGCGGGAGGCAGCACCGAGCAGTCTCCATAAACCGGAACCGTAAAATAAAATATACGAATATTCTGTTTTCCGTTTCCGGTTTACGGGGACTGCTCGACGGGGTGAACTGTAAACAAAACTGTAAACATTCATCCGACAGTTTCGACAGCAAAAAATAGCAAAACCAACAGTTTGTAGGGTGATGATCACATAAATCTAAAACTAAAAAAACACGACAAACTACATACGTAGATCGAGCTCATGCCCTAGCCTTGTCGTCGATGGGCTCTCCGGTAGCAGTAGCCCTTGCCGTAGCTGAAGAAGAACCATGCATCGAAGCGGCAGCATCTTCCATGACTTGCTTTCTCCTTGCTAGGATGTCGCCCCTTCGAATGTCCACCACTCTTTTGTGATAGCATCCATCAAGCTCGGTGCCATCATCATGATCCTATTCTCCTCGGCTAGGATCTCAGCATTGAATTTTTTCTTCTCAAGTGCTATCTTTCTCTCCTCTAAGTCACGAACCGATTGCCACCTTGCTTGCTTCATCTCATTCTTTTTCTCCTTCATGGTCATCTTTGCTTCTAATGTATTCATCGTCATTGTTTCCTTGGACTTCACCACTTAATCGATCTTCGATGTCATGTCCATAGCTTCTCTCTCAATCTCGATCCACTCTTTTGCCTTCTTGGCTCCTCCCGGCCTCCCTCCATTTCTTCCTCCCTCATCCAATTGAAGAAAAGCTCCCTTTTTTGGTTTAATTTCTTGATCCCTCAACTTCCACTTCTCCATATATTTTTTTTGCACAAATAAAAGGGTCGAGACGACCCTAGAAGCTGCATGTTGAAACGTGGCAGGTACAAAGATATGGGTGGCCCCTAGTAGAAAACTACCTAGCCAAGCTAGAAAATATGAAAAGGGGCCTCCACTTTACAAAAATCACCTCATAACTAAAGTATAAAAAGCAATCAAGTCCCTAGGCGCCTCCACCACCAAACTCCGTCAACCTCCAGCCGAGAACCGGCGAGGTCTAGGTCTCTTGCTCGTGATGCCTACCAAACCGGAGAAGAAGCAAACTGCTCTTGGCAACGACGGGGATGAACCACTTTCCCTTATCAAGACGTCGAGCTATGGCAGCAATCTTCAAACAGGGGCCTCCGATGGAGGTTGAAACCCTCGGACGCCCTTCGGCCAGAACAGGCAGAGGTCTAGCAGAATCAACTTTGCTGACAGACCACTGCGGAGAAGCACTAGCGGTCGCAGCTTCAACGAGCTTCTGGATCATCGGCGCATGGACCAAATCATCTTGTCATTCCTTGCCACCACGGCCGGCCAACGGAGAGACGATGAAGTAATAGCCGAGGATTTATCAGAATCCCAACAGAGCTTTATGAACGAGCCTCCTTCAACTCCCTTTCCCACATGTCCTTTATCCACTGAAGCCAGGCGAGAGGTATAGAGAACAGACCTCCCGACGCCGCTCCCATGTGCCGCGGAGTAACTCCCGATACATCACCATCGCCACCACACAGACGCCAGCAGCCCTGCTCTCCACCTTCCCTCCCCCCCCCCGCCACCACGGCCGGCCAGAGAAGGGGAGAGAAACCACTGCGATGACTATAGCACACTGCCAGCTCGAGCCTTATTTGTGGAGGGAACGAAGGCGGCGCACCTCGCTGCAGCAAGCTCCTTCTGCTGGAGCACCACAGCGAGCACCGCCGCCATCCACCATATCTGACTCGCGAGATCCAGCCGAGACCTCCCGGCATAGCGCCACGAAACCTAGACCTACTACAACTACTAAAGCCTACAACTACAGAGGCGCTGCTCCTTCGCCGCCTCCCACCGGCTACTCCGGCGAGAGGGGCTTGGGAGAGGCCAAGGCTCTCCCGCACGACTCTCAAAGCAGGTGAGGAGGTGGGGAGGGGAAAGTGTTCACGGTTGGTTTTGACTATGCAAATGTCCCCACGAGATTTTGTCTCAGCGCTACAATGAAAAAGCCACTTCTCCATATGTTCAAGCAACTTCCAACAATGTTGGAGCACAAATGGATTTCCTTTGGAGGCCTCCATCATCTTGTACTTTTCCATTGCTAGGCTTTCCTACAAGTTAGTAGAATGCATGTTAGATCATGTCTATATATCCTTGATCACAACTTAACCCAAAAGAAATGCAAGATAAATGCACTCACATATTGGTCAATGCTCACACCACTTGGAGGATTTGCCCGAATTTGGTCGAGCGCTCCACTCCATCGGCTACAAGTAGCTTTGATCACATCCCACCGGCCTTGTAGTGAACGATACGTGCGGGTCACAGGGTTTTCTACACGAGGCATGAGTCTCAAAAATCTATCTTCAATTCTAATCCAATAACGCTTCCCGGTTTGGTCATTGCCATGGACAGGATCAAGTGACACATTCGACCATGCCCGACACAATCAAGTGTCTTTGATCTTGGTGTAGTTCACTGTCCTCCTCTTATTTTCCTTTGCCTCATCATATGCGGCTTGATCAACCTCTTTCAATGCATCCTATCCACCGTCCTCTTCCAATGCATCCTCTTCGCCGTCCTGTTCATCATCATCATCTCCACCCAAATCATATGCAGCGAGTGGTGGCTCGATGATACACACCTCGCTATCCTTGAGTAATTCCTCGAATGATGAGAACGGGGAAGATCCCTCATCATACCTTGGTGGCAATTGGCCGAATGAGTTGTGGGCGCCAATCACGGGGGCTTCCGGTGAGGCAATCCCGGCCAACGGTGGGGCATGTTGTGGAGTAACGAGGCAGGACTGGTTCTTGGCGCCACCGGCCGCCGCCGCCTTCCGCGTGGGCTTCTTCCGCGTGGCGGGCACCTTCTTGGGCTTAGGATCCGGGTCGGAGAAAGGAGTGTCATGAGCACCGCCGGTCACGGGAGCGGTGGCGGAGGTACAATATGCCCAATTGCGCGCTTCCTCTTTTTGATGGCCGACGCAGCGGCGGCAGATGAGCCCGTGTGGACTGCCAGAGCGGCGGAGGACGGATGATGCGGGTGCGGGACCTCAACAGCTACCAGTGGGAGCTATGCGGGCTCCATGGCGTCGATTCCGCGTGGCGGCGAGGACGGGGAGCATCGAGAGAGGTAGATCGACGGTGCCGGCGAAGTGGAAGCGGGAAGAGAGGCGGAGGAAACTTCCGTCTCGCCAAGAAAAAAGATGAGTGAGGGTTGGTGCTCGGTTCGGCCGCAGAAACCAGATATGCTCGGTTCCGCGGGTGATATTTGGCGTGCCCCGTAAAGCTTTTTTTTAGGCTAGGGGTGTTTACGGGCACTGATCGGCACGCGATTTTTGAGGGCACCAATAAACAACAGTTATTTTACGGTTCTGAACTATTTACGGGCACTGCTAGAGATTCTCTAATCGTCCACCTATTTGGTTGAGTAACTCCATCGGTGGAGATAAAAAAATTGTAGGGAAATGATATAACTCGCATCCCTCCTCCTCCCGTGACACGCGGTTGCGCATGGGCCCACAAACAACCGACCACGATCTTATCTTCTCCGTTTCTCCCACCTCGTATTCGTGTTGTCGGCTTCTCTCGACTGACCACTGCCCTTCGCCGCCACCGGTTCCCCGTGTTGCTGCCGCGCTCACCACCGCCGCTGAGTCCATCCATCTGCCCATGTGCTCCACTATACGCGAGAGCTTTTGACCGTTGATGGGCTGTGAGGCCGCGCCGGTCGTGATGCCGCCTAGAGCATGCGCTTCCTCACATGGTGGTGGTTTTGCCAGCGTCGGCGGTGATACTTCCGCGAGCAGGTTCTGCTGGCGCCAGTGGTGGTGCTGCCTGCATCGGTTGTGGGGACGCCCAGCTCCGCCTCTACATGGGGAGGACGCTGGGCTCCTCTGGTGCGGTGAGTTGGCGGTGTTGCAAGGGAATGGCGTTGCTCTCATTCGGCGTACTGCAGAGCTCCGTACGGTGCTGCAACTGCATGCTAATTTTGCTACCAAAGGAGGTCGAGTCTACTAAAAACGGTGATTCGCATTGCTACAAAGGCAGTGCGGCGCCGCTACAACGACTAGGTGTTGCTGCCACAATGGTTCACCGGAATTTTTTGCTATATCCGTTCTATGTTTTTACTATAATGGTCCAAGTTTTTGCTACAGTGTCTCCGACGATGTCTCCTGTGAAGTTAGGTTTTTTTGCTACATTTAACTATTTGTTCTGCTATAACCATTTTCTGTTTTTGCTACACCATCACAAATATTTTACTAGAAAGTCTTCGGCGAGATCTCTCGGCGAAAGTCTCCGGCAAAGTTGATTTTGCTACATTAGGACCTTTTTTGCTATAAAGTCTCCAGCAAGATTTGTGGCGAGATCTCGGGCGAGGTCTAGTTTTTTTGTATTTTCCAAGACGAACCGTTCTTGCTACATGTAGTAAAAACGGGACAATTTATAGCAAATACATGACCCAATATAGCAAAAACGAAGTTTAAACCCTTTTTAGAGACATGTGGTGGCACGGGACCTCGTGGATTTGGGGGAATTATCCCCAAAGAACGCGCGTAGATATGTAGATTTTTTAGCTCATTCATATCCGTTTTCACTTGAAGACCGTATGACACGATGAAGACTTCACACTAACCACAACCGTGCCCCGGGTAAGAGCATCTCAGGCCAATCCCCAAAATTTGGGGTGTCTCTGTATCTGTTAGAGAAATATATTTGCTCCTTTAAAGAAAGTACTTCCCAACCCAACTCCTAAAAATAGCTCCTTAAACCACAAATTCATATAAATTTGATAACAAATTCATACAAATTTAACCACAACTAGTAGGAGTACATTAAATGAAATTAAACTAGAACTACAAACATTTAAACTAAATTAGATCTATGATATTCAAACTTATCGTCATCGGTGCTGACGAAGTCGAACAATGAGGATGAGTTGTCGAGGTCGATGATAGTGTCGAAGGACATCCCGGATCCTCCTCGAAGTGGCGGTGATCCTACTTGACGAGCTTAGAGTTCTCTTTGTGGCGCAACCTCTCCATTAACTCCTCGTTGTAACACTTGGCTTCGAGGCGCTTATGGACCTCTCGGTCCTCCAGCTGCTCTTAGGCAGAGGCGATGCGGCGGTCGACGGGCCCAGGTCCAGAACAAATCCATCAAACTTAAAGGAATTTCAGATCGCCGCAGTCCGACCCTTGGAGGCGCACACTCTCATAGTCACATGCCCATGCCACTTGCCCAGCCGATTGGAATGCTCCATCCAGATCTTGCGGTGGATGTTACGATCGGTTATCTCTACCACCCAAATCCCTAGGCCCGCTGACGCGGGTGCGGTACCTTGTAGCCTGCGGTGTCGGTAGAGGCAGGCCATCGTGGCGATATGAGCCACCACCTCGGGAAGGCGCGCAACATTGATTCACTCTTCAAATCGGCGGAGGGGACCCACGATGGGCAGATCCATCCATCTCTAGTAGCGCCGGGAGCGGTATGCAGTGGCGGTGAGGGCGCCGGAGGAGGTAGGGTGGTTATGACGTGGTGGGGTTAGCTGGAGGACGTGATGGAGGGAGGAAGTTTTACTCGGCCACCGAGCAGTCGATTATATTGAAGAGTTCGCTCGATGAAGGAGAAAAAGTTTTACTCCACTAACCGGTTTGAGACTTTGGCTACCCAGGATTTAAAGGAGTAAAACCGGAATTTCTACTCCTATAATCGGTTATAGGGGATCATGGCATCTCTAGCCAAAGTACTAAAATTTATATGGGCAAAAGTCTTCCTATCCCTTATAGGATCAAGTTTAGTCATCTAAAAAAGTTGTGTTCCTAGCCAAACTCCTACTCTTAACTCCCTAAATCATAGATTCTACTCACACACTGAATCAAACACCTTGGATGTATACTATCATAGATTTAAACATAGAGGATAAACATAGTTCAAACATACTACAACGAAACATTGTTAAAACCTAAACATAGATTAGACTAGCTCTTAAACTAAGCTAGATCGCTGTCTGCGTTGGTGTCACTTCTCCACCGACTCAACAATCTCGATCATCCAAGCTCCGGAGCCACCTATCCACCGACGACTCATTGTACTCATGTGTGAGATTGACGACGATGGTAGAGACGAACATGAGGGGCAGAAGATGGACCAATGGCAGATGGGCTAGCGACTCGACGCGCAACATTTAGTTGTGGTGGGGGCGCCTGAGGAGGTGGGGTGGTTCGGACGTGATGGGGGTAACTGGAGGACGTGATGGAGGGAGGAAGTTTTACTCGACCACCGAGCGGTCGAGTATATTTAAGAGTCTGCTCGATGAAGGAGAAAAAGTTTTACTCCACTAACCGGTTTGAGACTTTGGATAGCCACGATTTAAAGGAGTAAAACCGGAATTTTTACTCCTCTAATCGGTTATAGGGGATTAGAGCATCTCTAGCCAAAGTACTAAAATTTAGATGAGCAAAAGTCTTCCTATGCCTTAGAGGAGCAAGTTTAGTCATCTAAATAAGTTGTATTCCTAACCAAACTCCTATTATTAACACACTGAATAGATTCTACTCACACACTGAATCAAACATATACTATCATAGATTTAAACATAGAGGATAAATATAGTTCAAACATTATACTATAGCTTAAGCTTGGTGACATGCATGAGCAACGAGATCACTTACACATCATGTGTCTATGGAGGGTGGGTTCGGACAGCTCCATGGAGGGTTTTTTTGAAAAATTCAAATTTAAAGATTTAAAAAAATTCAGTAAAATATCATGATACATATAATGATTTATACAACATGTGTACAAAATATTATGTGAAAATACTTTGTATTCCAGTCTTATAAAAAAGAAATAAATTCACATTAGTGCAATTTTGAATGGGTCTCCCTTTTTCTAAAATTTGACATACTTGTCTCTTTTGTTGCCCCTGAAATATAAGATATTTTTCAAAAAAAATTGCAAACGTGTATTTCATACTATTGGATACATGTAGGTATTTTCTCTATAATATTTGATGAATTTTAAAAAAAATCAAATACAGGCTCCATGGAGACCGTGCTCTAAAGCGATTTTCCGTGGAGTTGACCCTTTGTATTCGTCTTCCTTGAGAGCTCCGGGCTAGGGTTTCTGGCTGCTGCCTACGATTCTCTGACTGCTACCACACTACGCCCGCTCAGCAGCAACTCCTTTACGTTGCCTCCTCCTACCTCATTTCGACCACCGTGCGGCCATGTGCGAGGAGGGGTGCACGGAATTGTTGCTCTAGGTGAGGTGTTGCGCAGGAGGACAAGCCTACGGTGATGAGGCACTGCATGAGGCACTGGTCAGGCGGGGGATTGGATAGGCATCTCGAGGCAGGGTCTTTGGCGTGGAGTTGAGCTTGCAGAGGAGGCGTGGAAATGTCGACTTTGGGGCAGCACTACATGGGAGAGGGAGGCGCCTATGAGGGTCACTCTGCCTAAACCTTCCCGCTCGTCTTTGCCTAGAGACGAAAAAAGGGGCTTTCTCCTTAGGTCGTCCACCCTCTCATCTGCTCCTTTCCTCCACTCTCAGCTCTCTCTTATCCTTCAACTTGTGAGCAACAAGCAGACGTTCTGAGTAGACGTTGTTGTGAATATGGTGACTGTAGAATCCATCTTCGGGTTGAGATGTCATTTCCTTCTTCCAACTCTTTTTTTCTCTTCTCAATTTGCAAAATTATACTACAGATGGGCATAATTGTTTTTAAATTTTTCATGTGTTAATTTATTGGTTAGAGAAATCATGTGCTTAGAGAAAGGAAATAAACATTTATTTATTTTTAACCTAGAAATATCTATTTATATTCGAATAATAAGATTGGGTCTAATTGCTAACAATACTCCACTAGTAATCATGTACGCACTGTTAGTGCATTGAAAGAACTGAACATAAGAGAGAAATAAGGGCATAACCAAAAACTCTCGTGTTCGCTCGCGATATCTAACGTATTATTTGCGATGAGGCGAAGCTCGCGCATCCACCTAGTACCACAACTAAAACATTGATAAAACCTAAATATATATTAGACTATCTCTTAAACTAAGAAGCTAGGTCGCTGTCGGTGTTGGCGTCACTTCTCCACCGACTCAACCATCTCAATCATCCAAGCTCCGGAACCACCTCTCTAAGGACAAACAATGGTAGAAGACGAACAAGCTGGGGCAGAAGATGGACCAATGGAAGAAGGGCCAGCGGCTTGACGCGCGGCATACTCCTGATATGTGCACCACAAATTTCGGGTAGCGGCTGCTGAGCTCTGCCATGTACGCTTCCCATAGGTCTCGACCTCGAGGTGCTCCCAAGCCTCTCGGTCCTCCCGCGCCATGCATGCGGCCATCCCGTGGCTGGGGACAGCGTCCAGGACTGACTCCTAGCTGTTGAACTTGGGGAAGTTTAGCTCGATGCAGTCGTTGTCGTGGAGCTGGACATTTTCAATGTCGCAGGCCCATGTTGCCTGCTTCGCCGGATGGTTGGTACCGAGCCTGATCTTTCGGCCGGTGTTCCGGTCATACATCTCGGTCATCCAAGTACATCATTGCCTCTACCGCACGCTGCGGTACTCTCCGTGCAGTGACGGCAGCGACGGGACGTCTGTAGTCGGTGGAGGTCTGCAGTTGCCAGTTATACAAAACAATGACCCAGAAATAATTCAGGTGAACAAACTCCCTATGTGGGTAGCCCCCGAGTCCGTAAGTGAGTCGCGGACTCGATGATTCATTACTTATGTCAAAACTTCAGGTGCGCGACCAGCTCTTCTGATAGGAGTAGCCTCCGACTGTCTGGCGGAGTTGTAGACTTGGACAGAGACTCGAGTCTTGTATCGTACAGTTGTAGTCGATAATATCGTGGGTGTATCTCTGACCCTAGGGTGCGCGACCAGCGCTACTGATAGGAGTAGCCCCCGAGTGTCTAGTCGAGTCATAGACTTGAGTGGAGACTCATATGATGAGAAACCACTAACCCATAAGTGCATCGAGTCAGCGTCTCATGCATAAGGAGCCAAGAGTCGATAAGGCAGAGTCGCGCGATGTTTAGCCGGAAGGACTCGATGTTACGGATGAAGTCGCGCGACTTTTGTTGGGTGTCACGGCTAGCGTCGCGTCTTCATACCATCAAGCGATGCAACCATCTAAGGAGGGACTCAAATCGGGTCTTGAGTTTATGACGTAGCCGGTTGTTTTGTCGACTCCTAATGGAAGACCCGATTGAATAGCTCGACGCAGTCGACGTCCTTGTAAGCTGCAGAAAATATAAAGAATTGTGAAGTACTTGTATCTTGAAAGGAATATTTGACTGTCGGCTTGTATAACTTTTTCTGGTACCAATCGAGTCGACACTTTTGCACTGTTTGCTAGGCCTTTTCGTTATCCCAATTACCCTTAGTCTCAGTACCTTGTCGCGGTACTCGGAGTTTAAGGATTCGACGATCATGCATAATCAGCTACTCGGGATGCCGCGTATGAGGTGCTCGAGTGCGTTGAGCCGATGGCACATTAGGTTACTCCAAGAGGGCGCAACCCTCGAGTGTATCGAGTGCGAGTTAAAAAGAATGAATTCTAAGTAGAGGGAAACTTAGCTTTATTAGTATTTGTTGTGGACAAAGTTGATGCGGTAGTGAGTCACGTGGAGGACGTAGTTGACGCGGCGGAGTCGACGTGATGGTGATTCATCAAAGTCGAAGGATGTGGCGGGTCACCTCAGTCGAAGACATGGCGGGTCGCCATATCTAAAGACCGTGATGAGTTGTCGGAGTCAAAGAAGCCCCTGGGCCGCTGGAGCCCAAGAAAAATGTGGGTCACCGAAGCGGAGGGAGCCACCGAGTCGTTGGAGCCGAAGACTGTAGCGGGTCGCCGGAGTCGAATACTGCAACAGGTCGCGAAGTCGACGCCAAACGAGTAGTCAACGTGGCGGTTCAGAGTTGAACATCGGACATGTATTCTGGCAACAGGTCACGCATCGGACATAGTCGACACGGCGGACAGGAGTCGCGTGGTGATGATGAGTTGCCGCATCGAGAGACTACAATGGGCCACAGGAGTCGAAGACCGCATCGGGTTTCCGCATACGAAGACCGCAGCAGGTTGTCACAGCCGAAGACTGCAGAAGGTCGCCGGAGTCGAAGACCATAGCGGCAAGTCGCCGCAGTCGAGGACTGTAACGAGTCGTCATAGTCGGTGGCGGGTAGCGGGTTATGGCATACGAAGATTTAGCGGATCGCATGTCGATGTCATCGCAGCCCCCGGGCGTAGAGTCAATGCGATCGGGCATAGTCGTCACAGCGGGTCATTGGATTTTTGTTTGGAGTTATTCGATGTGATGGAGTCGTCAGAAAGAGTCTACGATAGATGGAGCTAGCACGACGGAGTCAAGGGATAGCAATGTTGAAGTCGAGCTCCAAGTGTTAAGTAGATAATCCGTCATCGCTCGTCGAAATGGTCTTCAAGTAGATTTCTGCCATGGAATTTGATTTCAACCTCGCATAGTGTAATTATTTTCAACATGTATGTGTTGCATGCCTTTGGCCCAAATAATCCATGCACATGACCTTGCTGCAAGATTCATGTTTGTACATGTCGATTAAGACATAGCTTTCTTATTTCTTTCTTTCTTCTCTTGATCCTTGAGCTTGCTTTATTGATTCTGATCTAGTTATGGTCGTTGGCAATCAGCCCCCATGCATCGCTGCTTCTTTGATTCAAAAAAATAGGATTACCTCGAGACCTTACACGTACAACCTGGAATCAGTTGGCCGCCACGGTGGCATCGATCTGGTGAATTTTAGATGGTAATTGATACTCGTGTTGGACTCCGCCATATTTTCCTTTGAACTTGACGCAGTGATGTAATTCGAGTGAGCTGTTCTAGTATGATTAGGATTTTCTAATTTTTGCCCACTCGAACATATCTGCCAAATAGTCTGGCGTATGCGCGTGCCAGCGTTGGACAATTGCTAGCTGCCCCATGATCCCATCAGTTGAATCGTGTGGACGATTCTCAAGTCGAGCCCCTCCACCATAGTTGGTGTAGATGAATTCAACCGTAGTGAATATGTCGATGATGACGCTTTGTGTGCCAAAGCAGATCTGGTTCTTGGAGACTGGCCAGTTGTAGATCGCTGAATCATAGATCATTGTTGATGGAGTCATCACGATCGCAACATCAACACCCCTACTTCCCACATATGGCGCCAATTGATGAGGGTTCGACTCGTCAATGCCCATTATTATGGACTTGGATTTTATAGAAGGAAGGGAAACTGGAGATCACGGAATGGCTAACAGATTCGCAACACGGAGACACGAGGTTTACATAGGTTCAGGCCCCTAGAGGGAAAACCCTACTCCTTCTTATCTGTTCTTGATTGATGACGATGCCGATGATTACAAGGGTGCGCAGATACAATCTGGTGTGAGGTGTGTTCTAGGGTATCGAGAGTTGAGAGAGCCTTCTCGTCGTGCCCTCCTAGCCTTTATATGGGGAGGCCAGGTCTCGGGGCAGGTCGGGTCGGTTACAGATTAGGGTTAGCCCCTTTGAATTTCTATCTATATTAGCCGTGTCCTCCAAGAAGTCGAGTTCTCTCCGGGCTTGGACCATCCGAAGTTTCCTTGGGCTCTACGATTGCAGCAAGTTCTACCTGTGGGCCTCCGTTGGGCTAGACCAGGTAGGCTAATGTCAGGTACCCGTGGGGCATATCCATGTTAGAGGAGAAGCTGGAGATCGCCGAACGGCTAACAGATTCACAACACGGGGACACTCGTTTACCCAGGTTCAGGCACCGGAGGGAAAACCCTACTCCTGCTTGTCTGCTGTTGATTGATGGCAATGTCGATGTCGATGATTACAAGGGTGCGCAGATGCAATATCGCATGAGGTGTGTTCTAGGATATCGAGAGTTGAGAGAGCCTCCTCGCCGTGCCTTCCTAGCCTTTATATGGGGAGGCCAGGTCTCGGGGTAGGTCGAGTCGGTTACTGATATGGGTTAGCCCCTTTGAATTTCTATCTACATTAGCTGTGTCCTCCAAGAAGTCGAGTTCTCTCCGGGCTTGGGCCATCCGAGGTTTCCTTGGGCTCTACGATTGCAGCAGGTTCTTCCTGTGGGCCTCCGTTGGGCTGGACCAGGTAGGCTAACATCAGGTACCTGTGGGGCATATCCATGTCAATAGCCCCGGAGTGTTCAGTCGAATCGTAGATTCGACTAGAGACTCCATAGTCTTTCGCGTGCTTCTCATCCAAACATGTTTCAGGTGGATATGTTGGTCCATAGGGATTATTGATATGTGTGCCTGACTCACCCGATGGATCAGGGTCAGTTAAGTGTCTTTGGCCAAAACAACACGATCTACTTCAAACTCGAATCCCTGGACTCGATCCGGAAAAATGCTAGAGTAATTAGACCCAGGCCGCGAAGGTCTTAAATGAGTAGAATTGGAGTGTTTAGATTATGTACCCAATGCGTTTATTCAGGATTTTTCATCATGCCTGTTGAAACGGAAAATTTCTAGCAGAGCGCGGTCTGGTGCATTGCTAGGCCATCAGAAGTATCTGTAGATCTTATCTTTGCTTCGCAGACATAGCACCCGAAAGTTTATCGCCACGAAGGCGTTTCGGTTGACCAAGGAGACGGTATCTCACTTATCATAAATTTGGGCAAAGTTGAGAGTGTGATTTTATTTTTTTTCCTGGAGGATCCGAAGGATCTCATGCGAATAATTCATAGGGTGCGCGACCAGCGCTCCCTATGGGATTAGTCCCCGAGTGTCTGTTCGAGTCGTAGACTTGAGCGGAGACTTTAATTCTGCTGATGCCACTAACGCCGTTGCTTTTTTGAGTGCGCGACCAGCCCTCCTTATGGGAGTAGCCCCCCGAGTGTCTGTTCTGTTGGAGATATGCCCAAGAGGCAATAATAAAATGGTTATGATTATATCTTTGTGTTTATGATAAATTTTTATATCCTATGCTATACTAGTACTATGCACTTGCTTTGCACTTTTCAATTTTGCAAGGTCCAACAATTTTATTCCAAGCTCTAAAGATCTATTATATCAGTAAAAGTTATTGATTTGTTAGTAGTTTTAGATTAATACAACGATCATGTTTTGGTAACAGAAAAACCACACATTGCAAAGGTACCGCTAAAAGGTTAGCAAGAAAAAAATGGATAGAAAAAATCCCGTTAAAAAAAGGCAAATTCTTGTGCACGTTGTCTTTTTAGCACCAAATTCTTGTGCAGGTGAGACTGTGTGAAGCTTTTCGTTGTTGGGCCAGGTCCACAATGTCGTTTGGACGCTTCTAGAACCAGCCTTTTAGTGGTTCAATTGATTTCTTTATTCAGTGAGCAAGAACGTCCTAGAAAGTTGTGGATGACTTTGCCCAACACTGTACACTGCGAATCCCTTCACTTTTAGCCCTTCGACTGACTCCAATGAACGGGTAGATTTTCTTCAAAACTCTAGTTCAAGATTGTTACACTATATAGGAGTATAGATAATTGTATTAACCGAAAACATTAATACTTGTGTGTTTTGTAAACATAAAAGAAGTCCCTAGTAAGCCTCTCTGAACTAGATTGTTGATTAATAGATGATCATGGTTTCCTGATCATGGACATTAGATATTATTCATAACAAGATCATATCATTAGGAGAATGATATGATGGACGCACTCCTATAGTAAGCGTAACGTAAGATCAAGTCATTTAGAGTTTGTTTGCTACAAGCTTTCAAATACATAGTAACCTAATCCTTCGACCATGAGATTATGTTAATCACCATCACCGGATGAATGCTTTGATGACATCAAACACCACTTCCGTAACTGGATGGTTATAAATGTGGCATTAGGTATTCTGAAAGTATGTGCTGAGGCACATGGATCAAGAGTGGGATTTGTCCATCCATATGACAGATAGATATACTCTGGGCCTTTTCGGTGGAATGTCATCCAATTGGCTTGCAAGCATATGACTAGGTCACAAGGGATGTCATATCACAGAACGAGTAAAAAGTACTTATAGGTAACGAGGTTGAACTAGGTATAGAGATACCAACGATTAAACCTCGGATAAGTAAAGTATCGCACGACAAAGGGAATCGGTATAGTATATAAATGGTTCATTCGATCACAATGTAATCGTAGAAATATGTGGGATCCATATGAATTTCCAGATTCCGTTATTGATTATTGATTAAAGAAGTGTCTCGATCATGTATGCATAGTTCACGAACCATAGGGAGACACACTTAAGGATTCGATGTTGTTTAGTAGATATGGAATATGAGTTGGAGACTGAATGTTGTTCGAAGTCTCAGATTGGATCCAGGACATCACGAATAGATCCGGAATTGTCCGGAGAATAAGATTCATATAAGGAAAGTCCAATTTCGGGGTTCGGAAATGTTTTCGGTGTTTTCACCGGAAGCATTTAGAAAGTTCTGGAAGGTCCACCACCCTGGAAGGGGGGCACATGGATGCGCCATACCCAAGTGGGGGTGGCGACATCATGCCTTAGGTCAAGTCGGCCAAGACTAGGAAGTGGAAATCAAACTCTAGTTTGAATAGTCAAACTCTAATTTGAAAAGTCAAATCCCAATTTGGAAAGTCAAAGTCCTAGTGGAGGGAGGGATGGAAACCTACATGGGAGAGGTTTCCCTCTCCCTCCCCAAGCCACCTGCCACAAGGGAGTTAGGGAGGACTCATCCTCCCCCTTGCCGCCTCTCACCCCATATAAGCAAGGGGTGTGGCACCCCCTTGGCCCTCACCCCAAACCCTAGGTCGCCGCCCCTTGCCCCAAGGACGCTAGCGCCCTAGCCTTCTAAACCGCCGCCACCTTCCCCAAATCGTCGGTGACTCCTCCTCCGCTCAGCGTCTAAACCCTAGCCACCGAGGCCCTCTCTCATCCACCATACCTTCTCCGGCTTAGGAAAAGCCCTGCAGGATCTACTCCTCCACCACCACACCGCCATGCTATTGGAATCACGAGGGGATCTACAACCTCCACTGCCTGTTGGAACAAGGGAGAGGAAGGTCTTCATCGAGTACTGAACGTGTGATCGACTGTGGAAGCGCTGCCGGAACGTGGTGCTGGAAGGATCGTTTATGTGATCTTGAGATCGGCAAGTGAACGACTACATCAACCATGAGAATCCGATCTTGTTAAACGCTTTGGATTTATGAGGGTAAGTACTCTATAAACTCGTTGCACCGATCTCGTAGATTAGATCTTGGCTTTTGTGTGTTCATGCAATAGAATTTTTTGTTTTCCATGCTACGAACCCCTTCATGTTCGAGTCGCAGACTCGAGCAGAAACTTTGAGTTGCCAGTTATACAAAACAATGACCCGAAAATTATTCAGGTGATCAAAATCCCTATGGGAGTAGCCCCCGAGTCCATAAGTGAGTCGCAAACTCGAAGAAGGACTCGAAGCTTCATTACTTATGCCAAAATTTCAGGTGCGCGACCAGCGCTCCTGATAGGAGTAGCCCGGAGTGTCTGGCGGAGTTGTTGTCTCGGGTAGAGACTCGAGTCTTGTATCGTATAGTTGTAGTCGCTAATATCATGGGCGTATCGTTGACCCGAAAGTACATCGGGTGCATGACCAGCGCTGTTGATAGGAGTATCCCTCGAGTGTCTAGTTGAATCGTAGACTCGAGTGGAGACTCGTGCGAGGAGAAACCACTGATCCGGAAGTGCATTGAGTCGGTGTCTCACGCATAAGGAGCCAAGAGTCGATAAGGTAGAGTCGCGCGACGTTTAGCCGGAAGGACTTGATGTTCCGGATAAAGTCGGAAGTGCATTGAGTCGGTGCACGACCAGCGCTCCTAATAGGAGTATCCCTCGAGTGTCTAGTTGAATCGTAGACTCGAGTGGAGACTCGTGCGAGGAGAAACCACTGATCCGGAAGTGCATTGAGTCGGTGTCTCACACATAAGGAGCCAAGAGTCGATAAGGTAGAGTCACGCGACGTTTAGCCGGAAGGACTTGATGTTCCGGATAAAGTCGACGGCGTTGCTTTTGTTGGTTGCATGGCTAGCGTCGCGTCTTCGTAGCATCAAGCGATGCAACCATCTGAGAAGGGACTCGACTCGGGTCTTGAGTTTATGGCATAGACGGTTGTTTTGTCGACTCCTTTTGGAGGACCCGACTGAATAGCTCGATGCAGTCGATGTCCTTGTAAGCTGTAGAAAATATAATGAATTGTGAAGTACTTGTATCTTGTAAGGAATATTTGACTGTCAGCTTGTATAACTTTTTCTGGTGCCAATCAAGTCGGTACTTTTGCACTATTTGCTAGACCTTTTCCTTAGCCTAATTACCTTTAGTCTCAGTAGCTTGCCGAGCTACTCGGAGTTCAAGGATTCGACGATCGGGCAGAATCAGCTACTCGGGTTGTTGCCTATGAGGTGCTCGAGTGTGTTCAACCAATGGCACATTAGATTACTCGAAGAGGGTGTAGCCCCCGAGTGTATCGAGTGAGAGTTAAAAAAAAGAATGAATTTTAAGTAGAGGGAAACTTAGTTTTATTAGTAATTGTTTTGAACGAAGTTGATGCGGTAGCGAGTCACGTGGCGGACGTAGTAGACGCGGTGGAGTCGACGTGATGGCGAGTCATAGAATTCGAAGGATGTGGTGTGTCACTTCAGTCGAATACATGGCGGGCCGCCGTATCCGAAGACCGTGGCAGGACGTTGAAGTCAAAGAAGCCCCCGAGCCGTTGGAGCCCAAGACCACGGCGGGTAGCCAAAGCGGAGGGATACCCCGAGCCCCAGAGTCGTTGGAGCTAAAACACCGTAGCGGGTCGCCGGAATCGAAGACTACAACAGGTCACGAGGTCGACGCCAGATGAGTAGTCAACGTGGCGCTCGAGAGTTGAACATCAAACATGTAGTTGATGTGGCAATAGGTCACGCGGCGGACGTAGTCGACACCAAGGACCAGAGTCACGTGGTGATGACGATTTGCCGCATCCGGAGACTATAATGGGCCATAGGAGTCGAAGACCGCATCGGGTTGCCACATACGAAGACCGCAGTAGGTCGTCACAGGCGAAGACCGTAGAAGGTCGGTGGAGTCGAAGACCGTAATGGAGAGCCGCCGTAGTTGAGGACTTTAACGGGTCTTCATATCTGGTGGCGGTAGCTGGTTACCGCATCCGAAGATTTTGCAGATCACATGTGGATGTCAACGCAACCCTGGGCGTAGAGTCAATGCGATCGGGCGTAATCGTCGCAACGGGTCATTGGATTTTTGTTTGGAGGTATTTGATGTGACAGAATCGTTAGAAAGACTCTACGACAGGCGGAGTTGGCACGATGGAGTCAAGGTATAGCAGTGTTGAAGTCGATCTCCAAGTGTCAAGAAGATAATCCGTCATCGCTTGTCGAAGAGGTCTTCAAGTAGATTTCTTCCATGGAATTAGATTTCAACCTCGCACAGTGTAATTATTTTCAACATATGTTGCATGCCTTTGGTCCAAATAATCTATGCACATGACCTTGCCGCAAGATTCATGTTTGCACATGTCGATTAAGACATAGCTTTCTTATTTATTTATTTCTTCCCTTGATCCTTGAGCTTACTTTATTGATTCTGAACCAATTATGGCCATAGGAAATTAGTCCCCACGCATCGCTGCTTCTTTGATTCAGAAGAATAGGATCACCTCGAGACCTTACACGTACAACCTGGAGTCAGTTGGCTGCAGCACGATGGCGTCGATCTGGTGAATTTTATACGGTAATTAATACTCACGCCGGACTCCGCCGGATTTTCCTTGGAACTTGACGTAGAGAGGTAATTCGATTGAGATCTTCTAGTCCGATTAGGCTTTTCTAATTTTTGTCCACTCGAACATATCTGCCAAGCAGTCTGGCACATGCTCGTGCCAGCGTTGGACAATTGCTAGCTGCCCCATGATCCCATTAACTGAATCATGAGGGTGATTATCAAGTCGAGCCCCCGCGCCCTACTTGGTGTACATGAATTCAGCCGTAGTGAATATGTTGATGATAACGCTTTGCGTGCCAACACAGATCTGGTTATTGGAGACTGGCCAGTTGTAGATTGTTGAATCGTATATCATTGTTGATGGAGCCGTAACGATCACAACATAAGCATCCCCAATTCCCACAGAAGGCGCAAATTGACG
Organism: Avena sativa; assembly: GCA_916181665.1. NCBI lineage: Eukaryota > Viridiplantae > Streptophyta > Magnoliopsida > Poales > Poaceae > Avena > Avena sativa. The sequence continues at coordinate 210,204,919 of OV702280.1, read as the reverse complement.
AGGGTTCGACTCGTTAATGCCCATTGTTATGGACTTGGATTTTGAAGAAGGAAGGGAAGCTGGAGATCGCGGAACGGCTAATAGATTCACAACACGGGGACACGAGGTTTACCAGGTTCAGGCCCTAGAGGAAAAACCCTACTCCTACTTGTCTATTCTTGATTGATGGCGATGCCAATGATTACCAGGGTGCGCAGATGCAATCTGGCATGAGGTGTGTTCTAGGGTATCAAGAGTTGATAGAGCCTCCTTGCCATGCACTCCTGGCCTTTATATGGAGAGGTCAGGTCTCGGGGTAGGTCGAGTCGGTTAAATATTAGGGTTAGCCCCTTTGAATTTCTATCTACATTAGCCGTGTCTTCCAAGAAGCCGAGTTCTCTCCGGGTTTGGGTCATTTGAAGTTTCCTTGGACTCTATGATTGCAGCAGGTTCTTCCTGTGGGCCTTCGTTGGGATGTACTAGGTAGGCTAACGTTAGGTACCCGTGGGGCATATCCATGTTAGTAGCCCCCGAGTGGTCAGTCGAAACATAGATTCGACTGGAGACTCTAGTCTTTCGAGTGCTTCTCATCCGAACATATTTCGGGTGGATATATTGGTCCATAGGGATTGTTGATACATGTGCCTGACTCACCCGAAGGATCAGGGTCAGTCAACTGTCTTTGGACAAAACAATTTGATCTACTTCAGACTCGAGTCCTCGGAACTGAATCCGGAAAAATTCTAGCATAATTCGACCCAGGCCACGGAGGTCTTATAGGAGTCTAATTCCATTGTTTAGATTATGTACCCAACCCGTCGGTCGAGATTTTTTATCGTGTCTGTTGACATGGAAAATTTCTAGCAGAGCGCAGTCTGGTGCGTTGCCAGGCCATCAGAAGTATTTGTAGGTCTTATCTTTGCATTGCAGATACAACATCCGAAAAATTATCGCCGCGGAGGAGGTTCGGATGAACAAGGAGACGGTATCTCGCTTAGCATCAATTTGGAAAAAGTTGCTAGTGTGATTTTATTTTTGTCCTGGAGGATCCGAAGGATCTCATGTGAATAATTCAAAGGGTACACGACAAGCGCTCCCTATGGGAGTCGCCCCCCGAGTGTCTGTTCGAGTCATAAACTTGAACAGAGACTTTAATTCTGCTGATGCCACCAACTCTGTTGCTTTTTCGAGTGCGCGACCATCGCTCCTTATGGGAGTAGCCCCCGAGTGTTCGTTCGAGTCACAGACTCGGGTAGAAACTTTGAGTTGCCAGTTATACAAAACAATGACCCGGAAATTATTCAGGTGAACAAGCTCCCTATGAGAGTAGCCCCCTAGTCCGTAAGTGAATCACAGACTCGAAGAAGGACTCGAAGCTTCATTACTTATGTCAAAACTTAATGTCGTGGGAATGGCCACGGCAGATGCTGCGAGTGGCAGCGAGTAGTAATGAGAGGGGCAATGGAGGCCAGCCATCTACGGTGCGAGATGAGGGCGGAGACACAAGGATTACCTAGGTTCGGCCCCCGGAGGGTAAAGTCCCACTCCTGCTAGATTGTATTATCGAGAGGTTACAAGGGTGGCGAGTTCGGCGGCTAGGCAGCGAGTCGATAGGGTGTACGATGGAACGTGCGTACAGAGAGCACCCTAGGGCGGTTTATATATGAGTACATCGCTAGGGTTTACAGATATACAACCGAGTTAATTAAGGACTCGGAGGGTTTGACCTAATCCTACTAGGCCTAACTACGCTTCTGGGTCTCCAGCTTCTAATCACCAGGTCCTTCCTTGGGTCGCGATCAAGTCGTCGTCCTGCAGGCCCACTTGTTGGGAGATAGATCCAGTAGGAAACGTCCTGCTAGGCATACCTCATTCGGTGTATCCACATCAGTAGTCCTCGAGGACGTCGTTGATTCATCGCAGGTGTTCTTTGGCAGTCGAAGTATGCATGTACAATTTGGATGCCCAGTCGAATTGGCGGTGGACTCCCTAAATGAAGGAGAAAGTATCTGCATGAGTTTCTAGCCGTAGTACTGGCAGGCAATCGAATCGCAGCATTGGCGAGTAGTCGAATCGCAGCTTTGGCGAGTAGTCAAATCTTAGCTTTGGCGAATGGGTCGGCGAGTCGAGTAGATGAAGTTGGACCATCATCTTGGTCAAAACTAGCCGTTGGGTAATCCAACGGTAATATTGGCGTAATTACCACGGGGTAACGGCTCCTCCGAAATTGGCGGGAGCAACCGCTATATAAGGAGAGTGATGGGGGAGAGTTGTGAATCTTCCTCGCATTTACTCCGACCCCACGCATTCCTCAGTCTTTCATCCTCTTCTGATCCAGAATTTCCAGAACGAGCGAGTGAATCCAGATCTTCTTCCAGATGGCGTCTCGGAAAGACCAGTGGGGCAAATCCAAGTGCACTGTGGCGTCACTGAAGTCATTCCAAGACACGGGGATTCTCTGCAAAGGGAAATGGCGGATCCCCGCGGCCGGGGAGATGGAGCCGAACCCTTGCTCCGGCGAATTTATCTGCTTCACCAGCCATCTAGAGAGGGGGAACAATCTCCCCACATCGATATTTTTCTAGCGGTTCTACGCCTATTACTCAATCAAGCCCTTAGATCTGGGGCCCCATAGTATCGAGCAGCTCGCCATCTTTGTGGCGTTCTGCAAGTGCTATATGGGGTGTCGCCCCTACTTCCCCTGTGGCTGGTGATACGTCCAAAACGTATCGACTTTCCTGAACACTTTTGCTTTTGTTTCTCCTCTAAACTTGTGTGATTTGGATAAAACTACAACGGACTGACACTATTTTCAGCAAAATTGGTTTGGTGTCTAGTTTTTGTGCAGAAAATCAACTTTTAGGCAAAATCCCAGAACTTATTATTGATTCATGATGATAGTATTGTTTGTGATCTTATCTGCAAGTTGTGTACACATATCACTGTCCGAAACCAAAGGCCCCAAAGTGACAGAAATTGGGACAGCCGGAGGGGATGACTGTAATATGAGGATCACATATGTTCATAGAGTGTTAATGCTTTGCTCCGGTACTCTATAAAAAGGAGTACCTTAATTGCTAGTAGATTCCCTTGAGGCCCCGCTGCAATGGGCTGGCAGGACAAAAGATGTTGTGCAAGTTCTCATTGCGAGCACGTATGACTATATATGGAACACATGCCCATGATTGTTTAGTACTTGGATGCTTTATCTTATTTATCTGCAAATGCCCTAGATCTTGAAGTTACATAAATAGTTGTGTCCATGCAACGTCTGTCCATCCATTCCTATGCCTACCGCACTCATATCCTACTGTTTGCTACTATTGTTACTACTACCTTTGTTTTACTATTGTTGTTACTTTGCTATTGCTACTGATAAACTTCTGTGAGCAAGATAATTTCTAGGTCCAGCTGAATTGACAACTCAGTTGTTAAGGCTTATAAGTATTCTTTGGCTCCCCTTGTGTTGAATCAGTAAATTGGGTTATACTACCCTCGAAGACTGTTGCGATCCCCTGTACTTGTGGGTCATCAAGACTATTTTCTGGCGCTGTTGCCGGTGAGCATAGGTTTATTTGTAAGTTCAATTGGATCTATTATTGTTTGCTGCTATCATTTTTCATCATGGGGAAATCTCGTGATGGAAAGTTTCCTATTTTACCATCCACTACAAGAAGAGGTACAGTTCTAAACACCTCTGCTGCTCTTGATTCACCGTCTGTTCTAAGTAAGTTTATTACACCACCACCACATACACATGCTACACACACTACTACTACTGCTGAATCTGAAATTGCTTCTGATGCTCATGATGTTACTTCTACTGTGCTTGATGAGAGTGGTTCACTAGGTCATTTCCTAGATGCTACTATTGCTAGAACTATATTAGGAAACACTGAAACTCCTAGTGAAGACACTATTACACTTGTTAGCTCACCTGAGTCTAGAGAGAGTTATGATATTAATGATGGTTATATTTGAAATGCCTGATGAATTTATTGAAGAGTATCGAAACACACGTGGTGCTAGTGCTATTGGAATCTCCTTGAGAGACGTACTATTATACCTAAACTATCTCCTGATGCTAAGTTCGCTACTTCTCCCATAGACATTAAAGATAAATATTATGATTTCTCTCTTGATTTATCCTATATAACATTGTTGAGAAAGAACCTTTTTGTGGGATTGAGAATGAAAGGGCTCTGGCACATATGAATGAGCTTTCCACTATGAGTGCCTTATTTTCTGATGATGTTAAGATGCGCACCTACTTTGTTGCTAAAATTTCCCTTTATCACTAAAAGGGGGAGCTAAAGCTTGGTTTAATAGTTTACCTCCTGGATCCATTGATAGCCCTGATTGCTTGATTGCTACTTTCTTTTAGAAATATTTCCCTCCTAGTGCTACACATGCTGTTTTGCAGAAACTTTTTGATTTTAAACAGGGAGAAGAGGAGAAATTGCCTGAGTCATGGACAAGGTTCTGTGTCTTGATTCATGCACATCCTGGATGTCCATTACCTAAAAATGAGCTTCTTGATATATATTATAATGGACTAACTGATGAATCTAGGACATACCTGGATAGTTTTGCTGATTGTTTTTTCAGGAAAAGAACTCCTACAGAAGCTGAAGAATTAATGGATAAAATAAGAAAGAATTATGATGATTGGACTTCAACTGAGCCAATTACACCTGGGCCTACTACTCCTGAACCAATTGTGCCTGAACAAACTCCAACACCAACACCCAAAAAGAGGGGAGTGATTAAATTAAATGATGTAATGATGAAAGAAGCTAAGAAATGTCTTAAGGAGAATGGTATTAGATGTGAAGATGTGAAGAATTTACCTCCTATAGAAGAATTATGTAAGCCAATTCTCCACTCATCTACTATTGAGGTCCACACTCTCCAACACTTTGATCAAGGTGATATTCCCTACGGTAAACCTCCTGATCAATGCTTAGAGGAACTTGACATTTTCATTGTTAAACAAGGTAATTTTAATAAACAAGTTTAGAATCATTTATTGGAAAACTTAGAGCTATTAATGAGTTGAAAGATGTCGTGGAAAGAACTGCTAATAATGTTAAAATGCTTGTTAAACACTTCCAAATGGTTCAAACCCAAATTGATCAACTTGCTAAGGTACAAAAAGATATGCTATTTAATGCTTCTGGAGATAAACATGCTTATGAAATTAGAACTAGGAGTGGTGCTGCCACTCAAGATCCTTTATATCCTGAAGGACATCCTAAAATAATTGAGCAGGATTCTCAACAAGCTGAAAATAGTGGTAGTCCTTCTAAGAGAAAGAAAAAGAAACATAAAACAGTTGAGGAACCTTCTAAACCTGCAGTAGATCCTAATTGTATATTTGTCTCTTATGCTAAAACTGAAAGTGGTAATGATAAAAATTATGCACCTGATAAGGAAGAAATTGAAGAAGAACCTGAGAAGCACACTAAGAACACTAGGTACACTAAGGAAGATTTTATTGCCAATAAACATGGTAGTGAAAGAGAACCTTAGGTGCAGAAACCAATGCCTTTTCCTAATAAGAAACACAAGTCAAAGGAGTCAGGACTCTATAACAAGTTTTGTGAGTGGATGAAACCTTCATTTTTGCAAATTCCTTTGACTGATGCTATTAAGTTGCCTCCTTATTCAAAGTATATGAAGGATATTGTCTCTAATAAAAGGAAGATTCCTAATGAGGAAATTTCTACTTTACTTGCTAATTATTCCTTCAATGGTAAGGTTCCAAAGAAACTTGGTGATCCAGGTATTCCAACTATTCCTTGCTCTATTAAAAATAATCATGTTAGAACTGCTTTGTATGATTAGGGAGATGGATTTAGTGTTATGCCTTTTTCTCTCTACAAGAGACTCTAGCTAGAAAAGTTGATACCGACTGATATATCTTTGCAAATGGTTGATAAGTCAACTGCTATCCTGTTGGTATATGTGAGGATGTTCTTGTTCAAGTGGCTCATAATTGCTTGGTTTTAACTGATTTTGTTGTGCTTGAGATGCCTGAAGATGATAATATGTCTATTATTCTTGGGAGACCTTTTCTTAATAATGCAGGTGTTGTCATCAATTGTAATAAAGGAAAATTAACTTTTAATATTAATGACAAAGAGCATACTGTCTATTTCCCCAAGAAGATTGATAAGCGTTATGGCCAAAATTCAATTGAAAATATCGAGAGCATCGAAGTTGGAGAAATATATTGTCCCATTCCACAAGAAAGTTTTGAAAGTATTATGATTGGGACTATTGCTATCAACATTGAGGTAACATAATCATTTTGTGAAATGCAAAGTTTTGTCTCGTATAAGATTGATTTGGTAACAAGACTTGATCAACCTTGTTAACAAAGGGATTTTAATGAACAAAACAATGCTTTCACCATGGTTATCCTTGCTCACTTTTACTTTTTTCTCCTTTCCAATCTTTGATCTTCGTCTTGTTAGTGTTAGTTTTGCAAGTTGTTTGCTTTTTAGAGTGTCTTAGAACTTATCTAGTTTTGGTTTGCTTTTTGTGTCTTTCAAAAATCTTTTTCTGCGAGAAAATCAATTTTCATAACCTAAAAATTGGCCAAAAATAAAGTTTCCCGAAAAAATCCAGAAAATTCATATTAAATTTTTCCTCGAAAAAGGGGCAGAGGGGCACCTTGAGTGATCCAGGGGGACCCACTAGGCCAGCACACCCCCTGGTGGTGTGTCCAGCCCCAGGTGGCGCCTAGCCTAGGTGTGGCCCATCCCTGGCCCTCCAAGATGCCTCCTTCCAGCCACTTCTTTCTCTCTCCCTAAAAATACCGGAAAACTTTCTCAAGCTCGAGTTCCTGCTGTTCTTTCTCCCGAATTTCGATCTCCTTGCTCAACCCATCTTTGCTGCTGATTATTGGAGGAACTGCTCTCCAGTATGTGCCTCCTCTGCTTGTCCAATTATATTTTTGATTGGTGGATTGTATCTTGAGTTTTTTTTTTACTGTAGGTGAAAGGTTGTGTGAGATTTTATGCTTGTTCTATGCTTATAGATTTCATTTTGATGCATGTTTATCCCTCTAGCAAGTTCCTATAGTAGTTCCTCATCATTCATTAACTTGGAAATCACTTGGTTTGATGTTTGTCTATTTTTTTTAGAAAAAGGGCCATGGACAACCATACCTTTGGAGAAGTGTTTGAAAGTGATGCACCTAGGAGGACAAGACCTTCGAGATCATCCTCTCGAGCTAGTACATCATACAATGAGGATCTTATTGCGTCGCGCTTTGGCAACGAGGGAGATAAGGGGGATGCGCACCCTTCTACCTTCCCTTGTTTTACCTTTTTGCGAGCTGCAGGGATTCTCGATGATTTCCTAACTCTTGTTAGGAGGGTTGGTCTAACCGATTATATGCAGGATGAGAGTGAGCAATATGCTTTGCTCACCAAAACTTCTGTGGAGAGTTTCTCTTTCACTAATAGCCCTTTCAGGACAAATGTTTCATTCAAAATCTATGATAGGCCTGTCACCATGACATTGAAGAAATTTTGCAGCATTTTAGGTATTGGCATGGCTGGGATAACCCTGCCCAGGCCAAGCCGGAAGGGTAACCCTGCTAACGACGTCAAAACCTGCTAAAACAAAAGGGGTGCCGACAAAGGGCAAAGGAAAAAGAGGAGCGTCAGTACTGAGGCCAGTACACGGCGAGGCTAGAATTCGGCGGTCCTCGCCTACATAGGTATGGTGGACTGAGCGGCAGCGCAGCATGCACTAAACAACCTATAGAGACTCGATATAACTGTCGGCGATCAGAAAGGGATAAGAAAGACCTATCCGGAACCAACCTGATACTACCACCAAACATACCCATCCTGGTATCCCCCCCTCGAGACCAAACGAGGAAGTCAACCGAGGAACTCACACAGTTGGCAGTTTTATTCATTCCGTTATATTGGCGGCAATTACTAGTCAAATATAGATAGTCATCCTGATATAATAAGCAGTGGGCAGTTTTAGTTAACCATTCCGTTGTAGTTGCAACACTTACTAGTCAGATACAATTAGCATGAGATGTCCCAAACCCAGCAGTTGTTGGTACTTTTATTTAGCCATTCCGTGGTAGTGGAGCTGATTACTAGTCATATCAGATACAAGTCAAATTATAGCAGTAAACTTTAGTTATAGTTGTCTATGATCGAGACCTGTGCTCCAAGTCGTCCATAACCGCGGACACGGCTTCTCGAAAAGATTTAACCCTGCAGGGGTGCACCAAAGTATCCACACGCACCTACACCCTTGTTGTCGGATTAGGTAGGTACAAGATCACAAAACATACGCCCAACGGTATGTCGACGGGGTTTCGGACACGACGTTTCCCAGACCCAAAGCAAGCACGGGGGGCCACCCCACTAAGTACACCCGCAACGAAGTCGGCCGGGCTCCGAGACGGACTCAGGGTTTTGGAGCCGGCTGTAAACGACTGGGAACCCGAAACTCTCGGGCTTGTCGATACAGCGAAAACGGGTCACGATCCTAAACAGTACAGGTGCTCCTCGCACAATCGTAAATAAAGCAGTAAAGCATGGCATAAGTACAGAATAGTAATAAAGCCCCAAACTACTTGTGGCCCCTAGTACAGTACTTGGAATCAGGTACTAAATCGATGGGGGTGCCCATACATCCCACATGTGGTTAGCGCGCTCGATCTCGGAACAGGTGTCAAGAACTCGGGGTCCTACGGGACACCAGTGAGCGGTCGGAAACCAAATATTATCTATCACCCACCGGTGCCTCTACATTTACCTACTTCAATTTTAGTTATTAAACAATAATTAAAGTGAACGATAATTAAAGCCATGATCATCTCCAACATTAAACATGCGGCAATACTCCAACAACTGTGGTACTTGACGACACGCAACAGCACTTGAGCAAGCGACTACGATGCGCAGGTCCAACTATCTACCAAACAACAGGTAATAGGAGGCGTCCAAGGCAATAAAAGGCTGCAAGGAATATCACGGGTACGAAAACTAGAGCAACACAACACAGATAACAATAGATCAACAGGAGGAAATAAAGACTATAAATGCAAAATAGGTAGAAGGGGAAGGGATGCTCGCCTGAAAACATTGTTGAAGGGTCATCCGAAGATCGGGTCGACACTCGCATCAACTCAACGGCCTTATCCGCGAAGAACCAAAACACTAGAATAAACACCGGATGCACTATTTAATACTATGACAGAAGATCGGGCATGATGCATGTATGATGTATGACATGGCAAAGGTGCAATGCATTTAGATCATATTAAGCGGAACCGGGGTCCCGACATTTAAATAGATGATTCTAGTTGTTTAGTTACCCCGCAATTTAAATGTTGTCTTAACATGGCAAAATATATCACCGGTTCGCTACACAAATTTAATTGGAGTCCGGAATAAGACAAAGATATCCCGCATATAGACTCCATATTTAATTATGAGGTGAATCGGCATAGGGCCCCCAAACCACATGATATGTATGCCAGGATGCTCAATTTAATATGCAACAAGATGATAATGTAATATTATAAAAATAGGGTCTCGGATAAGGGTCACACATTAGTGTCGAAGGTCTCGGGGTCCGAGGGTTCGTGGTTCGGTCTCAGGGTTCGACGGGATCGGCGAGGTTCGGATACAAGAGGCGAACTTGTCGTGTCGCGACGGAGAACTTGGGTTCGGAAGGAGGTCTTGACGTCCCGATGGATCGGTCCCCGGGGTCGAAGAACTTGGCGTCCGAGAGACGATCTTGTCACATCCGCGGTCGTCAGGTCGTGTCGTCGGTCTTGTCGTTCGGGAAGAAGAACTTGTCGTCCTCGTGGCGATATTGGCGTTCTTCAGGTTCGGGTTTTGGCGTCCGAGGGAAGTACTTGGCGTTCCGAGAAGGAGGTCTTGGCGCTTCGGATCGGTCTTCGGGGCACGCCATATTTGTCGCGAAGATCTTGTCACGGCCAGCAGCTACAGGGAACACGCGGGAGTATCCCGACAGGCTCTTGAGCATCAGCACAGAAGCATGTGGCCGATGCGGGGCTTGGGTCAGATGAGGCCTAGAGGAAAAAGGCCGATCGAGCGCTGGCGTTGAACAGCAGAGGGGTGACACCCACGTTGGAGTCACTCATGCGCGTGACGGTGTCAGACGACAGAGTGGCGACCCGGCGAGGCAGGACGCTGGCGGCCGGAGCAGGGCGGCGAGGAGTGGGGGGGCCTGCGGCGCCGACGAGGCGGAGGATGGGGCCAGCTGCTGCGGTGCTTGCGGCCTGAGGCGACGGCGAAGAGGCGGCGGCTGGGGGTCGCCGGCGAGCCGGAGGGCAGAGGGAGGGAGAACCGGCAGCGGACGCGCGCGCGCCAGGGCTCGCAGGCGGAGGCGGGGAGGAGGGCCACGAGGAAGGCGAGCTTGGCGGCGGCCAGAGAGGGGCGCCAGCAGAGGGGGTGGAGGGCGGCCGACGGGGGTGATGCAGGCGGTGGCGCACGGCGCGGCAGAAGAGGCCGACGTGCGGAGAGGCGGGGAGGCGTGGGGCCGACGAGGTCGCGCGGGCGGCGTCCGGCATCAGGCGGCGGGACGGCTTGGCGAAGCGAGAGGAGAGACCGACGCGGGCGGCGGAGCTCGCGGTGGCAGGTCGGAGGTGCAGAGGAGGAAGATGGCCTGGCGGCGGAGGCGCTGGAGAGGAGGGCCGCAGCGGCGGGCATGGCGGCCGGGGAGAAGGAAGGAGGGGGCGCCGACGGTTGTCGAGGATGGGTGAGGTCGGCGACGGGCCGGCGGGAGGAGAGGTCGCCGGCGCGACGGCGGCCAGAGGAGGCAGAGGCCGAGCGAGGAGAAGGCGACCGGCGGCGCAGCTTAAAGGGGAGGGGGCCAGGGAGGCGAGGCCGCAGGGAGAGAGGGAGGGCGCCGGGGAGGAGCCGGGGTAGGTAGAGGCGGGGGGCGGCGACGCCTGGGAGAAACGAGGGAGGAGGGAGACGCGGGGAGAGAGGAAGGAGACGGGGAGCGTGAGGGAGAGGAGGGAGTGGGACCCGCGGGTGGTGGGGCCACGCGTGGGGATCGACGGTTGCTGGGGATCGGGTGTGGGCGTGTGTGGGGTTGCGTGTGTGGTGGGTCCCGGCTGGCGGCAGGTGTGTGTGTGTCCAGCAGGTGGGTGTGGGTTGGTCCTGGCGGTGGAGGGAGTGGGGAGGGTAGGATGAGGTGGCAGGCTAGGAATGGAGGGAGAGAAGGGAGAGGTGAGGTGGCGGCAGACTATTGGGTGGGGTGAGGTGGAGGGGGGGCTGGGTAGATTAGGACAGGGTAAGAAAAGAGTTTAGGGGGGCTGGTTTTGTACTGGGGGTGGCCAACTGGGTCGGATCGGCCCGGTTCGGCTGCCCCCTAAAAATAATTAAATATTTTATTTATTTAAAACAGGTTTTTGCAAACCGTTGGCCGACAAAACAAAATAATCCGGAGACCCGGGTTTTGTGTTTGAACAAAGACGGGGCGTTTAGAAAACAAAAATAGGTTTTTCCGAAAATAGTTTTATGTAAGCAAATGCAAGATGATGACGATGCTCAAATGCAATGTGGCATGATGACATGAGCATGCGGTCATGACGATGCAATGCACAAAAACAACGCGATTTTCTAGTAGTGGTTTTGCGGGATGCCACAGAGCGCAGGAGCCGCCTGGGACAGAAGTTCCCGCGGCCGCGCCTTCGTCATTGAAGAATCCCTCGATGTCGTGGGCCTCGACCGTGTTTGAGACGAGCCTCAGTTGCAAACTAGGCCCAGAGTTGGAGAAGCCGACGCACATCCGCACCGGTCTACGCTTCATTCCGGTCACCAAGTAAGTTCTTGCCGAGTCGTTTTGGAGTAATTTTTGGAGTTGTTAATTGAAGCATTGATCGTCCCGTTTTGCAGGACTGGCGTCAAGAATATTGGTCACCCTTTGGTGGCCAAGGGGCCGTCAGTCGCCACTGGAGGAGAAGCCGACCCTTCCAAGAAGAGGAAGGGTGATGAAGTCGAGGCACCGCCAAGGGTGCGAAGAAGAAGGGAGACGACTCCGTCGTAGATGTGGAAGGGCCAACCGGCGCGCCAGCTGAGGCATCGGTCGAAGCCACCGTTACCCCTGGAGTTGTTGAAGTCGCAAGCTCGCAGCTAGGCGTGTAGGGTTTCGTAGCATGGAAAACAAAAAATTTCTACCGCATACAAACAAACAAGCCAAGATCTATCTACTAGATTGTAGCAACGAGTCGATGGAATAACTCACCCTCGAAGATTCCAAAGTGTTTAACGAGAGCGGATTCTCGTGGGTGATGTAGTCGTACTCTTGCCGATCTCAAGATCGCGTAGACGATCCTTCCGGCGCTGCGTTCCGGCAGCGCTCCCGCAGTCGGTCACACGTTCGGTACTCGACGAAGACCTTCCTCTCCCTTGTTCCAGCAGGCAGCGGAGGTTGTAGCACTCTCCTCGCGATTCCGGCAGCACAACGGCGTGGTACCGGAAGTAGAGGGGAGATCTCGCAGGGCTTCGCCTTAAGCCGGAGCGAGTATGATGGACTATGAGAGAGAGCCTCGACGATCTAGGGTTTAGACGCACCAAGGAGGAGCTAGGCCGGCGGCTAGGGTTTAGCTAGGCGGCGGCGGCCTGCCCTACGCGGCGGCAGCAGCAGGAGGTGGCGGCGCCGGGGCTAGGGTTTGCGGGGTGGAGGTGTTGTGTCTTGGCGGGGCAGCCCTGCCCCTCCTTATATAGGTGGAGGGGGCGCGCCAGGGGAGGGGAGTCCCTCCCCAACTCAGTTTCCCAAGTGGGCCGGCGGTGGAGGGGTGGAACTCCGCCCCAAGTAGGTTTCCTACTTCCCCTCCACCTTCCAAAATAGCCGTTTGACTTTTCAAATTGGCGTTTGACTTTTCAAACTAGGATTTGATTAAACCCTTTATTTTGTTCAGCGATGACACCTAGTACATGATGCAATCATTCCAACTTGATATGACACATTCATGTACCCTTCCCCTCCGGAGTGCCGGACATTCCGGAACCTTCTAGAACATTCCCGATGAAAACACCGGAACCATTCTCCAACCCCGAAATAGGACTTTCCTTATATGAATCTTATTCTCCGGACCATTCCGGATCTCCTCGTGATATCCCGGATCCCATCCGAGACTCCGAACAACATTCGGTCTCTTACTCATCATTCCATAACTACTCAAACAGCGTCGAATCTTTAAGTGTGTCTCCCTACGGTTCGTGAATTATGCGGACATGATCGAGACACTTCTCCGAACAATAACCAATAGAGGAATCTGGAAATTCATATGGCTCCCACATATTTCTACGATTACTTTGTGATCGAATGAACCACTTACATAAGATACCAATTTCCCTTTGTCTCACGATAGTTTACTTATCCGAGGTTATGATCGTCGGTATCTCTACATACCTAGTTCAACCTCGTCACTGATAAGTACTCTTTTCTCGTTCCCGTGATATGTGATCCCTTGTGAGCCAGTCACATGCTTGCAAGCCAATTGGATGACATTCCACCGAGAGGGCCCAGAGTATATATCTATCCGTCATATGGATGGAAAAATGCCACTCTTGATCCATGTGTCTCAACCAATACTTTTCGAACACTAAATGCCACCTTTATAGTCACCCAGTTACGGTGTGGTGTTTGATGTCATCAAAGCATCCTTCCGGTGAAGGTGATATGCATGATCTCATGGTCGAAGGAATTAGGTTACTATGTATCAGAAAGCATATAGCAATTGAACTATTAAAATGACTTGATCTTTATGCTACGCTTATCTATAGGAGTATGTCCACCATATCATTTTCCTAATGATATGATCTTGTTGTTAATAACATCTCAATGTTCATGATAGGGAAACCACAATCATTTATTAACCAACAAGCTAGTATTGTAAATAGGCTTTACTAGGGACTCTATTTTAGTTCACAAATCACACAAGTATTAATGTTTCCTTATTAATACTATTATAGCATGAATGTAAACATTTATCATAAACACAAAGATATAATAATAACTACATTTATTATTGCCTCTAGGGCATATCTCCAACAAGGCGAGTCTGCCGCGCTGGTTAAGGCACTAGTGCCCACTACTGGCGTGGAGGAAATGACGGCTGCGACATTTCCTCGCTTCGTGGTGAGGGCCTCCACCATGTTGACCGGGACTCAGTCGCCTCAGGTGCCTGAGGTCGTTGACAGTGAAGCCGAGCAGCAACGCGGGCGAACGCCGCTTGTGCTGCCATCAGTTGATGCGATCGAGCTCCACATCATGCTTGGCGCTGCCATCTAGGTATGTCCAGTCCCAGAGGGTCTAGTCGCTAAATTTCAGTAGCTAGATTCTCAGAACTTGTAATGTCTAGTCCTGAGTGGCTAGTTGCTGAATTTCAGCGGCTAGACACTTACAACTTTTGCTATCTCCTCGAGTGGCTATTCGCTGAATTTAAGCGGATAGGAACTTAGAAATTTCACTTATGTATAATTTTCCATACACGGGGCCTCCAACGGGATCGTCGTAGCGACATGCCGCAAAGGAGCACTTGGAGCACGACCTGTGAGTCGCGCAGGAGGTGAACCGGCATCTGCAGGCGATTGTGGGCTGAGTGTCAGAACATTGGGTGATTTTCTTGTTTTGTCTTGAGGGGTCTCATTTTCATTCTGTTTTGTAGAGGACCGCTCCGCCGCAATTTCTAAGGCCCACGAGGGTTTCGTCCCAGCCTCCGAGCTGGAGACTATGAAATCTTCATTGACCGCCGTGGAAGGGTGGATCGCGGTGCTGGAGAAGGAGATGGAGGCCGCGAAAGCAGAGGCGACCTCGTCGGAGGAAAGGGCCAAGGCCGCTATCATCGTGGCAGACGAGCGGAAGGTCTCCGATGCGCTTATTGCTGGTCTGCAAGACCAGTTGACAGTCTTGCAGTACTTTACCACGGGGCTCTGCCGTCCGCTTCTTCGTAAGCACTTCTTCGAGTTTTTTTTGGTAGTATCGGGTGAGTCCCCGAGCGGGCAAGTCGCCACGCCGACGAGTCCCCGAGCGGGCGAGTCGCCACGCCGACGAGTCCCCGAGCGGGTGAAGCTGAAGGTGTGTGCCCTTTCGATTCTGATTTGGTTTTTGTTTGCAGGGAAGATATGCGGTGGGTACCCTAAGGTGCAGTCATACGATGCCAAAAAATACGTGTCCATGATGGTGGACTCGGACACCCTCTCGGCGACGTGCATCCACGCCATTCTCCAGGGGATCTCGCCCACCAAAGTGATCCCTAGCGAGATGACGAAGGTGTGGCGCTACCTTGAAGAGGCGCCGGCTGTGGTTGACTGGATGGCGCGGTCGACCTTCCGCCATGGAGCCGTGACTGCTCTGAGTCTCGAGCTCGCGCACTTCCCCGACAACTTCGACCTTGACGACGTCACCGGCGGATATCCGTCGGCGACCGACTCGGTGGAGATTTCGGAGAGGTTGAAGCTGACCGCGAGGGCGGCCACTTACTCCGAGCAGGTGCTGGCGATGGGCAACCTTCTGCCGTACCAGGAGATGGTGGTGGCGCCGAACGACCCCGAGCCGGAGCATCGCGACCTAAAGTCGGGGCAGCCCTTCCGATCAGCCATGGCAAAGAGCCCGACGACCTACCCGGCGAACCCGTGGGATCCCTTCATCTGGGTCCGAGGTGATGGAGGCGCGTTGTATTTGAAGCCTGCTGAATAAGAAATTGCCTTTGGGCCTTTTATATTAGTAATAGCGAGTAGATTTTGTATGAATCCTTGATCGCGAACAATGTATTTTGCTGCTGAAGGAATGGAAAAATGTTTAATCAGTTTGAATTGATTTGTGATTTCGTATGTTGAGCGAGTCCCCGAGCGCGTCCGCCCTTTAATGGGGTTTACCTCACGTTTTTGTAAGTTCGTTTGTTTTAGACTATTATTTAGTTAGAGTCGGCTCACCGTGCCTTGGAGAACCAGTCTCTTGGCGACCCTAAGGGGTGCTCTGTACTTGGCTGTTTTCCCGGACACAAGCGGGGTCCGGTTAGGCGATTCCCAGAGTGTGGTACTTAGCCGTCCTAGTCGCATTCCCAAGGTAGGTGAGGACGTGGCGCGTTGTTTGTAACGCGTTGCTCCACCTGGCTCGGAGAACCAGTCGCGTGGCGAGTCCGGGGCGTGCTCTGATACCTTGTGTGTTTCCGAGCCGCATGGGTTTAGACTTTCGGCGAGTCCCCGAGCGTGGTACTTAACTGTTCGAGTCGATGTGCCGAGGATGTGGAGGACTGGTCGCTGTATGAAGTGTTTACGGTTATCTTGGCCCGGTGGGCCACTCGGGCGAGGCGACTCTGATGGGGGCTCCGGGTTGGTGTTTTCGTGGACGAGCAGGGCCTGAATACTTTCGGTACCCTTGTGCCGCACTAATTAGCCATGTCGGTCACTCAGCCAAGGGTTGACTTCCGTGGGTAGCGTATTGCTGAAGTTACAAGTGCGATTTTAACAAGAATTTGGCGAGTAGGCACAATTTGTGCGATTTGAATTTATTATATTGCTTGGCGGGGGAAGTACAAGTCAGAGTTCTACGTATAGAACTTCCTTAGGAGGTTTACATTTCATGGCCGCTTGACGTCGAGTTGACCGTTGCCTCGAACATCGACGAGGTAGTAGGCGTCGTTGCCGAGGACTCGCCCTATGGCGAATGGTCACTCCCATGGGGAGAGAGATTGTGCATACCCTTCTTGTCCTGGATCATTCGCAGGACCAGGTCGCCTTCCTAGAAGGTGCGAGTCCGGACTCGACGGCTGTAGTAGCGGCGGAGTCCCTGCTGGTAGATGGTGGTGTGGGAGCGAGCTAGATCGCATGCTTCGTCGAGCTGGTCGACCCCATCTTGGCGTGTGAGCTTGTTGTCGGCCTCCGTGTAGTTGACGACCTGAGGCGAGTCATGTTCCAGGTCAGTTGGCATGACGGCCTCGACACCGTACACCATGAAGAATGGTGTGAACCTTGTTGACCGGTTGATAGAGGTGTGGATGCCCCATATGACGGAGGGGAGCTCTTCGACCCAACACCCTGGAGTTTGCTCGAGGGGGACTTGCAGTCGCGACTTGAGTCCATGGAGTATGCTTTGATTGGTGCGTTCCGCCTAGCCGTTGGACTCCGGGTGGGCGACTGCAGCGAGGTCGAGTCGTATGTTGTGATCCTCACAGAATTTCGGCCATGGCGCCTTTTGCGAAGTTGGTGCCGTTGTACGGGATGATGCTATGTGGGAATCCGTAGCAGTAAATGAGCTCGCGAAGGAATTTGGCGGCGGTCTTCCCGTCGCACTTCCGGACTGGCTTGGCCTCGATCCATTTGGTGAATTTGTCGACTGCGACCAAGAGGTGGGTGTAGCCGGAAGGAGCCTTTTTGAAGGGGCCCACCATGTCCATGCCCCATATGGAGATTGTCCAGGTGAAGGGGATAGTCTTGAGCGCCGAGCTCGGGATGTGCGTCTGGTTGGCGTACTTCTGGCACCCGGCGCAACGCTGGACAATGTCGACGATGTCGACGTGCGCGGTGAGACAGTAGAAGCCGTGTCGCATGGCCTTGGCAACTAGAGACTAGGCGCCGGCGTGGTGGGCGCAGTCTCCAGCGTGGATGTCCTAGAGGATCTTGTGCCCTTCCCCAGGTTGTACGCAACGTTGGAACACGCCAGTTACACTGCGCTTGTGGAGCTCGCCATTGATGACGACGAAGGATTTGCAGCGCCGCACAATCATGCGGGCTTCCGTCTTGTTCGCTGGCATGGTCCTGCTCTCGAGGTAGGCAAGGTATGGTGTAGTCTAGTCGCTTGGTACAGCGACCATGGCGACCAGGGCGGGCTCAGGTTGGAGTGGGATCCCGAGGTCGATCTCCTTTGGAGGGCAGACGAAGGGCTTGTGGATGCTGTCGAGGAAGACGCCCGTGGGTGGGGTTTGCCGAGCCGACCCGATGCAGGAGGGAGCGTCTGTCGATCCACTCGACGGAGTAGCCGACGAAGTGCCCCCAGCTGGTCCACTGCTTGGTCGTATGCTGCCATGGTGGGGAGACGATGTCGCAGGTACCGGAACTCCTGATAGGAGTATCCCCGAGTGTCTAGCGGAGTAGTAGACTCGGGCAGAGACTCGAGTCTTGTATCGTATAGTTGTAGTCGACAATCTCGTGGGCGTACCATTGACCCGAAAGTACATCGGGTGCGCGACCAACGCTCCTAATAGGAGTAACCCCCGAGTGTATATTCGAATCGTAGACTCGAGTAGAGACTCATGCAAGAAGAAACCACTGACCCAGAAGTGCATCGAGTCAGTGTCTTATGCATAAGGAGCCAAGATTCAATGATGTAGAGTCGCACAACGTTTAGCTGGAAGGACTCGATGTTCCAGATGAAGTCGACGCCATTGCTTTTGTCGGGTGCACGGCCATCGTCACGTCTTCGTAGCATCAAGCGATGCAACCATCTGAGTAGGGACTCGACTCGGGTCTTGAGTTTATGGCATAGCCGGTTGTTTTGTCGACTCCTATTGGAGGACCCAATTAAATAGCTCGACGCAGTCGACGTCCTTGTAAGCTACAGAAAATATAAAGAATTGTGAAGTACTTGTATATTGTAAGGAATATTTGACTGACAACTTGTATAAGTTTTTTTTGTGCCAATCGAATCGAAACTTTTGCACTATTTTCTAGGACTTTTCGTTAGCCTGGTTACCCTTAGTCTCAGTACCTTGTCGAGGTACTCGAAGTTTAAGGATTTGACGATCAGGAAGAATCAGCTACTCGGGATGTCACGTATGAGGTGCTCGAGTGCGTTAAGCCGATGGCACATTAGATTACTCGAAGAGGTTGCAACCCCCGAGTGTATCGAGTGTGAGTTAAAAAGGAATGAATTTTAAGTAGAGGGAAACTTAGCTTTATTAGTAGTTGTTGTGGATGAAGTTGATGCGGTAGAGAGTCACGTGGAGGACGTAGTCGATGCGGAGGAGCCGACGTGATGGCGAGTCGTTGAAGTTAAAGGATGTGGCCGGTCACCTCAGTCGAAGACATGGCGGGTCGCCATATCTGAATACCATGGCGGGTCATCGAAGTCGAAGAAGCCCCGGGCCGCTGGAGCCAAAGACCACGACGGGTTGCCGAAGCGAAGGGATTCCCCAAGCCCCCGGGTCACTGAAGCCAAAGACCATAGTGGATCGCAGGAGTCAAAGACTGCAACAGGTCGCGAGGTCGACTCCAGACGAGTAGTCAACGTGGCGGTCAAGAGTTGAGCAGCAAACATGTAGTTGACGTGGAAATGGGTCACGCGGCTGACGTAGTCGACATGGCTGACCAGAATCACGTGGTAATGACGAGTTGTCGCATCCGGAGACTTTAACGGGCCACAGTGTACGGGTTCATAGCATGGAAAAAACTCTACCGCATGAACACACACAAGCCAAGATCTATTTACTAGATTATAGGAACGAGTCGATAGAGCACTCACCCTCAAAAATTCCAATACGGTTAACGAGAGCAGATTCTCGTGGATGATGTAGTCGTACACTTGTCGATCTCAAGATCGTGTAGACGATCCTTCTGGCGCTGCGTTCTGGCAGCACTTCCGCAGTCGGTCACACGTTCGGTACTCGGTGAAGACCTTCCTCTCCCTTGTTCCAGCAGGCAGCGGAGGTTGTAGTTCTCTCCTCGCAATTCTGGAAGCACGACGGCATGTTGTCGGAAGTAGAGGGAAGATCCCGCAGGGCTTCGTCTAAGCCGGAGAGGGTTATGGTGGAGAAATAGGGTTTCCCCGGCGATCTAGGGATTAGAAGCCGGAGAGGAGGAGGTGGAACCGACGGCGGCTGGCGGCAGCAGGAGGCGGCTGGCGGTGGCTTGGAAGGGTGGTGCTAGTTGTGCTCTTGGGGGGCACCTCCTCCCCTCTATTTATGAGAGGGAGGGATAGCTTGGGAGAGGGGAGTTCGAATCCTTCCCCAACTCCCTCTCCAACCAGGAGGGAGAGAAGGAATCTCTCCTTCCTCCACCAGGAAACATTGTCCCAGTTTGACTTTTCAAACTTGCCTTTTGACTTTGAATTTCAGAGTTTAATTTCTTTCTTTCAAACGCCCAGCCAAGTGACCTAGGACATGATGCAATCATTCCACTCAGTCATGACACATTCATGTACCCTTCCGGTCCGTTGAACCTTCTAGACCCTTCTAGATCATTCCGGTGAGAACACCGGAATCATTTCCGAACTCCGGAATTGGGCTTTCCTTATATGAATCTTATTCTTCGGACCATTTCGGATCTCCTCGTGATATCCCGGATCCCATCCGAGACTCCGAACAACATTAAGTCTCCCTACTTACATTCTATATCTACTAAACAACATCGAATCCTTAAGTGTGTCTCCCTAAGGTTCATGAATTATGCAGACATGACCAAGAATCTTCTCCGATCAATAACCAATAGAGGAATCTGGAAATTCATATGGCTCCCACATATTTCTACGATTACTTTGCGATCGAATGAACCATTTACATACCATACCAATTTCCCTTTGTCTCGTGATATTTTACTTATCTGAGGTTTGATCGTCAGTATCTCTGCATACCTAGTTCAACCTCGTTACCGATAAGTACTCTTTACTTGTTCCTGTGATATGTGATCCCTTGTGAGCCAGTCACATGCTTGCAAGCTAATTGGATGACATTCCATCGAGAGGGCCCAGAGTATATCTATCCGTCATATGGATGAACAAATCCCACTCTTGATCCATGTGCCTCAACACATACTTTCCAAACACTCAATGCCACCTTTATAACCACCCAGTTACGGTGTGGTGTTTAATGTCATCAAAGTATCCATCGGGTGATGGTGATTAGCATGATCTCATGGTCGAAGGAATTAGGTTACTATGTATCAGAAAGCTTATAGCAAACGAACTAATGAAACGACTTGATCTTTATGATACCCTTATCTATAGGAGTATGTCCATCACATCATTCTCCTAATGATATGATCTTGTTGTTAACAACATCTCAATGTTCATGATAAGGAAATCTTGATCATTAACCAACAAGTTGGTATTATAAAGAGGCTTTACTAGGGACTCTAATTAGTTTACAAATCACACAAGTATTAATGTTTCCGGTTAATACCATTATAGCATGAATGTAAACATTTATCATAAACACAAAGATATAACAATAACTACTTTTATTATTTCCTCTAAGGCATATATCCAACACACAAGAGTCTAAGACCGCATCGGGTTGCCGCATA
This sequence comes from Avena sativa, assembly GCA_916181665.1. Lineage (NCBI taxonomy): Eukaryota > Viridiplantae > Streptophyta > Magnoliopsida > Poales > Poaceae > Avena > Avena sativa. Next base: position 210,183,677 of record OV702280.1, on the reverse strand, counting down.
CGAAGACCGCAGCAGGTCGTCACAGCCGAAGACCGCAGAAGGTCGCCGGAGTCGAAGACCGTAGCGGCGAGTCGCCGCAGTCGAGGACTGTAACGGGTCGTCATAGCCGGTGGCGGTAGCGGGCTACCACATCCGAAGATTTAGCGGATCGCATGTCGATGTCAGCACAACCCCCAAGCATAGAGTTAATGCGATCGGACGTAGTTGTCGCAGCGGGTCATTAGATTTTGATTTGGAGGTATTCGATGTGACGGAGTCATCAAAAAGACTCTACGACAGACCGAGCTGGCACGACGAAGTCAAGGGATAGCAGTGTTGAAGTCGAGCTCCAAGTGTCAAGCAGATAATCCGTCATCGCTCGTCGAAGCGGTCTTCAAGTAGATTTCTGCCATGTAATTTGATTTCAACCTTGCACAGTGTAATTATTTTCACCATTTCTGTGCTACATGCCTTTGGCCCAAATAATCCATGCACATGACCTTGCTGCAAGATTCATGTTTGTACATGTCGATTAAGACATAACTTTCTTATTTATTCCTTTATTCCCTTGATCCTTGAGTTTTCTTTATTGATTCTGATCTAATTATGGTCGTAGGCAATCAGTCCCCATGCATTGTTGTTTTTTTGGTTCAGAAGAATAGGATCACCTCAAGACTTTATACGTACAAACTGGAGTCAGCTGGCTGCACGGTGGCGTCGACCTGATAAATTTTAGACGGTAATTGATACTCGCGCCGAACTCCGTAGGATTTTCCTTGAAAATTGATGCAGAGATTTAATTCGACTGAGCTCTTCTAGTCCAATTAGGCTTTTCTAATTTTTGTCCACTCGAACACATCTGCCAAGCATTCTAGCGCATGCGCGTGCCAGCGTTGGACAATTGCTAGCTGCCTCATGATCCCATCAGCTAAATCGTGATGCTGATTCTCAAGTAGAGCCCTCGCGCCCTAGTTGATATAGATGAATTCAGCCGTAGTGAATACGTCGATGATGACGCTTTGCGTGCAAAGCACGTCTGGTTCACGGAGACTGGCTAGTTGTAGATCATTAAATCATAGATCATTATTGATGGAGCCGTCACGATTGCAACATCGGCATCTCTAGTTCTCACAGATGGCGTCAATTGACAAAGGTTCGACTCGTCAATGTCTATTGTTATGGACTTGGATTTTGGAGGAGGGAAAAATGGAGATCACGAAATGACTAACAGATTCGCAATACGGAGACACGAGGTTTACCCAGGTTCAGGTCTCAGAGGAAAAATCCTACTCCTGCTTATTTGTTCTTAATCGATGGCAATACTGATAATTACAAGGGTACACATATGCAATCTAGTGTGAGGTGTGTTCTAGGGTATCGAGAGTTGAGAGAGCGTTCTTGTCGTGCCCTCCTAACCTTTATATGGGGATACCAAGTCTTTGTGTAGGTCGAGTCAGTTACAGATTAGAGTTAGCTCCTTTGAATTTCTATCTACATCAGCCGTGTCCTCTAAGAAGTCGAGTTCTCTCCGGGCTTGGGCCGTCCGAAGTTTCCTTAGGCTCTACGATGCAGCAGGTTAGGTCTCCATTAGGCTAGACTAGATAGGCTAACATCAGATACCATGGGACATATCCATGTCAGCGGAAGATGGGTGGTGAGTCGGTGGGGTACCTATTTTGTTCCACAAAATCGAGTAATAAGAATTATGAGCCGAGGCGGCCACTCCTATACACACGGCGAAACTTGTTCGATGTGCATAGGACAAAGCAAGGGAGCCATCTAGGCCTAGGCAAAAACGGTTCGCCGGTTTACCAGTTTGGATTAGTTCAATTTTCTAGATTGGAGATTTTAATAGTTCCAGTTTTAACGGTTTAGCCGGTTTGAATCGGTGTCAGTTTTTGTCCACACCTAGAGCCATCCATCAGGCTCGCTGCATGCAGTAGCGTCATTGGATCAACTGTCGTGCACGCTAGCTATTCATCGTGTGCGTTTCGAAAATGAGATGCCCTCGGGAAGCAAGCAGGATCGTGCGTACAATGACCGGTTCATACGTGCACATCCACAGCAGTACACGAGATGCTCGCTGCCACGGTGCCGGCCCCCTCATGAACAACAAACAGTACTGACAGGCTGTCTGGGGCCGGTCGGTATGGCGGCCTAGCTGCTCCGCCGCCCCGGCGGTGGCCGGAAGCCCCGAGGCCACGAGCGCGCATGTGAGCGTGTCCATTACGCCAAGGGTCCAGTTGCGCGCGTTCGATTGTGAGATGCATGTCTGCTCGATTGCAAAATGTGTATGAAGTCTTTAAGAGCATCTTCACTCGCCTACCCAATACGTTAATTCGGACATCGAAAATAGGTCTGGATACTAAAAATTGGTCCAGTCACGTACCCAGTACGTCGACCCGAAATTCGGACGAATTTTGGTTGGGTTTTTCTCACTGCACCGGCATGGTTGGGTTTTCCTCACTGCAGAAGTGCATAATGACGATGAGGTTGCTTGCATATGGAGCGTCGGGTGACAGTACCGATGACTATCTTCGTATGGCCGAGTCCATCGTCATCGATTGCTTGTACAGGTTCTGCAGGACAATGATTGCAGTGTTCGGGAAACAGTACTTGAGATCACCCACTGCTGAAGACACTACTCGGATCCTCGCAGTCAATGAAAGTAGAGGATTTCCTTGTATGATTGGAAGCATAGATTGCATTCATTAGGAGTGAAAGAACTGTCCATTTGCATGTCAAGGAATATACAAAGGCCACAAAGGAGATTGCACTGTGATACTTGAGGCAGTTGCTACACATGATCTTTGGATCTGACACTCCTTTGGCATGGCAGGATCGAACAACGACGTCAACGTCCTCAACCCCTTAACTGTCTTTTCCAAGCTTGTTGAGGGTCATGCTCCCCTGTAGAATTTGAGATCAACGGGCACCGCTACAACAAGGGATACTATCTAGCAGATGGCATCTATCCAAGATGGCCAACATTTGTGAATACTATCTCAAACCCAATGCTCTCCAAGCATTCTCGGTTTGCCAAAGAACATGAAGCTTGCAGGAAGGACGTGGAGCGGGCATTTGGTGTGCTTCAGCAGAGGTTTGCAGTTATCTGGTTCTCTGCTATGACCTGGTCGAAAGATCAGATATGGAAAGTGATGAACTGTTGTGTGGTCTTGCCCAACATGATCATTGAGGATGAGAGGAAGGATCCAGTGAGTTTGCTCGAGCAGAATGAGTCATACTACAGACAGGGTCCTTTTGCCGAGCCTGATCATCAGGTGCTCCAACCTAGACTGCATTCATCGCCATGCGTCAGGAGATCCGAGATCCGACGGTGCATCAACAGCTGCAGGATGATCTTGTTGAGCACATATGGATACGCAGGGGCAACACGTAGATGCCGAGCATGAACTGGCCGAACTTGGCCGAAATAAGTTGTAATTTCACTGCAGGCTGAACTATGTTTACATTTACGCTGAACTATGTTTAAAATTTCGTCGAACTATGGTCGTAAAATATTCTATATTCATAGTGTGACGAACTATGCTGAAATATGGATGAACTTGAGCCAAATTTAAGCGTAAACGGGCGTCCCGAGAACTCGGGCTAGGAACGCGAGTGAGAAACTCGGTGTTCCCAGACCGAAAACAATTTCCGTCCGACCAAAATTGGTTCGGATTTTGGCCCAAGTTCGTAGATGCTCTAATTCATTGCTCATCTTTTTTTTAACAACGGAGCGCCCCAGAAAGGGTTAGAGCCTTTCATTAATATTACAGTGGGTGTACACGGTGATTACAAAGGACCCCATAAAATACAAATTACACATGGATCCTTGGCATTTGTAGAAAGGACCTTGCTAAAAGATTTTAGATTACAATTTAGTCCAGTCTCTTCCCTACCGCGGAGCAGAGGGAGCAGAGCACTGCAGCCATGGACGGAGACGGGACGAAACCACTTGTCTCCGGCCCGGCGAAGCCCCCAGTGCCCGAGCTCGAACAGGGCCTCTCAGAGGAGGTTGAATTAACGCCGGAGCACACCGGCTTTGACCAGGCCATCTTGGCCAAATAAATCCTGGATTAGACTTGGAGGAATTGCTCCATGAAGAAAAGGCTCTAGAACTCCAACGCCTACCCAGCTGCTCATCTGCCCTGCACCCTCCAATCCCAATCTCTACCATGGAGCTCAAGGATCTGGAAGAGAAGCAGAGCAAGCCAGAGAGCCAGAATGGCAGTAGCACGCCGACACCACACCAGGAAAAGCCACTTACCATCACCAGAGAACCTGCCACGGACTCGGGATGACAAGCCAAGAAGATAGGGGCAGCGGCGCACCAAGGGGGCCCGGATCTTATCACGCGGGCGTGCGGTGGTCCTCTCCAGCGTCGGCTCTCCCCATGAAAGCATCTTCACCGGAGCAGGAGGGACCGCATCGAGCGGAACGGGATCCATCTCGTTCTTCTCGAAGCACCCATGGCAGATCTTATTTAGAGGGATGCTTGTCCTCCACCCCACCGCCGGCGCCACCACTTGCCACCAGCAGGGAACCAAGAAGCACAGGAAGAACAAGGCGGGGAGGATTTGACTGCAGGCAGCCTCCCGCCTACCCTCAGTTGCCACAGGGGCAGACGCCATCACAGCAGACGCCTTCTCGGCAGACACAAGACTACCACCTAATCTACAGCTACCAGGTGTTGCCAGACCACCTGATCCATCATCTCGCCGGCCGGCAGAGTCGCCGGAGAGCGAGAGGGATAGGGGCGGCAGGGGGATGCGGGGGTCGACTCTCAACTTTCCTGGAGAGAGGTGGGGAGTGCTACGGAACGGTTCAAGTTAGCTGGATTGGATCAGGATTGCGGGAAATCAATTCATTGCTCATCTGTACGTACGTTTTATTTGGGCGGGCTACGCGTGCCAGGCCTGTCGATGAGCAGGTTCGATATGCTCGATCGAACAGGGCCCTCAATTTTGGGCAGTTCCCTAATATTCCGTCGGCCGCCCAGCACTCTAGGACGGCCTCGCGTCGCCTCACGTCTGAGCATATGATGAGATCGACAGACAGGCGGCCTCGCGTCGCCTCGCGTGACTCGCATAGTTGTTTCCAACTCATGAATCCCAACCTCCCTTCCCAAGATCGCCCCGGCCTATTTTCTCACCGATATCCGTCTCCCAGACAATCATTCCAATAGCGTCAGCGTCAGCGAGTGCATGCGCCTCAACAAAGATCAGGAGGCGAGAACGCCTGATTGGAGCCAGACTACAACGTTGCAAAGCAAAAACGTAAGAAACTAAGGATCTGTTGGGAGTTGGCAGGAGACTTTGAGTTGAGTATATACGAAACTAGTAGAAAATAATTGATGACTTTTACGGTATATATTAATTAGTTGACTTAAGTTTTTCTAGATTTATACGTGTCTAGTTAATTATCTAGTCTAGATGTATTCGTATCTAGACAAACTTGAGTCAACTAATATGGGTCAGAAAGTATTAATTTTTAAATTTCTAACTGAGAGAGACGAATCATGAGAGGGATATTTTGGAGAAGATCAACTATAATGCTATGATTGAAGATTTTATTTCAAGAAATTGTAACACCACGGTTCTAAAAAGACCGAAGCTTCTATGTGACATGCCAATCCCTGGATCGGTTCACTGGCCCACAATAGAATAAGATGAATAAAATAGCAAAATATCCGTGTATCATAAATAACGAAGATCCAGAGTACCATTATTACAATAAAAGCTTAGCTCAAGGCTAGCTCAAATTATTCAGGTAGCAACATAAATAAAGCAAATCCTCCATTCTTCAAATTGCCCACAAGTGAACAAGTGCCGAGTGGAGTACCGTGGCCTATATCGATTACTCAGAATATTCTGCAACATGAAACATAGCAGCCCCGAAGGGTCAATACATGGAATGTATGGCAAGTAGAGCTAGTAAAGGAGACAATAGTGCTAACATCTACATGCATATTTGGCAAGTGGAGCTATGGCTAGCTTGCATTTGCAAATACCTTTGTCCTACTTTCATAAACAGTTTTTGATTTTCTTTGGAAAGATCCCAATTAAGTTAACCCAACAATATTAAAGCAATTATAAAATTAGAATGAGCGAGAAACATGTCATGGAATCAATATCAAGCAACTCAGATGTCCATAACCGGGGACACAGCTAATCGATTAGATTATACACCCTACAGGGGTTAGTACACTTTACCCATGTGACTTGGCCAGCCCAGCTTGTACCATCACTCTCATTTTGGGTGATGATAGGGAGAAGTCCAAGAAGAGACTGTTCGGGAAGTAGCTCCCCAATCCCGACGCGCACCGGTCCAACCTACCAAAATTCTACATATCTGGATACGCGGGTTCGAGTTATCACAACCTACTAAGTCCAACCAACCGCCCATTCCATTATTGGCACATGGTTGTACACGTAAGTTACAGAATAAAGAAGTCAATCATTTTCTCTTGATACCTGGGTGCCTTTCCGCAATGAAACCACCAAAATTTATCAATCCCATTACACCCAGGAGGTTCATTGATTAAGTTGTTTTAGTTTTAGCAAACCAACACTTTTAGAAACAACTTTCAGTGATGTAACCCAGCCCTCGTTCATCATAGCATGGCTAAGCACATCTATCAACGTTGGTTCATCTACAAGGAAAGCCCTACCACATAATAGCATAGCGATAGTATCATCCTACACATGCGTCTACAAAATACACGACAATGCATAGAAAATAGTAAGACAATATCATGAACAAAATAGCATCTACTTGCCTTGGTTGTAGCGGTCGGAAGAACAATCCACACACGAGCAAGCGTTGCACTCGGCACAATCTACACGATACAATTGCAATCATAACTAAACCATCCACAAGCATATGCAACAAAGATGATGCATGAATGCATGCATTACAAGTGGATTGATTCTACAGCAGCACCACATAATCCTATTCAGTAAAGCTACTAATTGCATGCATGGAAAATAGTTTTATCGCAAGGAAAACTATTATGCAAAATACAATACTCAAAACTAGAGCTAGAACCCAAATAATTCACTACCGGTAGTATACTGTTTGTAAAATCCTGGGAAAATTCTACTGTATAGGCATTGCTATTTAGGAACAATAGCAATTGGAATTACTAGAAAATGAATTATAAAACTCCCAGATTAATTAAAATACTACAGAAAGCCACTAAACAGTTTCTGCAAAAGTTTTTACTGTAATCCTATCCTTTTAATTCACTTTGACATTCCCCTTGTTCTACTGAATCCAGGTACATATTATATACAATTTTTGGAGTTACAGATCTTTTTCTACGAATTAATTACTCCAAAAAGTCCATTAACTCTTTTAATTAATCTGGACAAAATCTTGCTGCAAAAGTGTGAAACAATGGTACAGAAAGATTCTATACGACTTACTGAATCTACACATATTTTATTTGCAATTTTTGACCCAGTAGATTAATTACTACGCAATTTATAAGATTCTGCAAAATTCTGCAATTTCTGAATCGATTTAAATCAAAAGGGAATATTCTGGTAATATTCCCTGATGACTCAGCGCGGGTTGACTGGCTGTTGACCAGTCAACCGCGCGGTCTTCGGCCATCTGAGCCGTGGATCGGAGATCCAACGGCCAGGAGGGGTGGCGGCGGTGGACTCACCGGAGACGGCGGCGGCGAGCTCGGGACGGCGGCGGCGAGCGGCTCCGGCGGCGGTGGCGTGGCGTACGGGGTCGGCGACGAGGAGGCGGATCCCGTGGCGGTGGCGGCACGACGGTTGCGGAGACGGGGCCGGTCGGCGATGTCGGCGCCGACAGGTGGGCCCCACCTGTCGGTGGCCAGACGTGGGGCGGCGGCGGATAGAATCCGCCGCGGGCGGCAGGCGGCGGCGCGCGCGCGCTGGGTGCTGGCTGGGCCGGCGCGGCCCAGCAGGCTGGCGCGGCTGCGCTGTTTTTTTTATCCTTTCTTTTTCCAGTTTCCTTTTTGGTATTTCCTCCGTAACTTTTTCAAACGAGCTCCGAATTGGGTGAAACTTGTTCCTAAATTTTTCTAAAATCTAGGGGATCAATCTAGGTCCAAGTGGTGAGTGAAACCACTAGTCTACAAGGGTGGAGAACACAAGTCCTAGTAAAACCTCCCGCAGGAGCATTTTAGTAAAGTAAAATAGGGTTTTGCTGAATCTTTTCAATCGAAGGTTTTGCATGGAAGGGCATGATGCAATGATATGAATGATATGCAGAACCAAATCTAAAATTTGGGATGTGACAAGACTAACCCCCCTTAAGATGAATCTCGTCCCCGAGATTCGGCGCGGCTAGCAAATAGGTGTGGGTAGTCCTCTCGGATGTCATCCTCACGCTCCCAAGTGGCTTCCTCTTCGGTGTGGTGGCTCCATTGCACCTTGCAAAACCTGATCATCTTGGTACGGGTAATCCTCTCCGCTGTCTCCAGAATCTTGACCGGCTTCTCCTCATAGGTCAAGTCATTCTCAAGCTAAACCTCCTCTAGCGGCACAGTGTCTCTCAATGGTGTATCCACCATCTCCGGATGGCACTTCTTCAGCTGGGATACGTGGAACACGTTGTGAACAGCGGACAGAGCCTCTGGCAACTCCAACTGATAAGCAACTTCTCCTTTGCGTGCTAAGACTCGATATGGTCCAATAAACCGAGGTGCCAGCTTACCCTTAATTCCAAATCTCTTGATTCCACGAAGTGGCGACACTCTGAGGTATGCTCTATCACCTATCTCATACACCACTTCCTTGCGCTTGGCGTCAGCATAGCTCTTCTGCCTTGATTGTGCTACCTCCAGCCTGTCCCTAATCAAGGCGACCTTCTCCTCAGCGTCCTTGATCAAATCAGGTCCAAACAACTGACGTTCTCCTACTCCATCCCATAGCAATGGTGTCCGGCACCGTTTCCCATACAATACGTCAAACGGTGACGTATTGATGCTGGTTTGATAGCTGTTGTTGTAGGAAAACTCAGCATATGGCAAATTCTCATCCCAACTAGAGCCATGAGCCAAGGCGCAAGCTCTTAGCATGTCCTCCAAAATCTGATTCACCCTCTCGTTCTGACCATCAGTCTGTGGGTGAAACGTTGTGCTAAACTCCAATCTAGTACCAAGTGACTCGTGTAGCTGGCGCCAGAAGTGTGAGGTAAATTGGGTGCCTCTATCAGATACAATACTCTTGGGAGCTCCATGTAGGCACACAATTTTGTCCATATAAATCTTGGCCAACTTTGCACTCGTATAGGTCATCTTCACCGGTATAAAGTGGGCTACCTTGGTCAAATGGTCGACCACTACCCAAATGGAGTCATATCCTGACCTGGTCATGGGCAATCCTGTGATAAAATCCATTCCCACTCTATCCCACTTCCAATCTGGCATGGGCAATGGTTGTAGCAGTCCTGCTGGCTTCTGGTGTTCCGCCTTCACTCGGCTACACACATCACATAGGGCAATATGCTTGGCGATGTCTCCCTTCCTGTTGTTCCACCAAAACCTGCTCTTCAAATCCATATACATCTTGGTGTTGCCCGGATGTATGGAGTATGGCGAGTTATGAGCCTCCTGCAGAATCAACTCTCTTATCTCCGGGTCGCTGGGCACACACAAACGATCCCCATACCACAAGGTACCATGCTCATCCTCGCGAATATCCTTTTCACGATTTTCCTTCATCTTTTCCTTTATCTCATCAATCTCTTTGTCTCCCACTTGAGCCTTCCTGATTCTGTCCTGTAGCGTTGGTTGGACTTCCATTGTTGCCAAGTATCCTTCAGACACTACCTCCAGTCTAAGGTCCTTGAATTGCTTGCACAAATCCTCGGGCAATTCCCCAATTGTCAATCCATTGGCATAAACCTTCCGGCTCAGAGCATCTGCTACTACATTGGCCTTTCCTGGGTGGTATTACAGATTCATATCATAGTCCTTGATAAGTTCCAACCATCTCCTTTGCCTCATGTTCAGTTCCTTCTGTGTAAATATGTACTTCGGGCTCTTGTGGTCGGTGTACACATCACAGTGTTTTCCCATTAAGTAATGCATCCATACCTTGAGCGCATGAACCACTGACGCTAACTCCAAGTCGTGTGTGGGATAATTCCTCTCATGGTGTTTAAGTTGTCGCGAGGCATATGACACCACTCTCCCATCTTGCATCAGCACACTCCCAAGTCCCTGTCGAGAAGCATCACAGTACACTTGGAAATCCTTCTGAAGATCTGGTAAACACAGAACAGGCGCGGTCACTAGTCGACGCTTCAGTTCCTGAAAGCTGGCTTCACACACATCCGTCCGTTCAAACTTCCTCTCCTTCTTCAGAAGTTCTGTCATCGGCTTAGCAATCTTGGAGAAGTTTTCAATGAACCTCCGGTAATATCCAGCAAGTCCCAAAAAGCTTCGAATCTCTCCCGCATTCTTGGGTGCTTCCCACTCAGTTACTGCAGTCACTTTGCTTGGATCAACAGCGACTCCTTCTCCTGACACTACGTGTCCAAGAAATCCAACAATGTTAAGCCAGAATTCACACTTGCTGAATTTGGCATACAACTTGTGTTCCCTCAGCTTCTCCATAATCAGTCACAGATGTTTCTCATGCTCAGCATCATCCTTGGAATATATCAATATGTCGTCAATAAACACCACCACAAACTTTTCCAAGTACTCCATGAATACCTTGTTCATCATGGTCATGAAATATGCCGGGGCATTCGTTAGTCCAAAAGACATAACCGTATACTCATATAAACCATAACTAGTGGTGAACGCTGTTTTTGGTATGTCCTCCTCCCGGATCTTCAATTGGAAGTAGCACGATCGCAGATCAATCTTGCTAAACACCTTTGCTCCTTCCAGTTGATCAAACAAATCATTTATGTTCGGCAGGGGGTATTTATTCTTGATAGTGTGGCGCCCCGCAAAACCACTACTAGAAAATCGCGTTGTTTTTGTGCATTGCATCATCATGACTGCATGCTCATGTCATCATGCCACCTTGCATTTGAGCATCGTCATGTCATCTGGCATTTGTTTGCATAAAACTATTTTCGAAAAGCCTGTTTTTGTTTTTAAAACGCCTCTTCTCTATTTTTAAATCAAAACCCGGGTCTCCGGAATATTTTGTTTCGTCTACCAACGGTTTGCAAAAGCCCCGTTTTAAATAATAAAATATTTATTTTATTTTCAGGGGGCAGCCGTACCGGGCCGATCCGACCCAGTCGGCCACCCCAGTACTAAACCGAACTATCTAAACCTTTTTCTACCCAATCCTATCCTACCCAGCCTCCCTCCACCTCACCCTGACCAATCCCCTCCCTCCACCTCACCCCTCCACCTCACTCCAGCCAACCACCAGCCGCCACCTCACCCGCCAGCGCCACCTCACCCTAGCCAGCCCGACCGTCCCCACCTGGACACGCCTCCCACACGCACCCAGCCCCACCAGACCCACCCCGTGTCCCATCCTCGCCCCGCTCCCTTGGACGCGTACGACTCACGCGAACGAACGCGCCTCGCTCCCAGGGCCCACCCCCCTCTCGTCTTTCCCCACCACTCAACCGCCCCGACGCGCCCCGTCCTTCCCATCGCGTCGCTCCCTCCCTCCCTCGATGCAGCACGGCGCTGCCGCCGGTTCTCTCTCCTAGCGTCTCCTCCCTCTCTCTTCCAGTAAGCCCCGCCGCCACGACCACCTCCCCTCACCTCCCCGCTCGCAGCCTTGCGAGCAAGCGACCCCCGTCGCTTCCTCTACAACTACCCCGAGCACCGATCCATGGCCGCTGCGTCATCGCCGTCCCTACTCCCTCCTGGCCTCCTCGACCCCGCGCGGGCCGCCGTCCCTCTCGCCGCGCGAGCCGGTCCTCGCCATGTCGTCCTCTGCCGCCATCGGGCCTTCCCTCCCGTGCAGCGACACATCACCGCCAGCCTCCTCCTCCGCGTCCCCGCTGCTCGCGTCCTACCTCGACCCCAGCAGCGCCGCCGCGGTGCTCTCCGGACCCCGCCGCCGCCTGGTTCCTCTCCGCGTCGCCGACCCCGCCTTCCCGCTGGCTCGGCCGACCTCCCCACCTCGCCTCCAGGCCGCCATCTCGTCGCGCCGGCCTCCGCCCCGCCTCCTCTGCGTCCTTCCCCCCGACCGCTTCCAGCCGCCGCCGTGACGTCGTTCTTCGCGTGCCGCGCCTGCAAGGCCGCTGTCGCCATCGTCGTGGTAGCCTTCTGCGTCTCTGCATCGTGGATGTCTGCCTCCTGCTGTGGGCATGCCTACAAGCTTCTCAGGCCTACAGCGCGTCCTCGACGAGTTCATGTGTGCTGTCGTATTGGAACATGCGTGTATGTTTATTCAGTTGCCGATGACAGTGTATCGCCTCCGGTGCCGCGGTATTATCCGCCCAATTAAGTTTATCTGGTTGCAATATTTTCTCGAACCCGCCATCAGTTGGACTGAGATCGACGCCTTGACAAGTCTGGACCCGGAGTACCATCACGGTGCCCCTAGGAGACCGTTGAAAGCTACCATCGATCTCAAAAGAGAGGACCTCGACAAGATCTTCTTCACGGAGCGCCAAGATCGCCGATTCCGAAGACCGATCCCGGCGCGCCCGAACCCCGTCGAACACCAAGACCCTCGGAATCACCAAGTTCTCCTTCTCGGATCAGAAAACCGAACCCGACACGCCAAGTTCTTCCTCTCGGATCCGAAGACGCCGAGACCCGGGACACCAAGATCTCCGCCGTGAAACGACAAGACCGACGACACGACCCGACGACCGCGGATGCGACAAGATCGTCTCTCGGACGCCAAGTTCTTCTTCCCGAATGCCAAGACCGATCTCATCGAACCGAACCTTGCCTTCCCGTCGAACCCTGAGACCGATCCATCGAACCCCAAGCTCGCCGAACCCTAATGTGTGACCCCTTTCTCGAGCCCTATTTTTATAAATGTAATATCAAATTGTTGCATATTTAATTGTCATACTCGCATACATAATGTGGTTGTTGGGGGCATTTAGGCGATTCACCTAAATTAAATATGGAGTGTTTATGCGGGATATCTGCGTCTCATTCCGAACTCCATTTAAATTGGTGTAGCGAACCGATGCCATGTTTTGTCCTGTTAAGACAACAATTAAATTGCGGGGTAGTTAAACAACTTGAACCACCTGAATATTTGCCGGGACCCCGGTTCCGTTAATATGGCCTAATTGCATCGTATGCCTGCCATGTCATACGTCATACATGCATCATGCCCGATCTTCTGCCGTAGTATTAAATATTGCATCCGGTGTTTCTTCTAGTGTTTTGCTTCTTCGCGGATTAGGCCGATGAGTTGATGCGAGTGTCGACCCGACCTTCGGATGAACCTTCGGCAATGTTTTCAGGCGAGCACCTCCCCCTTTCTACCTATCTTACTTTTATAGTCTTTATTTCCTCCTGTTGATCTATTGCTATCTGTGTTGCGATGCTCTAGTTTTCGTACCCGTGATATCCCTTGCAGCCTTATATTGCATTGGACACATCCTATTACCTGTTGTTTGGTAGATAGTTGGACTTGTGCGTCGTAGTCGCTTGCTCAAGTGCTGTTGCGTGTCGTCCAGTACCACAGTTGTTGGAGTATTGCCGTATGTTTAATGTTGGAGATGATCATGGCTTTAATTATTGTTTAATAACTAAAATTGAAATTAGGTAAATGCAGAGGCACAGGTGGGCAATAGATGTTATTTGGTTGTTAACCGTCCACTTGTGTCCCGTAGGACCCCGAGTTCTTGACACCTGTTCCGAGATCGAGCGCGCTAACCACAGGTGGGGTGTATGGGCACCCCCATCGATTAGTACCTGATTTCAAAGTATTGTATCGGGGGCCACAAGTAGTTTGGGGCTTTATTACTATCCTGTACTTATGCCATGCTTTACTGCTTAATTTAAATTGTGCGAGGTACTGCACCTGTACTGTTTAGGATCGTGACACGTTTTCGCTGTATCGACAAGCCCAGTCATCTTTTCGGGTTCCCAGTCGTTTACAGCCGTCTACACAAACCCTGAGTCCGTCTCGGAGACCGGCCGACTTCGTTGCGGGTAGCTTAGTGGGGTGGCCCCCATGTACTTGCTTTGGGTCTGGGAAACGTCATGACTTAGGCCCCGCCGACATACCGATGGGTGTATGTTAACTGATCTGGCAAAAAGGGTCAAAGTGCGTGTGGATACTTTGGTGCACCCCTGCCGGGTTAAATCTTTTCGAAAAGCCGTGTCCGCGGTTATGGACGACTTGGAGCACAGTTCTCGATCATAGACAACTATAACTAAAGTTTACTGTTATAATTTGACTTGTATCCGATATGACTAGTAATCAGCTTCACTGCAACGGAATGGCTAAATAAAAGTACCAACAACTGCTGGGTTTGGGGATATCTCATGCCAATTGTATCTGACTAGTAAGTGTTGCAACTACAACGGAATGGTTAACTAAAATTGCCCACTGCTTATTCCATCAGGATGACTATCTATACCTGACTAGTAATTGCCACAACGATATCTGAATAAATAAAACTGCCAACGGTGTGAGTTCCTCGGTTGACTTCCTCGTTTGGTCTCGAGGGGGAACACCAGGATGGGTATGTTTGGTGGTAGTATCAGGTTGGTTCCTAATAGGTCTTTCTTACCCCTCTCTGATAGCCGCTAGTTGTATCGAGTCTCTATAGGTTGTTTACTGCATGCCGCGCTGCCGCTTCAGTCCACCATACCTATGTAGGCGAGGACCGCCGAATTCTAGCCTCGCCGTGTACTGGCCTCAGTACTGACCGCTCTCTCTTTTTCCTTTGCCCTTTGTCGGCACCCCTTTTGTTTAAGCAGGTTTTGAGATCGATGTCGTTAGCAGGGTTACCCTTCCGGCTTGGCCTGGGCAGGGTTATGGACGCCTTTGGTTATTCTTCAGGGCTCTTAGCTCAATTTGCATCTTGTCCGTACTCGGACGCTGTATCGTTTTCAAGGTGATTTGGATCTTTGTACTGTATATCTGTATTCTTGACTCATTGAGTCGCCGTTGTATATATCTGTTCTGTGGGTTCCATCGTGGACTATTGTGTAATGGTATTACTTCGTTTTCCACCCGCACGAAAGTGCCTGGTGGGCACCTTTGAATCGTTTCTATGCGGGTTTGGCGGGTTTCGCTAAAACTTGCATAGGGCCGATTCTGAGGGTGTTACAGAGTGGTATCAGAGCTCAGCAGTTGTGATACCCCACAAGTCCAGCCTGTAGGATAACCTAGCTAACGGCCGAAGTAGAGTGTCAAAACTATTTTTGAAAAATCGGTTGGATAGTTCTGATTAGGTCTGATTTTACTCCTTACCCCTCTGCTGCTCTCCTCTCACCTCTGCATGTTTTGAATCCGCTCTCTCTCTCTCTCTCTTCGAGTCTAGGATTTCTCGTGGTTGGGTTCCATCGTACCTTCAGGGTTTCGCTTCCTCTTTTGGTAACGTTGTTGCTACATCTGGTCTTCATGCTATCCGAGGAACCCTTCGTCTGGTGGACTTCTCTTTGTTCCTTCTCGTGCCTTCCGGTGTTTTCCGACGCGACGACATCATCTACGCTAGATCCGATGCGGAGTCTGCATCACTCCTTTGTTTCTGAACCTCGATTGTCGAGATCTTCAGTCTGAATTCTGAGAGTTGGTTGCATAATTCTCCTATTAATGTGCAGAGTAATGCTTTGGGTGCGCGATGGACTGATCACCATCCGACTACTCTTAACATTCGCTCTTGTGCATTGAATCGGTGGATCAAGCAATTCTACTCCATTCACTGAAGTTAGAGGTGGCCTTAACTTTTGATACCTCTACCTTCGACCTTTGTCTATCCGGAGTGTTCTCTCGACGAACGGGAGCATCAACCCTTGTTAGTGGTGTCGCGAAGATCTACACAAAGCAAGAAGATCCAGACCGTTGGCCTCCTTCATCGTACCATGAGGCGGATCTCGAGGGCGAGATCCATTGTTAGTGGTGTCGAATTGTGGCGCCCCGCAAAACCACTACTAGAAAATCGCGTTGTTTTTGTGCATTGCATCATCATGACTGCATGCTCATGTCATCATGCCACCTTGCATTTGAGCATCGTCATGTCATCTGGCATTTGTTTGCATAAAACTATTTTCGAAAAGCCTGTTTTTGTTTTTAAAACGCCTCTTCTCTATTTTTAAATCAAAACCCGGGTCTCCGGAATATTTTGTTTCGTCTACCAACGGTTTGCAAAAGCCCCGTTTTAAATAATAAAATATTTATTTTATTTTCAGGGGGCAGCCGTACCGGGCCGATCCGACCCAGTCGGCCACCCCAGTACTAAACCGAACTATCTAAACCTTTTTCTACCCAATCCTATCCTACCCAGCCTCCCTCCACCTCACCCTGACCAATCCCCTCCCTCCACCTCACCCCTCCACCTCACTCCAGCCAACCACCAGCCGCCACCTCACCCGCCAGCGCCGCCTCACCCTAGCCAGCCCGACCGTCCCCACCTGGACACGCCTCCCACACGCACCCAGCCCCACCAGACCCACCCCGTGTCCCATCCTCGCCCCGCTCCCTTGGACGCGTACGACTCACGCGACCGAACGCGCCTCGCTCCCAGGGCCCACCTCCCTCTCGTCTTTCCCCACCACTCAACCGCCTCGACGCGCCCCGTCCTTCCCATCGCGTCTCTCCTCCCTCCCTCGATGCAGCACGGCGCTGCCGCCGGTTCTCTCTCCTAGCGTCTCCTCCCTCTCTCTTCCAGTAAGCCCCGCCGCCACGACCACCTCCTCTCACCTCCCCGCTCGCAACCTTGTGAGCAAGCGACCCCCGTCGCTTCCTCTGCAACTACCCCGAGCACCGATCCATGGCCGCCACGTCATCGCCGTCCCTACTCCCTCCTGGCCTCCTCGACCCCGCGCGGGCCGCCGTCCCTCTCGCCGCGCGAGCCGGTCCTCGCCATGTCGTCCTCTGCCACCATCGGGCCTTCCCTGCCGTGCAGCGACACATCATCGCCAGCCTCCTCCTCCGCGTCCCTGCTGCTCGCGTCCTACCTCGACCCCAGCAGCGCCGCCGCGGTGCTCTCCGGACCCCGCCGCCGCCTGGTTCCTCTCCGCGTCGCCGACCCTGCCTTCCCGCTGGCTCGGCCGACCTCCCCACCTCGCCTCCAGGCCGCCATCTCGTCGCGCCGGCCTCCGCCTCGCCTCCTCTGCGTCCTTCCCCCCCCCCCCTCGACCGCTTCCAGCCGCCGCCGTGACGTCGTTCTTCGCGTGCCGCGCCTGCAAGGCCGCTGTCGCCATCGTCGTGGTAGCCTTCTGCGTCTCTGCATCGTGGATGTCTGCCTCCTGCTGTGGGCATGCCTACAAGCTTCTCAGGCCTGCAGCGCGTCCTCGACGAGTTCATGTGTGCTGTCATATTGGAACATGCGTGTATGTTTATTCAGTTGCCGATGACAGTGTATCGCCTCTGGTGCCGCGGTATTATCCGCCCAATTAAGTTTATCTGGTTGCAATATTTTCTCGAACCCGCCATCAGTTGGACTGAGATCGACGCCTTGACAAGTCTGGACCCGGAGTACCATCACGGTGCCCCTAGGAGACCGTTGAAAGCTACCATCGATCTCAAAAGAGAGGACCTCGACAAGATCTTCTTCATGGAGCGCCAAGATCGCCGATTCCGAAGACTGATCCCGGCGCGCCCGAACCCCGTCGAACACCAAGACCCTCGGAATCGCCAAGTTCTCCTTCTCGGATCAGAAAACCGAACCCGACACGCCAAGTTCTTCCTCTCGGATCCGAAGACGCCGAGACCCGGGACACCAAGATCTCCGCCGTGAAACGACAAGACCGACGACACGACCCGACGACCGCGGATGCGACAAGATCGTCTCTCGGACGCCAAGTTCTTCTTCCCGAATGCCAAGACCGATCTCATCGAACCGAACCTTGCCTTCCCGTCAAACCCTGAAACCGATCCATCGAACCCCAAGCTCGCCGAACCCTAATGTGTGACCCCTTTCTCGAGCCCTATTTTTATAAATGTAATATCAAACTGTTGCATATTTAATTGTCATACTCGCATACATAATGTGGTTGTTGGGGGCATTTAGGCGATTCACCTAAATTAAATATGGAGTGTTTATGCGGGATATCTGCGTCTCATTCCGAACTCCATTTAAATTGGTGTAGCGAACCGATGCCATGTTTTGTCCTGTTAAGACAACAATTAAATTGCGGGGTAGTTAAACAACTTGAACCACCTGAATATTTGCCGGGACCCTGGTTCCGTTAATATGGCCTAATTGCATCGTATGCCTGCCATGTCATACGTCATACATGCATCATGCCCGATCTTCTGCCGTAGTATTAAATATTGCATCTGGTGTTTCTTCTAGTGTTTTGCTTCTTCGCGGATTAGGCCGATGAGTTGATGCGAGTGTCGACCCGACCTTCGGATGAACCTTCGGCAATGTTTTCAGGCGAGCACCTCCCCCTTTCTACCTATCTTACTTTTATAGTCTTTATTTCCTCCTGTTGATCTATTGCTATCTGTGTTGTGATGCTCTAGTTTTCGTACCCGTGATATCCCTTGCAGCCTTATATTGCATTGGACACATCCTATTACCTGTTGTTTGGTAGATAGTTGGATTTGCGCGTCGTAGTCGCTTGCTCAAGTGCTGTTGCGTGTCGTCCAGTACCACAGTTGTTGGAGTATTGCCGTATGTTTAATGTTGGAGATGATCATGGCTTTAATTATTGTTTAATAACTAAAATTGAAATTAGGTAAATGCAGAGGCACAGGTGGGCAATAGATGTTATTTGGTTGTTAACCGTCCACTTGTGTCCCGTAGGACCCCGAGTTCTTGACACCTGTTCCGAAATCGAGCGCGCTAACCACAGGTGGGGTGTATGGGCACCCCCATCGATTAGTACCTGATTTCAAAGTATTGTACCGGGGGCCACAAGTAGTTTGGGGCTTTATTACTATCCTGTACTTATGCCATGCTTTACTGCTTAATTTAAATTGTGCGAGGTACTGCACCTGTACTGTTTAGGATCGTGACACGTTTTCGCTGTATCGACAAGCCCAGTCATCTTTTCGGGTTCCCAGTCGTTTACAGCCGTCTACACAAACCCTGAGTCCGTCTCGGAGACCGGCCGACTTCGTTGCGGGTAGCTTAGTGGGGTGGCCCCCATGTACTTGCTTTGGGTCTGGGAAACGTCATGACTTAGGCCCCGCCGACATACCGATGGGTGTATGTTAACTGATCTGGCAAAAAGGGTCGAAGTGCGTGTGGATACTTTGGTGCACCCCTGCCGGGTTAAATCTTTTCGAAAAGCCGTGTCCGCGGTTATGGACGACTTGGAGCACAGTTCTCGATCATAGACAACTATAACTAAAGTTTACTGTTATAATTTGACTTGTATCCGATATGACTAGTAATCAGCTTCACTGCAACGGAATGGCTAAATAAAAGTACCAACAACTGCTGGGTTTGGGGATATCTCATGCCAATTGTATCTGACTAGTAAGTGTTGCAACTACAACGGAATGGTTAACTAAAAGTGCCCACTGCTTATTCCATCAGGATGACTATCTATACCTGACTAGTAATTGCTGCAACGATATCTGAATAAATAAAACTGCCAACGGTGTGAGTTCCTCGGTTGACTTCCTCGTTTGGTCTCGAGGGGGAACACCAGGATGGGTATGTTTGGTGGTAGTATCAGGTTGGTTCCGAATAGGTCTTTCTTACCCCTCTCTGATAGCCGCTAGTTGTATCGAGTCTCTATAGGTTGTTTAGTGCATGCCGTGCTGCCGCTTCAGTCCACCATACCTATGTAGGCGAGGACCGCCGAATTCTAGCCTCGCCGTGTACTGGCCTCAGTACTGACCGCTCTCTCTTTTTCCTTTGCCCTTTGTCGGCACCCCTTTTGTTTAAGCAGGTTTTGAGATCGATGTCGTTAGCAGGGTTACCCTTCCGGCTTGGCCTGGACAGGGTTATGGACGCCTTTGGTTATTCTTCAGGGCTCTTAGCTCAATTTGCATCTTGTCCGTACTCGGACGCTGTATCGTTTTCAAGGTGATTTGGATCTTTGTACTGTATATTTGTATTCTTGACTCATTGAGTCGTCGTTGTATATATCTGTTCTGTGGGTTCCATCGTGGACTATTGTGTAATGGTATTACTTTGTTTTCCACCCGCACGAAAGTGCCTGGTGGGCACCTTTGAATCGTTTCTATGCGGGTTTGGCGGGTTTCGCTAAAACTTGCATAGGGCCGATTCTGAGGGTGTTACAGATAGTCACTTCATTCAGCGAGCTATAGTCCACCACTAATCTCTTGCTGATGTCTTTCTTCTCCACAAACAGAACAGGTGCACCCCATGACGACGAACTAGGCTGAATGAATCCCTTGTCCAACTGCTCTTTCAGCTGCTTCTTCAATTCCTTCAGCTCATCCACATCCATCTTATATGGTATCTTTGCTATAGGTCCTGTTCCCGGCATCAGGTCGATGAGAAACTCCACTTCCCTGTCAGGTGGCATTCCTGGCAGCTCTTCCGGAAACACGTTGGGGTAATCCTTAATCACAGGCACGGTATCCATGCTAACCCCCTTAAGAGAATTCATCTTACACCTTCGCGGTCGCACAGCTGACTTGAATCTAATCCTCTTACCATCCGGGGTTTTGAGTGAAACAGCTCACTGTGCGCAATCTATGTGTCCCCCATGCATAGACATCCAATCCATACCCAGAATAACATCTAACCCTTGTGATTCCAACACTACCAAATGTGCAACGAAGTTGTGTGCTCCAATCCTCACAGTTAAGTCGCGGCATCCCGCACTAGCTATCATATCTCCTCTAGGCGAGCTTACTCTAATAGACTCCTTCATAGACTTAGTAGGTAGCTTATACTTATCCACAAATGCCCTTGATATGAATGAATGAGATGCACCAGTATCGAAAAGTATAAGTGCAGGGTGAGTGTTGATTGGAAACTTACCAATCACAAGGTCAGGCTCATCTGGGATCTCCTCCACATTCATGTGGTTCACTGTGGCCTTCTGGTTGTTGGTTGGCTTCAGTCCCTTCCTCTCCAGACAGTTGTCAGCATAATGCCCCTTCTGGCCACACTTGAAGCATGTCACCTCACTCAGATCCTTCTTCACAAAGCTGCGATCACGGTTGCGGTCATGTCCACCGTGTCCTCCAGAGTGGTGAGAGTGTCCTCCCTTGTGGCTGTGGTGGCTGCTCTTGTGGTTGGCATGGCGATGTCCATCGCCTCCATGGTGGTGGCGGTCATGGCTCCCATGGTCACTCCCTCCATGCTTGGAGTATCCATCATATGAAGTGCGAGACTTGTGATGTGAACCAGAGTGGTGATTGTTGCTCTTCCTCTTGCGGCTTTCCACATTCTTGTGCTTCCCTTCCAAGATCCTGGCCTTGTACATAAGCTCCTGGAAAGTGGGGCAATAAACCACCAGTAGCTGCACTGAAAGCTCATCACTGAGGCCATCCAGGAATCTCTCCCTCCTTTTTGCATCAGTGTCAACATCCTCAGGTGCATAACGGGACAGGTTGTTGAACTCCTCAATGTACTCAGCCACGGTGCGGTTGGTTTGGCGCAAGTTGCAGAACTCCTTCCTCTTCAGGCTCAGAACTCCTGAAGACATGCGGTTGGTCCTGAAACCTTCCTCAAACATTGCCCAAGTCACAGTGTCCAGAGGGTGGGTGATCTGAAAAGTGTCCCACCAAGAAGCGGCTGGTCCCTCCAGTAGGTGAGCGGCAAACCTCACCTTCTCAGCATCAGTGCATCCAACAGTTACCAGATCCTTGTTGACTGAACGCAACTAGTCGAGAGAAACCATTGGTTCCGTTGCAGTAGAGAACTTAGCTGGCCTTAGCCTCAGAAATCTGGTGAGAGCATCTCCCTGAGGCTGGTTGTTCCCATTGTTGTTGTTGTTGTTGTTCTGAGCTTCCATGAACTGAGTCATAACTTGGGTCAGCTGTGCCTGAGCTGCCATGAGCTGCTCCAACTCAGTGGGTTGACGGCGGGGAGGCATCTGCGGTCAGCACAGTTAAGCTTAGAAATAATCAACTACGATAATAGGATTCTACCCATGCATTATGATCAAACAACAACAAACAATAGCAGACAATCTCAAGCAAGAAACACATCAACAAACAAGTGATCCAGCAACATCTCAGGGGTTATCCTAGCAGTATATACCTACTGAAATAGTTTTACAAGAGTTGGCAATGGTTAACTAAACAGTTGATCAACTAAGCAACAAAAACAGCAATCTGCCAGAACAGTCCAGCAGCATTCACGAATTTTTCTACCTGACTTAGACTCGTCAGGAAATTATTATGATTTTTTCACATACAGTACAGAGAGTTTCGCATCAACCCTATTTTTTTCAGATTTTTCCCAGATACCAGAAAAATATGAAAAATCATACAGTACTGCTGTAACAGCAGAAAACTGCAGCGAAAATAACACAGATATTAACCAAACTTGCCATAACGCTTTCATAAAACTCGCACAAATAATTCCTGGGATATTGGAGTACACAAATAAGCAACTAAACACTCTTAAACTAATAGTAATTAAGTTTCACATCGATCGAGACTAATCCTAACGAATTTACCTAACGAGGACTAATTGGTGGACTTCTATCTACTCCTTGAAGAGGTTGCGGTAGGTCCTTGCACTCATGCGTTGTCGCTTCGGTCCACAGTTCAGCCATGGCGGCGGAGTGTACACCTCTCCTGAATCATCACTTGAGATCTCAAACTCCACCTCTTCTAGATCCTCCTCTTCTTCTTCACTCTCTGTTGCAACTGCAACAGCTTCATCTCCTCCACCATCATCATCTCCATCATCATCATCCTCGTCCTCATCATCATCATCGTTCCCACTGTCATCATCATCACCATTGTTGCCACCATATCCATTGTCATCATCAGAGGGTGGATTCAGCTGTGCTTGGAGAGCGGCAATCTGGGCTGTCATAGCTTCAATAGTTTGATCCCTTTCCTGGACGGTCCCTTGCAACTGTTGTATATTCTGGGTGTTTTCCTGCATAGTTCCATGACGATGAGCTATGGTTGCATCTCTGGCTATCGGGGCATTCTCCAGAACTCCCACAACTTCATGCAAGGTGTCAATCTCCTGTCCTTGGACCACCATACCATTGCTGGCAAAATCTGCAATCTCCTTTACCATCATCACTTTCTCAGCTAGAGCTCCATTCTCCCTTTCCATGTCCTCTATGTGCCTCCGATGGGGCGGCATGTTGTTCCTGTCGCCCGGGGTAACCACAATGTGCCCATCCTCATCACGCCTCCCATAGTCACGGTAGGGTGAATCTGCTGGCAGTAGGTGTCGGACATGATGGCACTGGCGAGACAGGGCTTCATGTATGGCCAAGTTGATCCCAAGTCCCCAGTTGCAGTATGTCTTGGTGTAGATCAGATGCACAGGGTTTGGCAAGGCGGCATCCCTGAATATGAAGGTAGTGATCTCCCATGCATCCTCACCATACCCATAGGTGTACAGCCTTCTTCCCTTGAACATGGGCAGTGGCAATCCCAATGACTGCGAGAGCTGTGCTAACTATCTTGCAAAGGGCCTTGGTGACTCCATGGTTGCATACTCAGTCCTGACTTCTCCCATCTATCAATTAAAATAGGAAAGTGTGAGAATAGCATATGGTAAGAATTTACGAGAGTGAAAGGCATAAGGCGAAAGACAGAGTTAATATAAGCTTTAATAATTCTATGGCTTCCTAATCCAATCCTAGGTCACGATCCTACAGTCGACACACGGGCTCTGATACCATCTTGTAACACCACGGTTCTGAAAAGACTGAGGCTTCTATGTGACATGCCAATCCCTGGATCGGTTCATTGGCCCACAATAGAATAAGATGAATAACATAGCAAAATATCCGTGTATCATAAATAACGAAGATCCAGAGTACCATTATTACAATAAAAGCTTAGCTCAAGGCTAGCTCAAATTATTCAGGTAGCAACATAAATAAAGCAAATCCTCCATTCTTCAAATTGCCCACAAGTGACAAGTGCCGAGTGGAGTACCGTGGCCTATATCGTACTCAGAATCGGAATATCCTGCAACATGAAACGTAGCAGCCCCGAAGGGTCAATACATGGAATGTATGGCAAGTAGAGCTAGTAAAGGAGACAATAGTGCTAACATCTACATGCATATTTGGCAAGTGGAGCTGTGGCTAGCATGCATTTGCAAATACCTTTGTCCTACTTTCATAAACAGTTTTTGATTTTCTTTGGAAAGATCCCAATTAAGTTAACCCAACAATATTAAAGCAATTATGAAATTAGAATGAGCGAGAAACATGTCATGGAATCAATATCAAGCAACTCAGATGTCCATAACCGGGGACACGGCTAATCGATTAGATTATACACCCTACAGGGGTTAGTACACTTTACCCATGTGACTTGGTCAGCCCAGCTCGTACCATCACTCTCATTTTGGGTGATGATAGGGAGAAGTCCAAGAAGAGACTGTTCGGGAAGTAGCTCCCCAATCCCGACGCGCACCGGTCCAACCTACCAAAATTCTACATCTCTGGATACGCGGGTTCGAGTTACCACAACCTACTAAGTCCAACCAACCGCCCATTCCATTATTGGCACATGGTTGTACACGTAAGCTATAGAATAAAGAATCCAATCATTTTCTCTTGATACCTGGTTGCATTTCCGCAATGAAACCACCAAAATTTATCAATCCCATTACACCTAGGAGGTTCATTGATTAAGTTGTTTTAGTTTTAGCAAACCAACACTTTTAGAAACAACTTTCAGTGATATAACCCAGCCCTCGTTCATCATAGCATGGATAAGCACATCTATCAACGTTGGTTCATCTACAAGGAAAGCCCTACCACATAATAGGACATAGCATAGCGATAGTATCATGTTACACATGCGTCTACAAAATACACGACAATGCATAGAAAATAGTAGGACAATATCATGAACAAAATAGCTTCTACTTGCCTTGGTTGTAGTGGTCGGAAGAACAATCCACACACGAGCAAGCGTTGCACTTGGCACAATCTACACGATACAATTGCAATCATAACTAAACCATCCACAAGCATATGCAACAAAGATGATGCATGAATGCATGCATGACAAGTGGATTGATGCTACAGCAGCACCACATAATCCTATTCAGTAAAGCTACTGATTGCATGCATGGAAAATAGTTTTAGCGCAAGGAAAACTATTATGCAAAATACAATGCTCAAAACTAGAGCTAGAACCCAAATAATTTACTATCGGTAGTATACTGTTTATAAAATCCTGGGAAAATTCTACTGTATAGGCATTGCTATTTAGGAACAGTACCAATTGGAATTACTTGGAAAGGAATTATAAAACTCCCAGAGTAATTAAAATACTGCAGAAAGCCACTAAACAGTTTCTGCAAAAGTTTTTACTATAACCCTATCCTTTTAATTCACTGTTCCAGGGACATATTATATGCAATTTTTGGAGTTACAGATCTTTTTCTACGAATTAATTACTCCAAAAAGGCCATTAACTCTTTTAATTAATCTGGACAAAATCTTGCTGCAAAAGTGTGAAACAATGGTACAGCAAGATTCTACACGACTTACTGAATCTACACATATTTTATTTGCAATTTTTGGCCCAGTAGATTAATTACTACACAATTTACAAGATTCTGCAAAATTCTGCAATTTCTGAATCGATTTAAATCAAAAGGGAATATTCTGGAAATATTCCCTGCTGACTCAGCGCGGGTTGACTGGATGTTGACCAGTCAACCGCGCGGTCTTCGGCCGATCTGAGCCGTGGATCGGAGATCCAACGGCCAGGAGGGGTGGCGGCGGTGGACTCACCGGAGACGGCGGCGGCGAGCTCGGGACGGCGGCGGCGAGCGGCTCCGACGGCGGTGGCGGGGCGTACGGGGTCGGCGACGAGGAGGTGGATCCCGTGGCGGTGGCGGCGCGACGGTTGCGGAGACGGGGCCGGTCGGCGATGTCGGCGCCGACAGGTGGGCCCCACCTGTCGGTGGCCAGACGCGGGGCGGCGGCGGTTAGAATCCGCCGCGCGGGCAGCGGGCGGCGGCGCGCGCGCGCTGGGTGCTGGCTGGGCCGGCGCGGCCCAGCAGGCTGGCGCGGCTGCGTTTTTTTTTAATCCTTTCTTTTTCCAGTTTCCTTTTTGGTATTTCCTCCGTAACTTTTTCAAACGAGCTCCGAATTGGGTGAAACTTGTTCCTAAATTTTTCTAAAATCTAGGGGATCAATCTAGGGCCAAGTGGTGAGTGAAACCACTAGTCTACAAGGGTGGAGAACACAAGTCCTAGTAAAACCTCCCGTGGGAGCATTTTAGTAAAGTAAAATAGGGTTTTGAAAATAGGGTTTTGCCGAATCATTTCAATCGAAGGTTTTGCATGGAAGGACATGATGCAATGATATGAATGATATGCAGAACCAAATCTAAAATTTGGAATATGACAGAAATACCCGGCGCATGAATGCTTTTTTAGATCATGAGGTTTGTTTTATTTCTTTAATGCTATATTTATTATTTTAGAATGAATACTTGGTATTTTTTGGACTTTGTATGGCATAGCACATTCGAAAGTCATACAATATAAATTAAAGTGTGATTTTGTTATACTAATCCTTAAATGTGTATAAAAATTAAGACCTTATTTTTAGGAAAATGATATACGTCCTCTGGGGGATTCGATCCCCCGGCTCGTCGCAACCTCCGTATGTACGTGAGGCCAAGTACGCCTTATCTCCTCTTCCTTGCCTTTATCCCTCCCGAATATGCATCCTTCTTTTTTTCCCACACGAATTGATACAGCCGCCGCCGCTGCTGTTCACACGCGTCACCGCCGCCAAAGACTGCACACGCCGCCGCATCCAGAGACTCACGCGCTGCCACCGGAGGTTCGTGCCCACGCGCCCGTGCCGGTTTCTGCACGCGCGCATGTCGCCAGAGGCTGCGCGCGCCGCCGCATGTTTGACTACACGCGCGCTGCCGCTGCCGGAGTTCTGTGCCCACGCGCCCGTCGCCAAAGGTTGCGCGCGCTGCTGCCGCCCCATCTCCGCACGTGCGCCATGGATGAGAGCTTCCCTGCGTGGTGTTGTTGTCTCTCGTGTCGGTGGTCTCCATCTCCGCACGCGCGCCATGGATGAGAGCTTCCCCGCGTGGTGCTGCTTCCTCCCGCGTCGCCGGTGGTCTCCATCTCTGCCCGCGTGCACTGCCTCTGTCCTCGGTGGAGTCGCTCAGCTGGAGGACGGCGTCCGCAACCACGACGCGGTAACACACAACCATGGTCCCGACGACGGCAATGCTATATTGTGTCCGGCGTTGCTACCACACTTTAGAGAGTTTGCTACTTTAGTTGTCCGGTGTTGCTATTTTTGTGTCCGTCATTGCTACTGGCATTTTGCTACCTTAGCATATTATTTTTGCTATATATTCATATATTTTTTGCTACTTTAGTATAATTTTTTTGCTACAACCAATCTCTACGGTTTTGCTACGAGGTCTTCGGTTGGAGTCTCCGGCAATGTCCCCTTTTGCTACATTAGAAAAAATATTTTGCTACACTAGCGCAAAGTTTTTGCTACCCTAGCACAAAGTTTTTGCTACACGGTCTCCGGCGAGGTCTCCGGTAAAAGTCTCCGGCGAGTCTCCAGTGAGGTCGGATTTGCTACATTAGAACAACTTTTTTCTACACGGTCGCTGGCAAAGTCTCCGGCGAAATCTCCGGTGAGGTCCAGTCTGTTTTTCTATTTTCTGGATCGAACAGTTTTCTGCTACATGTAGAAAAAGTAGGACATTTTGAAGCAAATCGGGCTAATTTATAGCAAAAACGAAAATCTGAAAAAAAAACAAAGACACGTGTCACACAGAGGACCTGGGGGATCGGGGGAGTTATCCCCCGTGGACGCGTAGTGCTCCCTTTATTTTTATAAGTCGCACTGGGGCCCCCAAATCCTGGAGACGGGCATGACGCGTGTGTGTGTGGGTGCTCATCCTATGTCGGGGCCAGGCCAGCTCCACACTCATGCGAGGAAATTGCACAAACCACCAACTGTTGCTGTCGTTATTGCGCAAAACACCAGCTTTACATGCTTTTTGCACAAACCACCAACTATTGATGTAACATGTTGCACATAGGTCCAAATATCATATTAAGTGAATTAACTATAAACCTAACGACCGGGCCCCATGGCGTGCGGATGTGGCATCCATGTGCCATTATCTACTATATTTTTCAAACTTTATACAAAAAATATGAAAAAATTGCAACAATTAAGAGAAAAATCTTTCAAATATTTCTAGATTAGTTAGTTTATACTGTTTTAATTACTAAAAGTTTTTCATTTTTCTAATTTTTTGAAACGACACATTGGAGAACCACATGTTGACCACCACATCATTACTACCTCGTGGACCCCGGTCGTTATATTTGCAATTAATCAATCTAAATAGTTGGTGGTATGTGCAAAAAATATGTAAAGTTGGTGTTTTGTGTAACTACGAGCTAGCGACCGGCAGCACACATAGCGGGGCCGGATCTCGTGTTCTCCAGCAATGTTCATGTTTCTTTCCTTTTGGCAAACTCATCGATCTCTTCTTGTATAGTACGAGCCAAAAGAAAGGATGATTTATACCTGCTCTCTACTTAGTATCACTCTCTTTGTTTTAAAATATAAAATGTTCTAGTTTTTATGAAGTAAATGTATTTAGACGCATTTTGGTATGTAACTTTGGAGTGAATCTATATATAAAAGGCATCTAGATACATTCTAAAACATCTTATATTTTAGAATGGAATGAGTACAAATTAGTGAGTACATAAATTCCATCTATTACTCTATTTTTTAAATCAATATCATCATATATTTATAGTAATGAATAGTATGGGGTAGAGATACATAAACGGGTTTCAACTACTTCCATCGATCCATATTAGTTGACTCAATTTTGATAAAATTTGAATAAATCTATACACTATTTAGTATATAGGTTTATCCAAATTTTAACATATCCAAGTCAACTAATATGGATCCGAGAGAGTATTATAAAATAAAATCTAGAATAAATAAACAAATCTTGGATCTCTTCAAACTCTTTCTTCTTCACCTGCAATTGTTTCCTTTCTTGATATAATCTTGTATGTTTCTTAAGTTAGCAGAATAAAATGACATAGATACCAAACAAAATACTCCCTCCGACCCATATTAGTTGATTTGGATTTGTCTAGATTCGGATGTATCTAGACATGTTTTAGTGCTAGATACATTCAAATCTAGCCAAATCCAAGTCAAGTAATATGAGTCGGAGGGAGTACATGTAAATACCAATGAGGATTCTTCTATAATTTTAATTTGAGCCACAATGTTAATAATACTGTTGGAAATATACCAATAAGGACTCGACATTTATGGTTCAAACGATATTGAAATCGTTGAATGCATAGGGGTCATTTTGGGAATCTCGGTCCCGCTAATGATCATTGATATGAGAGGTGTCTCGTGTAGGGGTTCGTAGCATGGAAAACAAAAAATTTCTACCGCATACAAACAAGCAAGCCAAGATCTATCTACTAGATTGTAGCAACGAGTCGATGGAATAACTCACCCTCGAAGATTCCAAAGTGTTTAACGAGAGCGGATTCTCGTGGGTGATGTAGTCGTACTCTTGCCGATCTCAAGATCGTGTAGACGATCCTTCCGGCGCTACGTTTCGGCAGCGCTTCCGCAGTCGGTCACACGTTCGGTACTCGACGAAGACCTTCCTCTCCCTTGTTCCAGCAGGCGGCGGAGGTTGTAGCACTCTCCTCGCGATTTCGGCAGCACGACGGCGTGGTACCGAAAGTAGAGGGGAGATCTCGCAGGGCTTCGCCTTAAGCCGAAGAGAGTATGGTGGACTATGAGAGAGGCCTCGGTGATCTAGGGTTTAGACACACCAAGGAGAGGGGGCTAGGCCGGCGGCTAGGGCTTGGGGAAGCCCAAGTCGGCGGCTAGGGTTTGCCCTAGGCGGCGGCAGCAGCATGAGGTGGTGGGTCGGCGACTTGGGGCTAGGGTTTTGCGGAGGCAAGGTTACTCTTGGAGGGGCAGCCCTGCCCCTCCTTATATAGGTGGGAGGGCGCGGCCAAGGGGAGGGGAGTCCCTCCCCAACTCGGCTTCCAAGGCTGGCAGTGGAGGGAGAGGGACTTCCTCCCCAAGTAGGTTTCCTACTCTCCCTCCACCAAACAAACTTGCCGTTTGACTTTTCAAATTGGCATTTGACTTTTCAAACTAGGATTTGATTTATCCCTTTATTTTGCTCAGCGATGACACCTAGTACATGATGCAACCATTCCAAATTGTTATGACACATTCATGTACCCTTCCCCTCCGGAGTGCCGGACCTTTTGGAACCTTCTAGAACATTCCCGATAAAAACACCGGAACCATTCTCCAACCCCGAAACAGGAATTTCCTTATATGAATATTATTCTCCGGACCATTCCGGATCTCCTCGTGATATTCCGGATCCCATCCGAGACTCCGAACAACATTAGTTCTCTTACTCATCATTCCATAACTACTCAACAACATCTAATCCTTAAGTGTGTCTCCCTACGGTTCGTGAATTATGCGGACATGATCGTGACACTTCTCCGAACAATAACCAATAGAGGAATCTGTAAATTCATATGGCTCCCACATATTTCTACTATTACTTTGCGATCGAATGAACCACTTACATACGATACCAATTTCCCTTTGTCTTACGATAGTTTACTTATCCGAGGTTTTGATCGTCCGTATCTCTGAATACCTAGTTCAACCTCGTTACTGATAAGTACTCTTTTCTCGTTCCCGTGATATGTGATCCCTTGTGAGCCAGTCACATGCTTGCAAGCCAATTGGATGACATTCCACCGAGAGGGCCCAGAGTATATCTATCCGTCATATGGATGGACAAATCCCACTCTTGATCCACGTGTCTCAACCAATACTTTCCGAACACTCAATGCCACCTTTATAACCACCCAGTTACGGTGTGGTGTTTGATGTCATCAAAGCATCCTTCCGGTGATGGTGATAAGCATGATCTCATGGTCGAAGGAATTAGGTTACTATGTATCAGAAAGCATATAGCAATTGAACTATTAAAATGACTTGATCTTTATGCTACGCTTATCTATAGGAGTATGTCCATCATACCATTCTCCTAACGATATGATCTTGTTGTTAAAAACATCTCAATGTTCATGATAGGAAACCACAATCATTTATTAACCAACAAGCTAGTATTATGAAGAGGCTTTACTAGGGACTCTAATTTAGTTTACAAATCACACAAGTATTAATGTTTCCTTGTTAATACTATTATAGCATGAATGTAAACATTTATCATAAACACAAAGATATAATAATAACTATATTTATTATTGCCTCTAGGGCATATCGCCAACATCTCGGTCATGTCTTTGATGTTCCTGAACCATAGGAAAACATTCTTAAGATCATTGTACCCAAGATCATGCTACTATTATAGTTTGGATCAGGAACTTCATCACTGAGCTTGGCGTGGTTCCAAGTGCATTGGACCCACTGGAGATATTGTGTGACAAAACTGGCGCCATAGCACTCGCTAAGGAACCAAGATATCATCCAAAGACCAAGCATATCAACCGCAAGTTTCATATAATCCGAGGTTATATAGCATATGGAGATCTGAAGATTAGCAAAGTACATACATATCTGAATGTCGCAGATCCATTGACTAAACCTCTTCCACGTGTAAAACATGATCAGCACCTTAGTGCCATGGGTGTGAGATTGTTGCCAACTGTAAACTAGATTATTGACTCTAGTGTAAGTGGGAGACTGTTGGAATTATGCCCTAGAGGCAATAATAAAGATGTTATTATTATAATTCTCGTTCATGATAAAGTTTATATTCCATGCTAGAATTGTATTAAGCGAAAACTTTAATACTTGTGTGGTTTGTGAACAACACCTTGTCCCTAGTATGCCTCTATGGACTAGCTCATTGATTAATGATGGTTAAGGTTTGCTAACCAGAGACATGAGTTGTCGATTAATAATGAGATCATATCATTGGGAGAATGATATGATGGACAGACCCAAACTAAGCGGAGCAATTAGATCGTGCCATCGTGTTCATCTTTGCGAAGCTTTTCTTATGTCAAATATTGTATTCCTTAGACCATGAGATAATACAACTCCTTGGTATCGGAAGAAAGCTTTGAGGTCATCAAACGTCATCCTATGAGAGGGTGATCATAAAGGTGTCTCTCAGGGGATCGGAAAGTACCTGTTGGGTTGTATGTATCGAGATGGGATTTGTCCCTCCCAAGTCGGAGAGATATACTTCGGGCCCACTCGGTAATCGATATCAACACCGCTTGCAAGCATGTGGTTAAGGAGTTACTCACAAAGTGATATCGGATTATGGAACGAGTAAAGTACTTGCTGTGAACGAGATTGAACTAGGTATGACGGCACCGACGATCAAATCTCGGGCAAGTAAAATATCGTGAGACGAAGGGAATATATATATATGGGATTGATTGAATCCTGGCATCGTGGTTCATCCGATATGATCATCGATGAATGTGTGGGAGTCAATATGGGTTTCCAGACCCCGCTGTTGATTATTGATATAAGATCATGTCTGCATATTCTCGAACCCGAAGGGTCGCACACTTAACGTGTTTCGACGCTAGGATAGATTGGATAGTTGGTTTATGAGTTTTTATTCGGAGTGTCGGATGAGATCCAGGATGTCACGAGAGGTTCCGGAATGGTCCGAAGAATAAGATTCATATAAGGCAATGCAGTTTTTGGAGTTCGGAATTGTTTCGGGTTAATCGGTATTGTACCGGAAGCTTCTAGAACCTTACGGAGGGGGACCAACGTGGCCCCACCTGCCGGGAGGGGGCATGGGACTATGAGGGAGTGCCCTGGCTACATTGGGCCAGGGGCACAAGGCCCCATAGGGCCCAGCCGGCCAAACCCTAGGGAAACCCTAGGGGAGCTTCTAGAAGGGGGGGGGAACTTGCCCCCCACTCCTCCCTCCTTGGCCGCCGGCCCTAGGGCTTGGGGGAGGGGCAAGGACTGGCCGCCCACCCCTCTATATAAATAGGGATGGGGGCGCACCCCCCCCCACACACACACACCTCCTCCTCAAGCCCTAGCCGCCCTGATGCCCTCCTCTCTCTCTCCCTCCCGACTGCGTGTAGGCGAAGCCCTGCTGCAGAAACTCTCCACCACTTGCACCGCGCCGTCGCGTTGTAGATCCAATCCATCTCTCCACCATACTTGCTGGACCGAGGAAGGAGGAGACGTCGAGGTGCCACACGTGTGCATCTCTCGGAGGCATCGCCACTTGCGGTGTTAGATCGGATCGGATCACGAGGAGGAGAAGCGAGTACGACTACATCACCCACGTTCCGTCGAACGTTCCGCTGTGCGAATCTTCAAGGGTATGAAGATCTCATCTATCCCCCCTCGTTGTTTGCATCTCCTAGATTAGAACTTGGCTTTCCCGTTCGCATCCGTAGAAATTTTTTGATTTACTATGCTGCGAAACCCTTCAGTGGTATCAGAGCTAGATCTATGCGTAGATGTGTTTCACGAGTAGAACGCAACATGGTTGTTGCGGGCGTTGATGTTTTCTGCTGCAAGCCTCTTGTTTGTGTTCTTCTTATGACGCGGGATAGTAAGATCGAAGCGGTCCAGGCCAACTTTACGCGACGTCGTTCGCGAGACCGGCTCCGCACTTGACGTGTGGCTTGTTCCACACATGCGGCTGGTGGATGCCAGTTTCTCTCACTATAGTTGTCATGGGATTTACACCGGAGTTTGGCAACCATAATATCACCGTTGTGGCTTTCCGTAGGTAAGAATCGTTCTTAGCTTGCTACTCCCGTAAGCCACGTAAAACATGCAACAACAAAGTATAGGCGTCTAACTTGTTTTTGCAGGGAGTGTTTTCTGTGATATGGTATGGCCCAAGATGTGATGTGTATGTTGTATGCAATGATCATGTTTTGTAATGTTTCACGACTTGCATGTCGATGAGTACACAACCGGCAGGAGCCATATGGTTGTCTTTATAATTGTGTATGACCTGTGTGTCAACTTATTATACGCCATGTAATAGTTTCACTTTATCGCTAAGTAGTTAGCAATAGTTGTAGTTGCTATTCGTGGTGGAGGCAATCATGGTGGAGTGATGGAGATCATGCCGGCACGCACAAGATGGAGATCATTGCGCGAAGATTGGCTATACCATGTCACATAAAGTTATAGGCATGTGATGTTTATCCTTTTATGTATCTTATTATGCTTAGATCGCGACGGTAGCATTATAAGATGATTCCTCACTTAAAGATCAAGATAAAACTGTGTTCTCCCCATGTATGCACCATTGCGAAAGTTCTTCGTGTGCAAGCATCATGTGCTGATCGGGTGCTATAGACTCTACGTTCACATACAACGGGTGCAAGCCAGTTTTGCACACGCGGAAATACTTGGGTTTGACTTGACGAGCCTAGCATGTACAGACATGGCCTCGGAACACATGAACCGAAAGGTTAAGCATGAGTCATATGAATGATATGATCGACACTTGTTGTCCACCATTGAAACCACATCTCTTCTCGTGAAGATCGGATTAGGTGTGGTGAATTTGGATCGTGTTCACTAAAAAACTTGAGGGATGTTGAATTTAGTGGGAGTTCATCTAGTAATTTGATTAAGTTGAACTAGTTATCATGAACATAGTTTAATTTGTACTTGCAAATATTGTAGATCAAATGGCTAAGTCCAACTTCAACTTCAACGTTTTCGCTGAGAAAGAAAAGCTTAGAAACAATGGGTCTAACTTCACCAACTGGTTTCGCAATCTGAGAATCATTCTCTCTGGCGGTCAAAAGGACTATGTCCTTGAAAATGCGCTAGGTGACGCCCCTGCTGTAGATGCGCCGGCTGATGAGAAAGCTGTCTATCAGTCGCGCAAAGATGATTATGGTGTGATTAAGAGCACCATGTTGTTTGCTATGGAATCGGACCTTCAAAATCATTTTGAATACTATCCCGGGCCCTTTGAGATTCTTGAGGAGCTGAAAACTATGTTTCAGACTCAGGCCTGTTCTGAGAGATATGAGATCTCTGAGAAATTCTTTAACTGCAAGATGGAGGAAGGGAGTTCCGTTAGTGAGCACGCCATAAAGATGTCGGGATACACTCAACGCCTTGAGCAACTGGACTGCAAGATTCCAGAGGAGCTCAAGATTGACAGGGTTCTGCAATCACTCCCTCCCAGCTACAAAATTTTTGTAGTGACTCATAATCAGATTGGTTCCACTGATACGATCACCGAGCTCTTCGCAAAGCTGAAGGCTGCGGAGGTGGACATCAAAAAGGATAATCATGTGTTGATGGTCAACAAGCCCCCCACCTTCAAGAAAGGTAAGGGTGCAAAGAAGCCCTTCAAGAAAGGCGGTGGCAAGCGCGTTGCCCCTGCTGAGAAGAAGCTCAAGTCTGGACCCAAGCCGGACACTGAGTGCTTCTATTGCAAGGACAAGGGTCACTGGAAGCGCAACTGTCCGAAGTACTTAGCGGACAAGAAGGCTGGCACCATCAAAGGTATATTTGATATACATGTTATTGATGTTTTCCTTACTAGCCCTCGTTGTAGTGCCTGGGTATTTGATACTGGTTCAATTGCTAATATTTGTAACTCGAAACAGGAGCTACGGAATAGACGGCGGCTTGCGAGGGATGAGGTGACGATGCGCGTTGGCAACGGATCAAGAGTTGATGTGATGGCCATCGGCACGCTCTCCTTAGTTTTACCTTCGGGATTAGTTTTAAACCTCAATAAATGTTATTATGTGCCTGCGTTGAGCATGAACATCATTTCTGGATCGTGTTTATTGCAAGACGGTTATTCATTTAAATCTGAGAATAATGGTTGTTCTATTTATATGAGTAACATCTTTTATGGTCATGCACCTTCTGTGAATGGTTTATTTCTTCTGAATCTCGAAAGGGATGAAACACACATCCATAACATTGAGGCTAAGAGATGCAAAGTAGATAGTGATAATACTACTTATTTGTGGCACTGTCGTCTAGGTCATATTGGTGTAAAACGCATGAAGAAACTCCATTCTGATGGAATTTTGGAGTATCTTGATTTTGAATCATTTGACACATGCGAACCATGCCTCATGGGCAAGATGATCAAAACCCCGTTCTCTGGAATGATGGAGCGAGCAACGGACTTGTTGGAAATCATACATACCGATGTATGCGGACCGATGAGTGTTTCGACGCGCGGTGGATATCGCTATTTTCTCACTTTTACCGATGATTTAAGTAGATATGGGTATATCTATTTAATGAAACATAAATCTGAAACATTTGAAAAGTTCAAGGAATTTCAGAATGAAGTGGAGAACCATCGTAACAGAAAGATTAAGTTTCTACGATCCGATCGTGGAGGTGAATATTTGAGTTATGATTTTCTCACGCATCTTAAAGCAAGCGGAATCGTTTCGCAACTCACGCCACCCGGAACACCACAGCGCAATGGTGTGTCTGAACGCCGGAATCGAACCCTATTAGATATGGTCTGATCAATGATGTCTCTTACTGATTTGCCGTTATCATTTTGGGGTTATGCATTAGAAACCGCTGCATTCACTTTAAATAGGGCACCATCTAAATCCGTTGAGACGACACCGTATGAACTGTGGTTTGGTGCTAAACCTAAGTTGTCGTTTCTTAAAGTTTGGGGATGCGAAGCTTACGTCAAGAAGTTGATGCCGGACAAGCTCGAACCCAAAGCGGAGAAATGCGTCTTCATAGGATACCCTAAGGAAACTATTGGGTATACCTTCTATCACAGAACCGAAGGCAAAGTGTTTGTCGCAAAGAACGGTTCCTTTCTTGAGAAGGAGTTTCTCTCGAAAGAAGTGAGTGGGAGGAAAGTAGAGCTAGACGAGGTTGTTCAACCTTCTCTTGAGTTGGAGAGTAGCGCAGCACCTGAAATTGTTCCAGTGCCGCCTGCACCAACAATAGAGGAATCTAATGACAAGGATCATGAAGCTTTGGACGATGCTGCTACTAAACGTCGCAGGTCGACAAGGTCGCGTTTCCCTCCTGAGTGGTACGGCAACCCTGTCTTGACTGTCTTGTTGGTAGAAGACAGTGAACCTACGAACTATGAGGAAGCGATGATGAGCCCAGACTTTGAGAAATGGCTAGAAGCCATGAAATCCGAATTGGGATCCATGAGCGAAAACCAAGTATGGACTTTGGTGGACCCTCCTAGCGACCGAAAGGTCGTTGAGTGCAAATGGATCTTCAAGAAGAAAACGGACGCGGATGGTAATGTTACCGTCTATAAAGCACGGCTTGTCGCGAAAGGTTTTCGACAAATTCAAGGTGTTGACTACGATGAGACTTTCTCTCCCGTAGCGATGTTTAAGTCCATTCGGATTTTATTAGCAATTGTTGCGTTTCATGATTATGAAATATGGCAGATGGATGTCAAGACTGCGTTCCTCAATGGCAACATTGATGAAGAGTTGCATATGATGCAACCCGAAGGTTTTGTCGATCCTAAGGATGTTGATAAAGTGTGCAAACTTCAGCGTTCCATTTATGGACTGAAGCAAGCATCTCGGAGTTGGAACCTTTGTTTTGATCAAGTGATCAAGATCTTTGAATTTGTTCCAAATTGCTACGAAGCTTGTATCTACAAGAAAGTGAGTGGGAGCTCAGTGACATTTCTGGTACTATATGTGGATGACATATTGATTATTGGAAATGACATTAACATGCTTAACAATGTGAAGAGTTATTTGAACAAGTGTTTTTCAATGAAAGACCTAGGTGAAGCTGCTTATATATTGGGCATCAAAATCTATAGAGATAGACAAAGACGCCTAATAGCTTTAAGCCAGAGTACATACCTAGACAAAGTTCTGAAAAGGTTCAGAATGGATAAGGCAAAGAAAGGTTTAGTGCCTATGTTGTCAGGTAAGATATTGAGCAAGGCTCAGTGTCCAGCTACGGTGAATGATAGAGAAGCTATGAGCAAAGTGCCTTATGCCTCGGCCATAGGTTCTATCATGTATGACATGCTGTGTACTAGACCGGATGTGTCCAATGCTCTTAGTTTGACGAGCAGATACCAAAGTGATCCAGGAGTGGAACACTGGACAGCCGTGAAGAACATCCTAAAGTACCTAAATAGGACTAAAGAAATGTTCTTAGTCTATGGAGGTGATGAACAGCTCGTCGTAAAGGGTTACGTCGACGCTAGTTTCGACACCGACAAGGATGATTCTAAATCTCAGACAGGATACGTTTATATTTTGAATGGAGGAGCTGTGAGCTGGAGAAGCTGCAAGCAAAGCGTGATCGCGGGATCTACAGTAGAAGCGGAATACATGGCTGCTGCAGAAGCGTCGAGTGAAGGAGTTTGGATCAGGAACTTCATCATTGAGCTTGGCGTGGTTCCAAGTGCATTGGACCCACTGGAGATATTGTGTGACAACACTGGCGCCATAGCACTCGCTAAGGAACCAAGATATCATCCAAAGACCAAGCATATCAACCGCAAGTTTCATATAATCCGAGATTATATAGCAGATGAAGATCTGAAGATTAGCAAAGTACATACAGATCTGAATGTCGCAGATCCATTGACTAAACCTCTTCCACGTGTAAAACATGATCAGCACCTTAGTGCCTTGGGTGTGAGATTGTTGCCAAATGTAAACTAGATTATTGACTCTAGTGCAAGTGGGAGACTGTTGGAATTATGCCCTAGAGGCAATAATAAAGATGTTATTATTATAATTCTTGTTCATGATAAAGTTTATATTCCATGCAAGAATTGTATTAATCGGAAACTTTAATACTTGTGTGGTTTGTGAACAACACCGTGTCCCTAGTATGCCTCTATGGACTAGCTCATTGATTAATGATGGTTAAGGTTTCCTAACCATAGACATGAGTTGTCGATTAATAATGAGATCATATCATTGGGAGAATAATATGATGGACAGACCCAAACTAAGCGGAGCAATTAGATCGTGTCATTGTGTTCATCTTTGCGAATCTTTTCTTATGTCAAATATTGTATTCCTTAGACCATGAGATAATACAACTCCCTGGTATCGGAAGAAAGCTTTGAGGTCATAAAACGTCATCCTATGAGAGGGTGATCATAAAGGTGTCTCTCAGGTGATCGGAAAGTACCTGTTGGGTTGTATGTATCGAGATGGGATTTGTCCCTCCCAAGTCGGAGAGATATACTTCGGGCCCACTCGGTAATCGATAACAACACCGCTTGCATGCATGTGGTTAAGGAGTTACTCACAAAGTGATATCGGATTACGGAACGAGTAAAGTACTTGCTGTGAACGAGATTGAACTAGGTATGACGGTACCGACGATCAAATCTCGGGCAAGTAAAATATCACGAGACGAAGGGAATATATATATGGGATTGATTGAATCCTGGCATCGTGGTTCATCCGATATGATCATCGATGAATGTGTGGGAGTCAATATGGGTTTCCAGACCCCGCTGTTGATTATTGATATAAGATCATGTCTGCATATTCTCGAACCCGAAGGGTCACACACTTAACGTGTTTTGACGCTAGGATAGATTGGATAATTGGTTTATGAGTTTTTGTTCGGAGTCTCGGATGAGATCCAGGATGTCACGAGAGGTTCCGGAATGGTCCGAAGAATAAGATTTATATAAGGCAATGTAGTTTTTGGAGTTCGGAATTGTTTCGAGTTAATCGGTATTGTACCGGAAGCTTCTAGAACCTTCCGGAGGGGGACCAACGTGGCCCCACCTGCCGGGAGGGGGCATGGGACTATGAGGGAGTGCCCTGGCCGCATTGGGCCAGGGGCACAAGGCCCCATAGGGCCCAGCCGGCCAAACCCTAGGGAAACCCTAGGGGAGCTTCTAGAAGGGGGGGAAACTTGCCCCCCACTCCTCCCTCCTTGGCCGCCGGCCCTAGGGCTTGGGGGAGGGGCAAGGGCTGGCCGCCCACCCCTCTATATAAAGAGGGCTGGGGGAGCACCCCACCCACACACCTCCTCCTCAAGCCCTAGACGCCCTGCTGCCCTCCTCTCTTTCTCTCTCTCTCCCTCCCGACTGCGTGTAGGCGAAGCCCTGCTGCAGAAACTCTCCACCACTTGCACCGCGCCGTCGCGTTGTAGATCCAATCCATCTCTCCACCATACTTGCTGGACCGAGGAAGGAGGAGACGTCGAGGTGCCGCACGTGTGCATCTCTCGAAGGCATCGCCACTTGCGGTGTTAGATCGGATCAGATCACGAGGAGGAGAAGCGAGTATGACTACATCACCCACGTTCTGTCGAACGTTCCGCTGTGAGAATCTTCAAGGGTATGAAGATCGCATCTATCCCCCCTCGTTGTTTGCGTCTCCTAGATTAGATCTTGGCTTTCCCGTTCCCATCCATAGAATTTTTTTGATTTACTATGCTGCGAACCCTTCAGTTTGGTGTTGGTCATGTTTTGCCCTCGGGATAGGTTTATTCAACGGATCCGCCACATTCAGATCTGTGTGTACTTTGCAAATCTTTATGTCACCATCTTGGACATGTTCTCGAATAGCGTGAAAATGTAGCTTGATGTGCTTCAGCTTCTTGTGTGACCTTGGTTCTTGCGCATTGGCTATGGCACCCATGTTATCACAGTAGATAGACATTGGGTCCAGCGCACTTGGAACCACACCGAGCTCTGTAATGAACTCCTTCATCCATATCGCTTCTTGTGAAGCCTCCGAAGCAGCTATGTATTCCGATTCAGTTGAAGATCTCGCCACAACGCTTTGCTTTGCACTCCTCCAGCTAACTGCCGCACCATTCAAAATAAATACGTATCCAGATTGAGATTTAGAATCATCCAGATCGGTGTTCCAACTAGCATCGGTGTAACCATTAACAATGAGCTGTTCATCACCTCCATAAGAAAGAACCATATCCTTAGTTCTTCTCAAGTACTTAAGGATGTTTTTGACCGCTGTCCAATGATCCACTCCTGGATCACTTTGATATCTGCTAGTCAAACTAACAGCATATGCAATGTCGGGTCTAGTACATATCATGGCATACATTAGAGATCCTATGGCTGAGGCATAGGGAGTCTTACTCATCCTTTCTCTATCTTCTGCCGTTGTTGGACTTTGAGTTTTACTCAACATCGTATTGGGCAACATGGGCA
Source organism: Avena sativa (assembly GCA_916181665.1). Taxonomy (NCBI): domain Eukaryota; kingdom Viridiplantae; phylum Streptophyta; class Magnoliopsida; order Poales; family Poaceae; genus Avena; species Avena sativa. Next base: position 210,142,314 of record OV702280.1, on the reverse strand, counting down.
AGAACCCTTTCTTGCTATCTTCCATTCCAAACCTCTTTAGAACTTTGTCCAAATATGTACTTTGTGACAATGATATTAGGCGTCTTGATCTATCTCTATAAATATTTATGCCTAATATGTAAGATGCTTCGCCAAGATCTTTCATTGAAAAACTATTATTCAAATATTCCTTGACACTATTAAGAAGGTCTACATCATTCCCAATCAACAATATGTCATCTACATATAGTATTAAGAATGCCACAGAGCTCCCACTCACTTTCTTGTAAATACAAGCTTCTCCATAAGTTTGTATAAAAACAAAACTTTTGATTACCTTATCAAAACGCTGATTCCAACTTCAGGATGCTTGCTTCAATCCATATATGTACCGTTGAAGTTTGCATACCTTGTTAGCATCTTTAGGATCGACAAAACCTTTGGGTTGCATCATATACAACTCTTCATCAATGTCTCCATTGAGGAACGTTGTTTTGACATCCATCTGCCATATCTCATAATCATAATATGCAGCGATTGCTAACATAATCCTCACACACTTTAGCTTCGCTACAGGTGAGAAAGTATCATCGTAGTCAACTCCTTGAATTTGTCGAAACCCTTTTGCGACAAGTCGAGCTTTATAGACAGTAACATTACCATCAGCATCTGTTTTCTTCTTGAAAATCCATTTGTTCTCGACAGCCTTCCGGCCATCCGGTAAGTCCACCAAAGTCCATACTTGGTTTTCGTACATGGATCCAATCTCGGATTTCATGGCTTCTTGCCATTTATTGGAATCTGGGCTCATCATCGCTTCCTCATACGTCGCAGGGTCATCGGTGTTGTCCACCAACGTGACACTCATAACGGGATCATACCAATCATGAGTGGTACGAGTTCTCGTTGACCTGCGAGGCTCTGTAGCAACTACAACCGAAGTTTCCTGATCATCATCATTAGCTTCCTCTCTTATTGGTGCAGGCACCACAGGAACTTCTTCCGGTGCTGCGCTACTCGCAAGTTAGAGAGAAGGTTCGACAACCTCGTCGAGTTCTACTTTCCTTCCAGTCACTTCTTTCGAGAGAAATTCCTTATCTAGAAAGGATCCATTCTTGGCAACGAAGATTTTGCCTTTGGATCTATGATAGAAGGTATACCCAATAGTTTCCTTTGGGTATCCTATGAAGACGCATTTTTCCGCTTTGGGTTCAAGCTTGTCCGGCTGTAACTTCTTTACATAGGCTTCACAACCCCAAACTTTAAGGAACGACAATTTAGGTTTCTTCCCAAACCATAATTCATACGGTGTCATTTCAACGGATTTAGATGGTGCCCTATTTAAAGTGAATGCGGCTGTTTCTAATGCATAACCCCAAAATGATAGCGGTAAATCTGTAAGTGACATCATAGAACGAACTATATCTAAGAGAGTTCGATTACGACGTTCGGATACACCATTACGCTGTGGTGTTCCCGGCGGTGTCAATTATGAAAGTATTCCGCATTTCTTCAAATGCTCGCCAAACTCATAACTTAGATATTCACCTCCACGATCAGAACGTAGAAATTTAATCTTCTTGTTATGTTGATTCTCAACCTCACTTTGAAATTCCTTAAACTTCTCGAAAGTTTCGGACTTATGTTTCATGAAATATATATACCCATATCTACTCAAGTCATACGTGAAGGTAAGAACATAACGATAACCACCGCGCGATGCTACACTCATTGGACCACACACATCGGTATGTATGATTTCCAATAAGTCCGTAGCTCGCTCCATCATACCAGAAAATGGAGTCTTAGTCATTTTTCCCATCAGACATGCTTCGCATCTTTCAAGTGATTCGAAATCAAGTGATTCAAGAAGTCCATCGGAATGGAGTTTCTTCATACGCTTCACTCCAATGTGACCAAGACGACAGTGCCACATATAGGTCGAGTTATCGCTCGATTTCAAACGTTTAGCTTCAATGTTATTAATATGTGTATTTCCACTATCGAGATTCAATAAGAATAGTCCATCTATCAAAGGTGCATGTGCATAAAACATATTACTCATATAAATCGAACAACCATTATTCTCGGACTTAAACAAGTAACTGTCTCGCAATAAACAAGATCCCGATATAATGTTCATGCTTAACACAGGCACCAAATAACAATTATTTAAGTATAAAACTAATCTCGATGGTAGATGAAGAGGTAGCATGCCGACCGCGATCACATCAACCTTTGATCCATTTCCCACGCGCATCGTCACCTCGTTCTTCGCTAGCTTCCTTTTATTCTGCAGCACCTGTTTCGAGTTACAAATATGAGCAACCGAACCAGTATCAAATACCCAGGCACTAATACGAGTACTAGTGAGATACACATCAATAACATGTATATCGGATATACCTTTCTTCTTGATGTTGCCGTTCTTCAAATCCGCCAAGTACTTTGGGCAATTCCGCTTCCAGTGACCTTCTCCCTTGCAGTAAAAGTACTCAGTATCAGGCTTAGGTCTAGCCTTGGTCTTCTTCGTCGGTGCGGTAACTTTCTTACCACCCTTCTTGAAGTGTCCCTTTTGCTTAGACTTGCCTTTCTTGAATTTGGTGGTCTTATTGACCATCAACACTTGGTGCTCTTTCTTGATCTCCACTTCTGCAGATTTTAACATGGAGAAGAGTTCTGGCAACTGCTTGTTCATGCTTTGCATATTGTAGTTCATCACAAAGTTCTTGTAACTTGGTGGTAGTGATTGGAGGACTCGATAAATCCCCAAAGCATTAGGAATCACTATACCCAAGCTTTGGAGTTTGTTTGCGTGCCCAGACATATTAAGCACATGCTCACTGACGGAGCTGCCCTCTTCCATCTTGCAGTTAAAGAACTTTTCAGAAGCCTCATAGCTCTCAACTGCCGCGTGAGTCTCAAAAATCAATTTGAGTTCACGGACAATATCATGTGGGTCTGAATTCTCAAACCTTTTCTGAAGCTCCTATTCCAAACCATATAAGATAGCACACTAAACCGTGGAGTACTGAGTCTTCCGAGCGAGGTAAAGATTCTTTACTTCATCGGTAGCAGTAGCTGCAGGCGGGTCACCCAGCGGTGCATCCAACACATAGGTCAAATTACCAGCATTGAGGACAATCCTCAAATTGCGGAACCAATCCGTGAAGTTGCTTCCATTGTTTTTCAACTTTTCTTTCTCTAGGAACGCATTAAAATTGATGGTAGGGGTCGCCATTGATCTACAACATATTTGCAATAGTTTAGACTAAGTTTATGACAAATTGAGTTCTAATTAATAGTTAAATTAATCTAGGTGAACTCCCACTCAAAACAATATCACTCACATTGTTTTAGTGATCACACGAACCAAATCCACCACATCAAAACCGATTATCACGAGAGTTGATGTATCTCCAATGGCGAACAATCGACATGTTCATCATATCTACTATATGATTCATGCTTTACCTTTTGGTGATCCGTGTTCCGAGACCATGTTTGTACATGCTAGGCTCGTCAAGATCAAACCTTAGTTTCCGCATGAGCAAATCTGGCTTGCTCACATTGTATACACTTGCAGAATCTAACACACCCGATCATCACGTGGTGCTTCAAAACAACAAGCTTTAGCAATGGTGCTTACTAAGGATGAACACTTTAGATCTTGAAATTCATGTGCATGAGGGATCATCTTATAATTCTACCGTCGTTAACTAAGCAATACAAGATGCATAAAGGATTAACATCACATGCAATTCATAATATGTGATATGATATGGCCTTTCTTCTTTGTGCTTCTGATCTCCATCTTCAAGCACGAACATGATCTCCATCATCACCGGCATTGCATCAAGGTCAATGACGCTGCTCCATGATTGTCTTCCACCAGCTTCAACTATTACAACTACTTTGAATAGACACGCGGGTCTTAACAGAAATTAAAGACAACCATATGGCTCCTGCCGGTTGCCAACTTACAATAAGGAACATTGCATACATCAAATATAATCACAATCATGGCCATATCACATCACAGCACACCCCTGCAAAACAAAGTTAGACGCCTCTAATTTCTTTGCATATTTTACGTGGTTTGGGGCTTTCAATAAGTGTCGATCTAACTTACGAACAAGAACCACAACGTTGATGTTTGAACTATCAAGTACCCGTTGTAAATTGGATCTATACTATAATGGGAGAGACAGACACCCGCAAAGCCACTTATGCAATACAAGTTGCATGTTGAGTGTGGAGCAAGTCTCATGAACGATGTCATGTAAGGTTAGCCCGGGCCGCTTCATCCCATCATACCGCAAGATGCAAAGTACACAAGAAGCAATTGATAATAAAAGCACCACCGCCCACAATGACCATTGTGTTCTACTCGTGCAATAGATCTACATATAGACACGGCTCTGATACCACTGTAGGGGTTCGTAGCATGGAAAACAAAAAAATTCTACCGCATACAAACAAACAAGCCAAGATCTATCTACTAGATTGTAGCAACGAGTCGATGGAATTACTCACCCTCGAAGATTCCAAAGTGTTTATAGAGAGCGGATTCTCGTGGGTGATGTAGTCGTACTCTTGCCGATCTCAAGGTCGTGTAGACGATCCTTCCGGCGCTGCGTTCCGGCAGCGCTTCCACAGTCGGTCACACGTTCGGTACTCGACGAAGACCTTCCTCTCCCTTGTTCCAGCAGGAAGCGGAGGTTGTAGCACTCTCCTCGCGATTCCGGCAGCACGGCGGCGTGGTACCGGAAGTAGAGGGGAGATCTCGCAGGGCTTCGCCTTAAGCCGAAGCGAGTATGGTGGACTATGAGAGAGGCCTCGGTGATCTAGGGTTTAGACACACCAAGGAGAGGGGGCTAGGCCGGCGGCTAGGGCTTGGGGAAGCCCAAGTCGGCGGCTAGGGTTTGCCCTAGGCGGCGGCGGCAGCAGCAGGAGGTGGTGGCGTCGGCGACTTGGGGCTAGGGTTTTGCGGAGGCAAGGTGTAGTCTTGGAGGGGCAGCCCTGCCCCTCCTTATATAGGTGGGAGGGCGCGGCCAATGGGAGGGGAGTCCCTCCCCAACTCGGCTTCCAAGGCCGGCGGTGGAGGGAGAGGGACTTCCTCCCCAAGTAGGTTTCCTACTCTCCCTCCACCAAGCAAACTTGCCGTTTGACTTTTCAAATTGGCGTTTGACTTTTCAAACTAGGATTTGATTTATCCCTTTATTTTGCTCAGCAATGACACCTAGTACATGATGCAACCATTCCAACTTGTTATGACACATTCATGTACCCTTCCCCTCTGCAGTGCCGGACCTTCCGAAACCTTCTAGAACATTCCCGATGAAAACACCGGAACCATTCTCCAACCCCGAAACAGGACTTTCCTTATATGAATCTTATTCTCCGGACCATTCCGGATCTCCTCGTGATATCCCGGATCCCATCCGAGACTCCGAACAACATTCGGTCTCTTATTCATCATTCCATAACTACTCAACAACATCGAATCCTTAAGTGTGTCTCCCTACGGTTCGTGAATTATGCGGACATGATCGAGACACTTCTCCGAACAATAACCAATAGAGGAATCTGGAAATTCATATGGCTCCCACATATTTCTACGATTACTTTGCGATCGAATAAACCACTTACATACGATACCAATTTCCCTTTGCCTTACGATAGTTTACTTATCCGAGGTTTTGATCATCGGTATCTCTGCATACCTAGTTCAACCTCATTACTGATAAGTACCCTTTTCTCGTTCCTGTGATATGTGATCCCTTGTGAGCTAGTCACATGCTTGCAAGCCAATTGGATGACATTCCACCGAGAGGGCCCAGAGTATATCTATCCGTCATATGGACGGACAAATCCTACTCTTGATCCATGTGTCTCAACCAATACTTTCCGAACACTCAATGCCACCTTTATAACCACCCAGTTACGGTGTGGTGTTTGATGTCATCAAAGCATCCTTCCGGTGATGGTGATAAGCATGATCTCATGGTCGAAGGAATTTGGTTACTATGTATCAGAAAGCATATAGCAATTGAACTATTAAAATGACTTGACTTTATGCTACGCTTATCTATAGGAGTATGTCTATCATACCATTCTCCTAACGATATGATCTTGTTGTTAATAACATCTCAATGTTCATGATAGGGAAACCACAATCATTTATTAACCAACAAGCTAGTATTATGAAGATGCTTTACTAGGGACTCTAATTTAGTTTACAAATCACACAAGTATTAATGTTTCCTTGTTAATACTATTATAGCATGAACGTAAACATTTATCATAAACACAAAGATATAATAATAACTATATTTATTATTGCTTCTAGGGCATATCTCCAACATCTCGGTCATGTCTTTGATGTTCCTGAACCATAGAAAAACATTCTTAAGGGTTTTACAACACTTGGAGATCATTTTGGATTTATTGAAATCATAGGAAGAAAGATATAAGAATATCAGAAGTATTCCGTGAGAGAACCAAAATCGTTTCGGAAGGAGCTCGAAGTGAACCGAAAGGTGTTTCGAATCAAAGAGAGTTTAATAATATGTATTTTATATTAATTATTAAAATAAAATATTTAAATTAAATTTAATGGGCAAACTTCCTTTATGGGCCAAGTCTCGGGAGGTAACAAGGCCGAAGAGGCAAGCTACCTTGGGGATCCGCCACCGCCACCTAGGGCTAGTCACTGGGTGGGGCCATCCTGGCTGTCAGCCTCCCTTAGGCCACACATGGAGCCCACCTCGGCCCGGCTGGTCGGCCCTCCTCCGCTATGGCGTGCGCCTCCTCCTTCTCCCATGGTTTAAACCCACCCTAGGACTTGAGAAATATGGTGGTCCTAAAAGGCTCAGTTAATTTGTTAGGACGACATGCATGAGAGGTGACACATGCATCTGACATGCACATAAGATTATGTTAAATTTACTCAAATTTAGACAAGTTCTGTTAAACTCTATCGATAGTGCCACTACTCTTTTGGGTACACCCTACTCCCCCGTTTCGATGAATAAAACGTCATCGTTTTTCTTGTTTCTTCTTTTTCAATAATTAATCTTAATATATAATTAATATTCGTATAAAATTAAATCATCAGAAAGTGCTTTTCAATATGAATCCAACGATACTAAATTATGAACAATATAACCAAGTTATTGTTATTCAATTTTTCGATCAAAATTTATATTAAAATGCGTGTACACCTTATATTATTCTTAGAAACAGAGGTTGCATATAACAGTACGACTGTCCCAAGCTTGCAAGTTGCCTTGGCTGGGCAGGCGAGAATTTCACTCAGTGAAAAGTGAAGAGCATCTCCAAACATAGGCAATTTGCACCAAAGTAACCTAAACTTCGAACAAATTCACAGAATAAACGTTGGACGAAAAAATTTCACTAGGTCTAATCCTTTATGCAACGCCATATAGACTGGCGCCGTCTTTTACAATGCAACGCCATGACCCACGACGCTACACTGTGTTGTGCAAAGCCATAACAGGTAGCGCCACACGTTAAAAGTGCAATGCTATGAACGACGGCGCCACACTATGTTATGTAACGCTACGAATGATGGCGTTGCAAAAGATTAGATCTAGTGAAATTTTTTGGGCCAAAGTTCAATCCGTAAATTTATTTTAAGTTTAAATTATTTTGATGCAAATTATTCCCCCACACAAACGCGCGCACCGAGCGCGGCCGTACGGGAACATGGAGACTGACACAGTGACACTGGCAGTCTGGCACACGTGAAAATTAAGCAGATGAAACAGACAAGTGGCGCTTTACTTTGGGCCAACCCGGCGTCGCGCTTGTTCCAAACCGACAGCGTACGGAGCAATGACTACAGGTAGGCAGCGGAAGCTAGGTCGACCGGCCGTCTCACCCGTCGCTAGCAAGCTACGCTACTCCGTTTATACGTACTGCACTGCAGCAGTGGAGTGGATGGATGGATGGACCGACCGGTGGATTTCTCGGCCACCATCATGGTGTCTCGTCTTTTCGGAAAAGCATGGTTGCGTGGTTAATGGCTATCCCTGCCTGCTGCCCCGCGAGGTCGCGATCAATCGACCGACAGCGAGACGGGTCCGACACGATCGGCCCACACGCCGCGTGTGACAGCTACCATTCCTTGTAGTACAGCATAATTTCCATCCACGCATATGCTGCGCCCATCAGCCATCCGTGCTCGCTTCCTAGCTGCCTGTCTGCACGCACGCACGTAGCGTGGGCCATGGGGGGTCTCGGGGACAAATTAGCGATAGCCTTGATTAATGGCGCAATTCGTCTCCACGTTGGCGCGTTTGCCCTCCTGCTGGCCCAAGGCCTTTTACAACGGAATGACACGGTATCATAGATAAATTGTTTATGTGGCAATATATTTAATAAAGAGACGGTGATGTTGTATCTTACTCTCTCCGTCCCGGTTTAAAGGACACAATTTGCAAACCATGCAATCCTAAAATACTTAGACACAAAAGCATTTAATCTCTGTAATTACTCCTGTGTGAAAGCAATAAAATGCTGCATGCACATGTGTGAACAAATGTGAACACTTTCCTAACTCTTTTTCTTCTTATGCATGTTCTACTTCATACTATTAAATGGACCAATTAGATGACACCTAGAGCCCAAAGAATTGCAAATTGTGTCCTTTAAACCGGGACGGAGGGAATACCTAAGATACAAGCTTGCACGAAAGAATGGCTAGCCGAATGGTATGCCCACAAATCATCAAAATCATTAAATATAAAGACAATACTCCCTCCGTCCCGGTTTAAAGGACATAATTTGCAAACCATGCAATCCCAAAATACTTAGACACAAAAGCATTTAATCTCTGTAATTACTCCTGTGTGAAAGCAATAAAATGCCTGCATGCA